>JAHLJT010009436.1:40941522-41541522 GCA_031308135.1 Acheta domesticus | reverse complement strand
GTCATCACCGTTGCCTCTCTCCATCATCACTTTTCTCTTTCTCGCTCCCCTCCTACTCCTGCGTTTCTTCTCTTTCGGCATCTTTGCTACTGCTTCTTCCTCTTGCTTCTTTAGGTTCATATTATGTCATCACCATCGCCTCGCCCAGAAAGGCAGCTCTGCTAAAGTTCTGCTTTCCGAAACTCCTACTTACCTCGGTTCCACTTTCCTTCCTCTTCTTCGTACTCGCTCTCTTCTTTCCCACCGATTCAACCATCCTTGACATCTCTCCAGTGATTGTCAGGTCACCGTTACCGCCACTGTCATTCTCCTTCTCCCATCTTCCTCACCCCCTACTGCCTCTATCGTCCCCCCTTCTTTTATCCTTCTGTTCCCCTTCCTCATTCTTCTTCTCTCTACCGTCTTCACCTTCTCTCCTCACCATCCTCCAAAGTTCCTTCCAACTTCCTCCACCCTCCTCGGCCTCCGACACTCTCCCCCACCATTCTTAATCCCCTTCCTCCGTTCTTTTACTCTTCTCTCCTCGCTCCTTCCCTCTTCCCCTCACTTCCTCTCTCCTACTTACTTCCTCTCTCCTCCTCCTTCCTCCCTCTCCATATTCCTTCCTCCCTCACTCCTCCCCTCACCCTCCCTCTTTTCCTCCTTCACTCCCTTCTTCTCACCCATTCATCCCTCCTCCTCCTCCTCCCATGTGCTCCTCCCTCCTGTCTGCCTTTCTTCTCCACCCTCCCTCCTTCCTCCTCCTTCCCACCCTTCTTCCTGCCTCCTTTTTCCTCTCTCCCTCCCTCCTTCTCCCTCTCCTCAGTGTTTTCTTGAACGCATTAACACTGTTGGCGCATTTCACGTTCTGCAATTACTACCTGGACCTGCTTCCTTTTCCTCTTCCATCCCTTCTTCGGATCTGCCACCGTTGCTACCTCTCGCGGACTTTTACAATGCCTTCTCCACCGTCACGGCCGGAAAGGCAGCTCTGCGAAGGGTCGGTCGATTCATTGGAATCTCCCTCCGCGTAAACAGCGACGACTCGCTACCCGACGCGCCGAGAGGAAAAGAATAACGTTAAACTGCAAAGTAACTTTTAATTAGATTAAAATTGTGTTGTCCGTTTCTCCGAAGAGACTTGTCTCCGGAACGCGGAACGCCCCGATCCGAGGCCCGCGGGCGCCCGGGAGATTCTGTTGTCCGTCGCGAAGCAGCTGCTTCTGTTGATTTGAACTTTCCTGAAGAATTGTTAAATGCCACTGGTATGTCTTGTAAAGATGTTGCTTCATTCAAGTACATGAAGAGAAACTTGTGGACTGGCTCATATTAAAAAATGTACTTTATTTCGATTGCTATTTATGGACTATTTTGTGTACTGGAAAAGTTATTAGCAGTTTGCTATTTGAAAGAGGATTTCAATGATATGGAGTTTTGAGACTTGTAATAAGAGGATGTGCTTTTACGAATTGATAATTTCCCAAGAAGATAGTGCTATTACACTGAATTGTGTCGCTCCTAATATGCGTCTCTACCTACCTCTCTTTCTTTGCATTTCGTTTCCTCAAATTATCTGGCAGATATTTCAACTACTACGACCTGATTTTCTCTCGTTCTTTTACCTCAGTTCTTTTCTCTGACAATCCTTTCATTTCATTTTCATTATTCGTTCTTTCCATTATAGCAGTCGTCTTGTCTTAATTTCAGGGATAATATACGGTAATTTATACTCATTACAAAGTTTGTAATTATATCTAATTCTCGTCTCCATCTCCTCTCTTGACCCAGATACTGCTCAAGACGTGGGCTTGAATTCTTCAAGAATATGAAACTTGGTCATTTCACTTTGGTAATGATGGTAATGATGGTAGGAGGAACATTTCTTCTGTCTAGTAGTTTGGACTCGAAAGTGACACAATTATGATCAAAATAAAATTTCATATCTGCTCTCATGTAGTTTACATTATAATGTCTTTATCTTTTCGTACGTAGCCGAAAAAACGCTGAATATGAGATATTAAAACAATGTTTTGTAATACGCGCATTAGATAACGGGAATACTGACCCCACACTGTGACATTTGAAGCCTATGAACCTTCATTCCTGAAAACAAAATTGGAATTGTATAAACAGGGAAATGTAAGATTTTCTACACATTTTGCAAATTACTGGGAAGAGTAATTTGGAACACTTTATTAATTCATATTACTAATACCAAGAATTATGTATTGTCTCTCTGCGTATCTGAGTCTCGTCACATTTTGAGAAACGGTATGAAATTATCTCGTAACATTTTGTATCACTGAATTCACTTGAGTGAACAGAAATGTACCACATTGAAACCTGAGAAATATTGTACACTATCAGAAATCCCATTAAATCTAATGCAGAATAATGTATTAATGTACATAAAACAGTGTGCCTTTATACTAGAAAGAGCTTAATACATTTTTTCTTTAAATTTAATGCATAATTTAAAATGAGTGTGGATTTAATGGAGTTGTCCTTCCATTTCCCCTGCCTCTCGTCATTCATATGTTGTGGCGTCATACGGGTGTAATCAAAACATAGACGAGAGTGGGTTGTAAGAACAGTGAGTTTATTCATAAACTAGACCGTAATCACAAATAATAAATTTCACTGCTTACAATTAACTAACTAAATAGATCCCACTTCTAGGAGGGTTTTAATCGAACGGCTACCACACCGCTCTATATCTGAGACCTACTGCATGTCTCGCTCGTCACGACAATGATTTGCCGGGCCCTTGCCTACGTGCACCACTCGTACAAACTTACGCACAACCGCACGCCGACGCTGCTGAGAAACAAGAAGACGGAGGCATTGTTCTCGTGCCGTTATATAGGCCCTTCGGCGCTACCCGCCGCCCCCATTGCCTCCGCCGCACCATGCCGTATCCGCGCTAGGCAGAAATTCCCAATGCGTCATCTTCTGCGCCCTTAGTTAAACATCCTGCCATCTGCCGCGGGTAGTCACTGTTTCAGTGCTCCACGACGCTACAATATATTCGTAATTACCAATCCATCAAGATCATTAATTCCTTCCTTCCCTCCTTCATTCCTTCCTTCCATATACGACCATAAAGCTTTAATCCTTTTATCCAAATGTACATGTGTACATTAAATTTACGATTAATTCAGTAAGATGCACTGTTGATAATTACTGTAATGTTCATTTATATTAAAGTAATGCAGAAATTTCTGGTAGTGTAACTTACAAACACCCCGGGATCTTCCGGCGCGTGCAGGACCATGCCGACGGAAGGGGCCGTTGCTAGTCGCTGCGCGTGCAGTGTCTGCGCGCAAACGGTGACCGTCGCCTGGTGCACCCTGAGCCCGGGCTTTGCCGCGCGCACCTCACGCGCCGCGCCGCCGCCAATTAGCGTTATTACAGCGAAGCCCTCGCGAGTGCGCCGCACCGAGCAGCTGCCGAGCAGACGCCTCGCTCCTCGACAGGATGCGCACTCTTGGACGCCCATGTGGCAATAGACATTTCGCCTCGCTTCCTTGCTTTTGGTCGCGGACCCTCATCGTTACTTCGCAACGCACATTTTCGGCTCTGGTGCTGTAATTTTTTCGCAATGGAATAGCGCGATCGTGTTTCGGAATAGGCTTAGGTGTTACGGAAATCTGACAATGAAATGGACAAGAAGACGTAGATGTTTACGTTCCCTGACAGGGAAGTTAATCTCGGACAAAATTTACTCATTTGACTTGTGTTCTTGTGATTTATTTGTGGACTACCTCATCATCCCCCATTCACCAGGAGAGGTGGCTCAGGTTATCAATTGATGCAGCTGCAGTACCTCTGATCGGGAGGTTCGAGGTTCTAGTCCGACGGTGGCAGGATTTTCGACCCCTAGCTTGTTATCTAGGTCAAGTTTTGCCTCTGTCTGGAGTGGAATTTTAGCAGCCAGCTGCTCTAATCAGTAGTTTTCCATGGTTTCTCCGATCAACACTATGTAAATGCCGGAGTTGTACTCTAAAAAAGGCTTCGGATCGCGCGCGATCTTTCCTACCCTTCCCTTGACCTATCCTCCCCTCGTACGTACACACACACACACACACACAAATATGCAGTACTCTAGCACACATGACTGGAGATCGGCCGAGAGCATACAGCTTGTCGTCGTCAGGCGGAAGAGCAGGCTAAATGGCCTGAGCCTCACCACCAATAAAGACTATTTATTTGTCCCGTCTGGGGCAGTATCCCGCTGGCGGGAGGTACCTGGTTAGGGAAAACCCGCCGACGGTAGGTCGGCACCGAATCTCATCATCCAGTGGGGGAAGATCACTGCCACCTTCCGAGGAAGGAACATGAACTATAATTACGAGACTAATGACCTTGGCTGGTGACACTCCCGGAATCATTAATCCATCAATCAATCAAAATTTCATTCTTTATCCATTTCACTGATCTTATCCCTCACCATTAGCTCATCTATTTCAAATTCATATTCCGATCTAATTCTACCCGTTCTTTTTAATTTCTTCCCTTCTTTATTTCCATTCGTTCCTCATTTTTTTCTCAACCACTTTTCTTACTCTTCAGCTTCACATAGCAACTCAGTTCTTTTTTATATTTTTCACAATCGCCTCTTCACACCCCCTTTCCACATTTCCACTCCGTCTTTTTAACTAGCAGTCGCTCTCTGAAAACACCTCGCCAACTCTGCCAGCTCTTGTATTCGCGCGTCACTACCTGGAAATTGAGACGAAGAACAGCCATTATTCCATTCCCCCTCCCTGCGCTTCCCTCTCCGACACTCAGCCAACCCGCTGCGTCGCGCGACCGCGCACTTCGCGAAATTATTTTTGCATCGCGCCGCATTAATTTGCATGAGTTATTATGACGGGGCTGTTTTGCGCATTGTCGACAGCGTGCTTTTTTACGACCATACCAGCCTCCGCGTGGTGCCTGACACCGTCACCGCCATCACCATACCATACCACGGCTTTGTCGTCACTGCTGTACACGCTCTCCCCGCTGTCTCACTACCTCCTGTCTAGCTGTCCCCGCCGTCTAGCTGTCCCCGCCTTCTCGCTGTCCCCGCCGTCTCGCTGTCCCCGCCGTCTCGCTGTCCCCGCCGTCTCGCTGTCCCCACCATCTCGCTGTCCCCGCCGTCTCGCTGTCCTCGCCGTCTCACTGTCCCCGCCGTCTCGCTGTCCCCGCCATCTCGCTGTCCCCGCCGTCCCGCTGTCCCCGCCGTCTCGCTGTCCCCGCCGTCTCGCTGTCCCCGCCGTCTCGCTGTCCCCGCCGTCTCGCTGTCCCCGCCGTCTCGCTGTCCCCGCCGTCTCGCTGTCCCCGCCGTCTCGCTGTCCCCGCCGTCTCGCTGCCCCCGCCGTCTCGCTGCCCCCGCCGTCTCGCTGTCCCCGCCGTCTCGCTGTCCCCGCCGTCTCGGTTCCGCCATCTCGCTGCCCCCGCAGATCTGCCGTCTCCTCTGTCCCTTCCCAGTTCGCCACCTCTTCCCTCGCCCCCTCCTCCCTCCATTAAAACCCCTGCCACCACTCCTGCCTCCAATTCACCATCCCTGCAAACACATTCTCTCGTGCATCCCCGTCGCCCCTTGCTTTCCGCCACCGCTTCCCCCACCGCCACTGCATCTCCACCACCAACATCGCGGTCATCCCGACCACTGCCACTGCTGCCACCACAGCCGCCGTCACCGCAACCGCTACCATGACCGCCGCCGCTGCAACAGCAACGCCGCCGTTTGATTATCGGCGTGTAAGAACACGCGGAGCGGAAACGCGCGCCGCAATTAGCCGGCGCAGCGTGACGCCGCCGCCGCCGCCGCCATCGCCCCCGGCGCTCCAACGCGAGATATCTGCGCTTCTTTCATCGCTCTACTCTTACCGCTGCTACTAAGCTGAAGATCCGCTTACTTCTCCATGTGTGCGGTCTGTGGGTGGTCTTCGGGCCAAGTCCAAGCCGCCTACTTCACATAAATATCGTCCCTTTCTTTCGATCTTAGTGTCGATTCGTAAGTACCAATGCATTCTTCTTTTCGTTGGGAGATGTTCTAAGCTCGTCTGTCAGGTGAACATTAGAAGTTCCTGGACATGATTGTCCGATTAGCTGCGTGATCTCTATTGCGCTGATGTATGGATGACGCTTCACGTGTTTGGTGTAGTTAATGATATTCATACTGACTCTTGCAAGTTCTTCTCCCAGAGGGAAAAAACATAATTCCTTATGCCCTGGAAGGAACAAGAGAACAGCCACGAAATTCAGAATGTCTAACCTAATTTTTGAAAATAAACGATTGTGCCATTGCAATAATTACTGTATCATACGTATGTTAAGGGAAGGATAGATCGACATATTGTTACACCGTAGACCAAATTGGATGAAAATATTCTTCTTTCCGTTTCTCATTTTCTCGCCTTCTTTCTGCGCCTCTGCTTACTTTTTCTGCTCTTCTTCTTCATCTTCTTCTCTTCATTGTTCTCCTATTTTCATTCAATGCATTTGATTGGATTGATTTTACGATTATATTAAAATTTTAATATTTTATGCTATAAAATTGGCTAGTAATAGTAAGCGTTGACACAACTTGGGCCCAATATCTTTGATTTCAAGTAAAAATCATGAAATATGGTTCAGTAGACAATTCAAACTTCTTTCTATAAGAAAAAAACTTAGTTTTTGAATGTAAGGATATGAACACAAAATGATGAAAAGAAATTTAATCGTCAGCAATTCCAATTTCCCGTTAAATCTCAATAAGTAGTATTGCACACCTTCAACTCAATGATGCTTTATTGTACGTGGCGTGGCTCAGGCCATCAGGCCTGCTCTCTATCAGACCACTCAAATTTGCTCCATAATAAAACACATACTTACTAGCTAACACACGCTCTTTACATGTTAGCCATTTGGTGACACGCTGACCAGTATAGACGTGCAGTATCCTACAGCGTGTGGGGATTCGCACGTTCATAACTAGAGACCGGAAAAATATGTAGTATGAAACGTCAAAATATGTACATAAATATGTTATGAAAATAGTAAGAATATGTAATAAATATGTAAAATAGAATGCAATATGTAATATTAAAATACTCTAATTATAAAGCACATTTACATAATACCAACTTACATTTATAAAAATTTCCTATACAAATTTTAAAAAAAAATACAGACGTTTAAAAAATTATTTGGTAAGCACAAGTTGATGCACTCTTGCACCATACAATTTTTCTAAAAGCTTCACAAATTGCTATCAAGATATGCAGTTTAACAGCCAGACTAGACGCAATAGAAGCGATCGTACAAACTGGCGCCAACAATAACTGCAGATGCAATCTTTTCATCGAAGTGTTACACGACGGCAGTCGCCAATTTTCTTGGAAATTAAGGTTAAAGGCCGTCAATGATACTTTTCACACTTAAGGTGAAAATGTCAGTCGCTGACGCGCGCACTTCCCGCCACTGAGATAACTGAAGTAGGCGCATCAGACTGTGAGAACATCCGAGCGCGTCTTCACGTAGCGTACCTCGAGTTGCGTACGCAGTAGCACGCCGTAATAATGTAGGAACAAATGCTGAATTTTTTGAAAATACTTCTTTTCTTAAAAATGTGTAAGAAAGTTGATAGAATATAGAAAACAAGTTGAGAAAATAGCAAAATATGTAAAATATGTAATATAGTACCAAATATGTTAAAATATGTAACGAAAAAATTGGATACTGTGTTAGGACGTCCACAATTCGCCAAGATTAAAATATTGAGACCGGTACGTAGAAAGACAAAAAATATGTAATTACATAAAAATCTGGTCTCTGTTCATAATGGTCAAGGGCGAATCACTGTTGCTCATTTAGCGTTACCAGGAAGACACGTGTGGTAGGCCACAGACTCCGATAACTTTGTCCCTGCTGTGTGAATTATTATCATCATCATCATTATCATTATGAACTAAAGTTTGCCCTAAACCTTGTGCACACTAGAGCCACTACAGCAACAGTTGCGACACCGTAGGTCGCGTCGCACGTCCGCGGGGCGTCGGAGGTCAGCGGTGGCGGACAACCACGGTCGATCGCCCCGCCTCTCCCACCCCGTCCCGCCCCTTCCCCTCCCAACCCCGCCCCGCCCCTCATCGCCCCGCCCCACCCCTCACCGCCCCGCCCCACCCCTCACCGCCCCGCCCCACCCCTCACCGCCCCGCCCCACCCCTCACCGCCCCGCCCTGCTCCTCCCCGCCCAACCCTGCTCAGCCCGCCTTGCACCGCCCCGCCCCGCCCTGCCCTGCCCCGCCCCGCCCTGCCCTGCCCCGCCCTGCCCCGCCCCGCCCTGTTCCGCCCCGCCCTGTTCCGCCCCGCCCTGCTCCGCCCCGCCCTGCTCCGCCCCGCCCTGCTCCGCCCCGCCCTGCTCCGCCCCGCCCTGCTCCGCCCCGCCCTGCTCCGCCCCGCCCTGCTCCGCCCCGCCCTGCTCCGCCCCGCCCTGCTCCGCCCCGCCCTGCTCCGCCCCGCCCTGCTCCGCCCCGCCCTGCTCCGCCCCGCCCTGCTCCGCCCCGCCCTGGCCTGCCCCAGACGCCCGCGGATCAGAGCGCCAGCGCTTTAATGGCGGTAATTATAACATGCCCAGGCAATGAAATTTTCTAAAGGGCCCCGTGAATAATGCGGCCTCTCTCAATACGGCGCCGTCGCTTTTTTTTTGGCCTGGCTGCGGCGCGGCGCGGCGCGGCGCGGCGCCGCTGCGCCTCCGAGCACAATGAGGCGAGGCGAAGGCCGGCCGCCGCGGCGGCGGAGGAGGCAACAGCGGCCGCGGGGAGGACGGCGGTGGAGTGACTCGGGCGGGTTGGTAAAGAAGAGCGCGCCCGCAGACCGGTAGAATCTGGTCCTAAATGAACATGATCATTGAAAAATTTGGGGCCGTTTTTAATTAAGTGACACTTAAGTATGTCTGAAAATGCGCAATATGCAGCTCATTTTACCCAAAATTTAGAGTTGTCAGAGAACTTAATAAGAAATCATTTCAAGCACTTGTACTCACAAATACAATAATGTGTAAGAAATGACTGTTAGGTAAATATTAACGATGTGAGAGACATATTTTTAAAAAAGTACTTTTGTTTTACTTTTTGACACAATAAACGATTAATTCAAAGTGGAATTGATGTCGTGTTATTAAGTGCATTTAGCACTATCCACACACAAAAAAATTAAAGAAAAAATTGAGGTAATAACTGTTGTCATTGTACTTGACAGCGCTCTTCCGTAATCGTCGCTTCCTTTCGCTCAATGTAACTGTTCAAACTATCTGGTTGTTACTACATGGGTAAGTCAATATTATTATCTGCACTTTTATTCTAATCGTTTGTAGGTTGGCTGTACTGTTTTGTGTTCTTCTTAGACTTAAGATAACGCCGTTTCTTTTGCTTGTGGGAAGTTTCAGCGTTATCAATTGAAGTTATCTTGTCCTGTTCCGACGTCATCATGGCTGTGTCACTTTCCGTTTTTGTTAAAAAAAAACAACAGACTTTTCGGACTTATTGTGTTGTGATATGAATGTGTACCAGAAGCTCAAATCCATTAGAACACTTTCAGTACAATAGTTGACCTCGGCGAGGTATTTAGTAGTGGATGAAACCGTTCAAAAGCAATCGAACAACGGGGAAAGGGCACGACCAGCTCATCCCCTACTGTTCCCAACAGTGCGCAAATCCGTGCCATAATTCTGAATAAGTGGCTAATAGTGTGGCAAACCATGCACATCATCATGGATCTGCGTGAGACCGCCGAGATCGATAGTCGAAAGACATTCTTTTGTTGCATAACAAAGTTCCTCTATATAACGCCGCCCACACCGTTCAGGTTATATGAAACCGTATTTCGAGGTGTTAAAGAATATCGAGGATACAATTGTTCTGATATTGTCACGGACTGGTTGCAATCTCTTTGGTCGGCGTAAAGATGCTTTGAGAGTCCATAGATTCGCCTCCGAATTTCAAATGAAGAAAGCATGCAAACATGCTTGCTGCTCAAAATGAAAATACTTTTTTCAGAGGGTACCGCAAATGTTGAGCTGTGATGGACCAAGTACATTAAAAAACAAGGTGTTGACAAATTTATTCACTATAAATTTTGTACTGTAAAAATAATTTTAAAAATTGAGAGAATATACTTTTTGCCTTACCCACGTATTCGCAACATTTATCGCTCGTTTGCTCTCTTCCTTGCTTGTTTCTAAATTATAATTTAGTATTTTATTATTACGATTAGAAAGCTTCAAAGTTCGACTCATTGGTTAGATAAGTACTTTTTAATGAAAAATAAGTAGTATAACCGTTACAACTTAGCTGGATTTGCTCCATCAACTTTGGTGTGAACCAACCACCAAAAATAATGTATTTTTTACGAAAATTAAAAATGCAATTTTTTAAAATTAATGTAATATCACTTTTCATGAAGAAAATAAAATAAATAATTTACTAGTTTAGTTTGTACTTTTTTATATTCAATTACCTATCAAAAGCAATGTTCAACAAAAAATGCACTTTGGAATTCTTTCCATTCTCAAAGTAGCAGAACTACCTTAATTTTTGGTCGAGAAAAACGAATATGACAATAAATTTTGTTTCTCATCATTAGTTTGTAAGATATTCTAACTTAAATAGAAATGATAAATAGACCTACATTCTTCGACACTATTGCCTGAAAATAGTCGAAGTACCCTAATTTTAGATCGAGAATAATAAATGTGACATTAGATAATCGTTTCGTTGAACCAACTCTGGTATTATAGCTTCACTATCCTCAAATAAAAGGACTTATTGAAGTGAAAGCCTTTTTTCGTTGCTTGTACTCCTTTTCTGCCTTCTGTTACTGTCCAACAGTAGTTCGCAAGCTTAGCAGTATTCAATTTCCTCTTTTGCCTTCATTTCATTTGCGAAATATCCTGATCGACGTGCTATCCCGATTCGTCACATTCAGAACCGCAATTGTCGGGGGAGGAGACCATGTGAGAATGTAGAAAATGGAGATATCCAGTGCAGATGAAGGATTAGGTAATTTCTCCTTTCCACAATCTTCGTTTTTACCTGACCACTGAGTGTACACTTCCAGAGGTAGGGGTACAGGCAGACTGTCTCCATGTGGGCGAATGGCTGATGGGATGTTGGGGTATTTTGCAGTCTGCCTCTTTTTTCTGGGGATGCCTTGCTGGAGGGCATGTTGAACGCACTTTATTGTTTAACTTTCCACGTAGGTTTATAACGCATGTATTGTATATTGTATGAGGTGCCCAGGACTTGTACAGATCTCCTAATTACATCCAAAACTATAGGTGATATGTGGTCTTTATGATTAAAGTGTTTCGACGTTTCTGGAAAGCATTTCTCCCACACACATGACAAAAATTGTTAGAAGAATTTTGATAATTTCGTGGCATCTTGGACCCTATGTAAACTGAAATACAAAGAATATGTCATAATAAATAGTGTCTTCCATTTAAACGTAATCTAAAGCAAAGTCAGTATAGTTCCGTACCTAAAATAAGCTATACAAAGTAATAAAAATTACTCATGACCCATCCTTGCTGTACTCAGATATGCCAATACATTCTCCAGGTATTAAATTTTGTTAAACTTCCACATAATTTATATGGGCTATATCTATCAACCAAGAGCTAAATGAAAGTTTCAAAAGTCATTTTCGTTTGTTTTTTTTTTAATTACCAAATAAATCATAAATGGCTATTTTCAAGCAGGAAGGATTTTCACTGTTGACCACTGTAATTAAAAATTGTAGATAATTAGAAATATTTCTTACATTTACTTAAGAGTATTACTAATCACTTTACATCAGCAGTGATTAACACTTAACGAAATTGTAAGTACGACGTAAGATATGATTCGTAAATTAAGAATTTATAAATTAAAAGGATTCGATTTTCTTTGACTATTGTCAACACTTCGTTCTATTGATAACGCCATGGTATCAAGTATACCACTGCTTTACCGATGCAGTTATGATGAATAATAAAGATTCGAATACGATATCGTTAATCCTTTAACGGTCACAGCAATGACAAAATAACAAACACCACAATAATGGCAATATAAAGTTCTAAGTGTAAGCGTAAAAGGTGGAAATTCACGAAATACGCAGGATACAGCAGGTGGGTCTGCTGTACATCAGGTCTGCCTAAATAGCGCGTTGTGGGTTGAAAAATTCCCGGGGGATCCTCAGGACCACTTCATCCTCTTCCTTCTTTTCTTTTCCCTCTGCGACCGGCCCTCCGCACCCCCTCTTCGAACACAGTCTTCCCAGAATTGAACTTGTATTGCGCGTGGTCCCGCTAGCAACTTCAGTGCCCGCAGGTGCCCTAGACGGTGGTCCTACAGCCACGGTTTGGGACTGGCTTGCTGAGGACACAGGAGTTAACCACGTGGCGTATCCCTCAGGATCGAATGTGAAGGTAGAATTTAGCACTGCAACACCTTCGAGCCTAAGGACGTATCTGATAAGTCATCTTCATTTTACTGCTGTGTATTATGAACGTATGCCATACGTTCTTCTACATTTATCGTCTTTAACAGGCTATAAACGTCTATCGGACGTTCGTAGGCATCTATAATACGCGTTTTAATATCATTAAAACGCAGGACAAACGTCAATGTGTGCTTCTATTTCTTGCAAGTACTTGCAATTTTTCCAGGAAGCGATTGGATATTCGTACTTGTGGGCATTGTCGATTACATTCAGATTTTTTTTGTAAGTAGAGTTAGTTTTTTTTAAGTTCTGTTCGCAACATATACAGATGTTTAGAAGAGACAGATGTCAAATTCACAGCGACTCTCAACGTTAGAAGTTCAAGAGTTTTTGAATAATGGATCAGAACTGGATTCTTCTGATAATGACAATTTTATTCCTGGACTGTTGTCTAGTTTGTGCAATGAAAATTGTATCGAGGGGAGTAATAATGAAGCGAATGATTCTATAGGAGGGTCTTCTTAAATTCGAGTATTCTTTTCCTTTAGAATTTGTAAATTGTTAAACAATCTGAATACCAGTGTCTGAGAGAACCAGTGAAATAAAATTTCCTGTAAATAAAGACTCAACTGAACTAGACTATTTTTCATCAGTTTCCCCCAGTATATTTCTAAAAATGAAGGCAGAAATAAATAGATATGCAAATGGAAACTATATTTGAACGTCAACAAAATTTAATTATAGTGCACCAGTATTGTTGTCGTATGAAATTCACTGCGTTTCCCTCCATATTTATCCATATTATATTTTATTATCCCTCCATATAACACCATTTCGCAAAAATATAAAATTGACAACACGTGTTTCTTTGAATTCCATTCTCACAACCAGCTTACAATCAAATGATATAAACACATACAGACTTTAAGAGAAAAGACAATACTATAAGATTTTATCAAACTGATATGTGCAATAGTTTTTGTTTTACAACGGTTTGAATAATAGCTATATATTGCTGAGGACACAGGACTTAACCACGTAACATATCCTTCAGGATCGAATGTTAAAAATCGCATTTTGAAAACAAAGTTATAGCATTTTAATGCATTATAAAAATTAATATTCAGCATTTTGAAGCATTTGTTGAGAAAATTATTATTAAAGAGGAACTCTTCGAGATAAAAAATATTTTGATGCTTTTTCAGATTTTCTTATTAAATTCAGGAAATAAGTGAAACTAATTTAGTATTTCGCCATTTGTGAACCTCAACAAACATAAAAACGTAAGAAGCGTAAAATGCGTGAACTTGTGGGCCGATGGGGTAGGCGTTTCTCTTCTTCTTGTGCGTCAGGACAGCACACAATCCAATGAATTGACTTCCGCACTGTCCGCGAAGGGAATTTTCACGACGCTGCTGCTGACCATAGGATTGCAGACTAGATAACTGTCATCCTCCGAACGGCACTTGAAAGCGATAAAACTAGCTGCTGCTATTGAGCAGCCGCTAAGGTTGCAATGCAAGGCTGTTGCGATGAGTCTCGAAACTAGCGGTGCTACATCACCACGTACTTTCTCCCATTATTTTCAACGGGTACGTAATATTTTAGTACTTGCTCAACCAGCAGAAATGTTTGCAACTCGCAAAATGTTTGACCAATCTGGGATTCGAATTCACGTACTTAGAATTAGCAAGTTATGAACATAGGACAATAATATTACTTTTGGAGAAATTCTTAAAAGCTGTTTATCCGCTAGTGTCGTTCATGGACGAATGGTCATACGGACAGACGTTTTGGCATAAGCATTTATTTTAGGTACAATAACCTATATAAAACAGGGCCGTCAAACTTTCCTGGCCTCATGCGGCCCGCCGGATCTTTTTGTGCGGTCTGCAACTGCTTTGAACATTTTTTATACCAACCAAATACAATACAATTGCACAATTCATCTAATTTTTATATAATGATTTATTACACACTTGTGTATTTTCTCGTTGTATTAAGTACATTGAATAAAAGTCGTATCTAATACATATTTGTTTCAGTGTAATCTCAGTAGTTAGGGTAAAAACCGTCTTAAATTACGGTGCGACCCGCAGCTTAACAAGAATGATGTGTGGCCCATAAGTCCTTCTAAGTTGGACAGCCCTGCTATAAAATGTGGCTTCTGACTACATGGCGAATTAGAGGGTCATTTTCTGTAAATTGGAACAAGAATTATCCACTTTTTCGGCTTCATGAACCCACAATACGAGTTTTCTCTGTGAACGTGTGTTCTGTAAACATTTTTCTCTGCATCATTACAATTTTTTACTTACTTCGTAAGTACGAAGTAGGTATGAAGTAAAAATGATATTTGCAATTAATTCGATAAATTGGCCAATGGTATTTGTTTGTATATGGATGTGAATAGACAAAGTGGTGACATTAAATGAAGAATCACATCTGCATGGTTTGGAGCAAACTGCTGCTTTGTTCCGTGGGCTAATAGAGATTTCTAAAGGAATGAAAAGCTTAGCTCGGGTGTCACTGCAAAGGAGCATGGCGCACTTACCACTTATTGAATTTTACGAACGTGTCATAATAACTTGGTCGTGTGTTAACTCTAGTAACACAACAAACTCGTCAGGTAATTTTTCGTTTCCTGGAAGTTTAATGTATATCCATACGTGAGTTTTGATTGCAATATGTGCACTTTTTGCAGAGGAATGTGCAACCTCCAAATGTATGAAGTTATCACGAGTAATAGAAGCACGCTCATATGAAATAAAAAGAGTTGCTACAAGGTCTACAGCCACTGAATGAAAAATATTCGGAATATCCCGCTCGGAGAGGGACTTTCCTGGTGCTTCAATGCGAGTTCCGAGAATTTGTGGCCATTCCTAAAAGCTCCTGGCGGAAGAGGATCAAATCCGATTCCATACAATTTCAATGGCGGGGGGGGGGAGATATTAGCTGAATGTGCAGGCCAACGAAGTGTCTGTTTATCACGAAGCCCTTAAATAATCTGACTGACATGCGATAGGGTATTATCAGAATCGGACATAGATACACAGCGTTGTATGTTTCAGAATCTTCTAACGGGTGGACATTTTACAATTTCCTGGAATGAGATGAATAGCCAAACATTGTTAGGAAATGAAGCGAATGGTAATGCGAGTCTATCGAGTGGGAAAAGTGTGAGTGACATTGTGAGCGATGAGTACTACTATGAAATGTGTGACGTACTAGAAAAGAATAACTCAGACGATTGTTTCTGTTTGATATTTACAATGTATTTACAGTTATAGTACAAAGATTATCATACAAAATTTAACCCCTTAGCAATCTTTCAATTCTCTTAGCCGCGAAACCCCGCGAACGCCCCTAGGCCTAGCCCAGTACCACTGCTCGAGAGCAGTAAAAAGCAACGCGAAGTGCGAAGCTGTCGGACATAGAGTCCCGTAACTAGAGAAGTTACATGGCCTGACGCCAAAACCGATCTTCCATGTGAAGATCACGAGCAAGGTAGCACTGGAGATACCACCCGTCTTTCGACACTCTGCGTATCCCCCGAGGCGCGTGTCGGCGCCGCCTTAAATATCCGACGGCTCGCCCCCACTCTACAAGCGGCGAGCGTCATTCGGCTCGCTGGCCAGCCCTCTCCAGGGCGTAACCGACAGCACCCAGACTCGCACCCGCGCGCGGCCGTTTCTCCCAGTTATTTTAGTGCCGGGATTTTCCTGCCAGGCGCGTGCAGACGAGGCGCCGCCGCGTTCCACTGACGTCACTGCAGTGCCTCTGGTCCTAGGTTCGAGTCCCGGTGGCGGTAGGAATTTCTTCGACACTAGCTTGTGAGCTAGGGCGAATTCAGTTGCTGTTTGGAGAATTCTAGCGGCCGGCTGTTCGCATCAGTAGTTTTCCGTGGTTTCTCCGATCAACACCAGGCGAATGCCGGAGCAACATTTCTAACAAACGGGCCACGGACCGCGCGCGATCTTTCCTTCCTCTTTCTTGTCCTATCCTCACCCCTTACACGCACACTTACACTAACATGCACTACACTACCACACATGTCCGGAGACCGGTCGGGAGCTTAGAGCTTGTCCCTGCTGGGGCGGTGCCCCGCTGGTGAGAGATACCCGGTAGGGGAAAACCCGCTAGTCAACGGTAGATCGGCGCCAGATCTCGCCATCCAGATCACTGCCAACTCCCGATGGAGTAGCATGCATTACGCGTACGGGACTAAAGACCTCAGTAGTTCACGCGCCCGGAGTCACTAGCAATCAATCAATCAGCGAAGAGTGGGATGGGACGCGGAGAGGGACAGGGTGGGACGGGGTGAGACGCGGAGAGGCGAGAGGAAGGACGCGGAGAGGGAGAGGGTGGGAGGGGGAAAGGGACGAGCTGGGACGCGGTGAGGCATGGAGATGCGGGGAGAGACGTGGTGAGGCGGGGAGAGACGCGGTGAGGCGAGGAGAGACGCGGTGAGGCGGGGAGAGACGCGGTGAGCGGGACGGAACACGGTTAGGCGCGGCGGGATGCGGAGAGGGACGGGGTGGGACGCGGAGAGGGACGGGGTGGGACGCGGAGAGGGACGGCGCGGGAAGCGGAGAGGGACGGGGCGAGACGCGGAGAGGCGAGAGGAAGGACGCGGAGAGGGAGAGGGTGGGAGGGGGAAAGGGATGGGCTGGGACGCGGTGAGGCATGGAGATGCGGGGAGAAACGTGGTGAGGCGGGGAGAGACGCGGTGAGCGGGGAGGGACGCGGTTAGGCGTGGCGGAGAGGGACGGGGTGGGACGCGGAGAGGGACGGCGCGGGAAGCGGAGAGGGACGGGGCGAGACGCGGGGAGGTGGGACGCGAAGGGAGGGGGAGGGACGCGGGGGGGGCGAGCTGCGCCGCAGGCCACCGCTGCGCCGCGCGTAAGTTGATTTGTGAAGGCGTCGTTACGACGACGGCGGCGGCGGGGGACGAACCGCGGGCCGTAAAGCGACGGGGGCGGCGGCGGCGGCGGCGGCGGCGGCGGGCCGCGTACGGAAGCGTGGCTGTAAGCACCGGGGCGCTTTTATGTCCCGCCAGACAGGTACATAAAGTCGGCAGAGAGCGTAGTCGGGACGTAATGACCTCGGTGGCGACGGCGGCAGTAGCTGTGGTGGAGGCGGTGGAGACAGCGGCGAATGCTGTGGAGACGGGTGATGTGGAAGTGAAGACAGTGGAGTGGGAGGTGCTGGCGACCGTGGAGGAATGGCTGTGGAAGTGGTGGAATATCTACGATTAAGGCGTTATTGACAGGGGGTAGTGAAGGGTATGGAAGGTCACGGGTAAAAACACTGGAAAGACGGCAGGGAAGTCGCTGAAGAACGATAGTGACGACGATTGAAAGATGCAAGGATGAGGGTAGAGGCGGTGAAGAATGAACGGTGTGGAGAGATGGTTTGTAAGGACGATATGCGGCGGTGGAAAAACAACGTGGAAGGCTGTGGAAGGACATCTATGAATAAAGGAACGGCAGTGGAGGCAATGGAAGAGAGGACGTAGAGGCGGTGGTATAGAGACAGAGGTGGAAGGACGCAAAGCACTTCCCGCACGGAAGAGGGCTTCGAAGGAGGGCGTTGGAGGGCGATGGAGGAAATGAGCCGAGGTTCCGTCGCCCCGCCAGGGGTTTCGCCTCTGCACGGAGTTCCGGTTCTCGAGATTCGGAGGATGTTTCAGAACGTTGGTATTAGGTGTGGTAATTAATTCGTCTTATTTACTCTAAAATGGTAATTTCCTTTGCTAATTTAAGTATTAGCGCTCTTTGTGCTAGGTATTTAAACATCTTAAATCTTTTGTAAACTATTCATTACAATGCCTGCACAAAAGAGAATTCAGTAAGAATGTAAACTGTAGAAACAAACATCAGGATATAATTTTCGTTACAAATGTTCGTTCAAGCAAGTTTGCCAATGGTTAGTCAGTGAATGAAGTCATGAGTCGAAACTATTGCATTTCCTACAACTATCTTGAATCTTCGAATCTAGTGCCTAATTCAAGTGCCCTAACAAATTCATTGCTCTCTTTTCTGTCGACGCATTAAGAACTGCTCAGCATTTACGGAACTTTTAATATTCTGATTGATATTACAAAGGGAATGAGGATTTGTTGCATCGGGCGTTGTGCAATCTTCATGTATGAGGGCGGAGTATGCTGCAAAATAAATCTCATTGTGCGCTACTGGTAGAGTTGTGAATATTTTTTCCACATGACTGTACACTTTATGACATTATACTAAGGTATATGTCAATTTGACCCTGTACTGTAGTTTGAGGAAAAATATTGGAATCGTCTCAAAAATACGATCTCCAAATCTCGTCCGTAAAAGCGTTAGGGTTAAGGTCTATTAGTGCTGTTCCAAGGATGGTTAAGATTGGCGCAGGTGGAGAAGAGCTAAATACAATTTTGTACCCGAAAAAGTAGATATCTGGATGGATGGATGAACTGACGGATGCACGGATGACGGACGAAGAAACGGAGGGACGGACGAACAAATGTGAAACACTTAACTCTGTCAAATTAGACGATTTTAAACTGAACCTTATTAAATACGTCGTGAGTAAGATCTAGATATACAGTTCCAGAGGTCAATAATATATTTCAATTTTCGGGGGGGAGGGGACTTTACACGAAGGCTTTATAACAAGGCATGAAGGTTTTATAACATTTTCAATACTCTCTGAAAAATGGCTGCTATTTTCGTTTATTGTTTTGCTGAAATAAAAGAAAGTTCATTTATAAGTATGATATGGCTACGATTTTCATTAAAAATTGTGATTTTAAAAAAATGCCAAAATCTGTGTATTTAAAGCACTAAGGGTTTTGGTTTAAAAACAAATTTGAGCTTTGTACTCAAACACAAATCTGTTTTCACCCTACGTGTAAGCATGTGAATGTGAGGTTTTTGTTAGCGAAGCGAAAATAGTCAAGTTTGAAGAAGAAGTACATAGATTAATCAATATTTATTTTCTCTATTCAGATGTTTTTCAATTTTATCAGAATACATTAGTCATTTGTTTAAAGACAGAGAATACTTTAGATAACTGCTTTATAACAATATTAGATGTGACACATAGTAATTTTTTTCTCAAAATTAAGATATTTCTATTATTAACTGTTAGTTTAAACTTCTTTCCGTCTTATCGGATTTTGCAATGTCTCTTTCTCTATCCACTTCCTTTCATATCGTTATATGATACCACACTGAGATTTTCTTAAGTTTTTAGGTGAAAAAATTTACCCTTGTGATTTGTGTTCTTTATATTATGTAATTCTTTTGTTTTTATCTGACAATCTGACCATTGCTTAAATATTATATTTATTTGTTTTGACAATTGAAGATGGAAATAATTAATTTCCGAAACGTTGCTTTTACTATTTATCACATTTAATATTGTTACAAAACCGTTATCTAAACAATTTTCTGTCTTGAAATAAATGACCAATATATTCTGATAAAAGTACAAAAATTAATAAAGATGGGGAGCAGAATTTCTTAGCCGTAGTTTCCAACGACATACTTGTAAAGATCTGGGAGAAAATAAAACATCTCAATTGCATTTTCAGAAACGTATTCAACTCTTGAGTTCACAGTGAATAGTAACTGTGTTATTACAGAATTATTAATATCCCTCATTTCATTAGCTTTTGAGAGTAAATACTGAAGGAGATGAAACATTTTTTTAGGTGTTTTCGATTTTCCATGTGGTCAATGTATAGAACTCTTCTAACTTTTCTAGTAGAACTTCCTTTATTTCAATGGCCGCGGAAGCCTACGAATCTTTATTTCAATGGGATCACAAAGGTTCAGTTAATTAAAATTTATTTTTGAATGCCCTACACTTCGAACATCACAGCCAGACATTTCAGTGCAATATATTCCTCAATTAAATGTAATTAAGAACGCGACCAACATACAAATACATACAAATTAAACAGAGCTCTCTAGACAGTTTAGCATTCCTTTGATTTTTACTTTACATCCAAGCGGTATTTGCATTGTTCTGATCTTTTGAGCCAAAAAATCTAAAACATAAATTACTGTTTTTGATAGACACTAGAAAAAGTGGTACTTTTACGCGATGCTCAGCGTGCTAAATGTTCGATTTTATGTCACTAGTGCTAAAAACGAGACAGCTCAATTGCTGTCATAAAGCTGTGAACCCAATTATTAACTTGTATTATAATGAGATCGAAGAGCATTTAATAAATCAATAAATAGTAGTAGACTCTACATAGCAATTAAAATTATTTAAATTTTGATTGTCAATCATAAAACAAAATCTATTTCCGATGTTAGAAATACTTTGCCTAATCTGAAAGCGATCGAATGACTTCGTGTATTATGATTTACTTAATTTATACTGTAAATACATTTATTGTAGTATCTAATAAAAAATTAAATCGAAATTTAGCATTGCGCAGGGGGAACGCCCATCATATTGTCGTATCACGGCGTCCCAGCGCTCCAGTGGCTCGGCGGCCTTCCGAACAGAAAGGTCCCGGGTCGATGGCGCCGCAGCCTGGTGGTAAACATCGATCTAGAGGAGTTGAGTGGCGCGGCGAAGTGAGGGCGCTGTGGTGTGGCGCACGGGATGGGACGGGGCGGGGCGGTGATGAAGCGGGGCGGGGAAGGGCTGTGCGGGTGGGGCGGGGCGCGACGGCCGGTAACGACGTCGGGGCGGCGGTAATAAACAGCTGAGAGTCGCGCGGCATCGCGCCCTCCTCTGCCGCGCCCCCGCACCCCGCAGCCCCGCGCTTATTAACGGAGCTCCTCTGCGCGACAAGATAGCGCCGCCGCCGCCGCCGCCGCGCGCTATTTGGCTGCTCCCGCCGCCACCTGCACGTCCGTCGCCTGTACCTTCACGTCGGCCCCGTGCGCCTCAACCAATCTCGATATCGACATACATTCGCGCTATTTTCTTGCTTTTCTCGTTCTTTCTTTTCTCTTGCTTATTTCTTTTCATTCTCTCCTTTCTTTTCTTTCTCTTATTTCTTTTCTTTCTCTTATTTCTTTTCTTTTTCTTATTTCTTTTCTTTCTCTTCTTTCTTTTCTTTCTCTTCTTTCTTTACTCCGTCATCTCATTGTTCCCTCGTTTCTGTCAGTAACATTTTTAGTCCTTTTGGCACTAGTCTTTTTTCAAGTTATTCTTTATTAACACAGCTTATTCTTCCGCTTCTTTTCACCATTCTTTATTTACTTTAATTCTCCATCTCCTCCTTCGCAGCGTATTCCATTGTCTCCGCCTCCATCGCCTGCGCCGCCTCCTCCTCCGCGATCTGCCCTTATCTTCGCCTCCACCACTCTCTCCTTCCGTTGCCTACGCCATTGTCTCCGCTTTCGGCGAACGCACCTCCGCCTCCGCCGTCTACACTACTGCCTCCTACCTCTGTGCCCCCTACGCCAATGTCTTGGCCTCCGCAGACTACGCCTACGCCATATCGCCTTCCGTCGTCTATGCCACTGTTTCCGCTTTCTTTGAATGCACTTCCGCCTACTCCACTACCTCCTCCTTCTCTGCCATCTGCGCCACTGCCTTGGCCTCCGCCGACTACGCCTACGCCATCTCTCCTTCCGTCGCCTATGCCGTTGCCTCTCCCGTCGCTGCCGCCGCCCCTCTCCCCCAACCGCTACCGCAGCCTCCACCTTCCCCAAACCGCCGCTGGCGCCTTCCCCGCCGCCCCCGCCGCCCCCGCCGCCCCCGCCGCCCCCGCCGCCCCCGCCGCCCCCGCCGCCCCCGCCGCCCCCGCCGCCCCCGCCGCCCCCGCCGCCCCCGCCGCCCCCGCCGCCCCCGCCGCCCCCGCCGCCCCCGCCGCCCCCGCCGCCCCCGCCGCCCCCGCCGCCCCCGCCGCCCCCGCCGCCCCCGCCGCCCCCGCCGCCCCCGCCGCCCCCGCCGCCCCCGCCGCCCCCGCCGCCCCCGCCGCCCCCGCCGCCCCCGCCGCCCCCGCCGCCCCCGCCGCCCCCGCCGCCCCCGCCGCCCCCGCCGCCCCCGCCGCCCCCGCCGCCCCCGCCGCCCCCGCCGCCCCCGCCGCCCCCGCCGCCCCCGCCGCCCCCGCCGCCCCCGCCGCCCCCGCCGCCCCCGCCGCCGCGCGAGTGGCAGATAATTTGCTTGTGCCGTGGAGGCGCGCCGCGCCACGCCGCACTCGCTCTTTCAACTTGTGGCGGCGGCGGCGGCGGGAGGAGGCAGGGTGGGAAGTGGCGGAAGAGTCGGCGGCGTCGCCGGAGTCGTGGGCGCGCAGTCGACGAGGCGGGGAGGAGGGGACGGGGAAGATCTGGAGACGATGAAAACGGTGCGGCCTGAGTGTACGAAAAGGGAGAGGGCTGGCAAGGGGTTTCGATGAGGCGGGGTGGTGAAGGGGCAGAAAATTGAGGGCCAGAGCGAGGAGGGAAGGAGGGAGAAGAATGGCGGGAATTGGCGGAGGAGGTCCGGAAGAGGAGAGGAGTGGCAAGGGGGTAGAGTGGTGTGGGAAGGGGTGGCGCGATGTGGCGCAAGCGACGCGGAGAGCCCCGAAGTGCGGCGAGGGGAAACACGGCGGAGAAGTGGTGAGGAGGTGTTGGAAGCGACCGACAATATGCAGGGTTGTCCAACGTGGCGGAGAAAGGAGCGTCGTCGTTACTTTCCACGTGGCAACAATCGTCAGAGGCAACACACGGTACGTGTGACCTCAGCAATAAGATTCAGTGAAATAAAATGTTAGGGTTTCTCCTGCTCTTCATGAAGCAAACACAGATTGGTACTTTACTAATTAATTTATTAATCATAAATTACTCTACACCGGAGAGGAAGCGTCCAACACCGCAACCTTCCTGTTACATGTTTTTCGTAAGAATACTCTCCTCGACACCACCTCGCTTATCACTACTCTCCCCTTCCGGTCGTTTCCAAAAAAAAAATGACATTCCAAGAACCGCCCTCCGGCTGACCCAGGAATGCAACCTGCCAAATGTCAACCCGTGCGGGTGCCCCTGTCTGGGGCGCCAGGCCCCCCACCTCGTGGGAATGCCTCGACACTCGCCCTTGAGAAGGGTCGTTACAAAAAATGTATTGTTTAAAATATTTGAAACTTCATTCACGCTCCTGCCAATGATTTGAAAATTAACATATTAATTTGAAGTTAAACTAAGAACGGTTAAAAAGGCTTTAGTTTTCTTAGAATAGAAAGTTTTGTAGCATATTTCTTCAATAATTACCTACGAAATTGAAAGTACCATGGAAATTAGAAAGTTGCATTGACGATTTTGAATGCACGTATCACGATACTCTAAACATTGCAAATTAGGGATTTCGATAATTTCAAACGATGCACTCATTTAGGTTAAAACAACTCACATAAAACTTTTAGAGACAGGGGTTACATGTTCTTTTGAATCGGAAGAGGTGTTTCCTGATTAATTTCTTTTAAACTTATTATATTCATGTTGTTTACCTCGAAAAGTTATGTTACAAGATAGAGAAGTAGATTCTTACCCTACGAGTTGGGAATTTTGAAACTACTACTGCAATAAATTTCCCGATCTTGTGCATACTATATTCATGATTGCATGATATTTCATGATTGCATTATGACTGCGTGATTTTATGTGTGCATACTATAGTTTTTTATGATGATAATTCGCAGAAAACTCAGGGTATTGACGACTCATAGACTCGGGGTTTGAAATAAAATATAGTAATTGCAGGTAATCTAGTATTGCCATCTTAGCCCACATAGGTCACCATAGGACACTGCAGTCTAGCATTTGTCTGACGGCAGTTCGTTTGGATGTATGGTCGAGCACTATTGTGGAGATTGAAAGTAAGCTCGCCACTTCGGCGTTGTAAGAGCGATTGTATTTTCAATACCAAATCACGTCCCTTGTAAAATAATAGCCCATCGATTACACATAAACACCTATACGCGGAACAAATGCAACTTTGCTAGCTTGCTTGCTGAATAGAAGAAGGACAAGAAGAAGAAGAAGAAGATGGTGATGATGATGATGATGAAAAAAGAGAAGAAATAGAAGAGAAAAATTAAAAGAAGAGGAGGAAGGTGAAAAAGAAGAGGAGGAAGGTGAAAAAGAAGAGGAGGAAGGTGAAAAAGAAGAGGAGGAAGATGAGAAAGAAGAGGAGGAAGATGAGAAAGAAGAGGAGGAAGATGAGAAAGAAGAGGAGGAAGATGAGAAAGAAGAGGAGGAAGATGAGAAAGAAGAGGAGGAAGATGAGAAAGAAGAGGAGGAAGATGAGAAAGAAGAGGAGGAAGATGAGAAAGAAGAGGAGGAAGATGAGAAAGAAGAGGAGGAAGATGAGAAAGAAGAGGAGGAAGATGAGAAAGAAGAGGAGGAAGATGAGAAAGAAGAGGAGGAAGATGAGAAAGAAGAGGATGATGAAGGAGAATCATATTCCTGTGAGTACTTCCTGTATAAGAATGCACCGACCTCGAACGGAATCGAACGAGCACGCTGGAATAGCAGGCCACCTAGCCAATCACAATTCTCTTCTGAGGACAGCAGCGGTGCTTTGAATTGTTCTGCAATTCTTCCTGCAAGCGTGCTGTCGCAGGCTCCCGACAAGGGCGGAGCATGGGAGCGCCTTGCTGCACGCAGCCCGTCGTCGCCGCAGACGGGGGCGGCTGCTGCGGTCGCGGCGACTGCCCCGCCCCCTGTGGGCGCGGCGGCGGAGGCAATGAGCCCGAAAACCCGTGCCCTACACATGTAGCGGCGACAGAACAAGACGTCGCTGGGCGCGGGACTGGTGCATGGCGAGGGCGGAGAGGGGCGGGGCAGGGCGTGGTGATATAGGGCGTGGTGAGGCAGGGCGTGGTGAGGCAGGGCGTGGTGAGACAGGGAGGGATGAGGCAGGGCGGGGTGAGGCTGGGCGGGGCGGGGCGACGCAGGGAGGGGCATGGCCGGGGGGGGCGGAGCGGAGGAGGGCGCAGCGGGAAGGAGTGCGTAAGAGCGGGCAGGGCAAGCGTGGCAGGGTAGGGTGGGGCGGGTAGAAGCGGGGGAAGGCGGGGCGAGGCAGGATGTGGCGGGGTTGAGCGGAGGAGAGCGAAGCGGCGCGGGGCGGATAGGAGCGAGGCGAGGCGTGGCAAGGCGGGACAGGGAGGAGAGAGACAGGCAGGACGAGGCAGGGTGGGACAGGGCGGAGTGGACCGGGCTGGGCAGTGTGGGACAGGGCGGAGCGTGGCGCGGCAGGGCGGGGCGCGGCAGAGCGGGGCGGGGTGGGGCGGTAGGAGCAGGCCGGGCCGGGAAGGAGCTGGTAGAGGCGTGGTGGGGCGTGAGCCGTTGCGCCTCGGCGCACGCGTGTACAATCCCTAGCCGCTGCTAGGCCACCCCGGCAACTCTGCGTTGTGCCTTTTTTATTCGAATGTCGTTTGCACAGAGCGCTGCTCGCAGACCGGGTGCTTCAGAAGGACGCAGAGGCAACTGCACGGCGCGGAAATATGAATTGTGGTTTGAATCGTGCATTGGGCGTGAGTTCTTATTGTAGCGAATATCGAAGGCAAATATCGTTCTTCGATGCACACTCGTGCTGCGAGCTGACCCGCTGATATTTCGTCGCCCGCATTCGTACAGGGAATATAAGTATTATTTTGGAATTTCTGTAAACACCTTCCCTCTCAATAACCCGAATAATGGAGATCTTATTTCAGTTTAATCAAGACATTTTTATCACACTATAATACTGAATTTATTCAACCATACTGAAAGCCCAATGCTAAGGAAAAAACTTTCACTCAAGCCGCTTTTCGCATTGTTATCTTCATCCAATAACTATAATATGAGTAATTCCAAAAATAAAGTATTATGTTTTACATTTCGCGACTGAAAATATAAAAGAAAGAAGGAAGAAACACCATTATGAATTTTTTTTTCTTAAAATGAAAGCCTAATATGTGTACAAAAGTGATATGAATTATTTAAAGTACGCTGCACAGAATCATTTTAAATTATAAAATGTATTATTTTTACACATTTCGCCTTAATTAACCTGCTACTTATCACCTTGAAACAAAATAAAATTACAATCAATTCGATTATCTTGTATTTTCGATTTTCCGTAGACCTCTTCCCTTTCAATATCCCGAATAAGACATCGATATCTAACGATATTATTGGATTTCTTTAATATTAAAAGCCCAATCACCTGAATTCACATCAATTCTCTATTAAATGAGAAGTAACTTACGCAGTAATATTGATCTAACTTGACGCTCTTACGTTTTTGGATGAGTGATGATTTGAGACCGGATTTTTATGTAATTACATATTTCTTGTCTTTCTACTTAACTTTCTCAAAATTTTAATCTTGACGAATTGTCGCCATCCTAACACAATATCAGATTTTTTCGTTATAAATTTTTACGTATTTATTACGTACTACATTACATATCTTGCATATTTTGCTATTTTCTCAACATATTTTTTTATTTTACCAATTTTCTTACATGTTTTTATAAAAAGAAGTATTTTTGAAAATTTCAGCACTTTTTCCCACATTGTTACTGCTTGCTACTGCGTACTCTACTCGAGGTACGCTTCGTGAAGACGCGTCGAATATTCCCACAGTCCGACAGTGCCTGCTTCAGTTATCTCAGTCAACTTGTGTATTCCAAATTATTTTTAAAACGTTCGCATTGTTTTTCAAATTTGAATAGGAATTGTTTTATAAATGCTAGTTCGTACTACGTGATTGAGTTTTATAATTAGAGTATTTTAATATTATATATTATGTCCGATTTTACATATTTATTACATATTCCTACTGTTTTCATTACATATTTATGGATATTTTGACGTTTCATTCTACATATTTTTCCGATATCTAGTGATGATATTTCATCTGTAAATAACCAGTTGATTTTCATCCAAGTTGACTTTATTAGGGAAAAAACTCAAAGCAAGATAAAATAAGTATCTTACCGGCAATTTCTTATTTATTGTATTTAAAAGTATTAATTTCCTTTACTTATTCAAGATACAGCAATATAATTTGTCTTGCTGAGAAGTATGGTAGACAAATATAATTTCCTCAACTGTATGGATTGTAATTATCATATTTGGTTTATTTAAAGGAGTATATATTTACGAGCGGAACATCTGAAGAAGCCTCTGCAAGATGCGCTTCTTATCCTTAAATCTGGAGAGTGAGAGCATCCATACGTCATGAATGTCAGCTTTGGAAACGAGCTACGTCGACCATATGGGTAAGTGATCAGGCAGATTTTAGATTAAGGGCCATGCTTGTGGTCAAATTTCGACAGATACTTTTTTTAAATGTGTACTTCGCGTGAATGAAGTCATCGTTAGAGAGCAATCGATAAGTTCTTTTGGCTCATTTTCTTCTCCTTTACGGATGTTGCACTAAAGCGTAAGTTTTCTGTCTTAAATTATGGGATCTGTTAAAAAGAATGCTTTTAGTGACTGAAAATTGACGTTCTTCTCTATCGAAGTTGGGGATATTTAAAACAATTAAATTAGACTTCTTATCAACTACTGTAGAATTTTTGCCTCCAAAAATATTGAAGATTTTTGAGTGTCTTCGGAGTCATCATTTGTAAAGCGATTGCTTCTCTTACACACTTCTTTCCTACCCCGTTACTTTACGCAATAGTATATTCAACGATATTTGTATTTAATATTGATTCTATGAAGAGTTCTCCTTGTTTTTGAGTTTTTGTAATGTTTTCTGATAAAATAGCACAGTCAATGCTAGATCATTGCGAATATTTGTTTGAAGAAGAACTTTTACATCTCGAATTGAAGCTGCGTCATCTTCAGAAAGTGCTTTTACGGCACTGCATATTTCTTCAAAGGTTTGGGAAAAGCAAACGACATAAGTCTGAAAACAGATTCTAGTAGAGAGTTTTATGGAATAGATGGATTATGATCCGAAGCTAAACTATTATCCAAATAGCGTAATACTTGGTAGAGATTAAATATTTTCACTGAACTTTGTCTGGTTGAATATAGTGAAAAGTAAAATCGCTCGTAATTTTGCAAGAAAAGCCAAAAAAACAGAAAATATTAACCAGGTAAAGTAAGCATAATAGAGAAAGAATGTATAATGGAATTCTTGTAAAATAATCCTAGAAGCACAGTATAGTAATTTGTTTTGTTAAAAGTGTAAAAATCGTTACGATAGTAAAGAGGCATTTTTCCAAACATCTAGTCTGTGGTTATCATAATCTTAGATACTTCACAAAATAAACTTTTAATTGCTCTAGAAGAAAGGAGTCGTATGGATATTGTTCTAAATATAAATTTATGACATTTTCAGTGATTTCACCCGCATAAATATGTGTAGTGGATTGATACGAGAGAAAACATTGATACTTTGTTGGATGTAACTTTCATGTGTTCATGTCGTTGCAAAATACATTTGTTCTCCCGCAGTTTAAAATGCAATATAATGTAATTTTGTTATCATAATTCATTCATAATTTATTTCTTTAGTACTTTACTTATTACACTTATTATTAAGGTAGTTTCAATAATGGTTCCATTCTAAAACAATTGCCTTTCGTTTTGAAAATAAAAATAAAATAAGAGAGATGGTAACGGTTGCCATCTCTCATTTGCTCCGTTTGTTTCATGTTGTACTTTCTGCAACAATGGTTCTAATTCCATGAGAGAAATATTAAACACTATGCTAGACAATGTTTTAGAAATTTTAGTGACTTCAATGACCAAGTTTATTGAAGAAAGTAGCGTGTCGTAAAGAAACGACAAACGTACATTTATACCAATAGAACGTGGCTACATCGTGTCACAGGAAGGCGTGGCACAACGAGCACAGAAAAAGCCAGAGGTTAAGGGCCCGGACAGCCTAGGAAACGGTCAAGTCGCCGTTACACATGGTTGGGCAAGGAAAGTAACGAACGACAGCATCGTCGCTACGTCCCGCTCGCGCTCCCAGGCACCAGTCACGTTCCGTTCTGTACCGCACCGCACCGCACCGCACCGAATCGTACCTTCCCGTACCGCACAAAACATTGGGTGATATGAATAAAAATGAGCTATCACTTCTTTCTCGAATTTTTAAAGCAATTGCTTCAAGCAGTATGAATAAAAGACGCGAGTAATTGCTCTTATTTCGAGCAATTTCTCCATTGATGAGTAACTACTCGTCCGAGGAGCAATTGCTTATTTTTCGTATGAATAAAATCGAGAATTTGCTTCTGGTATGAAGCAGTTACTTCGAATTTTCGGAGCAACCTCTGTAGGTGACTCAAATCGTATTGAATGGATACAAGAGAGGTTATACACGACTGTTATGAGCTGGTTGTAATGTTTTAGGTAGCGAGTGACTGAATGATGGAAGATTTCCTAAGATTTCGCCAACTATGCACGGCAACTGTACCACTTAACCTAACACGGTCGACAACATCAGGAACAAGCACACGTCGCCATGATGGAAAGACCACGCGCGACGCATCATGCGCGACGCGCTGCAAAGTAGACAAACAAAACAGACGAAAATCGTCCAATCACAACAAATCAGTTAGTGAGCAATTTCTTAGGGAGAGAAGCAAATGCTCCAAGTTTCGCAAAATTTATTCATATGAAAAGAAGCAATCGCTTTTGAGAAGTAGTTGTTCCTACTTGTACTTGTGAGCAATTGCTTTCAAGTACTTACTCATTTTTATTCATATCACCCATTGCTCCACCCCACCCCACCCCGCCCCACACCGTGCAATCCGTCAATGTAACGACCTACAATGACCTGTACCCCTCTGCCTCCACGACTGCCCCGCATTTCTCTGGCCCGCAACCCTCTGCTCCACATCTCTCTGTTCCACACCCGTCTACCCCATCACCACTCGTCCCAGCACTAATCTGACCCGCACCATTCTGTCCCATCACCACTCTTCCCAGCACTATTCTGCCCTACACTACACTGTCCCATTACCACTTTTCCCAGCAATAATCTGCCCCACACCACTCTGCCCTATCACCACCCTTCCCAGCACTAGTCTGCCCTGCACTACTCTGTACAATTACCACTTTTCCCAGCACTAGTCCGACCCACACTACTCTGTCCCATCGTCCGTTCGCCCGCACCCCTCTGCCCCGCACCCCTCCACTCCATTCCCACTCTCCCCAGCACAACTCTGCTCCATCGCCGGTCTGTCCCAAATCACTCTTCACCGCACCTCTCTGTCTCGCACCTTTGTGCCTTATACCATTGTGCTCCGCGCCACTCTGTCCCATGCCACTCCCGTCCCATCCGGCCACCCCCGACCCGCCCAGCACAGCCCCTTCATGCATCTTTTCTCTCTCCTCCCCAACTCGCGAGGACCACGGGGCCACCAGGAGAGAGCTCTCAAGTCGATACAGAAAGCCGAAAGGAGAATGGAGGAATCTAGCAGCGTCCCTTCACGTCGACTCGGAACAGACTGCGGCTCTTCGAAATATTACGCCACATGGCGCCGCGCCGTTTCTCTCTCGCACCGCAGCCCCTCGAGGGCGGTGGCGATGGCCGCGACGGCGCGACGCGGGTGGCAACTGTGGTGGTGGCGCTGTGGCAGGAGCTGTGGAGCTGGTAGTGGCACGAGGCAATGGCAACGGTGATGTCGGCGGGTTGTTCGGTTTCCGTTGCTCTGGGGACGGAAGTAAAGGTAGAAGTGCAGGCGGCGACGATGAAGGCGGTCGTGGGGAAGATGAAAGTGATGGCAACGCAGTGCGGTGAGTGGGAGACTGGGACGAGGCGGGGCGGAGAGGGTTGTGAGAGGGACGGAGAGTGCTGAGAAAGGGGGTAGAGGGGTGGAGAGGGGAAGAAACAGGCGGAGTGGAGCGGAGAGGGGAGGTGAGGAGCGGAGAGGAGCGGAGAGGGGCGGTGAGGAGCAGAGAGGGGCGGTGAGGAGCGGAGAGGGGCGGTGAGGAGCAGAGAGGGGCGGTGAGGAGCGGAGAGGGGCGGTGAGGAGCGGAGAGGGGCGGTGAGGAGCGGAGAGGGGCGGTGAGGAGCGGAGAGGGGCGGTGAGGAGCGGAGAGGGGCGGTGAGGAGCGGAGAGGGGCGGTGAGGAGCGGAGAGGGGCGGTGAGGAGCGGAGAGGGGCGGTGAGGAGCGGAGACGGGCGGTGAGGAGCGGAGAGGGGCGGTGAGGAGCGGAGAGGGGCGGAGAGGGGCGGTGAGGAGCGGAGAGGGGCGGTGAGGAGCGGAGAGGGGCGGTGAGGAGCGGAGAGGGGCGGTGAGGAGCGGAGAGGGGCGGTGAGGAGCGGAGAGGGGCGGAGATAGGCGGAGAGGGGCGGAGATAGGCGGAGAGGGGCGGAGATAGGCGGAGAGGTTGGAGAGGGGTGGAGCGGGGTGGTGGCGGGGCGGGCATTTCATCTCGTGAAGGGCCTGCTGCGCCGACACCGTATGTGCGAAAGGAAGCAGCCGCTGCGTCAGCCCTTGTCAGCTGCCGCTTCCTCCTCCTCCTCCCAGCGTACCGCACGCCTTTCGCTGTTCGCCGTTCGCTGTTCTCCGCCGCACCGCCCGCTCTCCGAACACACCAACCGCTTCACACTTGGTACTATGCGTACTTCCGTCGAAGACATACGCACGGGGTCAGAGGGGCCTTGCCTCCCTCTTCGTAACTTTAAAAGTATATAAATTCAATTGCCTCTAGGATGGCTCCTGGGCAGCGTGCTAGCTTCTCGTGGTGTGGTCCCGGGTTCGATTCCCGGTTGAGGCAAAAATAGTTGTAGCCTTCCTTTAAAATCGTCCTAATTTCTGTAGCTGTATGGCGAAGAAGTGCTCAGGCAGGCGGATGTTGCTCGTTACGGAGAAAGGAATACGTCATATTCGTCACATGTCACTGTTACCCCCAAGCATGGGAATTTAACTAGTTCCAGACACGAAGAACACTGTTAGCTTGGTGACCCAGTCGGACTAACAACACAAAAATGCCGAATACATATACGTACATATGTTCAATCCCCTATTTTTCACATATTTAAGCAGATAAATTGGAGAAAAATTATATAATTGAGGGAGATATACTGCAAGGCTTCTGGCAACTCTGTACGTACTTCGATATAAAATGTATTTACATCGAATAGTGTTTTGTATGACATATTTTGCGAAAAATGTATTTTGCGAAAAATGATGTTTAAACTTTTATTAAATCTCCTCAGTCAGGTCATTTAAAGAATTTTGAAATCAAGATGTTAGCAAACCACCAAAGATCAAAATGGCGTAAAATTTAGCGTATCGGACACCTCCGTACTTTCAAAAAAACAGATATCTCTCACCAGCAGCACATCGTCCCAGCTGGAACAAGCTCTAAACTCCCGACCGGTCTCCTGGCATGTGTATTAGTGTATTGCATGTTAGTGCGAGAGTGTGTAAATAAGAGGTGAGGATATGACAAGGATGAGGAAGGAAAGATCGCACGCTGTCCGTGGCCCGTTTCTTAGGGTATTGCTTCGGCATTCTCCTGGTGTTGATCGGAGAAACTACCGATCAGAACAGCCGGACGCTAGAAGTAAATACTCACTCACTCCTGACAGCAGCTGAATTCTACGTAGCTGTGTCGAAAATCCTGACACCCGAAGATCTGCCAATCAGAGCCACTGCAGTAACATTAGTTTATGCCTTGAGCCACATTTGCCGGTTTTTCATGGCAGTTATGACGAAAGGAACAAGTAGGGTGGTGAAAAACAGTTCAAAAAATGTTGTAAACAAGATTTAACGTTGGTTAAAGACCCACCATGTATTATTTTATCATGCTTTAGAGAACTGCATCCACAATGGCACGGATAACCGGCTTCCATGGACTATTCAGGATCTTTCCTTCCTCATCCTTGTCACACCCTCCTTAACACATCAGTCAGGCTCTGAGAGCTTATTGTGACGTCGTCATAGGATGAGGAAGAACACAGACACGGAGTTGACTGTACATATTTATTTACAAGTTTATTACACTATATACACTCCTAAGGTACGCTGCTCTCCACAGCACTCCGACTCCTGAGACGAGCCGCCTCAGTATTTCCCAAGAGAACCCCAGCTCGCTACACTAGCGCCGCCCTTGGTCTCTTGTCCCGTGGCGAAAAGCCACGCCTCGCAAGACACTGCTCGCGATCACCTCCGCACATCGCTACGGTCAAACTCGACTGCCAGGAAGCTTATTCCACCCGCCTCCCTTGCGAGGCATCACGTGACCGACCTCCCACGCACAAAGCGTCATTTCCGCTCGAGATTTGGGCTGGCTGCAGATGGAGCCTGGCGTCCACCTGCGAACGATTTCTGTCGTCACACATAACTAGTGCGAACGGACAGCCGCCTTCTCAGACACGCCCCCAGCGGAGAGACCCTCGAGAGACTCCGGGGGTCCATCCGCCCCTGCGCGGCACGAGAGGACCAACCCCTCCCCCTTGCACGACTTGTGCGGTCGGTCGCGCCCAGTGCTGTGACGCTACATTATATTAGCTGGAGCGGTGCCTCGTTTAGGGAGATACATGAAGGAGTGAAAACCCACAAGCCGAATGTAGGTTGGCACCGTATTCCAAGTTCCAGCAGGGGAGGAACACTGCCACCTTCCGAGGTAAAACATGCCAAACACTTTCGGGACTAATTTGTAGACAACGTTGAATCGTCCAGAAACCCTAAATACTCTCCCACTTGGCATGTCCCTACTCTATGTCAAGCCGTGGATATCGCGTCCTTCAAGATCACAACAGTCGTGCAGCGACTCATTTGCGACAGGATCCGGGATTCCTCTCCAAGACCGCCATCACGTTTGCCTGTCTTTGCCCGGACGTCAGGTTCCAAAATTCTTCCTCAAGAGCAAAACCTCTGGCAGCTACGCCACAAGGCAGCTTGAGGAGGGCTCCTTTGCATGCTAGTCAATGGCGCGGAGGATATGATGGGTCCCGCGGACCGTCCCTGAGAAAACAAGTTTTAGCAATGGTGCCACTGTCAGGCGCACTTGGGTCAACGCGCGAAGGCCAACGAGGGTTTCAGCGGCTGCTTACCTTCACCCCCGCTGCCTCTTCATCTTTTGTGCACCGCCTTAGCGACCTGGCCGGCACTCCTTAGGCACTCCTTAGCGACCTGGCCGGCACTAGCTCTAGCAACTGTGTCACCGAGGTCTCCTGATACCGCTGATGACAGATCAATGCCATTGGGACCAAGCTATGTACGCGACCGCTACCGTCATCTACACACCCTCATTTCTATCTTCTCTGCCACTTACTTTTACTTACTTTTTAAGTTTAGACATATTTTCCAAGTGATTTCTCCCCGGCACAAGTCCTTGTGCAGCCTAGGACGCTTCGGCCGGTTGCGATAAATGGAGCAAAAGCAAAACAGCAGCATCCATTTTGCAATCGCCAACATCTCAAACCACATTCCTCACAGATGTTTCGATACCTTTCAGTTTGTCAGACTGCAAATACTCGTATGAAGTACAAGCTCTACCCACACCTGCTATCGTCATTGATACCTTTCTTCTCTCTCCTACACATCATTTTTTAAGGGGGCAGTCACCAACAGAACCCAATCAATTATCGATTCCATCACTGGAGTGACGTCAGCGCCCTCAGATCAGGGAGACAGAAGATAAATAAAATTTCTTAAACGCCGTCCTCATCCGTCACCGCCTTCACCATGCGTCTTCCCACTGGTCTTGCAGATGTTTATTTTCGCCGGATTCCCAAAACCCTTCCTGGCGACTAAGTCATGGTCGCCGCCACCACCATTTTACCATTTCTGGGAGTAATTTATTATGGTTTTAGGATGGTTCGATTTCTGTAGCCAATGGGCAAGAGATCTGTATGGGATAGGACGGAACATGAATAGATTTGTAATGGGAAGGGAATGGTATGGGATGGGAATGGGACGGGAATTGAATAGAAAGGGAATAGGAGGGAGTGTAAAGCAATGGGAATAGTGCGGGAATGAAACGGGAATGGAACAGGAAGGGAATGGGACGGGAATGGAAGGTGGAATGAGAATGGAAAGGCGCGGGAATGGAAAGGGAATGGGACGGGAATGAGAATGGAATGGGGCGTAAATGGAATAGGAATGGAATGGGGTGCGAAAAGGACGGAAATGGGAACGGAATGGAATGGGTTGGGAAAAGGACAGGAATGGCAAGGGAATGGGACGGTCATGGGAAGAGAAAGAAAAGGGAGCGGGAGAGGGAGGGGATGATTGTGCGCGTTTCGTGTGCCGTCATTCGTTTCGTTAAACAATTTCAGCAGAGGCTGGAAGTTAAACTACTGACTAGAGCAACTTGACTGCCGGCAGGCAACACAAGCTCGCCGATGTTAAATACATCTAGCAAATTCCCGGACCCTTCCCAGGATTGTCGCCTCCCAATCATTCGTACGCATTACCATAAGGCAGTGGTGTCAAAGTCTTCTACCGGTGGCAGTGGCACTTGTCGTGGAACCGTAGCATGCCACGAGCTTCTCTACGCAACTAGCGTCGGGAAAGGGAACTATTACGAGTAGTAGTAACACCGCTGTTTTACAATAGTGATGGCGTTGTCTCTGGTGGCGGGGTGATAAACTGCGTGGAGGGGCGATTTCGTCGTGACACTCGTGCCACGGACTCCCGCTCGTAGCATAGACCTTGACAACACTGCCGTAAGGCGTTGTCTTGCCGATCGCCGCAACCGGTGTTAGCGTACCTTTCCTGGTCCGTGCTCGCTTTGTTTTTAGAGCGCCTGACTCCGGGAACGGCATCGGCGTCACAAGCGCTAGCGACTGTGCGACCGAGGTCTCTTGAAAGGGCCACAAGGGGGTCAAGGGCTCAGAGGCGCCGGCGGCTTTCGCACTTTGTTGCGGAAACCACGGCAGCGCTCTCAACGCAAAGCTCCGCTCCGCTCCACGCCACCGCCACCGCCACGCCGCTCCACGCCACGCCGCGCAGCCCGCCATAATTTTATCCGGCGTCTTTATTTGATCCCGCCTTCGACTAAGCCGCTCTCTGGCCTGTATTCTGCTCGATCTCCGCCTCTTTTCTCGACTTTTTTTTCCCTTCCTTTTTCTTTTGCTTCGCCGCGCGTCGTCTCCGTCTCCCTCGCTCCCGCTCCCTCGCTCGGAATATTGAGATCTCGTAATCTTCGTCGCTCCTTCGATTTTTCGCCGTATTCCGCAAGGGCCCCTACTGCTGCTGCTGCTGCTGCTGCTGCTGCCGCCGCCGCCGCCGCCATCACGGGTTCGGTCGCGTCTCGTCTGTTTCGGTTTAATATCGCCTGGCGACGGCGGCGGCAGCAGCGGCGTTCCCCAGGGCTGCGGCAGCACTCCGAATACTGCGGGTGTACAGTCTGTGCGGCAAGCTCAGCGCCGTCTGGGAAGTATCCTGGAAGCCACACTCTTGGCATAATCTTAGTCTTTACACAGTGGACTCTCACAGACAGTTCTAAATACTGTTCCTGGAATTCGCGTTATCTAAAATAATTTCTACTTAATCAGTTGTTTTTCAGCAGACTCGCGCTGGCACACATTAATGGAACACTTAATTCTAGGTTACGAATTCGTTCGTTAAAGATTTCAAAATACATATTTTAATGTCAGGAAATTTACTAATGCACTCTCTTCACTACGGAGATTCCATCAGCTACTGATTTAATTTTAATGTGTTGGTAGTTTTCGGCCTTTAATTTCCAACTATTTCTTGGACCTGTGTACTCATTCTGTATCTACATTTTTTTGTTCCAATAACTATATTTCTGTTCTTTGAACGGTATCATTTCTGCTAACCTCTATTTTCCTCTTAGAAGCATTTTTACTTTTTTCGTAAGAGTGAGCCTGTGGAATTCTCCGTTTTTCAGCACAATGCTCGTAAAACTGCTGAAGGTTCTACTTTATTTAGCTCTATAATGTTTTATTAGTTCTTCATCTATCAACATACTATAATTGCGCCTCTTCTCTCTAAAGCCGTATCGTCCGAAATTTTAGTTCAAGGAGGGTTCAGAACTTTCAAGAATTCGATATTTCTTTTTTGCTCTTGAACTTCTACAAATGTGTTGGTTCCAAAATTTCCAAAAATGTTTTAACGAGTTTCTTAAAGTCGTAATAAATAAAAATTCTTCGTACTGATTTAAAATGAATTTTCAGTTGATTTTTTTAACGGTCCTGTGGTGAAAACTGACTTATTCTCAATTTACCAGAACGAATAAACAAATTCTACTTCACTAGCGGACCTTACCCTGTTCGATGCAGTTGAAATAATTGGAACCTTTTCAACGGATCATACGTTAATTCGGTGGCAACTCTAATTGAACTATGGATAGGATAACACATAATAAAACCTATTGAAAATAAAAACCTTCTATGTTGTTTTAATAAGTTTTATTTTATAAAGGTTCAATATTTTCAGTAACGTTCCATGAATACTTTCAGATCCTATGTGCTTTCAAAACTGTACTAATTAATCATACACTAGCACCATTTCTGTTGTTGAGAGCTAACGGGTTCTGTACTAAACCTCTGCACACTCAAATATCTAATATATTCTGATGGAAGAATTAATGTCATAGATCAGAAATTAAGAGATAATATGCTCTTTGAGTACTCATTTCGAGAGAATCCATATGTGCATGTTCGTTACTTAAAAGTAAATTTTTGTGTTTTTGAAGAAAAATTCGAATAAAAGTAATTAATTTTCACATACTATGAATAATAATAATAATAATAACAATAACAACAACTACATAAATATTCCGAATAAAGTACGCAGTAGTTAAAAGACTGCAAATATTTGTTCTATTGAACTGCAGTATTAAATCGATTGACACGTTTTATCTTCCAATCAATGGGGAGGTATCTAATTTTTTTACTGAATTTCTTTAGTTCTGATGCAGTTATCTTCGCAAACATATTTTTACAAAAGTAATTTAAATAATTAGTAAGTAAAATAATTTTTAAAAAAGATTCTTTATTTCGCATTGAGTTAGATACCCTACATTTTTGTACACAAAACATTTCATTATTTTCTCAAAAAATCTTTTCACATCAGCAGGGGAAAAATCTCAAGGACGAAATCATCCCGAATGAGACGCGAACTTGTAGATTCGCGAATTTGCATAGATGAATACAATCTCCGCGCGCTGCCACACCTTGCGCGGCTGCACGACCGCCTGCGCACAATCGCCAGATGCTATCGCCCCCTCCCAAACGAGCGGCAGTCGGTCCGCGGCGAGTCTCCCGCCCCGCCCACGCCCGGCACTTGTCAGCCACCGCCGACGACAACAAACACGAGCCGAGCGCCACGTCTTGGCGTGACAGCGCACAGTGGTTTAGAATGCATAAGAAAATTGGACACGGACGGAACACATTCAATGATATGAAATAGTAACGTTTATTTTTTTATAAAAATATTTTCACAGTGCAAATGTGAATGAAGGTTTAAAAGCGTCTCCGTTCAATGTTTGTGGCTCAAGTAGGTACAAGAAGTCAGAATAATAAGCGTTGTATGTGTTGTTCTACGTATGTATTTAAATTTTAAGAATATTTGCCGATAGAATGGGTCTGGATGGTGACTTTTTCTAATACATGAAGTTTTTTTCAACAAATATAGTCAAAACTTTAGTCGGAAACATTACCAAATATTGGAGTGATAAATGAATTGAAACGCTAAATACGATATGTAAGTTGAAGATTCGATTCAAAATGTAATGTGTTAGGCTGAATAGAACGACACTCAATTTTATGTCTTTCTCTCTGCATTGTTTATGAAGTGGTAAAAAAATAAAATAGTACAATTTTAAATTATCCACTCCAATTATTCAACTTGTTGATGAAATTGAAAGCAAAATTGACAATTATCAGCTTTTAAAAATCTCCATCTCTACAGCTCCAATAAGCAGAATCTTTAATTACCGGAAATGATTTACCGGAAATGAAGAAAAAAGTAAAAACGAAAAATGTTAGGAAAAATGTATATTGTTGACACGTAATTTTAATACATATGTAGAATGTGTTCTGTGAGCCTTCATACATAGTTACAATGATGATTGTCATTACCACTCAGGATTCATACTATATAGTCCCTGCTATAGATTGTTGTGGTTTCATTTTTATGTTAATTTTACAGTTTTTACAGTTTCGTGGAACTTGTGTTTTGTTCGACTTTATTGAATGATTTTCAGTTTTTTTTCTATTCGCCGAGATTTTTCTATTCTTCGAGATTTTTACTTAAATTCTGACCTAATCCAATCATTCAAATTTCCAATGATCCCAGTCGGCCTGATATGCATGTAATTGGAATCAGTGTAATTGTACTGCATTTAAAGCGTTCGAACGCTTTCGGCCCATTCGGGACCACCGACACCGAGCACCGGGCGCTTCTCAGCCGCCGCCGACGCTAGAGTCCCTAGATACAGAGAGTATTCCGCATGTTCCTCCAATTCCGCCATTTTATATCCAGTTGTCACGGAAACTGGAAATGTGTTGTAGTCTGGGTGTTAAGAACCACGAATCTCTCTCAAACCAATATTAATATTCTTAAAAAAATCTGCATCACGTCACCAATTGTTATAATTTCCCTTCAGTTCCTGATTGGTGCCTGACGCGGTTGTCGAGTGAGTGGATATTAACTGGCGGTGGTTGCGCTACTCTCTGTATCTAGGGACTGTAGCCGACGCGCAACACGAGCGCCGCGCCGCGGCGGGCGACGGCGGCGGCGACGAATGAAGTGATGACGCGCGTGGCGACGGCACTGGGCGCACGCAGGGGTCGCTGGCCCCCGCCACCAACCGGTACGTCACACGATTTTCAAACAGGTTCTCGCGAAATCTCGTGGCGCGCCCATGGGCGTGAGCGGGGGCGGCGAAGCGGGTCGACGGCTCGGCGAGCGGAAGGTCGCGAGGCTGACAATGACGGTGAGAACGCGCCCGTGGGTGTAGGATTTGGCGCAAAGCTGTTGTTTTTTTTATTGAGTTTGACGAACACGAACTCCGGCCAAGATAATGGAATAACAGACAAAAATATTATTTACAAAAATATTTTCAATGCCTTTCTGTTACTTTATCGAACATTAATTATAGTCTATTAATGTTGTACTGAATAGTAATAATAATTAAATGATTAATAAATTATTTAAATAATAACAATAATAATAATATTTGAGCATCAAGTTTACAATTGTTCTCTCAATAGCCATAGCGATTTATTTAATTGATTTTATTTCTATATTTTGTTGTACGAACAAGCGGAGTCTACTGGGCATTGGTTTTTTATCGAGCAGTAGAAGGTTTTTGCTAAATCTCGCAGTGTCGCGGAACACGTTTGAAAATCGCTGTAATATTTTTTATGGGGTAATATTAATTTAATCTCGTTTTCCCTCGACCCTATCTGAACGACTAAGATCAAAAATTGAAAGACGATTTTCTAGTACTAGCACTAGTGTCCTCTTTTATGGGCATTCATTTTTCTACAGAAATTTTTATGAGAGGCGACACAGTCACATATGATGAAATGATATTACTTATTGACACTAAAATAATTAGAGGATATCAATTCAAAATATATTTCAAGCTAACGGATGTGCAAGAAAGAAGTCTTACTTCTTAAAAATTTAGTTACAGATATTGAAAAACTGCGTAATGGGTAAATATAATTCAAAACATGAACGTATGTGATGGCTTGTATTGGATGGTATGTGAAACACATTAACATATTGATTATCTATTCTGAATTAAGAAAAAGAAAGACAACAAATCAAGAGCCTTTGCGTGCATACAAAGCACATTAGAGCAGCGAAGTGACAGAGCGGCCAGATTGGGCCTCCTCGCCTCAGCGCAACCGAAATCGATGTCTGGGCCCTCGCCATGGCCGCAATCTCCCTGGCCGGCGCTCCGTAAGTCCCTCGCCGGCCGCAACCCCCATCCACCCCACCCCTCCCCCTCCCCCGCTGCCGCTCGCCGGTCGCCACAGCGCGGCTCGGCCGCCGACCGCTGTCACCACCGCTGGGCGGCCACGCCCCGCCCCCGCCCCCGCCCCCGCTCCAGGCGCTGCGATCGACGTCTTCGCCCGCGATCGCCCCCGCCGGCCCATCTCGCCTCTGACCTTGTCCCCGCGCCGCCCCGGCAGCCGCCGCCGCCGCCGCAGCCGGCCGCAGGCCTCGGCCGACAGCCTGCCACGCTGGCCTTGCGCCGACCGGCCCGCCCCGCCCCGCCCACGACACCACAGCTGCCGGCTCCGCCCCCGTCCTTTCTTCATCTCGCCTCTGCCCGTCGCTTGCTCCGCGCGCCCTCGGCCTCATTCCATCACTCCCCCTGACTTCACCCTGTCGCGTCCCGTCACCCCTCACCTCCACACACCCATCCCTTCCCAACCCGCTTCACCCTTCCCTGAACGACGCCACCACCCCGCACGCCGCCCCTCCTCTGCACCACCTTCCCCTGCTCAGTACCGCTCCACCCGTCCACTTTTTCGTCCTATTCTTGCCATGTCCACCCCACCCCACCCCACCATTCCCTCTTCACCCTTTCACACTCCGCTAAGCCACGCCACGCTCTCCGCTGCTGTCTCCACGTGCTCAGCCCGCGCTGCCGCCGAAGCTTCGACTCCTTCAGCTGCAAGAGCTGTGCCACCGTGTTCCGCTTCCTGCCCGTTCCGCATTCGCCTCCCCTCGCTCCCGCAGTCTCCCACGCTCACCCCGTCCACGTCGCCACCGCCACCGCCGACGCCGTCGCCGCCGCCTGCCAACGTCGTCGACTTTCTTTCCACGTTTTCATATCGATCTCCGGCTTTTCCGCCGCCTCCGCCCTCCCCTGAAAGGAAGGGGCGGGGCAGGGCGGGGCGGAGGCGGGCCAGGCAGGCGAGGCGGGCGAGGCGAAGGGGCGGGGCCGTGGGCGGGGATGTTGCGTACCAGCCAACTTTATTTTCTTCTCCTTCTCAAGCGTTTTCAAGAAACTGGCGCTGGGGCGCGGGCGGGGGCGAAGCAGTGCGGAGCGGGCAGGGAGCGGGGGCGGGCCGGGGGCGGCGGTAGGGGCGGGGGGGCGGTGCGGTTGGCGGCGGCGGCGGCGCCATCGACCGAGAGAGGCCTCCGGCAGCGCAGACATACGTTTTCCGAAAGGGAATAATTTATCGCAGGCAGTTCCCGCTACATATAAACTCCGTATTACTCCCCTGGAATAACAGCCCTCTTCTTTCGACTTGGCTCGAGTCCTAAGGAAAGCGCTTCCTTTCTGATTGCACTACTTCAGAAACCATACATCAGTAGCTTAGCGGCGCAACTGGGTTCTCGAAAATTGTTTCCGCTTATTTATGTCGGTCGCGGAAAGAGCCGCGGTGCTCGCGGCGATTAGACGCGTTGCTTCGCTCGAGAAATGTGGTGGCGGCGCTCGAGCGACGGCAGTTGGGCTCGACACTGAAATAAAACTTGCTTTACTTTTTCTTATGATCAGTTTACACTGGGAAGACAAATATTTCTAGTTACACTAGTTAAAAACTAAAGGCAATTGAAATCTTTTAGATGGACAGGAATAAAAGTATACTTTCTGTTATGTCTCTGATTCTAGACGAATTCACATAAAGTAAAATAATGCACATGATAATATTATCGGTTACTTTACTAAAATCGAAGAATTCGATGCTCATTCAGATGTCGGTAGGACGATGAGAATAGGTTGGTGGAGAATGTTAAGAAAAGAGAAAGTACACGAGGAAGAGAAAGTAAACCAACGGCAAGAATGAGAAGAGGAGAAACTGTAAGAAAAAAACGAATTATCTGGATATTTATTGGAATTACCAGTACTGTACTAAACGTTGCACTGCTTCCAGAGTGACTCACGTAAACGAATGTTTCTGTTTTACGTGTAGATGATTCTACAACACACTAGGTGAAGTAACTCAACGCTGCCCAAGGATTTATCACAACCTATTCGGGAGAAAGAAGAATTCGTATTATCTTTAATGTAGAATGGAAGAAATGTTGTGGAAATCCTCGCAATTTCGGCAACGTCCTTCCTGCACACTCCCCTCCCGGCCCCGTTCGCATACGCCCAATCCCTCCCAGTCATCTTCTAAATCCAAAAGAAACATGTTTGGTGGGAAATCGATTGCACACTATTTCGTCAAGTAACAAGAGTCTATCAAGAGTCTACGTTTGTTAGTATAATTAGGAGACTTTCGAGGTCAACCCTATGACATAGTATACGCTAACTCTTAATAAATACTTAGGAATAGATTGGTAAGAAGATTCATAATTAAGGAACATCTATAAAGCATCAAGTGCGACATCCGTAGAGAGTCAAATGTAGACATAGGTTTGCGCAGCCAGAGCCAGCCAGAGCCAGGCCTTATCTAGGACTCTTGACTGCCCGAGAGACGTCATTTCCTAGTCAAAGTGACTAACGTTTCTGTCATCCTACATAAACCAGTGCGCTGTCCATCTCCCTGCATTTCGCTCAGAAGAAGCTCGCAGTAGGACGACCGTAACGTTTGCAACCTTATCTAGGACGCTGCTGTCCTCCGGTGGTTTGATTGATCAGAGATTCCGGGCGCATCAACTGCCTTTAGTCCCGTAAGTGAAATGCGCGTTTTATTGCGGGAGATGACGGTGGTCTTTCCTCGCTGGATGGCGAGATCCGGCGCCGACCTACCCTTCGGCTAGCGGCGTTCTTCCCTAAACTGGTATCTCCCACCAGCGGGGTACCGCCCAGCAGGGACGAGCTGCAAGCTCCCGACTGGTCTCCCGGCATATGTGGAAGTATATTGCTTGTAATTGTAAGTACGGGGTGAGGAGAGGACAAGGAGGAGGAAGGAAAGATCGCGCGCGGTCCGTGGCCCGTTTGTTAGGGTACTGCTCCGGCATTCGCCTGGTGTTGATCGGAGAAACCACGGAAAACTATCGATCAGAGCAGCCGACCGCTAATATTCTCCTCCAGACAGCGCAGCGGCTGAATACGACCTCCCTATATGTAGTCGGTGTCGAAAATCCTGCCTCCGCACCGTCGGGAGTGGAACCCTAGGTCCATCCGGTCAGAGGCACAGCAGTGACATGAATATACTGCGATTTTCGTAACTTTATCCTAGACAGGATTCAGCTGTTTCGCTGCTAGCCAATCTGGAGCTTCTATTTCGCGACAGTGAGTTCACTACGGTGACGTTCAGCTCCCTATTGGAGCTCCCTATTGGAAACCGTCAACAGCTGATTCTTGTCAGGGACAAAGTTACGAAAATCGCAGTATAGATATCCTGAGACACCTCGGCCAGTGCGCCCGCTGGTCGTCGCGGGGATCGTTGGTGGCGTGGCCCCGCCCTCTCTGGCTGGACGGCGTCAAGGGCCAGCGGCGCCGTGCGCGGGGCGTGGGGTCCGGGGCGGCGGCGCGGCGCGGCGCGACTCCAGTCCCTAATCGGGCGCTCGCGAGACGGCGCGCTCGGCGTGGCGCTGCCCAGGCACTGTGGGCCACGGGCCGCGGTATCGCGGGCGACAAACAAGTGTGAATGATGCCTCAATGAAATTATACAACACTAGGAAAACCCGGCAGACGTTGTTCTGCCCTTCATCTCCCTCTTTCCCCTCCCATCTCCCTTTCTCACCCTCTCTCCCTCCCTCCCTCACCCTGTTCCTGTCTGTCTCTGTCGCTCTGTCCCTTTCATTCACATTTAATTGCGGATTCTGCACATCTCTGGATAGGTAAGGTAATACTGGGAAGCGCCGGACCAGCAAAAATGTAATGGAATGTTCAAGAAGGTTTCATCCTGTAGATTATGATGTGAGAAACGTTTCTTTGAGGCCAAATGCCTCAACATTTTAGTTTTAAGGTCATATAACGCATTGTTTAGGAGTTATTTAATGATATAGATTCAAAATCCTACCGAATGCTTTGCGGGTTACATTTGACGTGAATATTTAGTTTGTTCTACAGCGCCATGTAGTGGAGTTACAATAGATTTAACAGCACATGAACCTTTTGGGTGCAAAAACACGCAGAAGTGCCAACTTTCATGGAGATTGGTCTCACGATGTCGGAGTTTATATATGGAGAGAGAGAGAGAGAGAGAGAGAGAGAGAGAGATTATCAAGAAAAAAACAAGAACACTAATTAGAATTAAGAAAAAATTGTTTCAAGTTAGGTATGCCAAAGTGCTTACGTGTTACAATTAGAATACAATTAGAGTAAGCTAAAATGAAATTAGTTTTAGTTAATTTAGTTATTAAGAAAATCCCCCTGTTAGCCGCATAAGTCGTAAAGCAGAAGCATACTGTACGAGTATTCCAAATTAAGAAAATAAATTCTCGTCTCCTCGGGGGTACTGTGGCGGGGAAAGTCGAAAGAAATCGCGAGCAACAGATTTTGAACCGATTGCTTGTTGGGAAATGTTTACAATATGAAATGAAATATGAGTGAAGTGTTGTGGTGTTGCGGTGACACTTGTCGTTTTACAGAGAGTCTATGATAATGATTGCAATGGATGCAATGTAAGATGATTGCAATTTTAGGCTAGAAAGCTTGTCGGTCTTGTTATAAGTTAGGATACATGTTAATTATTTATTCATGGCTGACGTGATGTTTTAGTGGACAGTTTGGCCTCGTGTGTCATTGCTTGGACTGTGGAGAGACCAAGAACTGATTTAACGAGAACTACGGAATGTCAGCCAAAAGCTCAACACAACCTTCTTCGAATCTCTCGGTGGACGTGCTGAATGAGTGATGAACAGGGAACGGATTTTCATGTAATTACATGTTTTTACAGGAACACAATTCCTGTACTCAATAATATTTTTTTTGGACTTTACAAGACATTCCAAACTAATTAGAACATTTTTATTTTTCATATTTTGGTAAAATTACTTATTGTTAGATGTTTTACCTATTACTACATATTTCTTACATATTTCGTTACATTCTGATATATTTATACGTCGAAACGAAGCATTTCAGATGTACGTTTCCAATATATGACTCGGATCATCACAAAGCAGTGTAATGCGCTTCTATGATCACTAATATCTTCGCCATGAATTGAAGAACTCAGTGGAACAAGGGGCTATTCCACATTGGCATCGTTCTGAGATAATGAGGGGTATACATAAACTTTCCTCAAATAACTCAGTACATTTTTGAACTTTAAAAATGCAGTACAATTGCATATAAGTTCATATTGAATTTAAATAACATATTACACTTACAGAATAATATTTGAAATTTTGTATAGTACCAATAACTCAATTTCACAATAAATGTGGGATAGCTCCTTGTTCTACTGAGCCCTTCAATTGTGAAAGTTCATCCTCCCTCCTGCTTCTTGGAAACTGCATACGCCGGTACAGGGAGAATCACGGCTGAGTGGATGTTTGTGAAAAGGAAGAAATTTCAAGGGGGTTGGGTATTTTAACTTTATCTCCCCCTTCCCGACCCCCCTTCCGGGAACCATAACTAGATACCCGGTACTACTACTTCCTTGAGCATCAGCTCAAGGAAGGAGGTAAACAACATTCCATGAACGTATTTTTTATTTCAAATGAAATAAACTGAGTGCCTAGTATACAGTGGCTTCTGTAGAGGTACAACTTTTCTTTTAGCCGATCCGAATCCATCTGATCAATAAGATCTGATAGGCGTCGTTCGGTGCTCCGGAAATAATTGTATAGATCAGCTTCAAACATCGTAAATAATTTTTCTTTTACATATCTTCAAATTTTTCTGACATATTTTAGAAAATAAAATATGTATGTGCATATTTTGCTTTTTTAATTACAATAAATTCCGTTCTCTAGTGATGATACTGATGATGATGATGATGATGATAATTACGATGGTGGTTATCGTGATTATATCAGCTGTTATGTAAAAAGAATCATATCTTAAGTCAGGTGGCGGGAGTAATGGAGAAACTCACCAGAAACACGCCAGGAAACTGCTTTGTTCACCATATTTTCCTTTCAAAGTGATTTGCGCTCATTTAGTAAAAGAACTTTCTCTACAACGATTCATTTTCGCCTCGACAACCAAGCTCTCGGATTGACCGTTACGTCTACTCCATGGAAGAAAATTGTCTGCCTTGCCATTCGTCGCGATATTCTCCCAAATATTTAAGTGTTGGATAATGAATGGCTCCAGTGTTTTAGAATCGATGTGGGAATTATTCGTTTTTACGATGTATACTTTGTGTGTCTGTGTACGATGTATGTGTACTTTGGAAGCATGTCGAAAATATAACTGATGTAGCTGCAACGAAATCTGTCGTCCTTAAACTGTCCGGTAAGAAGTTATTTCTTACGTAATGACCGATTAATATTTGTTTCCACTGGGCTCTGTGTATAAAATCTGTAAAAAAAATATAGAAAAAATTTTCGCTGTATTTCTAGTTATTTTGTAAATTCAAAATAACCAAATTCCTAATAACCTTCGATGTTTGCAACACAAATAGTGCAACTGAACATATTACCGTAATGAAGAATTTCATTAGGTACAGCTACGATTTGAACTGCTATAAAAGCCTATATCTGAAAAGGGCCTGTTGCACCCCAGTGCTCTTCCACTCCTCTCCATGAAGTTTAGTGTGACAGTGTTGCTCCTTGAGGCCCATCGTGCGGCGGCGCGGGGCCTGAGGAGAAGCCAGAGGAAGCGGAGGCAGCGTCGCAGAGATGCGCCCGAGACGCCCTGATTTCCCACGAGACACCTCTCCCCCCCTCTTCGCCCCTCACACACCACCTTCTCCAGACTGCCCCGCACCATCCTCACTCCGCTCCTCTCCACCCATCTACTCCCCAAACCCTCCTCCTCACCCTCTCTCCCTTGCTCCACCCCGCTCCTTCCCGCTCCATCCCACTCCATCCCGCTCCTCCCCGCTTCACCCCGCTCCACACCGTGCCACACCCTACAACCCCACTCCTCCCCGCTCCACATCGCACTACCACGAGCCATCACTCTCATCCCCGCTTCACTCCCCTTCCCCTCTCCTTACCTCCTTCTCCAGCCTGCCCCGCACCATCCTCACTCCGCTCCGCTCCACCCCTCCATTCACCAGACCCTCCTCCTCTCTCCTCCTCACCCTCTCGCCCCTGCTCCACCCCGTTCCTCCCAGATCCATCACGCTCCACGTCGTCTACTACCCGCCGGCACACCCATTTTTCCGTTGCTAGTCGCTCATCTCCGCTTCACCCCACTCCAAATCATTGTATCCCGCTCCATTCGTCCTTCAACTCGTGTCACCCCTCTCCACACTGCTCTACTTCTCTCCACCCCACTCAACCCCGTTCTTGGCCGCTTCTCCCAGCTCCTCTCCGCTTCACCCCGTTTCACCGCGCTTCACCCCGTTTCACCGCGCTTCACCCCGTTTCACCGCGCTTCACCCCGTTTCACCGCGCTTCACCCCGTGTCACCGCGCTTCACCCCGTTTCACCGCGCTTCACCCCGTTTCACCGCGCTTCACCTCGTTTCACCGCGCTTCACCCCGTTTCACCGCGCTTCACCCCGTTTCACCGCGCTTCACCCCGTTTCACCCCTCTCACCCCTTCCCCCCACTGCACCCCGCTGTTCCCAAATAGACCCCAGCGCACCTGAACGTTGCACTCCGTTCCCACTCGCTCCACCCCTGATCACCCCGCTCCATCCCGCTCTCCAGAACCTCTCCCCGCTCCCGCGTGCGTTGGCGCTGGCGCATCCGTCCCGCTCGTCAAGGCTGTTGGCACCTGGGCTCAGTGAGCTTCCTCCCCAGACAGGCTGTCCTCCCTCACGCCGCGCCGCGCCGCCCCACGTGACGGCCCGTGCGCCCAGGGGCTTCCCCGGCCGACGCGGGAGCTCTTCGCGCTTTCGGGAGGTGGGTCGTGTTTTAAGGTGTCAAGTCCTACGATCGGGTTGCGCAGGGAGGGGATTAAGCGGGACATTTGACCCCGCCTCGGGGCATAGGTGGTGTGATTACACGAAGTTGAGCCCATGATTCAGTTCTCTCGGTTTTTAACTTTTGTTCCGTATATGACTTACCATTCAATATTTAGTTCATTTTTTTAATGTTTCTGGTATTTAGAAAATAAAACCACAGCATACTCCTGAAATTTTTCTGGACATATTATGGAATACTTCGGAATTTACACACATTACTCCCTACAAAAAATACTCCTCTCGAAATATTTACGTTTTTATAATTTTTGAAATTTTAAAATTAACTCCAATTTTAATATTAATTTTTTCTGGCATTTTTTAAAAGTTTGTGTAAAGTAATTTACTTGATGTATTTTCTAAATTTGTTTTTCTGTTTTCAATAATTTCCTTCATCAGCATTTCCAGGTATTTCTTCTGACAATCAATTTCAGATAGTGTAATAAATTAATTAGTGTTTTTTTCATCTTTTGAATATTTTATTTAGAATAGTAGAAAATGGTGAACGATACGAACAAAATTGCTTCGAGGGCCAATGAGTTTATTCAGCCAAAGAAGTACTCTTTTTACGAGAACAAACAATTACATTTTAGAGGCGGAAAATGACATCCAAGTTCCAGAGAGAATCGTGTTTTATAATTTTATTTTTGTTCATACAAACGAATAAATTGAATAAAAGTGTAATTGATTCCGAAGTGCAGCAATTATTTTTGTCAAATTACAATATTTAATGGATGTATTTTTCTACAGATTTAGACATTTTAATTTTAATTTCCAAACCAAATTAATTATATGATCTTGTAACTGTACATCCACACATAAAATTAAAATTTTTCAATTTCAAATCACTTGCTTGATTGCGTTCACACTCTGTGCTTCTAATTTCAATTGAAGTGTATTAACAGAAGTAACTCTGAATGGATTACGTTGATAAATAAATAAGAGTAATTAGTTACATTCCTTTTAAACGTAAGAATACATTGTAAAAATGCGCGTCGTTCCAAACAATTGTGTTGTAATATGACTGAAGTAAATACTCAATCGATCTATTTAAAAGACGGTAAGTAATATGTTCCAAAGTGTTTTTCACATCTTTCACAACTAAATAAAATTCATATTTTAGCTGGAATTGACGATTTCAAACTTTCATAATTGTAATAGTTTAAAAAAACGAGGTTTTCGTTAAGGTACCTTATAAGTTTAAATATAATCCTTTCCTCTTCAAAGTATTATGTTTTTAAATACATTTTGATACGTTTCTATTTGAATTTTGTCATTTTTGTTAAACCATTTCACAATATTTATGTTATCTGATCCCTGTAAGTATTACATACGTTATACTGGAAAGATAAAATGGAAACAAGAGTGAGAATTCTCCAAGGACTGCAATAGAGATGTCAAACCGAACACGGTTACAAAATTCACAGAGACGTAAATAAGATACGAAGAAGGGAGGTAAACCCTACATTCAGGAAGAAGTATGCCTCATTCGAATCTGAATCATGCGAACAACTGAGGAGCAAAGAACGGATCCAAATTGTGCTTGGGGGCACCAACCAAACCCTAGAACAAGTGATGTTTCAATATACTATATTTAGTTCAATTCCATACTTAAAATTAATTAATTCATTAATTATGAGTTTTAATTAGAATTCTACTGACAGACAATCGAATGCGATCCACATCTGGCAGAGAAAGTGAATTACATTCAAGTGCTACGCAGGACACCCATGAGACGCACCTGCCTGAAAGATCTTGCAGATCCGCGTCGGGGGTATGTCTGAGTCAAAAATTGGTGCCCTACTTGGCAAAATGTCCCTCCACTACTATTTCAAGCGCAAAATATATATAAATTATAAGTAAATAATTGAATATTTAAAGAGTTCCTTACATGAAATTGGAACATGTTTCATTAAAAAACAATGTGTAGTCTTACATGATCCCACCGTCAAAGGTGGGTATTAACTGATAAGGCTTAGGGTATTAACTGATATCACTGCAGTGTCTCTGACCGAGAGGACCGAGGGTGCGTGTCACGACGGTGGCAGACGATTGGACACTAGCTAGACAGTTAGGTTGAATTCAGATGTTTTCTGGAGGAGAATTCGAGCGGCCGGCTGCTCCGATCGGTAGGGTTCTCCCATCAACACCAGGCGAATACCAGAGCAATAAGCTAACAAACGGACCGCGCGCGATCTTTCCTTCCCTTCCGTGACCTATCCTCATCCTCTATGTAAACACACTCAAACTCACAAGCACAACTCTACCACACTTGTCAGGAGGCCGCGCTGTTGAGAGATTCCTGTTGAGAAAAATCTCCGCCACCACCACCACCCGCGTTAAAAACATGCACTACATTTACGGAACTAATGACCTTTGCGGCTGAAGCACCCGGACAATGTTCCTCAACTTGGTTTCTGGATCAGTGCCTATTGTGTGTGGTAGTAATGAAAAGGCCCCAGCCAGCTCCTGCCCGGTGACCGAGCAGAACGTCCCCTCCCCCCTTCGCCGCCCGCGCGCGCGGCCCGGTTTACGAGCCTCGGAAACGGCGCATTTCCAGCGACAAATGCGAGAAAACGCGGCTGGCGCGGAGCTGGGGCGGGGCGGAGCGGGGCGGCGTGTCCGTAGTTCGTGACCTGGCCGCATCGTTCAGCCGCGCCGCGCACCTGGTGGAGGTTGGGGTGGGACGCGGAGGGGAGGAGTCGGGGCGGGGTGGGGCAGGAAGGGGAGGGGTGGTGGGTGGGAAGGGGCGGGGCGGGGCGGCGTCACGGTGGCACGCGATGTTGCGGGGGCGTCGCCAACCGGTTCATCGGCCTGCTCCGGAGGCCTCGGCCACCGCCAGCGCCGCCCGGGTCGGACGAGCGGAACCATCGCCCGATGAACGTCTTGCGCGCACCCTGGGGAAAACCGAAACCAAGCACAAAAGGAGGGCGCCGGTTTTCACATATTAAGGCAACTAGTCAACTGTGAAGATCGGTTCCTTGTGATTCAAAAAATGCACATCTCAATACTAGATTCTTTTTACTTCTCTTCGTTTTCTGCAGCCATAGCAATAGAGTGATTTAAGAGGAATGTATTCAGAGATTTTTTTTGGGGGGGGGGTTTCATTGATTTGTGATGCGAGTTGTAACATTCTACAGAAAAAGAAGTAAATGTATATACGTTCCTTATTTGTTCCTTGATTTAGTATTTCATTAGAAAGCAAGAGTGAGCTACTTCGATTAATCTTTTGATTTTTAAAAGCATTTTTACCGACATGTCAGCAACCAGAGAATCCTGAAACTCACGAATACAATAAGAATGCTGTGATTGGATTGTGGACTTTCAAAACAAACGATATTGTATCAAGGTGTAATACTGTTTACCGCATTTCCTAGAAATGAAGAAAGAATACACAACATAATATGTGCGTTTACTTCAGACTCGCCGGAACACAATACTCCCCGGAAATTCGATGAATAGGAAAGTTTACTTTCCCAGAAAAATAGGTTACAAAGAAAATGAATAAATAACAATGCATTCCAACAACCTGGCGTAAAGATGGAATAAATGCAGCGCAGTTCAACGAACTCTGCGACGAGTGCTCCTGCAGTAAACGAAACCGGGAAGAAGCAAATAGCATATCCGTACAAGCGTTGAAGCGAGCTGTTGTAGTCGGCGGGCAGTGAGTCACGTCCGCACACAGGAGGTCACGGCAACATGAACTAACCGCACACACGGCGCGCACCGGCACAGCTCGTCGCTGTACGCGGCCGAGAGCCATTCACAGTGAACGACTCTCGAGCTGCGCGTGCGGGCGCGTGGGTGGCGGGCGGGGAGCGCGGGCGGGGCGGGGAGAGAGTCTTGAGCGCCGCCCGAGCGGTGGGCGGCCCAGCCGCCGCCACGCCACGCCGCGCCGCGCCGCGCCGCGCGCCCGTCTCTGAGAACACTTGTTCTCCTACAGCTATGCAAATATCCAGCCGCACGCAGATGGCTGAGTTAACGCCCAAGCTTGCTGCGTCCGCCGCCTGCCGCGCCTCGCACCACTAATTCCGCGCGGGCGGCCGCTCGGCGGAAGAGTGGGCGGCGCGCGTGCGGCGGCGGGCGAGCAAGAGGGAGAGGGAGGGACAGACGCACGGAGGGTGGGACTGAGGTACGGAGAGACGGAGAGGTACAGACGTACGGAGTGACGGAAGGAGAGCGGGAGGGAGAGACGGAGGTAGGGAGGGATGGAGAGACGGAGGGAGAGAGAGATGGAGAGACGGAGGGAAGGAGGGATGGAGACACGGAGGGAGGGAGGGAGAGATAGAGAGACGGAGGGAGAGATAGAGAGACGGAGGGAGGGATGGAGGGACGGAGGGAGGGAGAGACGGCGGGAGGGAGGAAGAAATAGAGAGGGAGAGACGGATGAAAGGAGAGAGAAAAGAAGGGTAGGAGCAGAGAGAGGGAAGAGAGATTGAATGAAAATAAATGTGGAAGACACAGCAAAAAGAGGAGGTGGAAGAAGAGAAATATATAACAGACGAGGAGGTGCAGGAATGGAAAGAAATTGCAATCGCGGGGAGAATGATTTTACCAGAGATGAAAGACAATTGTTGCATGCGAAAAATCAAGAATGATTTGGGAGTTCATAAAGGAAATGTTGAAGATGATGAATAATGAAAAGAAAAGGGAAGATGATGGGAAGGGGAGGAAGATAAGAGATGTAAGTTTATATGTTTCAGCTTAATTGTTTCCATAAGGAAAGGATGCGATTAAATAACATAAATCTATATAGAAAATATGAATGAGGTAATGAAATAGTGGAATCGACGAAGAAAAATAGTAAGGAGTGAAATGGCAAGGAGTTTGAAAATGAATAAAAAATGTTGCAAGACTTAATACGTGTTGGTTAGTATGTCGAAAGGAAAGAACGGATGAAAGAAAAGAGGTAGAATAGACGAAAAGGGAGAAAGAAAATGGAATGGAAGAGAAGGAAGAGTGGATAAGGGAAGGAAGAGAAAGGAAGGAGATGCAGATAAAAATGAATAGATACAGAAGGAAAGGAAGAGGATTAAATTGAAAGGAGGAGATTTAGGGGGAAAGGAGATGCATAAGAACAAGAAGAAATGTAGATGGCAAGGAAGGGATGTACATGGCAAGGAAAGGATGTAGATGGCAAGGAAGGGAGGTAGATGACAAGGAAGGGCTGTAGATGACAAGGAAAGCATGCGGACGACAAAGAAATAATGCAGATGACGAGTGAGGGATGAAGATGGAAGGAGGAGAGGAAGAGAAGACGCAAGAGGCCCAGGAAAGACGAAGAAGGAAGCGAGCTGCTGGTCGGCGGCCGCGTCGTGGGCGGCCATAGTCGCACAAGAGCGCTGCTTCAGCGTTTCAGAAGCCGCGTCATCCAGCACTTTTAGGCTTCCGGCCCAGGGCGTATCTCTTCATGCTGTGCGATCTCGCCGGCACAACTATAGATGCGGTACACATGTACCGTATTTGAAGAGCTCAATGCTAGATACTCTTGATTCTTTACCGTCTCAGTTCATGGTGCTTGGAGAGAATTAGAAAGGAAGACTGACAATGACTTCTTAAATTCCCTGTGAGTTTAATCGTATATAACAAAGAGCCACATGTTTCTTTGAAGAAGAAGAAGAAAAAGCTCTATTATCGATACTGTTTCCGCTGCCTGTTTTAGTGGTGACTGGTCACTGGGTTTGGAACAACAGACGGAGCAAGCATGTAAATATCAGTTGCCCTAAAGCTACTGAGGCGGCAGTTGTCCTCTGGACGGGGATCTTCATGGAATGGGAAGGTTGAAGATGAAGTTAGGGCTGTGAAAGATGAATGGATGAGCCGGTGATTAATATATGTTTACAATTGTGGAGCACTGCTTATGAAATAGAAATGAAACATTGTTGATTTAAAATTTAACACATTGATGATTCGCCTATTATTAGCCGGGAATGACTTGCCAACTCGATGCAGAAATTAATAAAAGTCAATGGTGTATCATACAGGAGGTATGAATTAATTGTCAAGATTCACTGTTGTATGTGATTGTTCCTAGATAGTACCTGAGAACGAAATGATCAGCATTGTGCGTAAGAAACAATGTTTTCGCATAAATGTTACGGGTAACGTTCGAATCTCGCTAATTCGCGAATTGACCGGCTAAATGATCCATTATCCAAAAATTGTGGATAAATTCTGTGGTAGGAATAGCTTTGAAGTATACGTTAGTGGGATGAAATGCATATTAGTCAACACGAGGTGGCTGGGGTAGGTGAAGTACGTTTCAATGACAAGGAACAGTAGACATTTTGTGATAGAGAGGAATCTGACTGCTCTTGTGGGGAATCTTTAAGATTATTCAGAGACGTGGTGAATAGATTCTAGCCTCTTGCCAGTGGTAAATTGCCCGATAAACAATACCAACTAGCCTCACCTTCTCTCATCGTATACATCAGTTGACGTTTTGCTACGCAATTCCGTGTTGGTTCACATAGGAACCCACATTATCTCACTCATATTATTAGAAGCTTTCTTGCAGATCGATCTTTTTCAGTCCACCTTCCTTGAGCTCTTTATCATCTTTTCTCATAAAAGTAGGAGTACTTCAAGGATGTTCCCTATTCCACACTTTTTAAACGCTTTTCACGACCAGCAAATCAAATATAAAAAAAATGTATGGCAAAGTTCTCGTACTTTTCGCTTACGCACATTGCGCCTTAAACTTGGACAATCACTTTACTTTAGCCCTGGTTCTGTGTCTAATACCTGTCAAATAACGACCGAAATATGCTGCCAGACCGTTGTTGAATCATAAAATCAATATTTACTACCCAAATTCTGTTTAGAAACTTTATTCTCCTCATTCTTTTCAGTAGAAAATGAATTATTAACTACTGTTCTCTCCTATAATCCAAATGTTTTATATCTCTCGTGAATTAATCGAACACAATTATTGATAATTACGAAATAACGACACCGTAAATATTGTCTTTGAACAAATTTAAATATATTAAGCAGTATTTTTCTTTGGTTTAAATTTACACAATAAATAAACGTTTTTCCAATTGTGTCGCTTTTGTTAATTCTATTCTTTTCCAGTTCTAGAGAAAAATAAATGGAAAATGTAATACGCAAATAGCGTATTACATTTTCCATTTATTTTTCTCTTTGTTTCTCAATATACAGCAATAGAGCAGGGAGAAAGGTTTAGATTAAGCTCAGCAATGCTTCGGGCAATGAAGTTTTAAATACATTACAGGAGTTTAAATGCATATGGTATTTTAGGACCTTAGTACTGATTTCAAGATAACGAGTATTGACTTTATTTATTTATTTATTTACGTCAAAAACAGTTAAAAACTATGTGTGACGAGCTATGGGGAGAAGTGAATTTTGTGCACGTTTTCATAATTCTGTGATCTCTAACCTAAACCATATTCTAGTCGAATATTGAATACAGAAAAGAGAGGTTTTTTTCGAGTTTTGTTGACAAAATATTCGCTCCTATATAAGAAAATATATTTTCAAAGGTAAATTAGCTATAAATTCCTGCCCTGAACCCTCATATTCTTCATGAAAGAATAATACTTTTTGCCGCGATAATATGGAAAACGATAATTTGAATAACTATATTTCCCAATGAAATTCCGAAGACGTGCACAAATAATGAAGTTACATTTATGTCCAGAAGCAAAACAAGGGACCATCTCAGCATTTGCTCAAGTATCAGGGAAACTGGACGAAAAACCTGATCGAGATGGGGGCCATCAACCCAGAAACTGTGGTACAATACTTGTTACAGGTTCTTTAGAATTATACAGTCCAAATGATGAATAATTACATTAACTATCATTGTTAGCTTTCCTTTTTGATGCTCGGTATAGTCTCGAATTGTACAGAAACAGTTATGCAACAGGAAAGATTTTACTTGGGACTTAAACCTTTCTATCGAATTTAATCGTTTAATGTCTTCTGGCAAAGTGTTGTAGAGTAATGTACATGAATTGTATGTGAATTTTTTGTAGGTGTTGATGGTACGAATAAATATATGTATTTGACCATATAGGATCAATCAACATTGATTACAGGAATTAAACTTCTTTTAAAAAACATTTATTATTGGCTCAACGTTTCGCATGCTTTGTACATGCCTTGTCAAGAGCAATTATGGCAACGGTTAACAATGTTAAATAAATTAATATAAAACAATAGAATTTACAATTTTTAAGTTAAATATTTACAATACTGTTACATCCACAAAACCTTGAAGGCTTGTCAAAACAAATATTTACATTATGCAATTTATGAGAGTAGCACATTTAGATATGTTAAGGAATAAACATTTCAAACATGTAGGATTGGCAAAAAAATAACACAATTATGGAAGTTGGTGCAGCATTAACATTTTATAAATTTGGTTCAGCTTCTGTATGTCACTTTTTGTGTTCATCGTATCATTCATTATTATATACAACATTTCAGCGATTAGCCTTTTTGATGTTTGTTTTTCATAATGTAAAATTTTGACTTTGTCAAATGCAATAGAATGGTTAAGTTCCGTCCTATGCTTGGTTAAAGATGTATGCAAATCCGCGTCTTTGTTAATGTCGTATTTATGCTGGTATATCCGTCTGCTAATATATTGCTTAGTCTCCCCAATGTATTGTGAATTTTTTGTAGTGAGCTGTTGATACTGCCACCTGGTGAATATGATTACTACGTCGTGTATTATACTTATAGACATCGGCGTTTGCTGAAAATATATTCCCGCCCTTAAGTAAGTCATTTTTAACAAAAACTACTGATTCGTAAATCAGGAGACAAGGTAATGGTAAAATTCCTAGATTAATAGAGACTTACAAGAATCACGTGGGTTGGATTTGCTTATTATTCGTACAATTCTTTTTTGTAATCTGAAAGTCTGGGAGCTATAAGATGTGTTTCCCCAGAATATTATGCCATATCTCAGGCGGGAATGAACATTGGCAAAATATACACAACAAGCTGTATGAAGACTGACGGAATTTGAAAGAATTCTGAACGCGTAGCATAATGAACTTAATTTTGTGTTCAATTCATTTAAGTGGGCATTCCATTTGAGGTTTGACTGAATTGATCGACCTAAAAATTTTGTTACATTAACATCAGTCAATGGTACACCGTTCATTTTCAATGGAGTACTGAATTTTTTATTTGAAATGGAAAACTGCATTGAAAGTGTTTTCTTTTCATTTACTATTAATTTGTTTGTTAATCATACTTCAGATGGCGAAAACTTACGATATTCATCGCAGGGGTTTCCGCAATACAGTGCTAAAACAATGCTTACAGAACGACCAACAAGAAATCTACGGTGAATTTAACATTCAGTCACGCTAATATAATTTCAACAGATGTGAATATCAAGAATATTATTAAAGAATAAGCTGTCTCAACTTGACGTGGTCCAAAGCACTGTAGAGCAAGTTAAACTAGAATTATGCTAAATAACGATTTCGAAAATTATTACGAAAGACTTTTGTTAAATCAGATTAACAAGACTTTTGTTAGATCAGATCATCAAAGTTTCCTTCACTGATTAAATTCAAAGATTAATTCGATGTTTATTCATGCATAGCAGAATCATATCAATGCAAATAGCGCATATATTAAGTAAGCTTCTGCCAGGAAATGGCAGTAACGCTACAAGGAAACAATTACGAAATATTTATAAAGGTGGTAATTCAAATTTGTTTTTAAACTTCCCGCTCTTTTTTTCTATCCTCTCCTGCCCACGTTTACTTTCATCAGGGACATTGCTCAACACTTTTCTTTCCTACCTATTCGGATTCGTCTACTAATTTTCCCGGACCTCCTTCCTCTTCCTTTCTTTCTGAGCAACTTGTTACGTGGACATCGCAAGCAGGGGAATCCTCGATCTATTTCAGAAGATTCGATGAAAACTGTCGGTCGGTCCCAGTTCCTGCCGCTCTGCAGCATAGATGCCATTTAGAGTGTAGCAACACGTGGTTAAACAAGCGAAGCAACGCATTTTGCGGGCCCCGTGCCCAGTATTAAGCGGTCTTAGGGGCCCCACAGGTGCGGCTACATAATTCACCTTTATCGCTGCGGAGCGTTACGAAATGTTGCTGTCGTTGTCCAGAAGTGGACGGCGGGAGGTGGACGGCGGGAGGTGGACGGCGGGAGGTGGACGGCGGGAGGTGGACGGCGGGAGGTGGACGGCGGGAGGTGGACGACGGGGAGGTGGACGGCGGGGAGGTGGACGGCGGGAGGTGGACGGCGGGAGGTGGACGGCGGGAGGTGGACGGCGGGAGGTGGACGGCGGGAGGTGGACGGCGGGAGGTGGACGACGGGGAGGTGGACGGCGGGGAGGTGGACGGCGGGGAGGTGGACGGCGGGGAGGTGAACGGCGGGGAGGTGGACGGCGGGGAGGTGGACGGCGGGGAGGTGGACGGCGGGGAGGTGGACGGCGGGAAGGTGGACGGCGGGGATGTGGACGGCGGGGATGTGGACGGCGGGGATGTGGACGGCGGGGATGTGGACGGCGGGGAGGTGGACGGCGGGGAGGTGGACGGCGGGGATGTGGACGGCGGGGATGTGGACGGCGGGAAGGTGGACGGCGGGGAGGTGGACGGCGGGGATGTGGACTGCGGGGAGGTGGACGGCGGGGAGGTGGACGGCGGGAAGGTGGACGGCGGGGAGGTGGACGGCGGGGATGTGGACTGCGGGGAGGTGGACGGCGGGGATGTGGACGGCGGGGAGGTGGACTGCGGGGAGGTGGACGGCGGGGAGGTGGACGGCGGGGAGGTGGGCGGCGGGGATGTGGACGGCGGGGATGTGGACGGCGGGGATGTGGACGGCGGGGAGGTGGACGGCGGGGATGTGGACGGCGGGAAGGTGGACGGCGGGGAGGTGGACGGCGGGGATGTGGACTGCGGGGAGGTGGACGGCGGGGAGGTGGACGGCGGGGATGTGGACGGCGGGAAGGTGGATGGCGGGGAGGTGGACGGCGGGGATGTGGACTGCGGGGAGGTGGACGGCGGGGAGGTGGACGACGAAAAGTGAAGACGTGGGGAGATTTATTTATCGGATTCCTGACGGCGAAACAATCTACATTGCTCAAGCAGTACTATCCTGGAAGAATTAGGCACTTCTGACATCTTTGGCCATGATTGGTTTTTCAGATTCTGCTGTATATTTCCTTTTTAACATGTGTCTACTCAATCTCAGCATGTTCCTATTCCCAAAAATATCTCCGGTCATCGCATTCAGGTTGGTGTTCACTGTAGGTTAACAAATGCTTCATCCGCCCCGCCCCACCTTAAAAAAATTTAGCTCAGCCAATTTTGATTTCTTTCACCCAGTTCCTCTCCACGGCCGTCGCCGCTGATCTTCTTGCGGGGCTGCCTCCGTAGGTGGTGCCAGCCTGTCGCCCCGACATTCATCCTCCCCGCCCCAGACGGTTTGCGATGAGGGCGAATGGGTTGCGGGTGTTTGCGGCCAACGACGTCTCCGCCGCCGGCGGCGCCGACTGCAGCGAAGACGGCCTCTCCAGAAATAAAACGCAACATTATTACCTGCAACTCACGACGGCCGCCCGAGGCGTCGCAGAGAAAGGGGGAGATGGGACGGGAACGAGGCAGGGTAGGATGGGCGGGGAGGATTGGTCGGGTAAGGTGGAGCGGGGCGGACAGAAACGGCGTGGCAGGGGTGGAACGAAGATGTGGAGTGGAGATGAGCTGGATGAAATGGAGAGGTGCTGGATGGGGTGGTGACGAGCTGGACGGAGTGGAGAGGGGCTGGATGCGGTGAAGAGGGGCTGGATGGAGTGGAGAGAGGCTGAATGGAGTGGAGAGAGGCTGAACGGAGCGGAGAGAGGCTGGACGGAGCGGAGAGAGGCTGGACGGAGCGGAGAGAGGCTGGACGGAGCGGAGAGAGGCTGGACGGAGCGGAGAGAGGCTGGACGGAGCGGAGAGAGGCTGGACGGAGCGGAGAGAGGCTGGACGGAGCGGAGAGAGGCTGGACGGAGCGGAGAGAGGCTGGACGGAGCGGAGAGAGGCTGGACGGAGCGGAGAGAGGCTGGACGGAGCGGAGAGAGGCTGGGCGGAGCGGAGAGAGGCTGGACGGAGCGGAGAAAAACAGGGAGTGGCGGGGGACAAGATGATGAGGAGAGGGTTGGACAGGACAGAGAGCGGGTGAGAGAAGCGGTGCAGAGGTAGCGGCAGCGGGGCGGAGAGAGTGGGGAGGAGAATGATGCTCTGAACGGAGTGTCCCGGGGTCTGGCAGGGAGTGGTGAGGCGAGGCAAAGGGGGCAGGAAGAAGCGAGCGACATGGACGACGGAGGCGTTCCGGATATTGGTGGAGCACGCCGAGTGGTGAAGGTTGAGAGAGGCGAGGAGGCAACGATCAGCCTCGCTATGCGAGTAACGCCCTGGGGGGGACGCATTGCGAAATGCAGGCGGCTGTGTTTGAAGAACGAGGCGTTGAATCACTTGGAAGCTGTTGCGATGTGGAAAAGAGGCCCTTGAGTCAAAATGTAGGGTGAACAGAGAACCTGAAACAAGACGTGAGTAAATAGGAAAGTCTAATGTAAACATGCTTTTACAATACAATTTATTAAGTTGGAAACGAACAACCGTAGTAAAGATGCATTAGGTCAGACAGATGTATTTTTCTAGCGAGTCAGCGAAATATATGTTTACGAATATTGTAAGACAATGGACATAATAATAATTAACCGTATGCATGGATGCAAGTTGCAACGTGGTTGCATATCGATCTAGAAAATCGTTTATTACCCTGAGATCGTGGGGTCTGAGTAACATTAATACCATCATGGTTTGTGCACAACGTCAAGCTACTGCCTTGAGGCTTAAGCAGCTAGGGGGGAGGACTTTGTCTTAATAACTAACTAAAAATTTGATTTAATCTTGTTGTCCAGTTAAAATGACCGCACTTTGGATTTCCTAACTTACTGGTAATATGAATTCTTAACTAAGTACTGGTGAATTTTTATTTTTGCTTTCTCCCTACGGAGTAGAGGGAAAGTTATGTAATGCTGCACGACAAAATTCTGCAAATTTTTGGCAGAAAAACTCTTATTACAGGGCCCCGGTAACGCAAAAGTTGATAAATCCAGTTCCTAAAATTAAAAAAAATCCCTTATTATGTGGTGTCGCCAGAATCTATGTTTTGTTGTCCTTGATATCGAAAAATCGATTTACGGCGAAACGTCTGATCGTCTGTCCGTCCGTCAACAACGCTAGCGGCAGCTAAATCATTCAACAGAGTTTCTCCAAATATTGATAATCTCCAAACGATTTGGCTCATGTCGTGGCCTCTTGAATTTGAAATCCATATTTTAATTTGGGGGGGTGGTACTTAACATGAAACTCTTGAGACATTTTCAAAATTTAAAAAAATAGCTCTATCGCTTTTGATTAGATTTTGTTGTTGGATAGTGTAAAAGACGCTTATTAGAATGACGTAAGTCTCATGTTGGTTGGAAACTCTAATTTTTTGAAAATTACAAAAGTTCAAATTGTTTCATCTTCCTAAAACTAAAATACTAATTGTGACGTCGTGGGTACTCACAGCGAACACAGACACTGAGCTTGCACATATACAGTTATATTTACAAACAAATATGAACAGTTAAATGGTTACATTTTATACAATCGCTCTGATAGACCTTCTACTATCCTCTGATCGCGGGAGCGATCCCAAATCCAATGAGAATCGGTTTAACTAGTGGCACTCGCCACTCGTTAATTCGAAGCGCGCACAAAGCCCAGCTTCCGTGACCGGAGGTCACACTCGAACTCAAAGTCCTTACAGGCGCATCAATCCGTGATGTGCCTTGATCGCAGGAGCGGTCTTAACCGATTGATGTGTGAGGGGTGGATCTCAACCACACCTCACTAGGAGCTCGCATACAGCATCACTCCTACGTGACCGCAGTCACATCAGGGACCCAAAGTCCCCGCAGGCGCGTCAACACATGACTTGCCTCGCGAGTTCTGCACGCCGCTGCACCGCCCTGGCGCAAATTTGTGCATCAGCACAAGGTTCTCTCTCCTCTCTAGAACCCTCCCATTCCCTTCTTCTACTCTCTTATATACTGGAGGCTCACGTGACCTCCTACGTCACGCCGCCTCCCCCGCCCTGCCTCTAGAATGGCCTGCCCTTTGTTCAGTCTTGGATACTTTCTCTAGGGCACCTTTGTCTTCCTGTTTGGCGAGGCGATTTCCTGTTGGTGATCCCTTTCCGCTCATAACCAAATAGCTAACACGAGGTTCGCCTTGTCAATACGTTACATAATATATAGAGGTTTTTCCATTAATGAAATATGTTCCTTAAAGATATATTTTGAAATAAGGTCAGGTACAATTTTTCGAAAATTTAATACTCGTTGCGTAATTTTGCGTGAAAATACGGGGGCAAAAGTACTTGCTGTTTTGGCACCACTAGCTTTTAGATGATTGGAGTAAGGTCGGTTGGTTGACACGTGGTAGCCAAAGGAAGGCAGGTCAGACCGAGGCGCGAGTTAAAGTGATCTGGCTGCCAAGGCCCCTCGCACGGGGCAGGGGGCTGAGGAGGGGGCCGGGTGACAGGGGTGCAGGCGGTGGCCGGCGCAGCCCCTGGCGGAACTTCAGCGGAGAATTTCCGCCGTCCTTAGCAGCGCCGCGCGCGGAGAAGGAAGCGAGATCGCGCCAACACGACAAAAAGCGACAGAGACAGCCAACAAGGAGGAAGGAAGGAAGAAAAAGAAAAAAAAAAACATATATCAAGACGGCAAACTGGAGCGCCGTCGCTGATGGCAAGATTGGAAGAGAAGGATGAAAATTTAGTCGTTGAATGTTGGTAACATTTCCTTTTTCCTGAGAGACAGGGCGCACGAGCCCGGATTTCTGTCTCCACCTCATCCTCTGGCACGCCTCGCCCCGCCCCGCCCTACCTCGCCGCTCTTCAGCATCCCTTGCTCCGATTCATCCCGCTGCCCCTCGACCCACTTCTCAAACCACTCCACTCAGTCCCGTCCCTCCACTTCCTGTCTTGTCCCACCCCTTCCCACTACGGCCAGCGCATCTCCCATCGTCCCTCCCGTTCCCGTCGTCTCGTTTCTCCCTCCTGTCGTCATGTTGTCTCGCTTTTGATTGATTTGTGATTCCGGGCACGTCAATTGCTATGGTTATTAGTCCCATAAATGTAGTGCACGTTTTCTCCTCGGGAGGTACCGGTGATATTCTTTCAGCTAAACGGTGAGATCTCGCACCGACCTACCGTCGGCTAGCGGGGTTTCCCCAACCAGGAATCTCCCATCAGCGAGGTATCGCCTCAGCCGGGACAAACTTTAAGCTACGATCAGTCTCCCAGTTTGTGTGCTTGTAAGTGTAATTGTGTGTAAGTAAGGGATGATGATAGCACAAGGAATGGGAATGAAAGATCGCGCGAGGTTCGTGGCCAGTTTGTTGGATATTGCTCCGGCACTCGCCTGGTATTGATTGGAAAAAACACGGAAAACTACCGATCAGAGTAGTTGGCCACTGGAATTCTCGAGGCAGCGACCGAACTCGTAGCTATCAAGCTATGGTCGAAAATCCTGCCATCGTCGCGACTCCAAAGTAGGACCTCACGATCACAGTCACTTCAGTGACATCACTTGATGCCCTGAGCGGACTTCTTCGGTCTTTGTCTCGCCTCTCTCTTTTCCCCCAGTCTTTCCAACTTCAGTATGCATTATCCCACCGCGTGATATCGCCTCGCCCCTCCCCGCCAATCTCCCGCCTCGATCCACTCAACGCAAAGATCCCCATCCCTGCCGCGTCCCGTACCAAACCCTTACCAGCTTTGCCTCATTCCCTTCAACTCTCCCGACTTCATTTTCCCGACGTGCCACGTCTTGCTATGCCCTTCCCGGTCTCTCCCTCCTCGATACGATACTGCAGTGTACCGACCGCGAGGTCCTGCGGTTCGAACTCCGCAGATGGCAGGATTCTCGATACTGGGTACATTTCGATACTAGGTCGAATTCTGCCGCGCGCTCTCTGGAGGAGAATTCTAGCGGGCGGCTGCTTTGATCGGTAGTTTTCCATGGTTGTTCCGATCAACACCAGGCGAATGCCAGTGCGGTTCTTAACACACAGTCACGGACCGCGCACCATCTTTCCATGACCTCCCTTGTCCCATCCTCACCCTTTACTTACACCCCTTACATGTAGTATACTACCACACATGCCGGGAGACCAGTCTGGAACTTGGAGCTTGTTCCGGCTGCGATGGTGCCCTGCTGATAGGAGGTAATTAGTTGGAGAAAAGCCTGCGAGTCGACGTTTAGGTCGGCGTCGAATCTCACCACCAGAGGTGGAGATCACCGCCACCTCCAGAGGTAACGCATGCACCACACTTACGGGAATAACGACCTTAGCAGTTGACGCGCCAGGATATCACTAAACAATCAATCAATCACTCCAGATAGCCCCCAAGGTCACCCTATCCGTTGCCGTCAGGCCCACGCCTCCCTCAGCACCCCGCCTCCAGCCAAACTTTCACCCTTCCCGCACGCTCTCTACGCCGACCTTCCCTCCCCCCTACTTTCACCCCCACTCCCGTTCCCCCACCTCGCCCCCCTCACCGCCCGGGGGGGGCGCGCCTCGGATGGCGCCGTCTTGTCAGCGCTGCTGGTGCGGGACAAACGCGACACACCAGCGCTTTCCAAGGAGAGGCAGGCCGGGAGGCGCGGCGCCTCTACCTCCGCTGCATCTATTTTCAATGACATTTTCCCCATGGAAAATTTACCGCGACTCCCCGAGAAGCAGCAGCGGCGGCGGCGGCGGACGAGCGAAGACGGTGCGCCGGGGGGCGGATGGGGGGGATATAGGCATCTCCGAACTTTACCTCGGGCTCCCCCGGTATACAATATACAAAAGTTTGCGAGGAGGCGCGGGAGTGCGCAGGCGAGCTCCGGCTATATTTCAATCGACCTGCGGGCTGCCGCCGCCGCCGCCGCCCCCGCCCCACCCCGCCCCCGCCGCCGCCTCCTCTCCCGCCCCCCGCCCCGCCCCCGCACCCGTTCAGCCCCCGTCCCCGTCCAGCCTCCGCCTCCCCCCGCCCCCGCCGCCGTCCCTGCCGGCACCCCCGCCCTCTCCGCCGCCGCCCCGCCCTCGCCGCAGCCGCCGCCGCCGCCGCCGCCGCCCCCGTCCCCGCAACCATCCCCGCTACCGCCGACGCCTCCGCCCTCGCCGCAGCCGCAGAGACCGCTGCCGCTGCTGCGGCGGGCAGAGCGGGTGGTGGTGGCGGCGGCGGCGGCGGTTGCGGCGCGGCGAACGGCCGAGGTAGGCGGTGGCGGGGAAGGAGGAAACGGAGGTGGTTACAGCCCCGCGTGCCAGGTACCCCGCTCGTAAATCTGTACCTAAGACACAGTGCACCTCAGGGCGGCGGCGGCGGTGGCAGCAGCGGTGGTGGTAGCAGTGAGGAGACGAGTTCGCTTCTGGCGGGTGGCTGCAAGTAGCGTGTGGTTGGAAGGAAGCTTGCCGTCACGACCGCCTCACCTCGTTGGCACGAGAAGTTCCCTTCTCCAAGTGGTTCATTTCGCTGTGTTTTATTTCTACCGTTTGAAACGTGTTCTTTAAAGTTAACAGCGTTGGACGTAATTGGCATACTATTTACGATGATAAATTCTCTTCACTCAAAGTTATAGAAATTTTACAAAATTAACTACTGAATTGGAATAAACTTACAGGTAGATCTGGAAGGTGCTTAGATAATGTTATTTGTGTTGAATATTTTTTCCTCCTTGCTTTCCAGCAATCGATTAGAAATGAAATGCTGAATAATTAAAATTACAAATGAGTGAAAATTGCTGACGTGTTTCAAATCGTTTCCCACAATCGAAATGCGAATATATTGCGGTGTTACTACAGCAGCTCTAAAAAACATTTAAAATAATACAAATATAATAAATACATTTCATCAAAATGTGTTATGCAGTTTTGAAAGGAATGAGACGAATTCGAGATTTGTAAATTTCAAACATTGCAATGTAACTGTTAAAGATCTTATTTGTAATCAGTAATTGATTATAGTACAAACAGGATTAATGGGTGATGAATTGATGATGAACGACTCACTGCTCCTATTGTGAGCCAAGAATGCGTCGTTCTATTTGTATTTTATAAGTTTCATTTCCAATGGCTGAAGAACTGTAATTCATTCCGAATTGTAGTTTAGATGTAACGAAAACGAATCAAGTTCTAAAATATTAATGTCCCAAATGGTAATGGAGAATTTTAGTCCGCTTTTCTCAGCTTTGTCTCTCAACCTTCGGGTTTCCTTGAAAATTAAGAATAATATTTTTGTCAATTTTAAATTTACCATTTCTAATGTTATAACTACCTACTAAGGTACAATTGTAAATGTATATTTTCTGTTCAATATGTTTCAAAAAATTGAAAAAGGTCACATATTGAGTGTCATCCCTTCCATATCAGTAGAAAATGTCTCTTTTTTGTCTCGAATATGTCATATATATTTGTCTCGAATATGATATTGATAAACGCATAAGGAATATAAAAGATCATAATATACATTACCGGATATGCAGCCCAACCATCTAGCTCTAATTCTTGTCGGTAATAGCCAATAAGTAACAAGTCTTAACAGGATTTGTTCCCACTTTTCCTTACCGGAAAAATAACGGTTACATACCTAACATGGTACAAACAAATTCCTTCATTTGGTACTATTGCTCTAACGTTAATAACTTTTGTTATAGATCTGATAAGAATACTACTGCAAGTACTGATGGATGGCTTCAAATTATTGTTAATTTTTTGTTGTGGATAACTGCATTCTGAACAAATTTACCAATATTGAGTGATTATTTCACGTACGAAATAGATTGGAATTTTTCGTTTTGTATAATTTAAAAAATATTTTCAAATTCCCGTTTAATAATGTAACATCTGAATAGAAACACTGTAAGAAGACAATGAAGATACATATACAATTACAATTTAAGCACCTTTAGCTCCAGCTATTGCTCAGCCCTGACCCACTCCATACGTGCAATGGCAAAGTGAGAAAGCTTGTTCTCTCTCCCAAGTGAGTCAGCAGGAACCCCACCTCCTGTGGTAACGTCGAGACCCGCGCGGCCCAGAGCGAGATGGGCAGTTGGCACCCCTGGCACCGTCCGTGTCCAGAACGCTGGAAACACGCAATTACACGCAATTTAAATAAAATTGGACCGTGCGTTCGACCGCAGCGGTGGCGGTGTGGCGGCAATTGGGGCGGTAACGGTGTGGTGGCAGTGACTGCGGGAGGTGTGGGGACGTTTGGTGGGTCGACAACGATCGCCACGGAAGGTGGGATGGCATGAGAACGGTCTGTTTTCCAGATTCTTCTTAAAAATTCCAATTCCAAAAATTGAATTTAGGCAATATATTACAACATCACATGGTGAGAGCGTAGGCTTCCGCGGCCGGAGTCAATATTAAGTTGGCTGTCCGGGTGACGCCGCGTCCATGGCAAACCCGGACAGCCAACTTAATATTAACATCACATGGTATTCGAACTATGATGCGTCACCCGGACAGCCAACTTAATATTAACATCACATGGTATTCGAACTATGATGCTTTCGCTTGGAAACCTGTTATATTGTTATTTTCACATACAGTAATTTTTTTTTCAGATCTTTACAAAATCTGAAAAAAAGTCTACGTAAATGTTATAATTAATTCCATTATTATTGTCAAAAAATATTAGAATTTAAAGAAAATATCAATTTGATCGTGAAGTCCGACTTTCTGACCTTACATAAACTTCCTTGAAATTAATTTTTTTGTACTGTAGTATTTTCTTTTTAAGTTTAATTATTTACACATAATATGTTATATTAAATATTTATTCACGTAAAATAACATACAAACTCACCGCCTTGTGAAGGGCCGTAATTTTAAATCAGAAGCATGGATGTTCGTCCCATGTCCTTTGAGTGCGTTGTCTTCCAGAGAATTTCACCACAGCGTGTGATGGGTTAGCATGTGGTGTATTCTTCGATATGCGAGATATTGCAATGAAGATTGGCTTCGTCTGGAAAAGTCCTAAAGCCTGCCTCACTCCGGGTGTAAACCACTGCTTCATGCTGAATTGTTCGCACTACGGGGAACAAGTTCGATCCTACTGCGACACATTTACAACCGCACAATCCAGCCAGTTTGTGTGTAGGGTCCTTGAGAGAAAAAAACCGAACGCCTGCGGACTGTAGCTCTGGAAGCTGGAAGTGGCAGTTGCCCAATAGGAGCAGAAGGGCCACGGCAGCGGTCGTGCGCAGGCGGTGATTTCGCTCGAAGCTCGGCTAAGCGGCTTCCAAATATGTGCGTGACGCGTGAGCGACGCGTGCGTGCGTGTGTGCATGCGTGTGTGCTGCTCGGCCGCGCGTGAGAACTCTCCAAGAGGATTGAAAACGCCGGGGGCGACTCGAGAAATCGATCTCTCAATTTCACAGCCGTTCGTTCCCATGTGTCTCGATTATACACAACTCGGAAAACGTGTCAAAACTGCCTTCGTTTTCCTGTACATGAGATAAACAAGAGAACGGACTTAACTCATAATCGATGGCAGGTGAAACTCCGATAATAAGTAATAACGACTTTCTGAAAGTATTCTGTACGATCTCTGAGTATTATCCAGTCAGTGAAATGTTTCTTGTAAAATCAGTTTAGCTACGCCATTTGCAGATTCTCAGTTTACGAAATACTTGTTTTTATACACATAATTAAATATTGCCTTGCATTACGTTAATACCTTATATTAATTTATTGTCCGCAACTGTGCTTGAGAATTTGAATACAAATAGAAACAAAATGACGGCTCAAAATAAGAGTTCGCAGGGTCAAAGTACACTTTATAGAAATAATAATCACTTCCTACCTCTATATTACCATCATTATTGTAACGCAACACGCAGTTCATTCGAGATAAACCTGATACCGCATTAAGAATCAGCAAAACAAGTTAAAATAATATAGCAGCGAAAGAATGGAAATTCCGTTCCGCCCACAGTAAATGAAATCCCGGTCGCAGGCGTTCTCTCCGATCGTCGTCCTTTCAGTCTTTTTGGAAGACAAATTCTTAGGGCGGGGCCCTGCGGTGGATGGGGCAGGAGGCGTCGCTGCCGTTTCCTCCGCCCCCACCGCCGTATCCTCCGCGGCTACCACAGTCGCTCCCATCGCCTCCCGCGCCTGCACCCGCCCCTCCCGCTCCAGCCGCCGCCCCCCGCCCCCGCCCCCACCTCCGCCTCCGCCCCGCCCTCGCCCCCACCGCCTCCTCCGCCTCCGCCCCCGCCGCCGCCGCCGCCTCCACCCCCCACTGCCGCCTCCGCCTCTGCGCTCACCCGCTCGGAAAATCGCTGCCGCCGCCGCCGCCGCCGCAGCCGCCGCTGCCAGATTGCGCTGTTAGCCAATAAACGGCGCGCAGCGGCCTGAGCAGCAGAAGGCGGCGGCGGTGCCGCGGTTTCGCCCGAGCGGGTCGCGACCGCAGTCGATGATTTGCAGTCGATAGCCGGGCGGGCGGGTGGGCGCGCCGCGGGGCGGAGGCGGCGTCGGCGGCGGTGGCGAAGGAGCCTCGGGGCCCGGGGAGGGACGGCGTGTGTGGCGTCGGCGACGGCGGGGGGGAGGGGCGTGCCCTGCGGGGCGCGGCGGAGGCGAGCCCGAGCTGCTCTGACTTATGAATCCATTACATCTAATGCGCCTGTTCCGGGCACTTAGCGCCGCGGAGCGCCGTCGCCGCAGTCGGTCGCTGAGGGCCGCCTGAGAGTTTGCGCCGCCGCGGCGGCGGCGAAGCGGCCTGATTCGTCTTCAGCGAGCGAGAGGGCGCGTCCGCCAGATTGGAGAGGAGCCACCGCTGCCACTCTCAGTCCCTCTGACCCTCCCCGCCCGCCCCCTTCTGTTCTGCCGGCGACCTCTGGTCGAACGTAACTATCACCACCGCCACCACCATCGCCACCACCGCCAGCACCGCTGTCGCCGCCGCCACCACCGCCACCACGAGCACCACCAGTACCTCCTCTACCATCACCACCAGCACCACCACCTCCACCACCACTACCACCCCGCCGCAACAACCGCCACCGCCACCATCATCACCGACCCCACCACCGCCACCACCACAACAACCATCGGCACCGCTGCCACCATCATCACCACCACCACCATCACAACCACCACCACCACCACCACCACCACCAACAACAACAACAACAACAACACCGCCGCCGCCATCGCCACCGCCGCCGCCAACGCCACCGCCACCGCCACCACTAACTTTACTGCCATGGCCTTTACCGCCGCCACCACTGCCACCACCACCACCACCACCCCACCGCCTCAACCACCTCCATGGTCACGGCCACGATCACCGCCTTCGCTCTCGCGACCGCCACCGCCAAGACCACCGCCACCGTCACCCCCAAGTGCTCTACTGTCGATACACCCTCTCCGCGAGGGATGCGGCCCACGTGCTGTCGGATGAGAGCTCGGCGAGGCCTGGTCGGGGAGAAGAGGGGCGGGGCTGCAGAGGGCGGGTGGACTTCAGATGCCAGAGGCAGAACACTCGCACTGCGCCGCCTAAGCGAATTGAGTTCTTGACCTGCACCCCGTTCGCTCACGGCGGCGACAGTCCGCGAAGTTTGCTTCTGACAGGCAAAGGCAATTTGAGCCGATAGCTAGTGCGGAAAATGTTGATACATTGTTTCTCATGAATATGTAGTTAGATTTTCACGTTGGTCGTAACTTATTTAATATCAACATGCGGAACTTACATTATTGTAACCACTGTTCTTGATCTTTTCTTGTGAGAATTTAATGAAGTAGGGCTTGTTTGAAGGGATATTTTCTGGAAAGAGTCCTGTAATACATTATCTTCACAATTTTTTATTCTCACAACAGAAGTTTCCCATTTTGTAGAATATTCACATCATTTTTATCAAAATGTTCTCACGAAAATGATTGATTACTCTGAAAGAATAAAAAAATATAATGAGATATTTCTAATTTCCAGAAATTTCGGTATATTAAAATATGAATAAGCAACCATTAATATAATAAAATGAATAATGAACAGTTTTTAAAAGCTTTCAATTAAAATCAAACCCAACAAATAATTATTATAAAAGGGTTAATTTAAAAACATAAAAAATAGCGATATAAATGAGTTCACGTAAATCATGACAATGATCCACATTTTATTTCTCTCCGTTCCACTGTAACGCAAAAATGGACTGAAAATATTATGATAATTTATTCCCCAAGGCCCCTGTTTGACCTGAAACATTTTTATCTGTCATTCATGTACAAACATATCAAAATGTACACGATATAAAAACAGTGCACAAATATTGAGTACAGTTTTTCCTCAGTTACGCAGTCATACGTTTACTTTCTATCCCCAACAAAGGTGCATATTTAAAAATTAACATTTTTTTTACTTTGGGGAAAAACTTGTACTTCGAGCTGCAGTTTCTTTAAACCAATTGACAGAATGTTATTTTACCGGCACTACTGCGTTTTACCTGCCCTTTAAAGAATTCATTACATTATTACTTATTTAATATACATTATATTTTTATATATATAATTAGTATGTACAATATAATTATATATAATAATATAATATATATATAATATTATATATAATTATTATAATATATATATATATATATATATTTAATATACATTATTCATCCTGGACATTACCCGCCATTTTTCAATATGCATCTTCTTGCAATGCACTTCGTCTGCAAATATGTTATTAGAATCAAAACCTTCTTTTTAAACATTTATTTCGCTTATTGAACGATATATTTGCCGTTATTTCCGGGGTCAATGACTTTCCTTAAAATATCACAAAATAGAAGCAAGAATTTGCTAGAAGTATATTAGCTTTGATAGTTTTCAACCTTTTTCCCTCCATTGAGAACATGTTTCTGCGATCTCGTGAGCAGACACTTGCGTAGTGGAGACGCGTTACTCCACCCTGGGCATTTCATGCAAGATAACCGCGCGTGAGGACTTGGATGTCGGATTTGATTAGCTGCCAATTAGCGCTACAAGCGTTACTCGAGCCATTGATCCGCGCGCGTCCGCAGCGAACCCTTCAGCTGAATGGCACCGCGCGGCGGCGGCGGCGGCGGCGGCGGCGGCGGCGGCGGCGGCGGCGGCGGAGGCGGCGGCGGCGGTGGCGCGCGCGGGGGGAGGCGCAGCCCTTCGCGAGCGCTGCAACGCAGAAGCCCCGCGGCTGGGGGAAGAAAAACGCCGCTGCTGGTCATTACGTGAAGACGTGCGGCTCTGACGTCCTTCCCCTCCTTGCCCATTGCATATACCATGACGTCCAACCGACCGGGTGCCCCAGCACTTCTCTTTCTCTGAAATTTCTCATCACATTCTCTCACTAGTTCTTGGCACATTGGTGCGAAAGATTTTAGATTTTCTGATACTGAATTATCCTCTTTTCACCATTGCTTGTCAAAATGCCCTATCTTTTCGAATTGTTTGTTCTTAAATTTCCGTTTAGCTCAATTTCTTGGCATATTGGTCCCCAGACGTAGGCAGTTTATTGTAATCAAGTGTTCCACTCTTGTCTGTTCGTGAATCTGCTTTCTTTTGAGCTTTTTTTTTCTTTTCAGCTATCCCATTGAAATGCGCCATCCATTTTCTATTGCAAATACAGTCTTACGTCCGATATTATTGAATTACTCCTACTATTACTACTACCAAAACATTTATCGGTGATTGCGTTTATGCCTAAAATAACATTACTGTATAAAACACATTTTATTTCTTTTTTTTTTCGGATAAAAATACACAAATCTATTGAGATTTTTCTTACCAAAGGATGTACGATTATCAAGCTAAAGAAATAACATGGATTAACCGTTTACCTTGCTTCACATCCAAGTCATTTGACATATAGAGAGGCGTTAGCCAATAAGCCTTCAAAGACCGCGCAATAAACAAAAAACATTAAACGTACAAATTATTGACACATTCCATTCCTGGTTGTACTGCTTATTACGACACCGCCTATGCCGATGAAGTGCATTGGATCCTATTCAACAGGCATCGTAGAACTACTTCACTGAGGTCGTAACAAGAAAGATGTATCAGCAATGCAGCTGCTTGTCATTCCTATCGCGACCCTCCCTGTCAGGCGAAGACGATGTCGCCATTATTTGCAGAGCGCGACGCCATCCGGCCATACAAAAGCCCTCTGTCCCTGCCCTCGCAGTCTCAGACTCCACTGCACCCGCCCCTCCCCCGCCACGCCGCCCTCGACGGATGCCCGTGGCGCCCGCCCCTGCCGTCAGCCTCAGCCGCCCTCCTTGCCCCCACAACCCCACCCTCCCCATTCCCCCACCCCAGTTTACACCCGACCTCAGCCTTCACTCGTGCACATTCCCACCCTCGTTCCTGTGATCGTTCCCATCCTCCCATGCACAACTCGTCCTCGTCCTCGCCTTCGCCCTCGCACTCGCACTCGCACTAGTCCTCGCCCTCGTCCTCGCACTCGTACTCGCGTTAGTCCTCGCTCTCGCGCTCGCCCTCGCACTAGTCCTGGCACTCGCACTAGTTCTCGCCCTCGCCCTCGCCCTCGCCCTCGCCCTCGCCCTCGCCCTCGCCCTCGCCCTCGCCCTCGCCCTCGTACTCGTACTCGCACTCGCCCATGCACTCGCCCACTCACTCGCCCGTGCACTCGCACTCGCCCTTTCCCTTTCCCCTTGCCCTCGCTCTTCCCCTCCCTCTCCGTCGCCATCGTCCACCTTCGCCCTGTTTCTCCTACCACTCCCCTCCCTTATCACGCTCATCCCCCTCCCCGCCGCCCCTCCCGCGCAAAGCCGAAGCTCCCCCTGCAGCGCCGCTCTCAAACGAGGGGTAAGCGTCTTGAGGGCATCAAACGCATCCCTTTGGAACGACCTCCTTCCTTTCATCTGCGAAAAATAATTCTATATCCGCTTAATGGGGTTATCATTTTTGCTCGGAACCTTTGTGCGTCGTAATTCAGAAACATTTTTATCCATAAAATTGGATTAAAACAGCAAGACGTTTTTACGTGCGCGGAAAGGAATAACCTGTACGTAAAATATCAGCTTGTTAAAGGAAAACATTATCCTTTATTCGCTTGTATTTTAGTACAGTTATTCAATTATTCCTCAGGCAGCTCTGCAAAGCCTTCCCCACTCCTGTTCTCTGCCCCGGGCGGAAAAATACGCCGGCCACGGTATAATCCAACTAAGCGTCCAGGGCCCGTAATTGTATTGTCATATTTAGCTGTTAAAATATAATGAACGCAGAGACATGGAGCGCGCAGCCCCTGCCGGGGCGGGCGCTTCCCTCCGGAAAAATTAAATCTGCATCATTTGGAGTCGACAATGGGATTGGCGACGGAGGCCACGGCGGCGCCGCTCCGCGCTTATTGAGTAAGACCCTCGGCGCCGTTATTGATTTCGTAACGGTTGCGGTGGCGGCGGCGGTGGCCGTGGCAGAGATCGGGACGGAGGCAGTGAATGGAGGAGAAGCAGACGGTGGAGATGGAGATGGCAGGGTAGCAACAGGGGAGGAGAAAGAGGAAGAGGTGAAGGAGGAAAAGCAGAAGGACGATGAGGAGGTGAAGGAAAAGGGGAGGAGAAGAGAGGGGAAGTAGTGGACAAGTGTGATGGGGTGCAGGAGACGGGAACCGAACCACGAGAACAAAAAGACCAACGAAAGAAAGAGAACGATGTGGCGATCACAGAACAGCAGAAAGAAGAATGGAAGAAATAGGAAGAAAAGAAGAAGAAAGCGGAAGAAAATGACGAGAAGAAGAAGGGAGGACGAAGAAGGAAGGGAAGAAGAAGGAAGGGATGAAGAAGAAGGAAGAGAAGAAGGAGGGGATGAAGAAGAAGGAAGGGAAGAGGGAGGGGATGAAGAAGGAGGAAGGGAAAAAGAAGGGAAGGGAAGGGGAAGGAGGAGGCGGGAGAGGCGTCGGAGTATGGAAGAATGGTGAGCGGGGGTGAGGCTGCTGAAGCGAATGAGTGGGGGCGTGGCGGGGCGAGGCGGCAGAGGTGCCTCCGCTACGCAGAGCGCGCCGCCACGGCGGTGCAGATGCGCCGGGTGGGCAAGGGCGGCGGTGACGCAGCGAGCCCCCTCATCGCAACATCACCATAAATATTTGGTCAACTTTGGGATACCGGATTGGACGTAGGTGACTCATTTCTCTTAGTATTTGAAATCTCTTTACGTTCATTTCTTCAATGTGTAGTCGGTACACTCTTGCGTTTGCCTAAATAATTTGTAAATTTCTTTTCGTAAGATGCCCGTTTGGTCAGTCTTGAAAATATCGTGCTGAGGTTTATTTAATATTTGTGAATATCCAAATATTATATCGTTGAAATATTCAGTTTAATATATTGAAAGTTTCTACGTATTAAAAAGTACAAATAAGTGAATTGAATTTCACCTCAGTTCCAACTAAATCAGTTAGTAACTTACCTCGCAAAAAGTATAAATTCTACAGAAAAACCTTTTTCCATTACTATTAGAATACATTTTACTGTAAAATAGAGAATCCAGTATCATTTGCTTTTCTAGAGTTCATTTGTAATCTAAAAATACATTTACTTTTATATTTAGAAAATGCATTGTTTCATTAAAACGTTTCTTGAAACGAGTTTCAAACGTTCCCAGAACTTTGTATTGGCAAGCTACTCCTGGAATTCCAAACTCTGTATTTCTTTCCTCTCTTCAAGATTATTAAATGAAACACCGATTACACATTTTCCCATTTAATTCCTCTTTGCACCGTAGACGAGTACCCTAATATAATTTTTCGTAAAGAGAAAGCACGACGTCCTCTCGGAGATAATGTCCAGGTCCATTCCGCCGGTGCGTGCAGGCGAGACGTCCGTCTGGGAAACGCCGTTAACCGCGAAGGCGCCCCGCGGCGCGCCTTCACTGCCTCCGCGCGGCGCCAGACGGTCGTTTGGCGGCGCTCGCCCGCACGGGTGAGGGACATCCTGGGTGGCCACGCCAGAGGAATGAGCTGGAGAACGGGATACCACATATTGGGAGGGAGAAGGGACTAGATAGAGTGGATCAGTGACGAAGAATAGAGGCCAGATGAAGACGGGTTCCGAATGAAGAGATGAGGCGGAGTGGTTCGAGTGGAAAGCGCGTAGGTACTGAAGAGAAGATGTGGCAGTAAATGGGAAGAAATGACGAGAATGGAATAGAAACGTAGAACGTTGGCGGAGAATGTAGAGATGTGGGAGAATGGTGAGGATATGTAGAGGGAAAAGTTCGTGATGGGAAACTGGGCCGAATGAGAAATTGGGCTGGATAGATCGTTGATGAAGAAAAGAGGCGAGATGCAGATGGGTTCCGAATGAAGAAATGAGGCGGAGTGGTTCGAGGGGAAACAGAAAGGATGATGTGGCAGGGAATGGGAAGATGCGACGAGAATGAAAGGGAAACGTGGAACGTAGGCGGAGAATGTAGAGATGTGGGAAAGTGGTGGAGATACGTAGCGGAACTGAAGGGTAACAAATGGACCGGCATTGTTGAGCAGGAGAAGTGTAGAATGCAGGGGGCGGAGAAATGGACAAAGGTGTCAGGGGGCGGAGAAAAGGACAAAGATGTCAAGGTCTCCTACTGGTGGCAGTGGCAGGCTTCGTGGCACCGTGGCATGTCACGAGCTTCCCAGCGTAACTAACATCCGGAAAGGAAGCTATCTGTAGTAACCCCGCCGTTTTCTATCGTAGTGGAAGCGCATGTATAAAAGAGGACATGCACAAAAAAATAATAGTAAAATAAAAAAATAACAAACATTCTAAAATGTATTTATCTAAATCTCGCCGAATCAAATTTCATGTGTAAAGCGTAAAATCGTTCAGGGTGACTTTGACTACCTACTGCTCTCTTGTGGCGAGGTGATGGATCGCGTGGAGGGGTGATTTCGTCGTGCTACCCATGCCACGGACTCCCGCTGGTGGCACCGACCTTGACATCACTGGCGTATGTCGAGGAATACATTTGACGGAAGCGGAGGAGCGGCATTTTTAGCCGATGGTGGTCGGGAGGGGCAGAGCGAGAGACGGAAAGGGTTACGCGCAGGTATTGAGGAAGCGTGCGTGTCGGCGAAGGAGGCGGTAGTAACGGCGGGCGAAGAGAGGGCGGGACGGAGGACCTCCCAGAGGGCAAATAAAGCAGTAGGCGCGCTAACGAGTTAATTCGCCCAATTGATTCGCCCAGCCACAGCCGCCGCCGCCAGCTTCGGCCTTCGCCGCCCTTCCGCTTCCCCTCCCTCCCATCCACCCACGCACCCTTCCCAGAGACGTGCGTGAAGGGCCTATAGATGCCCTTGTCTGGAGTTGACTGAGCGTGTCTGAGCATGTGCGTTGGTTGAGCGATTCCAAAAATTCATTTGTTTTACTTTTTTTGCTACGGAGTAGAGAGAAAGTTATAAAATGCTGTGGGAGGAAACGGTGAATTTTCGGCAGAAAAACTTATTACTGAGCTCTGGTAACGAAAATTGGATAAATTCAATTGCTAAATTTAGAAAAAAAATCCTCTAACACGTGGTGTAGCCAGACTCCATGTTTTGTGGGTCCTTGATACCGAAAAATCGAATGAGACCAAACGTCTGTCCGTCCGTCTATCCGTCTGTGAACAACGCTAGCGGCTAAACCGTTCAGCCGATTTTCTTCAAAATTGATATTCCCCAATTGATCTGGCTGATGTCGCGGCCCATTGAATTTTAAACCGATATTTTAATTTTTAGGAGTACTTTACATGAAGCCCCTGGGACATTTTCCAAATTTTCAAAACCATAGCTCCATTGTTTTCGATTGTATTTTTTGTTGGATAGCGTGAAGGGCATTTAAGAGAATGGTCCAGGTCTCATGGTCGTGGATAATCCTGATTTTTCGAAAATTTCAAAAGTTCAAAATTTTTTCGGAGTCTTCGTACAACTAAAATATTAAAGATATAGATTCTTCTTAACCCTCTCTCTAATATTAAAGATATAGATTTATCTTAACCCTTAATGAAATCTGTTTCTTAAAGATAGATTTTGAAATGAGGCCATGTACAATTTTTCGAAAATTTGAGTACTTTTCGCGTAATTTTGCGTGAAAATAGGGAAAAAATAAAGATTTCAGCAGTGGGTTGGTCACGGTGTGGTTTGGTTTGGACCCGAGAAGGACGATTCGCTAACATTAATTTAGTACTCACGTTCTAGTCGCTTAACGATACAATTTATGCAAATCCGCGTCCACAGCGAATTTTCTCTTAGCTTTTACATTTCGGTTGCATCTCATTCTATCATTGTAACACAATCATTAGACCTTTGTTCATCTACTACCCTTCATATAAACTTAGATCCAGAAACCATTAAAGGCTTAAAATAATAATGAGTTGTGTGCATTAGTAAAATGCAGCTAAATGTTTTATTTCAATGGAAATCATTGTATTTAATGTGTTTTTTTCAATTATGTTTCTTCACTAACTTAAAAAAATAATTCAGAATGCAAGTTGAATTCAGCGGGTCGCATTCACTATCGGGTGACTGCAGATGAATTTAGCACATTATCTTCCTCAATTTTGCGACTGCAGTCACCGACCTGTCGTTCCTCTTTTCGTCAGCCAATGGTGTTTGCCCTTCAGCTTCGTTGAAGCGATAAGCCCATCGTCTAACAATACTGACATCTACTGTTACATCAGCGAACAGAGTTTTTTCAGTCTTTCATGCAGGCGAAAGGATTTTTCACCTTCCACATTCAAGAATTCAATCACAGAACGCAGTCTCATATACGGACATCGATGTCAGCCATTTTGAAAATGATTGGTGTTACTACCACATGTTGAAACAGAAAGTTGCTACTGCAGTGGATTGTAGAAGAGATTTGAGGAATTGTGCCAAATTCAAATGGTTCTCTTAACTAATTTTAATTAAGTAAAAAAATAGGAAGCATTACTTTTTAACTGACCCTTGTATATCACATTCTCCCACAGAATAGGACTTAAAATGATTTCTTGCGTATTTCGTATTTCATTCGTTACTTTGCTTTTAGTTCATGGAAACCTCTTTTCGCCTTATTCTTTTCAAACAAGCATTGGCTTGTAGATCCGCTTCAAGCATTTCCCCTCGCGAATATTCCACAGTTCCAGTGATGGATGTCTTTCAGATTTTCTAATGCAATCTTTACGATTTTGCTTAGTTAGCAACTTAGATCAATATTTCATTGTGTTAAACTTCGCTATGTTTGGACTTAATACTGTTGTGGAAAACGAAATTAGGTGATTCTGTGAAGTGTGAAGATGTGTGTACAACTGAGTATGATCTTGAAAAATATCACCTCTTACTGATAAAACCAATTGTACTTTTCCGCACGGGTTAGCAACTGCGTTAAACGAAATTCTCCTCTATCAAGTTCTCGATGAATCCACGATGTCTCTCACAAAACTACGAAATGAGAAATGATAACATTTTATATATTAACTCGCAGAAGTGGTATAGCACGTTCCCATTCGAGGAAAATATAAAACTCATGAGTCTCAGGTCCACAGTTGCCAATTACTCGAGAGGAAAGTTGACGTAAATGTGAGAGACCAATATCTCTTTCTAATACTTATACCTAGTAATGACCGTCTTTCCTCCACGAACCCCTCGCATAATAGTCGAGACCTGTCAGATGATAAATAAATGTCCTTTAAAAGAGAATAACTTCACAAGATAATCCAATTTTAAATTGAATTTACTTCGGGTAATGCACTCTCCTTTTATACGACGTATTTTTATTATTACATTACAAATACAATTAAAGTCAGTATTTGTGGAATCGCTGCTCGTCAGACCTGTTTATTTGGAAACTTCTGGGTTTCGTCTCGAATATTTCCACCCTAGAGCGCCTGAAATTCATTGTTACGTAAAAATACGTGTACTGTAAAATTTGCATTCCAGCATTCTTCCATAACCCTGGTGAGTTTGGAAATCATTTTTTTTAGACATCGCAGCGAAAATATGCTGTGTTGGCGGTTATGCCGCGCCGTCCTCGCAGCGGCATCGGCTAGCTTGTATTCAGTTCGGTGCACACGGCGGGAGGGAGTTTCCTGGTATCGTCAATTGTCTGCCTGGCTGGCCTCGGAGCGAGGCTTGGCTGTGTTTGGACGCGGCGAGGACACTCTCGTATGAAATGATAGACGAGCTATTTATTTAAAGCTACGGTAGGTCAGAGCAAACGACAGCGTCTATGAAAAAATAAACAGGGCGGGCCACGTCTGTATTCGCGTTTGTACACAAACAGTCCCGCGGCATGGAAATACTCCGCCGCCATAATATTTTCGTACGAAGAAGAGGGAGAAGCAAAAAGCACACACGCCAGCGCCCGCGCCCGCCAGGTGTTTACTGACGACACACGCGCTGGAGAGCAGCAGGTATAGTAATTTTTCAAAAACGCAGAGTAAAGAAATCGGTCTGCCGTTTTGTGTGTAGCATCACCGCGGGCGTTTCTGGCGTTTTGTAGACACAAACCGATTGGTCTCGGAAATCGAAAGCGGTTTCCTCCGGGTAAAGCTCCTCTCGTCAGCCACGTTCGCTGAAAGACCGCGTGCATAAAGCGTGCGTGCAAAGGGGGTGGTCGTTGTGTTTTGTGATGACTGTGCGGTTGACGAGATGTAGGGACTTTGGTGAAACGCGATGATGCTTGATTAACAGCGTTTGGATTGAAGCTATGATTATAACTGCGGGGAAGACATAAAAAAATCCTTTCGATTAAAAGACGATTTGTGAAAGGTGCGTTTGAGGTAGTTGAAAGGTATCAATTTCGGCCTTTGGATGTGATGGAGTAGACTCTAACAGAAATTTAGTGGCATTGGTCGTCACACAGTGAGGCTTGGTGATGGTGTTTCGATTGAAGAGACGATCACTGCTCATTTATCTAGGAGGTTGGATCGAGAAGGTTGACTAGTCTTGCAGACGTCAGAGAGATTCGGTCCGTAAGTGCTGACGGTCGAAATGTCAGAGTTGCCCTGTGGCACTGAACAGAGGAGACAAATAACGACAATGGATTGATAGATTTGCGTTCCTCGATGGAGGTGGCGATGAATCAGACAGCTACAAAAATCCTGTGGATTGTGTGAATGGCTGTTTCGGCTTCAGGATTTCGAATTGGAGTCTCGAGATAAAACGTGTGTGATCATGTGGGTCAAGAGAGGTGAGTACATCGCTTATGTATGCACCTTGCGGAGAAAAAGCTTGAGTCAGGAGAGCCCCACTACACGTTTCACTAAAAAAATTGTGAGTTAGAATCCGGCGTAATGTGTGAGAGATCCACTTTCTTACTCATATCCCATGGCGTTACCTGGTAATGAGGAAGACAATATTTGACGTGCTAAGAGTCTACGGGCTGCGACAATTGCGCTCTCAAATAATACCTACATTTACGGTACTGTACTTCATTCAAGTGTGTGCATGCGTATGTGTGTGAAAGTAGAATAATACGAGAGGAAAGCGCAAGCATGAAGAAAGTAAGATGGTACGCGATCTGTTTATTCGAGTACTGCTCAGGTAAATATAGGCTGATATTGATAGAAGAAACCACGGGAAAGTAATCAGAGCAGCCAGACGCTAGACATCTCCCGCCGTTAGTTGAATTCGTCTCAGCTATGTAACTAGTTTCGAAATTACTCCACCGTCGAGACTCGAACCCTAGGTCCTTCCAGTCAACGTCTCCATTTGAGCAAATTCTGTAACTATTCACACATAGACCTACAACTTTTAAGGACTTTATATATATATATATATATATATATATATATATATATATATATATATATATAAAGTTTATATAATAATAAAAAAATATGTAGATATCAAGAAGTTGATATAATTTATTTGCCTAATAATGCGATTTCAGGATCATTAAATTGTGCTACCTATGTTGGAGATTTTGTATTTCTTCAAGACATCGTTAGCATTCAACCACCGGCGCACCTTGAGAACAACTGCAATCTCTCCAATGAATTTCCCATGCCCCGACGCACACGAAAATCATAATAAAAACATCCAAGGACCGCGAACAGCGAGACAAACGTGGATCACAGAACAGTCCAGAGAAACAGCGGCTCTTGACTCCACATTTCCTTCCGCCGCCGCGCACAAAGCCTTTCCGGCGTCTCGCATAACGAAGGCGGCTTTCTTTCCGCGGCGCGCCCTCCCCGGCGTCGCGACGCCCCCGGCGTTTCCTCGACGCCCTGTAGCGTCTCCGCAAGCCCGCCCGCTACATCTGCAACCCCCGCGCCGCGCCGGCAAAAACTCCCACGGAAGAACTGCTCAAGTCCTCTCCTCCCCTCCGCCCCACCCCGTGCGCATTCCTGTACATTTCTCCGACGTTCCCCCTCGCCTCCTCGCTCCCTCCGCCACCGTCCGCCCGCTGCCGACGTCACAGCAGCCGCCGCCGCCGCCGCCGCCACCACCGCCGCCGCCAACGTCGCCGCGCGCGCGCTCTGTATAATACTGAAATCGCTAAGTTCCGAATTTCGTCATCCATATTCAAGGAACGAGCGCCCTCGGAAGGAAACGGGTCGCGGGGAGGGGGAGGGGGAGGGGTGGGGGCGGAGGCGGGGAAAGGATGAGGGGGAGTGCGACGCGGAGTGCCTCAAGAATATGTACGAGGCACGGCAATGGCGGAACTTGGGGGGAGAGGGAAAGCAAGAGCGAGAGAGTGCGAAGGGAAGAAAGAGGGACTGCTAGAGACAGGGGGTGGAGGCAGGAGGAGGGATGGGAGAGGAGGGGATGAGATGAGGAGAGACCCGAAGGAAACCGAAGGCGTCGTCGGGAGGCAGGCGGCGTTTTCGGCAGCATCCCCCTCCGGCGAGGTAAACAAGGAGGGTGACAAGAATGGGGAGGGGGCGCCTAATGCGGTTAATCCGGCCGCGGAGGAGGAGGAGGAGGAGGCTGGTCATAATTTCGCTTCGTCCCCGCTGGAAAGATCAGCCTTATGTAATTGGATTTTCGCAGTTTACGATTAAAAGTCTGCGCCCTTCCTTCGCCGAGCGCTGACGCCTACGCGCCCGTCCGCCTACGCCCGCCCCGCCCACGCTTTTTACCAGAGGTCGGCTTCTAATGCGTGTGCTAACTTGAAAAGTCGCGGGGTCGGCAAGAACCCCGATCACGTCCAAGGCTAGGGCCTGTTGTACGTGGGAGGGGTTGAGGTGGAGCATTCACGTGGCGGGTCGGGACGGTGACTGGGGGGAGAGGGAAAGCAGGAGTGAGGAGGGTGGAGAGGGTGGAGAAGGCGGAGGGGGCGGAGAGGGCGGAGGCGGAGCGAGGCGGGGAGAGGCGGGGCGGAGGCGGAGCGGAGGCGGGGCGGAGGCGGGGCGGAGGCGCGGCGGAGGCGCGGCGGAGGCGGGGCGGAGGCGGGGCGGAGGCGGGCGGAGGCGGGGCGGAGGCGGGGCGGAGGCGGGGCGGAGGCGGGGCGGAGGCGGGGCGGAGGCGGGGCGGAGGCGGGGCGGAGGCGGGGCGGAGGCGGGGCGGAGGCGGGCGGAGGCGGGGCGGAGGCGGGGCGGAGGCGGGGCGGAGGCGGGGCGGAGGCGGGGCGGAGGCGGGGCGGAGGCGGGGCGGAGGCGGGGCGGAGGCGGGGCGGAGGCGGGGCGGAGGCGGGGCGGAGGCGGGGCGGAGGCGAAGTTGGGGCGGGATGACGGTGGAGCTTAGTGGGGTGGAGATGGGGTGGGGGCTGGCGCGGGGGTCGGCGAGGGCGAAGGCGATGGAATACCCGGCGTAATTGTCGCCAGAGGCGGCGTTTTGTTCGCCACAGGATCTCTCATCGCCAGCGGCGCTCTGTAGCTGCGCGAAAATGGAGCAAGTTCGCTGAGAGGTTGATAGTACGAACTTGTTCTCAAGAAACCAAGTTTCGATACCTGCCTGGGTGAGATTGGTGAAGTTTTCTCTCGAGATTCTTGTTGACACCTCCAGACTAACGCGCATCTCCTACGTACCTCATCTTACGAAGATTAATATTTTCATGCACGTACTACAGTTAACATTTGCCGTCTGTTTTCCTGCACCTCTGTTTTCACTCATGAATTTCAGATGATCGTTTCTACTGTGATCAACCGCAAGTTTTTTTGATATACGACCAATCAAATTATGAACAATTTATTTACATTTTTTCACAGTTTCAAAGTGTATTGTTTCTTTCATACACCTGTCTGTTTTTTTAATAATTAAATGGCCGCACTGTTCTTCAAGAGTTCTAAGAAATGTTTGCTTTTTCACCAAAATGGGTGTTTCCGAATTTGGTACTACATTCTTTTAATTTTTCGGGAGACTTTTCATAAAGTGCCTTTATCATTTTTAAAATATGCCGAAAATGGTTTCGAGATTTTTCTTTAGAATGTTTGCTTTATTAGAGCAAATATTTCATATAGCATATGTCATGTTCGGAACTTCTGCTTTACTAGTTGAATGTGACGTCGCCGACGCTGTAAACTTTTAAATGTATTTTCATATATTGAAAATTTCTAAATGTCACAAATATATTTGTTCAAATAAGTTCCTACTATCTCTGGCATTGGACATACCAATGAATTGTAGTAGCTAATTATGTTGTACTCCAGTTCAAACATTCCCAATACGCCCAAATTCCCAATGTCCTTGTATGTTATCTCCATATGGAATATGAACTAGTAATATTGGAAATCGTAATGGCCTTAAAAAATATTTTCAGAAATGGATGATTCGCTTAGAATTTAATGCAGCTACTTTTCGCCGCCCTGTTTTGGTAATATGCACAAAAAATGAACCTAAAAGATCACCTGTAAGCTGTTCTTCATCGATATTCCCTTATTAGATCATTCTCAGTTAGTTCCCAAAATTCTTGCACAAATCTTCTACAACTTCATTTGATTCTTCCCAGCTTTTGCTTATCACTTGGATATTTTCGTCCTCTAATTTTGAAGAGATTGAAACTCCACAAACTCAATCTAATTTGTGTTCACTTCAATTTTCGCAATTGCCATATTAATCGTTTTGTGGGCGAATCTATATAAACTTTAAAAGGCGACTGTTTTGTATTTTTATGTGAATATGGTGTTAGGTATTATGAGAATAAGTTGTTAGTCACTTTTATTTGTAAAAAGGTGCCGCTTACTTAAGAACTTAAATGTGAAAAGTAGAACGTAAGAACGTAAATGTCCTTCATTTATCTTACGTTATTCACAATTTGGTTTTCTCTATATCCACTTTAAGTTCATCAAATTTAATAAGCTTCAAGGCAATACTGTTCATAGTATTTTGCAAATTTATTTTGAAAAATGTGAATGCAATTGAAATAAAAGATGCCGCGCGATTATTTTGTTTCACTTAGCGATGGCAACAATCAGTGTTGCCATGCTCGTGAAAGAAAAGTATGGCATTGTGGAGTGAAAAGTGCCTCTAGGTACAGAGGTTTAATCGACTCCACCTACATAGATCTATTTGGGTGGCTTTGGTTTAATTCCCGATCTTTGCACTGAAATCTCAGCGCTAATACAAATGAAAACACGTTTTTGGAAATTTCTTGGAATATTCTGGCCGGATCCGAAAACAAACTCAGTTCCCCGCCATGAGGCCGATACGCGTCGAAAGACATCTCATACGTCTCGATTAGTGAACGGAAAGTGGTCTAACCATGAGTGACGGATCTACATACACACACTCTAGCAGTTACTCAATTACTACATAGGGATTACATTTGTGATTGGTAACGGTTGCGTTGTCCACCTTAGAATCTGGCCTGCGTTTGAGGAGTGAAGGAGATGGAAGTGAAGGAGATGATGGGTAGGATGGATTTATGGCTATTGGTGTTAGGGTGGGAGTGTTGGGATTGTATGTGGTTGTGGGATCTAGGTGATTGTGGGGGAATGGCGATGGCGATGAGAGATAGTGATGATGGGATGGTGATGGAAGGGCAGTGATGGTGGGTGATGATTGTGGGCTACGGTCCTCTTAAATTCGAAAAGTTGGGCCGCCAACTGCGACTGCCATTTGTGCGCCGAAGGACGCGGGCGGAGGCGAAATCTCGTGGCTTTGCTTAAGCGAAGGCGCGCGCCCGCAGAACTCACCTCAAACCACATCATTATCTCCAATCACTTCTCCGAGCCACTGCGCAGCTCCGACTAGCGCTCATTAAGATCGCGTGGCGACCTCGCGCGTACGCCACTCGCAATTTCCTCCGGCTGAGGGCCTTCCAAGGCGCCTCCCTCCTTCACTCCTCAAAAAAGGGCGAGAGGCGCGGTGGCGGTGGCAGGAGAGGCAGTTGTGGAATGTAGAGGTGGTGATAGAATGGTGGAACGTGGGAAAGTTGGGAGGTGGTGGTGGGATGGTTGGTGGTGGTGAAATGATGGGCAACTGTGGGGTGATGGGTAATGGTGGAATGATGGGTAGGGATGGATTTATGGCTAGTGGTGTTAGGGTGGGAGTGTTGGGATTGTAAGTGGTTGTGGGATCTAGGTGATTGTGGGGGAATGGCGATGGCGATGAGAGATGGTGATGATGGGATGGTGATGGAAGGGCAGTGATGGTGGGTGATGATGGTGGGGTGTTGGTGGTGGGGTGACGATGGTGGTTTGGTAATGGTGATGTTGGGATGTTACAGTGGTCGGTGCGGTGTCTTCGTTAGCGACGCCAATGGCAACAGCAGCTGGCAAATGATGGTCGCTGGTGCTGTGAAGTGCTGTAGAGTCGTTGTGGAGAATAAAACCAGTGGCACTAATGGGAAGTAGCCTTGAGAACATGACAAATCAATACCATGATATCAACCGTTGTAAAGTGTAATAGTGGTGATGTGGTAATAGGGAGTATGGATGCTTTCTTCCATAATTGGGTGGGGAGTAACTTTCCACAACTGATAGACGTCAATGGGAGTGGTGAAGTTGGAAGGCAGGTGAGGAAATCTGACTCGTTGGTAAAAGAGAGCGGTGTTGAGCGCGAATGAGACACTTTGTAGTAGAGAAAATGCGATACTTCGGACATGTGAAATATTGGTATTTTTGTCAGTTAGCGATGTTGACAAAATGGTGAATCGATAATGCCGTGGTATTGAAATCAAACAGGGATTCGTTAACTAGAGTGCTAGCGTATAACATAATTATGTATCATTTTAAAGAGATTACCACATAATATCAAAATGGTTTGTCGAAGAGTGCCAATACTTGATCCCGAATGCGAACTCAGAACCTTACGTAATCAAAACACTCTATAAACTGAGGTAAGCAATCAACATTCGTGACAATTTAATGAATCTGAAGGTGTAGCAATATGAAATGCGTAACAATACTCGTATACAGTTCGTAAGAATCCATTTTCAGTGTAAGATTATGATACACATGTCCGATTACATTGTATTGGTAATATTGTTTCTTTGACAAACCAGTTCTTATCCAATTGTCAGCTAGCAATGTGCATCATTGATGTCGTTCATCATCCTTCATTACAACTGTTGCATGTTAATCGTAATTTGTTCGTAGTAGAGACTTAATCATTACTTAATTTATTCAAAGGTATTATAAAATATCTTTTAATATCAAGTGAACTGCAAAAAATTAAAAGAATTTTAAGTAAAATAGAGACTACTGATGTCAATATATATCAGTAGTTACAATTCTTGAGGGACGTCAATATCGACATATGTGTTTGATACCGTATTTTCGCGAATCTATTGCGCACCTTTTTGACCAAATGCAGTACTCAACACTGCTGTGTGCATTAGATTCAATGGCTTACGAGATTCGAGTTCACACCAGTAACTTCATTATTTTCGTTTATTACTTCACAATTGATTGCTGGAATTTAGAAATTGAACTTCATTTCATTTATTATTGGCCGATTGTTGAGGGTTTTTAGTTAGGATATGGAGGACAAACAAAGAAGATCGTCTTAAGATCAATTGTTGTATTAGATAAAATACCGTACCTATTATTCTGTCATTGATGCGCAAAACATTTGATACAACAATTTTTGTCGTAATTTTATCTTTAAAATATGGGGTGCGCATTAGATTGGATGGCGCATTAGATTCGCGTAAATAGGTGTATCATCAGCAAATAGAATAGAATCTAGTACAGCAACATCCCTCACCTGAAGCGGCGGTGCCAGGTGAAGAGACCCCGAGGTTGACTGCGGGAGGAAGTCGGGGTTAGCGGCGGAGAGGAGTCGTCAAGGGCTGGGCGAGGTGGCGTGTGTGGGTGGGGTAGGGGCGGGGGGCGTCGCCGGTGAAGCGGCGGGGCGTCGCCGATTGCGGCGCGGCGTCGGGCGAGAGCCCCAGCAAGAGGGTTGCTGCAGCTCTTCTCCATTCACAGCGCAAACGCGCCGGCGAGTGGGGAACGCCGTGGCGGGCGCAGGGTGGGGGCGGGGGCGGGGCGCGGAGGAGAGGCTGCAGGAGAAGTCTGCGAGGGGCGCCATCGGCGGCCAAGGGCCCTCGAACGCGTCAGCCAGCCTTGCGAGCCGCGCCTCTCGCCGGCCACGCCCCCTCTCATCTCCCCTCTCCAACCCTCACCCTTTTACAACCCTCCCCTCGCCTCTCCTTCCCCGTCCATCCAAGTCCCCTAACGCCCCACAACCCCTACCTATCCCAGCCCCAACCCCTCCCAGCTCCGTTCCGCTCCTCCCTGCCTCGCCCATCCCATCACGCCTCCCCACCGTTCCCCGCTACTCTCATCCTCTCCCCGCCCATTCCAGCTCCTTCACCTCTCCTCTGCCTTCCTCGCCGACCCTTCTATGTCCTTCCCCGTCGACTCTTGTCTGCCATTCGCCGTTCCTCTCCCACTCAACCCGCCCCCTTCACTTTTCGCCCCTCCCCGCCCTTCCCTTCCGCTCTTCCGCCATCGTCTCCGCCCCCGGTCACTGCCCCGCCCCCTCCAAGCTCTTAATGAGGCCGGCTGCGTCAGCTCGCCTGCGTCTCGGCACATATCGATATGTTTGCGCTGCGGTCGAGAGGTGGCCTGTTTGCGCCGGCCGCTGCTGCCCCTTCCTCCTCCCCCACCTCGCCCGGTGCCCAGTGGTTGCTCTTCAATAACCAGAAGGGGAAGACAGAAGAGACTCCATAAGGAACTCAAGTGAGGGGTCTTGAAAATTGACGGGACAAACTTTCAAGTGCTCACGAGAGATGATCAATGAATGAGGAAGGATTAATGAGCGAGGAGATAAGAAGTATTCAGTAACACAGAATATCCCCTTCTTTTCAAAATCTTGCAAATTATTCACGTGTGATCGTTCTGCCTATAATTTCCTGAAAATGATCTCATTAAAGTATTACACACTATATATTAAGAATGTAAAAGTGTATTTTAGATGCGTTACCAATCGGAACGTCTTCTCATAAGATTCTAAATATTGTTTTGTGAAATTATCATTACCTAACCCAAGCAGCGATTCCACCTTCAACTTTAAGTGTATGCTTTCTTGCAAACTCGCTCTCCAGAAGAACAAATAGCGTCGCAGTATGTTTTTAACATTTTTATTGACATTATTTCCCCACTATGTGGCTAAAGAATCAACTACGCCTACAACAAAAGGGCAGTGCATTGGCAGAGCTTTCATTTGTAGTCAAGTGCTTCATGTAAAAACGTTTTGGGTGTGATTAAGGCCGCACGACGAAAATTAACAGTTGGGGATAGACGCTTGGGGCATTCCATTTCAGGAATTGTTATTCGGAATTCAATATTCTGAGATCAATAGTGCCAAGAGTGTGCTGAGAATACATAATTTTAGGCATAACCCCTCACCACGGACAACGCAGTGACCGACATCCTTCAATTAATGACCGAGAGCAGCGGTATTTGCGTAATTTATCAGTGCTAACAGACAAGCAAAATTGTGTGAAATAAGCTTAGAAATCAACGTGGAACGTACGACAAACATATCCGTTAGAGTAGTGCGGCGAAATTTGGCATGGCAGCAGAAGACTGCCTTTGTTAACAGCATCGCCTACAGCACCTCTCCTGGGCTCTCCGTATCGAGTGGAACCTAGAAGACTGAAAAACCGTGACTTGGTCTGATGAGTCCCAATTTCAGTTGGTAAGAGCTAATGGAAGGGTTCGAGTGTTGGACAGGCCCCACAAAGCCATGGATCCAAGTTCTCAATAAGGCACTGTGCAAGCTGTGGTGGCTTCGTAATGGTGTGGGCTGTTTTTAAATGGGATGGACGGGTCCTCTGGTCCATCTGAACCGATCACTGACTGGAAATGGTTACGTTCAGCTCTTTGGAAACCATTTGCAGCCATTCATGGACTAGATGTTCCCAAACAACGGTGGAATTTTAATGGATGGCAATGCTCCATGTCACCAGGGCATAATTGTTCGGGATTGCTTTGGAGAATTTTCTGGGCAAATAGAGCGAATCTAACTACCCAGAACGCCCAACATTAATCCCATCGAACATTTAATGGATATAATCTAGAGGTCAGTTCCTGCAAAAATCCTGCACTGGCAACACATTCACAATTATGGACGGCTGTAGATGCAGCATGCCTCAGTATTTCTGTTACGGGTCGTCCAACGTCTTGTTGAGTTTAGGCCATGTCGAGTTGCTAACATTTCGCCGGACAAAACGAGGTCCGAAACGATACTAGGAGGTATCCCATGATTTTTGTAACCCCAGTGTGTCAATTTGCCGGAAGTTAGATTCGAATTAACCTTTTGAAGATCGTGATTTGATGGAACAGAAAAATTCACAGGAAAGTTATAACGATCTACTCTAAGTATACAATATTTTGAAGACCTATTATTATGTTCAAGAATTCTAATGAAGAGTGATAGAAGAACAACTATGTTACAGGTGAAAAAGCGGTAGAACCAACTTTATATTTGAATTTTTTTCTAGTAAGGATAAAAGAGAAGTGTTCATATGACATTTACTTGTGAATTTGAATAAAGTTAAACCCATAGAACCAATTCTGAGAATTTAGTCTCATACACTATAATGGAGTTCTTCATGAATTTTCTTGAAAAATATGCATTACTTACTTTTTTCCTTTAAAGTTAATGCTCTTCATTACATTAATAATTAACTAAAAATTTCTTGATTTAGTATCGAATTGAATTGAATTGCCTTATTTTACGTGGCGAGACTCAGACCATGAGGCCTGCTCTTCCATCTGTTAACGCAAATTTCGCTACGCTCCTTTCACCAACTAACGGGGAAAGAAGGTATTGCATGGGCGACGAAACAGGCGATTTTGAATTTTGCTCAGAGGCGTCATTTAGGCTTGAGGATCTTTTACATGCACTAAATCTACTAACATGTGAATCTGCAAAAACAGTATAAGAAATCTGCAAAAACAGTTTTTTCACTTTTTTAATTTCATAACTTTCAAATATGCGCGTAATTTAATAATAACACTACTTTGACGAGAATTTTTTTGCTCACCACTGCTGTAATTTTTACGTTGCCTGTACTAGATGCAAAGTAAATGTCATACATTACCATGTAGTAAAACAAATAAGCATTCAATTCCATTAGTATTGGTATTAATTTTTAATTTTCTACAGATTGTTTACCTGCGCAAAATTCAATGCAGCCATGGAAAGTAACGAATACACTGGTATTGACTCCATCTGGCGTGATAACTTGGCAAACACGTTTTAAAAAACAACGCCATTGTGTATTTCATGCTTGATGTCGTATATTTTTATTGAAAAGTAATCAAGTTATTGTGTAAAAATGAAATGAACTGCCTGTGATAAGCAAAATTGATTTTTTGCGTTTCACACGTGCCGCTGATGGCAGGTCGTTCCGCACAGTACCTGCAGGAGAACTTATTTCTCTGCTTTTGAATGCGCGAATTTATAACCAAAACCATATCTCTTCTATGTGTAGGTTACATAATTAGAAATGAAATAGAAAAAATATTCGAAAAGCCTGTTCAAAAATTGTGAGCATGACTAAGAGATGCTTAATGACTCGTATTGTTGCTTTTATGATTCATTTCATTTTGAACTTCAATGCTATTAGACGAGAAATTATATTTTTCTTGTTGTTGTGAAGTATTAAGCATTTTATTAAGTATACCATTTTCAGTCAATCAGAATCAATACTGTATATGTCATTTTTAAATTAATATATTTGACGAAGTTCCATAAATATGTTATTATTCCTAAATTCAAATATTATTGTATTAATAACTAACTTTATTTATTCGTAAACTAGAAAAAAATCAGCAACTTTATTTTTTAAAGGAGCATTCAATTTATTATTAAAGGTGTATTTGATTCTAATTTTCTGAGAATAAAGTTTTATCTCTAAACGAAAACGAGGTGACTAAAACTAAGAAATATTACTTACAATCTGGTTATAAGAATATATGTAATTAACAACAGAATCACTGATTTTCTGCGAAAGAGAAGAAATAAATTTATGAGGAGATAATGTGAAGAATACTATTATCAAAGATTTTAAATTTCCTCGAGCCTTCGGTAAATAACACTAATTTTAATAAAAAAACATTACATTCAGTTTTAAAAAATCAAAGTGAGCATCTCATTAATAAATTCATTTTCAGAAATTAAATTCCTGATTCGCTAGTGCTCGAAGAGTTCTGAAAGAGATTATGAGATGCCTTGTCAATTATCGCAACACAAGATAATGTTCTGCTACACAATTTTATTACTCGTGTTCTCTGACATCCACCGCCTGGTAGGTTATTATGTTGAAAATGTAATAAAAGTATGATATTTCTCTCTTACTGGCCAACGTCAGCAATCCGCAACGACGCCAAATTGAATGTGTAGAAATAGCTTCTTTTTGAAAGATTACCATCAATGTTATGAAGCGACAATTATTTATTTATTTAAAGTTAAAAACTGTTAAAAATTGCTTGACGTACTGTGGGAAGAATATGTGCATGGTTTCTTGACTTCTGAAATGTCTGTTCCAACCCACATACATACTAAGATGAATTATGAATGCATGTAGCAACGTGTTTTGTAAAAACTAATATGAAAATATTTCCTCCCATAGCATAAAAACTATTTGCAAAGCCAAATCAGTTACAGATTTATGCTATTTTTCCCTAGTTCTTTACGTGAAAGAATCGATTTACTGTCGCGATAAAATGGAAGAAGGTTATTCAAATATTTACGTTCCCAAAAGAGCTTAAGAAAATGGACACATATAGTGAAGCTACATTTATGCTCAGAAGCAAAACAAGGGGCTATCTCAGCATTTCCTCAAAGGATCGGAGAAACTGAAAATAGAGATGGAGGTCATTGTCCAAGATGCTGAGGTACAATACTTATTACAGGCATTTACTTTCGTATACTACATAATATATGCTACAAAATATTGAGTTTCACTGAATTGTAAAGCAATAAAATGATTTTTTATATTTATTTTTCGTGAAAGTTAAAGCTTCTTTGAAATGCATATCATTCTTTTTTTCGGAGAGTTTTTAGAGGATCCTTATGTAGCAGGCACATTAATATGGGACATGCAGATGATGGCTAGTTTAATTATCTATTTCCTCTTCAAAGGTTGTCTAGTGTAATAAAAATAAATTTATCATCCAAAAATAATATTAATAATTATAAAATATACTGGATCTGAAATGATGTTTCGTCGATTACATTAATTTTCGTGTTCTAGAATTGGCGTTATAGCACATAATTCCAATACTTTTTACCCTTTTAAAACAATTCTTAGGAAATTCATTAGAATATGATATGTGTGTATTTTTGTAGTTCAACAAAAATGTAATGAAACTGATAAATGCACTTTCTTCTAAATAAGCAAAATATTTCAAGAAAAAATTTCCAGTCTTTTCAAGAGAATTTTTAAAGTCTTCGGGGCTTCAAAATAAGTACCTACAAAAGTGAAAATATCTTAATTATCTCCTAAACTGCACAACTATATCTTACTCTTGACATATTTGCCAATGTTTTACTGAATTGCTTCTAATCGAACAGAGTTCAGCGTGACACATCCATCCATATATGCAGAATCGATTTTCGGATACAAAATTGCATGTACCAATCTTATTCTAAGCTGGCACAGCACTCAGAGATCTTTCTCGCGTCTTGTGAACAAAGTTACAACTGCAAAGGACCTTAATCATAGATTTTACGACGATATTCACTATCATATTGTTGAGGAGACACAAAATTATTAACTTCATTTACACTAGACGTGGCAAAAAATATTTCACGTGTATCTGCGCCGGACGCAGAAACAAAACTGGCAATCGCCAAACTCCATCTTATCAAGTCCAACTCGTCAGATCCAGTGAAGAGATTTCATATGTTCCTGCGGCAACTTTCACGACCGACAGAGAGGTTCCGCCTCGTAGCGGAGTCAATCGTGGCCGGCAATGCGATTTTCCGTTCGCTCGCGCCCCGCCCCGTTCCGCGCGTCGCCGCCCCGCCCCCGCAACTCGTTCCATCGCCTCCGCCCAGCTCACAGGCGGCGGCGGCGGCGGGCGATCAGATAAAGGGCGAACGCTATCTGATAACGCGCACGTGCCTTTTCCTTTTGCCGCTCCTTTCTCGACGAGCGCTCGCCGCAGCGATCACTTTCGCGCGCCTCCTGCGAACCCCGCTCTCTCATTCGCCTCCCCGCCCCCGCCACTCCTCGCATCGCCCGCGTCGCCGCTCGGGCACTCTATCGCTCTGACCAGTGTCAGCCCTCGCGAAGCTCACCACACTCAGTCAGCTTGCTGTCCCACCACTCCGTCGTTTCGCCAACGTGACATTTCACCATGGCACCATCCAACCGTCTCACCGTCCTGCCAGCCTGTCATACCACTATCCGGCCAGCCTATCATCCCACCATTCCCTCATCCTACCATTCCCGGGAGACCGGTCGGGAGCTTACAGCTTGTCCCGGCTGGGGCGGTGTACCGCTGGTGGGAGATACCTGGTTGAGGGAAAAACCCGATAGTCGACGGTAGGTCGGCGCCAGATCTCGCCATCCAGCGGGGAAAAGATCATCGCCACCTCCCGACAAAAACACGCACTACACTTACGGGACTAATGACCTAAGTAGTTGACGCGCCCGGAAACACGAAACAATCGATCGATCATCTTACCATTCCATCATTTTATCATTCTACCGTTCCACCATCTAAAATTCCGTCATCTCTTCATTTCACCGTCCTGTCATCTCGCCACATTATTATTCCACCATGTCGCCAACTGTCCTATTTGCCAACCTATTTACCCCCCGCGCTAAGAGTGCCTGTGTTACATTCACATCCCCAACACTACCCCCCCTCATCATTCGACTTCTCCATTCTCCGCTCTTTCCCCTCCCGACTACCTACCCTCCGCGCCGTTCTATTTTTTCGGTATTCCACATCCCCGCATTACATTGCTACCTATTCAATCCCTCCATTACAAATTCCAGCCATTTTATACCGGCCTTTCGACACCCCTGCTATTAAGCATCCTCTCTTGTCCACCTTCCTGCGGCTGACTTTTCTGTCGACCCGCCGTCGTACCACGCCCGTGCAAGGAGAGGGACACGACGCCTCCATGTCGGATGTCGCATGTGCTGCGGCTTCGCGACCTGTTGCAGCAGCCTTCACGTGACGCTATTAACCTCACGAAGGCAAGCCCTGTTCACAACCAGTTCCTCACACCAAACATCGTACCAGATTAGTGAAACATCATACCAGATCTCAGGACATCAACTGATGCTACTGTAGTAGCATCAGTTGCTACCAGGAGGTCCTAGGTTCGAGTCCCGACGGTCGCAGGATTTTCGACTCTAGCTTGTCAGATAGGTCGAATTCAGTCGCTGTCTGGAGGACAATTCTAGCTGCTAGCTGCTCTGATCGGTAGTTTCCGTGGTTTCTCCGATCAACACCAGGCGAATGGCCGGAGCAGAACCCTAACAAAAGGGCCACGGGCCGCACGCTATCTTTCCTTCCTCTTCCTTATCCTTTTCTCAACCCTTACTCTACACGCACTTACACTAAGGAAAAGTCGATATTTTATTTTCTATTATACACACGTATATACGGAGTAATATGTGTAGTATAGACAAAGTTATGTAATGATGAGAAAATTCAGTTTCGAGACTTGAATGGAGATACACGTTTTTAAGTCCTGTGAAAAAATTGTTTGTTTTAAACGACGGTCCATCTGGCTGTTCCTCCTGTTCTGTGAAAAACACTAACGCCTAAACTGTTCATTACTATTCAAACTATTTTTTTCGAAAATCATTATTCACCGTTCGATGTGGCCCGCCTGTATAAAGAAACTCCGTAATTTTTTGGGTATTGACATTAACCCTTCTTGCACCAAGCCACAAGTATTAATAGGGTCTTAACAACCCCGCATATACATTGACGTAATAGAATCAAATTTAAGATCTACCAATATAACTTCTGAGAATTTTTCCATTACCAGTGAATGAAATGAAAGTAGAAAGATAGAAGAATGATTATGCGGCCGGCCTGGATAGCAGAGATCGCTAAAGCTGAAGGGTCGCAGCTGCCTTGGCTCGAAGGGTCGCGGGTTCGAATCCCTTCTCGGCCATGAATGTTTGTGTGTATTCGTTTTGTCCTTACGTGTTCTTCCTACAGTTAAAAGCAATGACAGTGGTCGCTGTAAAACCAAAGTTGTTAAAAAGCTATCTAAAAAAGATGACGTGAAGCATAACCTCTCATAAATACAGTTGTGCAGAGGAAAAAGCGATGCATAACCGGATGCCCTACTTATGCATACTAAGATCAAAAAATAACTTTATTCAAAATATTACCAATCATATTATTATCAATATCCCATGTTTCAAGTTCTAGTGCACGAAAAAATCTCGATTGACCATCAGAAACGCGATATACCAATTCATAACTATATTTAAATAAATTTATATCACATTATTGGAGAGAGATAAGCATTTTATTTGGAATTTTAAAATCTCTGAGGGTGATGACTTAATGTACTAGTATTTGTATACGATCTCAGGTCCTTGTACGTAGTTACTAATATTTTATTTTATGTTTCTCATATTTCACTAAACTTTTCAATTTTCCCTCATTTTTAGGATAATAGGAAGAAACCTCGAAAATTGCAATTCATTCTTTTGTATTGCACACTATGTTATAAATCTGGACGAGTGAGATTCTTGAAAATGGATGCAGAATGATTTGTGCGCGTAACGTTAACGTATTAATCTACCCTGAAATCATTATTTGAATGTGTTTTACGCGTTACAACGTAAATGATTTCGGAAAGCAAATTAGCCACAATTTTACTGCGATGCACATCTCGTTTATTTCTGAAAAATAGAAACATTTTAAATTTGTGTACAATATGATACTTGAAATTATGTTATTAAAATTTCATTTAATGAGTTTTTTTCGATCCGAATGTTTTTATGGCTACGAAGGGAAGCAGTAATTACTATGTGCGCTGTTACGCAATACAGCTGGAATACCTTCCGGCATTTTCGTACTTCACATTTTATTTTTCTGCGAACTACGCCGAGGTTTGCAGATTTTAGTATTTCTACGCTGTTAGAAATTTCCATATGCATTTCCTCGGAGTTAAAGAAAGTAAGAATAAAAGTCAATTAAAACTAGCATGTTTAGAGAGGCCTTTTTAATTTCATTTCTTTCCAGTCAAATCAGACCAATCCATTATCAAAATGTTTTTTTTATATCTAACGTGTTAATTCAAAAGCAAACTAACACGTACAATTTCATTTACAATTTAACAACTAGACAGTAATTATTAAAACAAATGCGAAAATGTAAGAAACTGTGTCCCTAATCGCGAGTAATAATAGAAACTACTTTACTTCTTTTCCCAAGAAAGTAATATAATTTTAAAACATTTTTTTCTTAAGTTGTCTTGGTTTCACTTCTTTAACAAACAATGTTTCCTTCAAATTGTATTCTATGCTTGAAGGGGAACATAAGCATCATTACATGATCGAAGAATATTTTAATTTTCTTTCCCAACTTGAATCAGGAATGACTTCTTTTCTTGGGATTTTACATTTCTATGTTGCCATTTTTCTTTTCATTTAATCCTAATGGTTAAGGTACCTCGAAAATCACATTTTGAATTATTCTTTTATTTTTTATTTTCCTTAAACAAAAGTCCAATCTTTACATCTATGCAGCGAGACACAACCGTAACATTGATAAAAGTTTATCAACCAACAGAGGTGTATCTCGGTATTCAGGCACCCATGGCATGCTTCGAATTTGCATCCCTGTCAGGATATTTCAAATTACAATTGCTGTTACTTGTTTTAACGGGTATACTTTAAATAGTGCCCCTTGTGAGTGGCGCCCATGGCACGTGCCATGTCTGCCATACCGTAGATACGTTTCTGCCAACAAACATAATACAAACAAATTTAATAATTGTCTATTTTTGCAGAAAGTTATTTTCTTCCCCAGATTCTTAAAAAGTGTCTCTATTTAGCGAGTTACAAAACAAAAATACTATTTTTTTCTGGAAACACAACGCTTATAACAGCGCATCGTAGTTGTAGTGCATTTCATACATGAAGTTAATATTCGTACCTAGCAACCGCACGAAGCAAAAGCATTCGCAGGCCCAGAGATCGAATCCCCCTCTTTCCGGGAAAAGAACATTAAAAACTCCCCGGAGCAACACATTCCCACCGAGCGTAATGTCGACTTCTATTTGCGTAATTGTAGAGAAAAATGAAATGGTCTTTAGCTGCTTTTTTCCATTTTCCACCGTTCTCTTTGTCGCGCTTACGCAACGCTGGACATTCATTTTCCGCCAACCTGCACCACAAAGCGCCGTGTGATGTATTGCAGCGAGTGTTATTTTCCAAAGAGCGCTCTCCCAGTATGTTCATAGTAGAAGAATAGTAAGACTAATTGCAGCGGAAGTTGTATTTGGTGGAATCTGTGCATAGGATCTCCACCGCCGCTGGCCTCGTCTCCCCGGAATTTTCTGTTCCGTGAGCAGCCGGATCTGCACCCAGAGGCGTGAAGAATTTATGTAGTCGCAAACCCTTCATTGAGAAGTGAATATGTTAAGAGTAATTTAAAGAAGGAAAAGGTTGGCTCAGGAAATGTACGTCTGGATGTCCGAAGGGATAAGGGTACGTAGCTCTTGGAGCTTTTTACCGTAGATCAATGGAACTGATGACTATGCCGTGACACAAACACTGGTAATGACTCGGCCTTTGAATTCAACCCTAGGCATTAAATCGTATAGTGCGCCAGGAAAGTATCTTCGCACTGGGTCGAGCGAGGGTCTCCTATTAACAATTGCATTTATGTAGGTAGTTAGGAGATCGCTGGAAAACAAGTGAAGGCGACAACATTTCCAGCATCTGTTGCGATTGTGCTGAATACGGTATTCGCGTTTTCTTTTGTTACCAGCTACAGCTCGTGCTACTAACATAATTTTTGTTGCAAACACTCTCACCAGAATAGGTGCCACTGCGAAGAGACTTTCCTTTATTATTATTATTATTATTATTATTATTATTATTATTATTATTATACTATATCCGCTTTGTTTGCCGCTATCGTGCGATCAGTTTGAATTTGTTGGTCGTACAATATCGTACACAATCCAACAGACGTCACCGGTTTCGGTGAGTGTTCGTACCACTTGGGGCATGTGTTTGGAACTTTGGGGGCAGTACAGATCTGCCAGTGGAGATAGCTGCACACCCTGTCGTGTCTTTTCAAGTACTCGGTCTTTTCTAGGATTGGACAAGCTGAGACAATATGATCAATAGTTTCTACGTGTTCCTGACAAATGCGGCATTTATCATCTTGGGAAATTTTGAGAACCGCTTTATCATAATGTCGTGTTCTCAACGCCTGATCTTGGGCAGCTATTACAAGTGCTTCCGATTCTGTTGTTATTATTGTTATTATTATTATTATTATTATTATTATTACAACAGGCGGGACTCCCTTGATAACGAGACGTCACAAAATGCCCAATTTAGAGCGACTCTGCTGCAGTCCAATTCTGAACTACTTACAAAATTTAACTTGATAGTTTTTAGTTAACTTCTCATCGATTCGAGGATAATAAATTGCATGTTTTCATGCTGCAATTGTTTTAAAATTTGTGAGATTAATTTTCTTCTACTCAGATTACAGGAGAGTGAACCGTTTATTCCATTTTCCATTTTTTTTAGTTCTATTCTTCGCTGCTTTGTTTTTTGTTGCTCAGCAAAATGAGCAATATCAAGTATAAACATGTAGCAAAGAGTAGTTCATCTAGAATGTAATTTTGTAATTTAACTTACATAACATGTGTTAACTCTGAAAAAACTGGATGTAAAATCCAAAATGATAAAGACTTGTTTTCTTTTTAGCCTGAAATACATTTTAACATGTATTTGAAGAAGTCTACAGTATTCCTTAACACATTTTGTGAATAGACTTCTCCAAAACGAAGAAATATCTAATATTCATCTTCATGTAGTAACATGCAGTAACCGTTTTCATTAAAGGGGTGGTGCCAAATGGAACCTTATTTTCTTCGATTGCTTAAATACCGAGTACCGTCAAATAGTGTTTGATTGGTTATTGCGTTTCCGGGCTCATCAACTGCTAGAGTCATTAGTACCGTAATTGTTGTGCATGTTTTTATTACGGGCGGTGGCGATGTTCTCCCCCACTGGATGGTGAGATCTTGCGCCAACCTACACGTCGACTGGCGGGGAGTTTTCCCCTCCAGCGAGCTCCCTAGAGCCGGACACCTCCCCAGCCGAGTCACGCTCTCAACTTAGGACTGGTCTTCCGACGCGTGTGTAGTGAGGGTAGGGCATGCAAGTGCGTGTGTGCCTGTGAATAAGAGGAGAGAATATAACAAGGAAGAGGAAGGGAAGATCGCGTTTGACCTATTTGTTAGCGTAGTGCGCCGGCATTCGCTCGGTGTTGATCGGAAAAAACACGGAAAACTACTGATCAGAGCCGCTGGCCGCTAGAATGTTCCTCTATGCAGCGTCTGAATTCGAACTAGCTATTGTCAAAAGTCCGCCACTATCGCGACTCGAACCCTAGGACCTGCCGGTCACAGGCACTGCAGTGACATTAGTTAATATCCTAAGCCTCCTCAGCCGGTAATAGTATTCGAACGCCAGCATGCGGCGACGTCAAACATAAAACAAAAAAGCATCTTTAAACAAAAAATTCTTAAATTCTTAAAGACAGAGAAAAAGCGTTGCCCTGTTAGACGCCTGTCTGGAAGCGAGTTGGGAAAAATCCGGAAGGACGGGCGCGCGCCTTCAAATAATCCGCCCAGCGGCGCCGCGCGGAAAGGAGTTATCGAGCGCCCGCGAGCAGACGTGTTAATGCCGTAAAATTACTCAGCGCGCTAAGGAGGGGCGGGGTGGCGGGGCCACCTGCCGGCCGCCGGAAGGATTCCCATCGCACGCCGCCCATCCGCCCTAAACGCTTTCCCCTGTCCCCAATTTATTTGGCGGCGCCGCTAAGTACAGTAATCCTCGCCTCGCCGCCCAACCCCCAACCCCCCAACCCACCACTCGCTCCTCCTCGGCGCTGGCGCCACATCGCGAGCCCCGCAGGCCCGCGGCCCGCATCATATTTCGTACGGCGCTCAAATTGCGGCGGGCTGCGAGGGGTTGTGGGAGGGGAGGGGAGGGGAGGGGCGCAGGACGGCTGGCGCCGAGAGGGGGAGGAAGCCGTGGAGCAGGGGAGGCGTGAGATGAAAAAGTTGAGAAACGCCGAGGCCGCAGGGCCGCCGCCGCCGCCGCCGCTGCCACCGGCGGTTGTGGAAGGAGCAATTTGGTCGATTTATCCCGGCGACTGAGGGGGCGCTGCCTGCCCGCGCCCCTCGCCCGCCCCGCGCCCTACTCCGCCCTCTCGCCTGGCCACCCTCCGGTGCAGCTTCAGGAGGGAGGGGAGAGGGCTGGCGAGGAGGGCGGAGAGCAAGAGAGAGCGAGAGGGAGAGAGGGCGCCCGCGCGAGCCCCTTTGTGCGTGGCTAGGGATCATACATGATGGAGTAGACCCCTGTCGGGGGGGATAATAGGCCGACAGGGCCAGGGGGCGCGGCCGGCGGGGGGGGCGGGTGAGACGGGCGCTGCGGCCGGCGAGGGCGCCGCCGCCGCCGTCGCCGCTCCGTGCCGGGCGCATGCCCCTTAATCCGCCCAAGGCGTTTGTCATCGCGCCAGAGGCAGTCAGCGTTGGGACGAGATGGGATGGGGAGGTGTCCATAGCGACGACAATCAAAGCAGGCGAACACTTCCATGGAGGATCACAATCACAATACTGGAAGTGATGAGCTTGGACACGATCACGGTGACGGTGATGGCGGTAGCGGCGATGACAATTATGACCACGATTATGATAATGGCACAAGCGTTTACCTCACTAATAATTATGTAGGCTCATGAGGATATCTGGTGAACCACTGAAGCGACACTACGCAGGAGGATGTGCAAACAAGGAAAATAATGGGATAGTATATCTAACCGTGGAACTACAACTACAGTGATAACTCTCTGCTATCAACATGACATCATTCCTACAGCGGGGCTCGAAGAATAACCAGAAATGCGCGGGATAATATTTCTCCTTTTCTCGCTTCAAACGGTACAGTTGTTACTTGCCTGTCACCTCATCTCTGCCCAAAGAATTTCGAGAAAAACCCGGTACAAATTTTTCTAACAGAAAATTGATAATATCTTCTGCAATTCTCCATCTCTTTTCTCTGTCGATAAACAGTTTGGCATTCATTCATTTGGTCGTCATCATTGCTTTGTGAAAAGAAATTTACTACATAAAATGAACTTTGCCTTATAGTAAATCGTCCATAAGTGCTTTTCGTGACCTTCGTAAAAGATCTATAACAAGCATGAATGTGACATAAGAACATTATTATAACAAATGAAGGAACTTGTTTGGGAGTACGTTATGTGTCAAAGTGATAAGGGTAACGAGGAAAGTAAAATGTATTGAAGCGAGATATTTCTTGGTTATAATCGAAGAGGTTTAGTGCTGGCTGGTTGGACTGCATTTCCAGGCGTTTCCAGGCGATATTTAGAGCTGGCTTAACTGATGTCACTACAGTGCCTCTGACCAGGAGGTGCTACGTTCGGCTGGATTTTCGACACTAGCTTCTCAGCTAGGTCGAATTCAGTCGCTGTCTGGAGAATAATTCTACCGGCTGGCTGCTCTGATCGGTAGTTTTCCGTGGTTTCACCTGGCGATCAATACCAGGCGAATGCCGGAGCACTACTCTAAGAAATGTGCCACGGACCGCGCGCGCGCGATCTTTCCTTACTATTCCTTGTCCTATCCTCTCCCTTCACACACACATACACAAACACACACACTTACATACATTACACTACCATACATGCCGGGATACCTGTCGGGAGTTAAGAGCTTGCAGCGCAGATAGGAGATACGTGGTTGGGGAAACCCTGATAGTCGACGTTGCCGGGAAACGGGTCGGGGACCTAGAGCTTGTCCCGGCTTGGTCGGTGCCCCGCTGATGAGAGATACCTGGTTAGGGAAAATCCCGCTAGTCGATGTTAGGTGGGCGCTGGTTCTCGCCATCCAACGAGAATCCGGAAGATCACCGCCTCCTCCCGAAGAAAAACATACACTACATTTATGGAACTAATGACCTCAATGGTTGACACGCACGGAATCACTAATCATCGAAAGATAAGTCGCCGCCGGATCTCACCATCCATCTGGGGAAGACATCCGCCACCTCCCGAGGGGGAATAATATGCATTACACGTACGGGACTAATAATAGCATTTGAAGCACCCGGAATCACTAATCAAACCAAATAGATTTCATTTCGCGGAGACTGATGACAACACAGTGATGAGCAACGCACGCTATAGCAGCCTCGACGTCGTCTGTGTGCGCGCCTCTTCATCCGAGCGATGGTCCTCGTCGGCCGCTCCGCGCTCGCAATCGATTTCTCGTTTAATCTCGCGATTATACAATCACGCGCGTCGGCAAAGAAAATACACTTGAAGCGCAGCCGCGGGGAAAGCTAATAAATAAATATTTAGCCGATTGAGTGCGCCGCTGAGAAGCGCGAGCAAATACGGGCGGCGAGAGAGAAGGACGCTCCCCCCCCTCCTCTCCCATCTGTTCATCCCTCCTTCCCCCCCCCCAGCTGCTATTGCGCGCCTCACTGCCTCATCACATCCTTGTATCAGGTTTCCTGGGTTTCATCATACTATTATGTTTCTGCTTTACGCAGACAAACCAACGCTGCAAACAGTGACTTGGTTTCAACACAGAATTGCCTAATTGCTTCTTTACGTTGCCACATCAGCGTCTCGTTGTATATTCTCTGGACCTCAACTTCTCGGACATTTTGTCTAATGGTTTCATCACCTTGCCGCATCACTGCCTCATTTTATCATATTTTCTCGGCTTCAAATTCCAGTTATCTTTTTGCTTCACGGCAACCAATCCCACAAATTGTGTCTCTGAGTCTCAACACACTATTCTCTAATCGCTTCATTGCGTTTCTAACTTACAATTCCTTCGCCTCATTTCTTGATCACTTCATCTTATCATAGTTTCTTCGGGTGAACACTTCATGTCCTCATTAATTATTCACTTCATCACCGCAAGCCTCAAGGCCTCATCGTTCCGCGGCATCACCGATTTATCGTATTTTTCATCAAAGCTTTCGTCGAGACTCTTCTCTCCATAATCTTTCAAGTTTACGCCGACGATCTAATGTCACAAACCGTATCTCCCCGCACCGAACTGTATTTGCTTCATCGCGCTGCGGCTTTACTTCATTAAAGACTTATCACTCCATCCACCCATACCTACTGCATCACTGCTTCCCCGCTTCATTACTATATTACCTCATTCGACTGCTATATCAGCGCTATCCTACATTCCAATACTCCGAAGTCGCCTCAACAACTCGTCCCCTTATAGTCTCATTCTCTCGTTGCCAAGCAATCGTCACTGATGACTGTTGCCGTCTTATTGTTTTATTCTACATTGTTGACACCATCATCGTCGATGTCTCCGCTGAACCGTCATCGTGTAGTTATCAATTTCCTATTCTTGTGATATTGTCGTTCACCCAGTGATTGACTCATCGAAGCCTTCTTTCTGGTCAAAAATGGTTTTTCGTTAGTCATTTCTCCAGTCATTCAGTCAGTTACTTTCGTTCTCACGCACATTGCCGACCTCACTGCTTCCAATTACGATTTTCCCGCAAATACTGCAGGATCCACATATATTTTAAGCATGTGTCTCACCTCTTTTGCCATTTTGGAGCTCTATAATACTATTTACTAACTTATAGATCATCCGTAACTGACAATGCAAAAATTAATTTGAGCGTATGTTCGAGATCTGCTTCTCATTCAGCATCGCTTACATCAATTTTCAGACAATATTATTTACTATCTTGGCACAAAATCATAAGCTCTAGAACTGTACTCATGGTGACGAGAGGAAAGTGAAAAAGCGAGAAAATGCCTTGAATGATAACATAACATATGGATCTTCAGCAGTTTCCCTAAAAAGTTCGTTTGTTCTTTACATGTTCCATTTAGTCTCAAAATACAGTACAATTGTCTTTTAGCAGCAAGAACTCTTTCTTTTACATGAATGATAGCATTTAAAATGTAATTCTACGAAAAGTCAAGTGGCATTGAAATCAAACGTATGATCAGAATAAAAATCAAAGAAAATGGTCTCAAAGTCAAGAAATGAATTCCAAAATATGACGCAGCCCTAGAAGTCAATTGAGAAGTCTGAGGCAGCTAGGATTTCACAGAGCACTTTCATCAATACATACAACGTCGTTCATCACGTAGGGTTATAAAGAAATAAATTGAGGATCCAGACTGATTGCTACACCTTCCCCCATTCAATTTCTAAAAGGATTAATTATCCTTTATTACGCCCCATAATACCTCATTGTCAAAACAGGGGCATTTAGGGCAAACGGGCTCCCGTAATCGCCCTCGCGCTCCCCAATAAACAGGCGCTCGGATGGCGTGACGTCAACCGCCATAACATACCCATCGGCATCGATCCAGCCGGCGGCGCGGCGGCAATTGTTTCTTTATGACCTGCTCGAGCAGTGACTAAGTTGATGCCCGCGCGCGTCCCCGCGTCACGTACATCTGTTTCGCCGGATCATCGGGCGGCGCGCGCCCCTCCGCCCGGCCAAGAAGCGGGAGGCGCGCCCTCGCCCTCGCCCACGCCCTCACCCGCACCCTCCGCGGCGCCCAGCTGCGCGCGGGCGAGGGGCGCGGGGCGAGGGGCGCGGGGGGCGGGCACGGGGCTGCGCACAGTGGGCCACGTGCCCAGAAGCGCAGCTGGGGAGGGGAGGCGAGCTGGCGGTTTTCTTCCAAGGTTTTTGGAGACTGCACTGTATTTCGGGTGAATGTACAATATGAACGTATGTATTTGCGTGCCGACTTGGATGGTCGAGATGGCTGGAGCGTGTGCCTTCTCAGCGCTTCGGTCTGAAGGGTCGCGGGTTCGAGTCCCGCCGTGGGCATGGTTGTTTGTCCGTTGACATTCATGTATGTGTGTTGTCGCGGAAGGCCTTGTGGGTTTGCTGACCACAGACCGAGCAGCCCGCAAGTGTGTCTAGTGTAAAAAAAAGTTTCTTACGTGTCCCCATGAAAGGCATATTGGGTAACCGGCGCAGATAGCAGAAATCGGCATCCCTTGAAACTGGAAAAAAATCCAAGAAAGAAAAAAATTATATATTTGCATTATGGAGAATCCTTAAGGACAATAAATATTGTACTTAAGTCAGGTTTACGGGGATTGGTCAGTAGGAGCAACAAATTTTAACGCACTGTTGTTTGCCAACGTTTTGGAAAATGTATCACCATCAGAGCTTGCAACAAGGCAGAGGAGTAAATAAAAAAGACAGAGGAGACAAATAAAGATCCACTTTTTCTTGAAGGTGGGACATCTCACTATATTTAAAGAACATAAGCACACCTTCATCACACCAACATACACCATGATTGCAATTGCTCCACTCTACCAAGACTCCACCATTACCACTGTACCAATTTTCAAACTGATTAAAACTGTTGGCATGTCTTTCCTTTGAATTCATTTACTTTTATAAAAATACTAGAAATGTAAAATGCATCCTAAGTGGGAAGGACTCATTTAGTGCTTGGTCTTTCTTGTGTCCGTTTGCGCCCAGTGTGTGCAGCAGAGGGCGCGAGGGTGATTCACGCGCGAGGGGCCGCATCCGCCCACGCCGCGGCGACAGGCGGGAGCGCTCCGCCACGCCCCCTCCCCTCCCCGAGCCCAGGCACGCGGGGAGCATGTGGCTGCATCCGATGACGCCTGCGCCACGCCCCGGACCTCTCGTCCCGCCTCTCCACGCCCAGCTTCGTCTTACCCTGCCCCCTCCCGCCCTACGCTCCTCCGGCCCGCCTCTCCACGCCCAGCATCGTCCTACCCTGCCCCCTCCCGCCCTACCTTCCTCCGGCCCGACTCAACCGCTCCGTCCCTCCCCGCCCCGTTCATCCACGCCCCGTCCTGCACTTTTCATGCTCTTCCCGTCCTTTTCCCTTTGGTCTGTTCTATCGTGTGCTCTCCTATTCTGACATGGCCTGACCTAGTCTGTCCTGTCCTGTCCTGTCCTGTTCTGTCCCGTCCTGCACATCACTGCCTTGCCATGTACCGTCCCAACCGTCACGCCACGCCCCACTCCGTCCCATCCCGTTCCACTGTCGTCTTTCCCGCCCCGCCCAGCCCCACCCTTCCAGCTCCGTCTGCGCTGTCGCGAAGTCGTCAGCGTCTGCCGCAACTATGTTGCCAAGGAAGTATCGACTTTCGAGCTCCCCTTTCCTTCTCCCCACGCCCGAATGTCGACTTTTCAGCGAAGATTGAGGGAAGGCTCGTGGTGTCTTCAGATGTCTTAGTAATGACCTGGGGTGAAGACAGGGCGCAGGGAATTTGTGCTACGCATCGGGGTAAAAATCACTGTATCTTGTAGTCAATTAGAAACGTTCTTATTCCTGGAAGAAAAAAATGTCCAAGGTTTATGTACAATACAGTCGACTCCTGTTATAGTGAACTTCAGGGGACCCACATTTTAGGTTCACTATATCCCATGAATTCACAATTAAATAAAATATCTCCGTAAAAATGTATTTTATAATATAAAGATAGAGCAAAATATCTGTATGTACACAGTATTTGCACTGTGTACTGTAGTGTATGCACTGTATTTGCACAGCACGAACTGAAAATTTCAATATATTTTTACTTCTTAAAAAAATTAATTATTTTCAATTGTTTCCTTTCTACTTTTTCATTGGTAATTTCTCTAGATCCTTTTCCAGAGTTCGTGCTCTATATTTGATTCTGTATTCTACACTGTTGGAACAGTGTCCGAAGACCCTTTTACTGGCCTAATAACATTAGAGGTGCTTTCGCTAGCGGGATGGCGCAAGGAGCTAATGAAACATTGCCTTTCCAAGCAACACGGCCGGTATCGACTGTGCTAGACGCGTGTTTCCTGTCACCTACGTAGAACTCAACGCGCTTTATTCTGTGGAATATCAAGTAACACCAAGATTGAAAGTGGATCAAACAATCGTGCGTTGCCGCCGCCAGTTGTAGCCCTCACAGGACGCGGCCTTTGTGTCCGCAGTGAAACTGAGTGGCATAGCAAGGTTCATCATCATTCATTCATAGCCTTTTCCGGATCCGCCACCTTCATCTCAGGGGAGACTTCATCAATTATGACCTTTCGCCGACAATATTTTCAAGCTCCTTAGTGTTCGAATTTATGGCACTGAATTAATTTTCAGTGTTGTATTTCCTACGTTCGCTATAGCCGAGGTTCAGGTTCAGTATAACTGAATCTTATTATGCCTATTTGTAATGAAAGTGAAACGGGACCAGTGACTTAACTTCACTATAACCGAGGTTTATTATCCCCGAGTTTTCTATGACCGGAGTCTACTCCATATTGCTTGTAAATAAATATATAACAGGCGGCCAGAAGCAGTAAAAATGCTGCAGAACAAAACCACACGAAAAGGATTTCCAGAAAGTAACAGGCACTCTGCACAAGAAAATAACATAATACTGTAATAAATTACATATTGTAATAAAAACAGTCTACCCTAATACTGTAATAACAACACTTATAGTATATACGAGTACATTACAACAGTTCTTTACACTCCAAGAATATAAAAAAAATGTTGCTTTACATAATGCAACACGTAATAAGGAAATATTTAATAGAGCGGAAACCTCTTCATTGGAGCCTTGCTGTCGAATGACGACTATTGTGTCGTAGATAGTGGCGCACTCTTTATGACAATTCATTTGGTAGGCACAATATGAGATAAAGCGGAATAACCCAATCAAATATTTGATCAGATTGACGATAAATTTTCAGACAAACAGAAATAGTTGCGTGATTTTTGGTTCCCCCTCGAGTTCTGGAGGGAGGGATACTACATAATATGTCCCTCTCATATGGCCGGAGATTGCATGGTTATCTTTCAATTTCTGATCCCTTTGTAAATTAGTAATATAAATTTGCTTTATATTCAACAGCAACTAGTTCATTAGCGTTTCAGACAAAGTTCTTATAAGCGCTTGCCATCCAGTTGTTTCGTGAGTAATTAAGCTCCATTGATTTGGTTCCAGGAAATTCTTTAGTAAAATAAAATGACAAAGCCGGCCGGGTACCCGAGATCGCGAAGGCGCGAGTGCTGTGGTGAGCTCAATTCGGCGGATCGTGGGTTCAAGACCCGCGAGGCCATGGTTGTAGCGTTCTCTGAAGGAACTTGGTTGAAGCTTTTCCAAACTATCCATGATCACCTAATATAACGTAGCGGTTTACTGTTGTCAGTTATCTTCTCCCAGCAACGGGGTATTATGATAGAAGACCAGAAAATACACAATGCTTTGCGAGGTCGTGAGGACAATTAAGAAAGATAGCCTTGGCTTCCGCGGCCGGAGTTTGTATTGTCCAGGCTATCCTGGAACTGTTGTAATGTACTCGTATACATAAGTATTGTATTATTTCAGTATTAGTGTAGACTGTTCATATTAGAATATGTAATTTATTGCAGTATTATGTTATTTTCTTGTGCAGAGTGCGTGTTACTTTCTGGAAAACTATTTTGTGTGGTTTTGTTCTGCAGGATTTTTACTGCTTCTGGCCGCCTGTCGTAGTGGCTGACGTTTCGGCCAACGTGTGACCTTCCTCAGAGCGTACTACTCAGCAGTATATCCCCAAGAAGGTACATAGCACCCACGCAGCACCCTGCAATCCGCACACCACCATTCACAGCATCCCTGATAGCAACCTATGCAGCACCCCGCATATCAATTCACGAACACCTCCATCGCATCTGTAAACTAATTTGCACAGCTCTGCAAATTTTAACTGACATATCCCACCCTTATCAAGTCTTGCCTATACTTAGTCGCATATAAGCCCTTCTCACGCACATTCATTGCTTCTCCAGTTTCCTATCAGAACACTATCCTCCACTCCTCATTTGATGGCATTCGCTGTTTGTTCCTTCTCGATACCATTCCATTCCGTACTACCGACTATTCTCTGATCCACGCTTCTACCTATCCTCCTCCTTATGATTGGTTGTTAGTGATTCTGGGCGCGTCAACTACCGACTTCATTCGTCCCGTAAGTGTAGTGCGTGTTTCTCATCGGGAGGTTGCGGCCACCGCTGGATCCCGAGATCCAGCTCCGGCCTACCGTCGACTCTCGGAGTTTTTCCCAACCAGGTATCTCCCACCCGTGGAGCACCGCCTCAGCCGGCACAAGCTCCAAGTCCCCTACCGGTCTCCCGGCATGAGTGGTAGTGTAGCGCATGTTAGTATAAGTGTAAGTAAGGGCGGAGGGTAGGACGAGGAAGGAAAGATCGCACGTGGTACGTGGCCGTGGTAATTGTTAGGTACTGCTCCGGCATTCGCCTGATGCTGATCGGAGAAACTACGTAAAACTATCGCTCATAGCAGCCGACCGCTGGAACTCTCCTCCAGACAGCGACCGAATTCGACCTAGCTGTATCCTCCTCACGTTCCCCGCCTCTGCCTCGTACAGCCACGCAGCACTGAATCAGCGGCGCGGAAACGGCACCGCCTCTCCTCCCCTATCCCCCGCCCCCACCCGTCTTCCCCTCCCCCCGCCACCCCCGTCCGTCGCAGTCTATTTAGCGCATCATTTAGACATCAGCAAACGCACGCGCAGCCGGCAGGTAAACACAGCCCCACGCCCGGACTGCGCCTCCCCGCTCCGCCCCGCCCCGCACCGCGTCACGCCGTGTGTGCACTCGCTATTTACTGGCAACGCAGAGCTCCGCCCCGCACATGGTCCGCTTCGGTTCCACTCGCCTGATCGCGTTACTCGACCATGGAAGAAACTGCACGATAATAGCGGGGCTGCTCGCGCTCGTGCCCCGTGTTTACTCTTAGGGGGCGGGAGCTTTTTTTTTCCTTGCCAGAAATCTATAAGCTGATTTGAAATATTGTTGCTAAATTGACTTTTATTAAGACACTGACATTGAACGTTCGGTTTCAGTGGTATGGGAGTCCTTCAACGACGCACTCAATGTCACGCATGCAGTGCATGAAGTTAGAAACGAAAATGCTGTTTTTTAGAAACCTATACCCGGTAGCTTTCTTTCAGTATTGCCAGTAAAACAATGTTTGCTGAGGCAGAGAGTGAAATGAAAGTGGCATCATAGATGTGGCCAAATTATTAGATTATATTCATTGAATGAAACAAAAATGTATTTTTGACACTAGATCTCGACAATAAACAAGGCAAGTGAGTTTGCAGTGTTTCATAAACATATCATTATTCTTACTTAACATTTCCTGTGAAGCATGTTGGAAATCAATTTTAATTCTTTTTTTCTAATTTCAGGGTCATTTTCTTAGATGCAAGTGAATTTTTTATGTGCTAGTTTCCATGGCTTTATTTTCTTCGATTTTTTAAAATTATAGATCAAACATTTTCTATGAGATTCCTGTCAAGACTCTTTGCAGGTAATTGAACCATAGGCTGATCAATGTGTGGAAGATATTTTCCAACTCTCCTTCCTATGTGACATGGAGATTAGTCATGCTGTAATTATTTTTATTTGGATCAATACAATTGTTACCTGCCTCTCAGGACACGTTAATATCAGTTAACTCAAGGAAAAAATATTGAGTTTAATAATTTGACCTCTTTACATATTGCCTAATACACAAAAATTATTTTATCACTACAAAAAATATCTATAAAAACTATCCCATAAGTGATATTAAACGTATTGGTAAATTGGTAAGGGTTTCTGTAAGTTGCCATAACGGGCACAATTTTTTAAATTATTGAACAAATAGAACAATCTAATATCTATTAAATATTTTTGCCCAAGAAGATTTTTGAAGAAGATTACGAAGATACCTACTTGAAAATTTTGAAGTGAATTTCTCTGGAGTAATACACTTCCACTATTCATGTTGAATTTTATAAAATGACCATCAATAACAATTTTCATTTCTCTGCCAGATACAATAAGCGGATATCTATGCGAAATAAATGCAATAAATATTTGAAGCAGCCAAGTTGTCATTCTGACCCAATACATGAATAGCAAACTCGTTTTCATGTCTTTTCGACAGGTTGCTAACCTTTACCAACGCCAAGAACACGTCGATGTTTTTCATCTTATTCCCCAGAGACCCAGGAGCCGAGTTGCGAGAAGAGTTCCGAAAACCCGAACATATCCCACACAATATTTAGGAATCCATAATCTTTACGGCAACGCAATAAACGCGCCGTGTGTCGTAACGCAATAAAACGCAATTCTCGTCTCGTATCCGCCGAAGCTCTTTCTCCGCCTCGCCGCATCCAATCCGCGCTCCGCAGAAGCACTTCGTTCCGCATCCAGCGCGGCTCGCCTGCCGCCAACCACATCAAAACAAAATCCCTCCTCCGCAGTCGACGGGCAGACGTGAGCTGATTTCCGCGCACGGGGAGTCGGGGGCGCCACCGTCGCCGCATGCGGAGCGAGGAAGGAGCAGGGCGAGACGGCGACGGGGACAGAGGCGGGGATGGGGGGAATGGGTAGGAGGCCTTTGCGTTGGGACAGGCGCTGGAGGTGCGTGGCGAGATATAGCATTATGGGACTGTTTTGGCGGCCTGGGGCGTTGCGGGCTGGAGCGTAGCGAGCTGGGGCGTAGCGGGCTGGGGCGTAGCGGGCTGGGGCGAAGCGGGCTGAAGCGAAGCGGGCTGGGGCGAAGGGGGCTGGGGTGTAGAGGGCAGGGGCGCAGCGAGCTGAGGCGTAGTGAGCTGGAGGGTAGTGACCTGGGACGTAGCGAGCTGGGGCGAAGCGGGCTTGGGCGTAGCAGGCTGGGGCGAAGCGGGCTGGGCGTAGCAGGCTGGGTCGAAGCGGCCTGGGGCGAAGCGGGCTGGGGCGAAGCGGGCTGGGGCGTAGAGGGCAGGGACGTAGCAGACAGGGGCGTAGAGGGTAGGGACGTAGCGGGCAGGAGCCCAGCGGTTGGGGTCGTAGCAGGCAGGAACATAACGGGCAGGGACTTAACGGGCAGGAACATAATGGGCAGGGAGTGAACATGAATCATTTTCATCTCTCCAGAAAATATAAACAGCGGATGTCTAGTTGACGGAAGTGCACCAAATGCTTGAAGACGCCAAGTTGCCATTCTGATCCAAATACATTAATGTGGGCGTTTCAGGTAGTCAGAGGGTGGGGGCGTAGCGGGCAGGGGCGCGGCGGGCAGGACGGTAGCGAGTTGAGGTGTATCGGTCACGGGTGTTGTGGGGCATAGCGAGGCGGTAAAGAGGGACGGCCCGAAAAGTATGGGAGTGACACAGGTGTGGCATGGCAGGCAACGAATTCTAGATCATTGTAATGTAGTAAGGAGTGTGGAGAATGGCACCATAACGAGGAAGTATAGTAACGAGATTCAAGAAGGGGCGTGGTGTTTTGAGCGTGTCGTAGTGAGGCGCAGAAGATCGGAGAATGGCCAGGTGGCAAGAAGAAGAAGGGGATGTTGAGGGTGCACGGAGATGCTTCCAGGAAACGGACGCGGGGGAAATGTCTCAAAAAGCGGCACGCGAATCCCACTGGCCCCTGCACAGCCAGCAACCCTATGTGCCATGCTGTGCCGCGGGTGGCCGCCCTGTTTTGATCAGGCTCTGCTTCATCACGGGGAAAAAAATTAGTAACGGATACAAGCTACCCCATACGATAATAATATTTATTCAACATATCTTCATAACTATTTTTCTAATGTTTTGGTATTGTTGTAGGTTTGGTCCATTATTGAGATCTGGGAACTTGAGTAGTAGCAGTTCCAAAAAATGTATATCGAATGATCAAATTAAAGGTCTGGATGGGTTAGATGGTTTTAAACTAAATTAAATAATAATACATACATTAAAATCTTTAACAATTGGTAGGAAGTTACATTTCTTCCCGATGTATAAGCATAACCTGTACGGAAGAAGATAGTTTGATAAGTACTATCTAAGCCATGGCCTGCGGCAGTAGGTCCAATAACTCTGGAAGTCATTCAACCGTGTAATCAATTTAATGTATTTACAATTATTTATTCAGATTTCTAGAAATCCTTTTGATATTTTTCTTGGTCTGAATGTCATTGGTTTCGTACCCTATACTGCATACTAATCTCATGGAAATTTGCTGATTATTCTGTACTCTTGTGCACATTATAATGAATTGCTACAGACATTTCGTTACTGGTTAATGTTATTACTCCTATTATTCTATATTTACCAGAATATTGCCACAATTTCTCAAAAATAAATCATACTGAATTTATCTTTAAATGCAAACTTAATTCCTCTGGATTCCAGTGAATTGTTCAAATGATTGTAGACGATAATCTTATTATTTTGTGGTATGAAATATTAAAATATTGGCATTATTCCTTTCATTTTGAATCCAGAAAGGAATTTCGCATGAAAACTAATATAGTTGATTACATCGTTAAAATATTTTCCCTGCAAATAGGAAAGACTTCAAGCTGATCTGCAGAACATGCAATCGTAGCGCATTGCCAGTTAATTTTACTTCAAAGAGAGATACAAAACATTTCATGTTAAATTCTAGCAAATATTGATTATCTGGGATCGGTAGGGGATTACAAGAAAAAATAGCTGTAAATTTCTGAAAGTTATATCAAAGCATAGTCATCACGACGACACAGTTTTCTCGCCCTGAATAAAAATTTGCGAAGTAATTAATTAAGAGTATCTTAGAATTTTCAAAAACCGTCTAGCAAATAAATATCATAATATTCTATATCTTCCTGATTACCTGAAAATGAAAGAACCCAAGAACAAAACGTTTAAAAAAGTATTTTTTTTGTGTTTGTTTTTTCTTTTTGCTTTTTTATTGTTTTGTTTTTTGTTTTCGGGGTGTAAAATTGTTGATTTCTAATATGCTCACCTTATTTTGTGCATATTATTATCTGATAGATTGCCGAATATCTTAAATTATGTATATGAATCAAAATTTAGCTGTGTCCACGTTATCTTACAAGAAAGGGACCCAACGAAATAGCGACGAAATTGGCACTAGATCATATACCTCGCACGTGGTAAGATCATCAACATAAAACCTTACATTTTTACGAGTAAATTCCTTACATTATTATTATTATTATTATTATTATTATTATTATTATTATTATTATTATTATTATTATTATTATTAATTATTATTATTATTCTGAACACACTATTCTTGGGAGTTACCATTCTTATAGAGTTCTAGACACCATAGAAGATTTATGTAATTTAAGGAAGATTTTGCTTCCATGTAAGTTTATGAGATAATGTGAAGATATGGAATCAAAAAAATATTTAAATAGTGGTGAAAAATTTCATTACACGTTTTCTTCAGATATGACATGTAAATCTATTTTGCGCCTTTTTTTAATACTGGTGAGCGCAAGCATATTGATCTACGTCTTCTCAGTGGATGTTGATCGAAAAGTGAACGAAAGGTTTGAGCATTTCCAGTTTCTGCAGATGAAGGTGAAGGGATAGTGAAAATAAATGTCAAGTACAAGTATACTTAGACAAGCCTTAAGAGATTTGGCAGCTCTTTGAAATCAGTCACTATGAATGATACTAATAGTCAATAATTAATTAAAGAGAATATAAACATTTGTTTCTAATCATACTCGTTTGCTCTTTTACGTTTAAACTTATTTATAATCATACACTTTATTCATACGTTAATTTCCACCTCATATTATTCGTCATAATATTAACACTATGCAAACCGAGCGGGCGTGCGGCTCGATGCATACCGTAAGGTCTCGTGCGACGCCTGTGGATTGGGCGGCGGCGAGTGGCACCACGCCGCCGCCGCCGCCGCGCCGCTAATTAGCGCGGCGGCGAAGGCGGCGGCGGCAGCAGCAGCCTCGGGGTGGTGGGCGGGGCGCGGAGGGGCGGGGTTCGGCTCGGGGTGGCGACGGCGCGGAGCCTCGCGAGCGCGCGTCGACCCGTAGCGCGCGCGCCGCGCCGCCTCGCTCGCTCGAATCATCTCAATTCGGCACAGCGCCGCGGCCGCCGCCGCCGCCGCACCGCCCAGACAACTCCTCTCAAGTCTAACCAAGTTTCCACTCTCGCCCCGCCCTCCCTCCCGTCGCCCCCTCGCCGCTTCGCCACGGCCCCGCCCCGCCCCGCCCTGCCCCGCCCCCGCCCGCCCATCGCGTTCCCCTCGCGCGCGCCGCGAGCAGTCTTGCCGTGCGGGCTTGCCTAACCCTCCAGGAAACGAAGGAGCAACTTCTTTTTTTTTCCTTCCCCTTCTCATCCTCCGTCTCTCTCGCGCCCGGAGGGTTCTTTTTTTTTACATCGTCCCCCCCTTTTTTTCATTTCGGTGCGCCTCACGCTTTTCGTTCTCCGTCTCTGTCTCGTCGTTTCCTCCAGAAAAGGCGGAGCTACTTCTCTCGAGGCGAGCCTTTTTGTGATTGGTTCAGCGCGAGCAGTCGACAGCAGGTCTTCCGCTCCACGTGGAGTCGAGCGCCGCCGCCGCCGCCGCCGCCGCCGTCGCCGCCGCGGCGCTCTCCCTCGCGCCGCGCGTCCCGCGAGCTCGCGCCGCACCACCTACTTCACAAGGGGCCCTCAGCCCCTCCGCCTCGCGCTCCGCGCCGCTCCCTCGGCGACGCGGCGGCCGCCGCCTTCCCGCGCGCTGCTGGAGTGGCTTCCTTAATGATCCAGCGCCCCCACTCCCCCTCCGTCGCCCGCCCGCCCGCCGCTCGCCCCGCACCACCTCCTGGCTCCCCCTCGCTCCTCCGCGGCCGCCGCGTCGTCGTCGTCGTCGCCACCGCCGCCGCCGCCGCGGCCTGAGGGCAGCAGCCACATAAGAGGGGTGCCAGCAAACACACATCTAACACGGCGGGGCGCGGCCCTGCGCTGCTGCCAGGCCAAGCCAGTTTGTGAGGCTTTGTGTAACGACAGGGGAGAGCGACGGAGACAGAGCTACGACGGCGGCGGCGGCGGCGGTGCCAGCGGCTGGCGGAGGGAGGGGGGCGCCCGGTTACATTCTGAGAGCGCAGCCCGCGAGCTAAGCTTTTATATGTTGTGCGGCGGCGAGGCGACGGCGGCGGCAGCGGCGACGACGGCAGCGCCGACGACAACGACGACGTCGGGGGCGGGGCGGGGGCGGAGCGGCGGCGGCGGCGAGGGCGGCGGAGGCGGCGACTGCGCGGACCCCCGTTATAGCGCGCGCGTAGAATTTCATGAGGCCGCGCCGCGTTCCGCCGCACAGCCCGTCGCCTCCGGAGACCGCTCGCCGCCCCCGCCCCCGCCGCCTTCGCGCCCGCCCGTTTCTCCCAGGCCTCGCCTCTCCGTTCCGCCGCCGCCGCCACCACCGCCTCTGGCCGCGCGCGTCGCGGTTTCGGGGCGCCCCCAAACGAGCTTCGGGGGCCCTTTCCAAATCTTTACGAGACGCTCCGCGGAATGGAAGGTGGCGAGTCGAAATGGCGGCGGTTTCGATTTCTCGCTCGAATCGGAAAGTTGGCATTTTATTGTTATTCCGGCTCTGCGTTTTCTTCTCGTGTCTTACTACCCGATATTTGGGTTCCAGACGTAGGCAATACGTACTGAATGTCTAGAGTAGATTTGAGAAGAAAGAAGACGGACGACATCGATTTCTGAATTATATGTGTGGTGATTTACATTTCGTGCAAAACTGTTTTCGATGTTAAATTATGTACATTCCATACTACTATTACAGTCCTTTCATATTCTCCAAATGACTGGTATCTACTAGAATGCAACGTCAGACTCACGGTAATGTAAAAGCCTGTCCAATACTTTGCAAGGAAGCACCCGAGTACATTAACTCTTATACTCGTACATTAACAATTTAGAACATTAGAATTTGTCGAGCGATATTTCGCCCATTGAATTTGCCTCCCTCCTTTTTCCCTCGCGTTGTTGAATCGTTCGTCGTGGAAGTAATGAGGGTGTACAAAGAGCATTTCGCGAGCCGACAGTGGAAAGAGTAACGCCCCAGCGCCCGCTCCTTAATAAAAGCGTTATCGCTCCGGCGCAGAGGGGTGGAAAGCGGAATAAGACATGGCGTTACCAGCAGAAATACACTAGCGAGTCCCCTTGACAGACGACCTCCGAAGCCACGCTTCAGTGCTCTCCCTCAAACTCGACGTCGCGCCGCGCCGGGGCGTTGCCGCCTGCGTGCCGCGACGCCCCCCCCCCCCGCGCCAGCTTTCTCGCTTGAGAGGGGAAAAATATTTTTCTCGTGTCGTCTCAGTCGACTGAAGGGAGCAGGGAGCGTGAGAGGGCGGAGAAGGACTGGTCGGAATGGGACAGGGCGCAATAGAACGGAAGGAATTGAACCTGCCTAGTAGGACGGAAGAAATAGAACGGGCGCAATGGCAGGGAAGGAATAGAACGGACGCAATAGGATGGAAGGAATAGAACGGCAGGGATGGTATCCGAGGTATAAGTGATACTGAAAAAACGTGGGACTGGAAAGAGACGATTGGGCGGAGAGGAGGCAGGTAAAAGAGGGTTATTGCGGATTGAAGCGGGGAAGAGTCAATACGTGAACGAGGGGGCGGAGGGACGAATGGCACATAACTTGGTGGGTAGTGGGACTGAGGAGGGCGGGTTGATGCGGATCGGAGCGGTTGTGGGCGAGGCAAGGCGAGCGGGTGGACTGGGGTGGGACGGGGCGGGGCGGGGAGGAGTGGAGCGGGGAGGAAAGAAGCGGAGCGGTGCAGGGGGTGGATCGGATCGGCAGGGTGCAGCCGGTTGTGGGCGGGGAGTAGGGGGGTGCGGGGCGGAGCGGGGCGGGACGGGACGGGACGGAGTGAGGCGGGGCGAGGCGGGACGGACTGGAGCGCACTGGGCAGAGCAAGGCGGAGCGGGGAGAAAATAAGCGGAGCGGTGCGGGGGTTTCGGATCGGGGCGGTGCAGCCGGAGGGGGTCCGTGTGTCGGAGCGAGACGGCTGAAGGCTTCCCAACTCCGGGGGAGCCGCGCCGGGGGCTCAAGCTCATTTTCCTCGCCCCTCGGTCGCGCCCACATGTTCCGCGCGCCCTGGGGCCTCGGGCTCGGGTTGCCGCCTTCCCCGCCCCGCCCCGCCCCGCCCCGCACCGCCCCGCCACATTCCGCCACGTCCGCCAGACCACGTCACCCCCGCGCCACGCCACGCTGCCTCTCGTCACACCCCATCGCACTTCGCCTCGCCAGGCATTTCCTCGCTAAACGATTATTTCAAATATTCAAGTTATTACATAGACATTTACATTCATCTCTAAGGGGGAATGATTTGAACAAAAGAGATGAGTAATATCTAACAAATTAAATTGTTGGTAGGCCAATTCCTGTTTACGTACGAAATAATTGAACCTCCTTGGCTTGGAAGCTAACTAAATTCCTTTCTTCATGTTATTATTTGTTTTTCTTTTTTTAAGTCCATTTAGTTAAGTATTCAGTTATTACAATCCTCTTAATATGAGGATGTTATAGAGACATCAGCTTGGGAATGTTTTGTGTAGCTTATACAAATTACCAAAATATTTTTAAATGTTCTTTTATATTCAGGTCACATGACTCATATTGCGTATCTTTGACGTAAACCAATCAAATTAATTTTTCTAAAAAAAGTGTGTCATTATTAATCATTGCATGGTGCGTATAGTTACCAAAAATAGCAGTTAATTTAACAATATTATTTACAGCACTTATAGATTTTTCTTTATCATTAAAAATACTATATGTAGGTTTGTTTTAATATTGTTTGTACACAATATTGTGTAAACTTTATTCATTGCTGATATTGAGAATATTGTTAACGACTTTGTTCATTGTATAGGTGAGTTACCAGGCGTCAGCAAACTTTAACTGCACTATTGTTGTTTGATTTCTTACGCAAGTGCAAATGCAAATGACCAGACGCATTCACATGTCCAAGTCTTAATGTCCCCGCGCTGAAATGTCTTCCGTCTAAATGTCCCCTAAGTCTAAATGTCCAAAATGACGAAACTACTTGTCCAAGACCGAAGAGGAAAGAGGAAGTCCAAAACAAGTGTAAAGTCACCATAGAGTAAAGATGTATACATCCTTAGTCTATGAAGTCACAAGATACGAACAGAAACAAGCGCAATTCCTCCCATCTCAATGTCCCTCACGGCGGGCGCTTTTTTTTTAACTCCCCCTCCCCCGCCAGTAGCCCTGACTAGACGGTCGTTTATTATCTTGCTAGGTACATGCACCACAGCTCGATGGCTTGTGCGGCAAAGAAAGGGTCAGTTTATTAACTAACTTATTACTAACTTATCCTATGGATGAAGCCGGCACTTTGGCCGGCAACCTAAAATTTGCATTCGTGGTAAAAGTTATTTACGTCTTTTCCTTCTTTTCACTGATTCATGGATTTTTTTTCGTTTGCACATACACACATTCGTACTAAGATCTATTTACAAATTACACGCGCACGAACTTCCACACGACACTATACAAACAATTCTATGGTCACGGGGTAAAAGGTCTTAAGTCAATATTTGACGAAATTGGGTTAAGTACAGAAACTACAAGTTTAAGTATCTATATTTTATTTTAGTAAAATGACCGAATTCAAATGTTGCCTCATTAACGCTTAGAAATAAGCGGTGAGAAATAGCGTTGAGCGTAGGAATAAGCGTTGTCTCAATAATTTAACCCTTGTTTTCTCCAAACTAATATTTTTGACTTAAGAACGTTTACCCCGTGACCACAATATTTTCACTGCACTGTTCGCCACGGCGCCGACTTTTCTCAAACCGTTCGTGTCGGCTAGGCACCGCGCGCCCTGGCGACGGTAGCTTGCGGGTCCGCGGGCCCCGCTTCGTTCGCCGGTCGCCGGTGCCGGCGGGCGCAGGGAAGGCGCTCAGCCTCAAACGGAGCGGGCTACGTCCTTTGTCCGCCGAGCGGCATGACTCCGCGCGGCCGCGCCCGCCCCGCGGTCGCCGCCGCGCGTGGTCACGTGACCGCCATTACACGCCCTAATCCGCTTTTAAACAGCCCCCTCCCCCTTTCCCCCGCGCGCCCGTCCGGACAGCCGACAACAGGAGCTGCTCACCATCTGGGATTCCGAAAGGCGACGCACGCCCCGCCCAGAAGTCGCGACTTGGCTGACTGGTCGTCGGCAACGGTTGTCTGTCCACTCCCCCACTCCAACCCCGTGCGAGTGTGCATAGCGAGGCGGGAGATTATTTTTGTGAGAAGTCGCATATCACAGTGAGGGCACTTTTAAGTTCAGTCACTGCAGTTGTTGATTGATTGATTACTGGTGATTCTGGGCGCATCAACTGCAAAGGTCATTAGTCCCGTAAGAGAAGGTCATGTCTCGGGAGGTGTCGGTGTTCTCGCCCAGCTGGATGACGAGATCCGGCGTCGACCTACCTTCGACTAGCGGGGTTTTGCTCAGCAAGGTATCACCCACTAGCGGGACACCGCCCAAGCTATAAGCTCCCAATCGGTCTCCCGGTATGTGTGATAGTGTAGTATATGTAATTGTGTGCGTGTGTAAGTAAAAAAATAAAGGTTAGGACAAGGAATGGGAAGGAAAGATCACGCACTGTCCGTGGGCTGTTTTATAGGGTACTGCTTCGGTTTTCGCCTGGTATTGATTGCAAAAACCACGGAAAACTACCGATCAAAGAAGTCCACCGCTAGAATTCTCCTCTAGATAGCAGCAGAACTCGACCCAGCTATCTGGCTGGTCAGTGCTTATTCAGAGGGCAAACAAAGATAGTTCTTCCCTTTCACCTTTGGGTACCGCGGTTCAAATGCTGGTCGATCCATGTATTTTGAGGTCGACAAACCGGGTTCGTGGCAGGGCTTTTTTTGTCAGTCTCCATGTCTGCATCATCAGTCATCCTTCCAAAATCATCCATCTCAGGCACAGCGGAAATGATTTGATAATGGAAGTTACAAAGTAGTGCAAAACAGTACTATTCGACGTACACAGCGTAAATAATAAATGAACAATGTAACAGAGTTATTGGATATGTACATAAAAGGGAAATGAGTGTATCGATTTTCTGCGCATGGGCACTTGAGTTTTACATCACCTTCAAGTGTCCGCGCATGCGCAGAAGATCGAGATTGCTGTCGATAGCTGTACTCTACGCTGTGCTTGAGTCACTAATGTGTCCAATACATTCTCTCGTGTGGGAGCGTTTCATAAGACCCTGATTAGTCATATTGCCAGTGTAAAATTTCCTTGATAATTTAAAAACGGCGGAGATTTCAAAATTTCTTATCGCTGAAATATCATTACGAATAACAGAAACCCCAATACGTAGGACCGAAGGTAATTCTTAGTCACCCCATATAACTAAACGTTGATCTTAAAAATAAGTTTTTGCTGTAGAACAAAACTATACGTACTACCATTTGGGCCACTGTCTACTGCCAAGAAGCGGCGATGCAGAAGATGGATCTTCTGGTCGATGCAAAGGTTGTCATTCGTAACGAAATTCTTTGCATAATGCACGCGACACAACGAAACTGCAGATAGACAAGATTGCTTTCTTGCGGGCAGTAAAATGTTAGAAATAAACTGTTTATTTTATCAGTGATTTCTCATTTGGTTTTTCAGTAGGGGAGAACACAAATCTACCGCAGTGCAAAGGAACCTTATTCATTATATTCCATTTAATTTTATTTTGTTTTAGTGTTTTGCCAAACCCAAAACAGTGTTTCGCAGTAAGTTTTTTTAGGGGATGTTAAACATAAATAAAAATGATTTACTGACAATGCTGGAAGAATAACGCGGCATGTGGAGTAAAAGATGAGGGAAAGGAAAGTTGTCTATCTCGGAAAGTCATTTCTTTTTGGCAAAATATTGAATACATTTTGAAGTCTGTAGAAGATATTAAACACCTTCTTTTTAACACAAAATAAAGTCGAATGTCTTCTAGTGTACATTTTCAGAAAATAAAGAATTTGACGTCGATAATGACATTTTCTCTCATAATATGGTATTTCTTTGAACATCGAAGAGGGTGAATAAGCTTTAAGAATGGAATTGCAAAATTTGTAATGTTTATAAATAATGTTTTTAATTCTAAAATTATCATGTTTGCTTCGGTCTAATGCAATATATGCATTGTTTATTTCTATAGACGCATTAAAAGTATATTTAATGAAGATAAACGAAATGTTATTAAATAATCTTGCCATCATTAGTTTCCAAGATTGTCTCAGCCAGTATGTTTTGCATCAAATCCACAAATTCTCGATTTCAGCATCACATTCCACAAATCAACTTCTAAATACGTAAAAATACCTAACGCAACGATAGTTATACAGATCATCTTCAAAAAGTTTACATGTGGCAAAATTATCTGAAAGTAAAATAAATGGTACTGGTAAAGTAATGCAATATTAATGTACAATATTTCGTAAATTATATTACCAGCTTAACTAAGTCAATACGTATGGTTGGTATACAATTTGGTATGGTATAAAAATTGGTGAAGTGTGATATTCCAAATAGCCTTGTCAAGTCAGTCCCCGCACACCCTTTGAGAAGATGGTGGCAAGGATTAATAAAAGATACTCAAGACATGTGATCATAGGTTTAACAAGGAATTCTATCTCTACAAATACGATTGCAATCAACTACTAATTGAAGAAATCTGGTTCAACTACTGAAAAGTGAACTGTTGATCACATACCTAACACATATTCACCTTGATTCGCTTCCTCGTGGTGATTATTTTCCATTTCTTCCGCGGGTCATCCGTGCGTGTTACAGCCTCTTTCTTTTGGAGCGAATCAGTGTCCTTGGGCGCCCCCCGCGCGCACTCGTTTCTTCCAGTGGCCGCCTTTCCGACGCCTCGCCGCCGGCCACCGCGCAACGGCTCCACGGCGCCTCTTCCACCGCCGCAGCCTCCATCTCTCGCTACAGCCGCCGCCCCCGCACCCCTGCCCCTACGCCATTGCCCCTTAGGCCCACGCACGCGCCGCCCCGCCGCCCCGCCGCCCCGCCGCCCCCGCCGCCCCGCCGCCCCGCCGCCCCGCCGCCCCGCCGCCCCGCCGCCCCGCCACCCCGCCGCCCCGCCGCCCCGCCGCCCCCGCCGCCCCGCCACCCCGCCGCCCCCGCCGCCCCGCCGTCCCCACCGCTCCCCGTCGCCCTCATCACTGCCTCTCCGCTCCGCCAACTCCGTCACTACCGCCATCTCCACCATTCCCGTCTCCTCTGCTGCTTCGCTGCCTTCTCCCCCACCGCCTCTGCCTCCACCGTTCCCATCGCCGTTGACTTCACCGTTGCCTGCCGCCCAGCCGCCTCCTCCCCCGCCGTCTCCTTCCGCGGCATCTCTGCCTCCACCGCCCTCATCGCCATTGTGTCCACCGTTGCCTTCGCTGGATCCGCCGCCACCTCGAGAGCCGGTGCGCCGCCGCTCTCGGGCTATTGAGAGCTGCGAGCAGCTGATTGCGGCGGCGGTGGCGGCGGCGGGGTAATGAAGCCACTTGCGGCGGCCCGCGCAGGAATACGTCAGGCGGCGGTGGCGGCAGGTCCCTCTCGGACTGGCGGCTGTAATGAACCGGCGAGTCGTGCGGCCGCGGCGGCGATGGACGGCGCGGAAGGATGAGCGCAGGCGATGGTTGCGGTGACGAGACGAACGGAGGGTTTGAGGACATGGTTGGAGAGCGAGGAAATGAGGAAGACGCGCAGGACGATAGGATAGAGAGGGACATACGCAACGGAAACGGCAACAAAGAGACCGGAGGTAGCAGAGCTCGAACTGGAGCCGGCCGTAAAGAAGGAGTAGACGTGGAGCTGGAGACGGGGCGTGCTATTGACGTAATACGTCGCGGCTAACCGAGTGGTGGTATCGGAAGGCGAAAGGCAAGGGGTTAGACAGCACCGCTTGTCGGCGACGGTATCTCAAGTGCGGGCGGCGATGGGCAGGAGGCCGCAGAACAAAGGGGGAATGGGACGGAGGTGCAGTGAGAGAGGCAGAGGGGATGGTGGTATCGCATGTATCGGCGGCGGCGGGGAGGCTGTGGCGATGGTGGTGGCTGAGGCGGCGGCATCGGGGCATCACGGGCAGAGCTGGAGGAAGCGCAGCGCGGTGCGGCGGCGCCGGCAGATGAGCCGGGCGCCGCGGGGGCCCCGCCGTCTACAATTGCCAACCTGCCGCCCGCAACGCCCACCGCTTCGAGCCGGTTGTGATGGAACGCGCTGGCGATAAGCGGCTCTGGCGAGCTCAGCGCGAGACCGAGCGGCGCGGGCGCGGGCGGCGCAAGCGGAGCTCTCCGTTGACGGGCCGCGGCCCGATTCTCCACAGCTCCGTAACGCCCGACTGGCCCCTCTCCGCCCCTCTCCACCCCTCAGCGCACCACTCCGCCCCGCTCCGCCACACCCCACAGCGGACCCTCTCGCGCTGCCTCGGCCCGCCCCGACAAGCTCGGTCCGGCCTGCCCCGCTGCGCCCCTTCCTCTCCATCGCCCCGCCCCGCCCTCTCCAGCCCCGCCTCACGCCCACTCGCCCCGCCTCGCCCCGCCTCGCCCCGCCTCGCCCCGCCTCGCCCCGCCTCGCCCCGCCTCGCCCCGCCTCGCCCCGCCTCGCCCCGCCTCGCCCCGCCTCGCCCCGACCTGCCTCGCACCCCCACCCCCGCCCCGCCCTACCCGTTCCACTCTGTCCCACCCCGCCCCGTTGCGCCGGGCCCGCCCCAGCGCGGCCGCTCCGCACTGCCCCGTCCTACTCAGCCCGCCGCGCACTATCCCGCCCCGCACCACCTAGGCCTGCCCAGCCCTGCCCGTCCCGGCCCCCCCCCCCGGCCCGCCCAGCCTCCCCCCGCCCTGCCTCGCCCCGCCGTTTCCGCGGCGGAGCGACGGGCGAAGTGAAGCGCCGCACGCGGGCGGAAGGACGGCTCAACCCTCTCCGCTGCGGTGGCGGAATAATGAGCGCTCCCCCCTCTCGAAGCCAATTCGCGTCGACCCCTGCGCGGGCCTTGAGCGCCACTCGGGTAATTCGAGAGGGACATGCGATGGCGCCCCTCCGCCGCGCCGCCCGGAATGAAATGTTCAACAAAATTATTTCGTTTTGACAAAGGCGCTTTTTGCTCTCCTTAACATGAAAAAATGTAAAAAAAATCGTTCTTTCTTTTCCTCAAATGGATGTTGTATAGGCCCTTCGTACTGTGACAAAACAATACCGGTATTCATGATTATTGACCATTATTGTCCTAATACACGTTTGGACTTTTCTATAACTTTATGATTATGTCATAGAAAACCCAGGAAGAATTCGTTATTTTGTTTACATGTCCGGTATTTTTTTTCTTTTCTTTGATAAAACATAAACAATACATTTTTGTAAATTAAATATCATAATATCACCAAACAAATAGTAAAATATTAGGTATATTCAATTAATATTCCTACTTTGCTTTCTCTGATTGAATTTGTTTTCTCTTCTATTTTTCTCCTGTTTGATTCCCATTTACCTTTCCTTATTCCCTCTTCTCATTTCTTATCGCTACAGATTTCTGAGCTCCATGGCCAAACTTTCAGAGGATTTAACAGCTGCTTGCACAGCTGCCAGCGCATGGCAGGAGACAATACTCCCAAGAATTCTGCCGCGTGTCCAGCACTGTTCAATTCGTGTGTTTTCGTATTCAGTGGCTGAATAAACAGCATTCTTCTCCACAATTCTCCAGACGTTTTTCCCATTCGTTCCAGTCCATCTCTTCTCTACAAGCTGCGTCCAGTCAATGTCCGTTTCGCTATTCCCCGTCTCATAGACCCCCGCCCCTCAACCTTTGTCCCATCAACGCCCGTCCTACCAACGCCCGTCCCACCAATTCTCGTCTCCGTAAACGCCCATCTCACCAACTCCCTTCCCGCCAACGTCCGAACCGCCACGCCCGTGCCTCCCCCCCAAAGCCCGTCCCCCAACGCCCATCCCCCCAACGCCCGTCCCCCCAACGCCCATCCTGCGAAAGCCTGTCCCGCCAACATCTACCCCTCCAATGCTCGTCCCGCCTAATACTATCTCTCCGTTTCCCATCCTTCCAAGTCTGGCCCCCACCCAGTCTCGTCTCATCTCGCCAAGCTCCGTCCTTCCCTGACACATCCACCCCGCGAAACCGCTTAGTTCAACCACGTCCCACCGCGTCAAGCGCCGAAAGGCCCTCTTGCCGTTCCGCCCCGCCCCGCCCCCTCTAGAGAGAGCGGTGGGGGCGCGGCGCGGCGGCGGGCGCAGCGGGCGGTCTGGCGGCGGCCGGCGGGCTCATTAGCGCCACCTCGCCAGATGTAGAACACGTGGGCGTCCCGGGCGGCGCGTCGCGCTCCACCGCCCACGCCCCGCGCCCCCCGCCGCCCGCGCCCGTGGTGGCCCGGCCGCCCCCGGCCCGCCCCCGCGCCGCCCCCGCCCGCCGCCTGCCGCCGGCCGACCGTGAAGCGCTCTTGCGCCCGTGCCCGACGCTCTCGGCGCGCGCTGGCAGCCGACATACATCTACCCCGGGGGTTCCATTAAATAGCGTATCTTACATCGCGGCCCACGCCGCGCCGCGCCGCGCCACGCCGCGAGTCGCGCACGGAACGTAGGGGGCCCCGGAACCCTCTCGTTGAAGTTGATGTGAAAGGAGTTCCGTTTCAATTCTGTGCGGGGTCCGTAGGTTACCTGGACAATCTAAACACGTGTTACTAAATACTTAGTTGGCTATCTTCAATACAGCTAAGAAGTACACCTTTTAATACAGTTTCATAATGTGTGCTTGTAGATTGATAGATGTATTCATGTTGCGTGATTTATAAAAGCAATATCTTCTTTGGTATTTCTTTTCTTTTTATTGGATATTATTTCTGCAACAATGCGGGTATCATCAGCATAAATTCATGCAGCTGATAGAAACGAAATGTTCTTTTACAAGAACCGAAAAACGAACAATCTAAAAAAAACTTCTGAACGAAATTCGACTGTAAAGTAGCGCTCTGCTGCCTGGCTTCCTCCCGCCCCGACCGTTCTCGCCTGTGCCTCCAGCAAGAGCACCACTCTGTGCATGCTCTGTTTGTTTATGCGCCTCGCCGCCTCGCCTCGCCGCCTCGCCTCGCCTCACCTCGCCTCGCTCCGCCCCACTCCGCCCAGCCGTCGCTCCGCTGCTATGCGATGAGATGGGATGGGAGATCCAAACATTTCCCTCCGTTCACACTCAGAGGGTAGTAGGCGGAGGCATTGAGAGGATGGCTGGGTGGGGAAGACGACGGAGGCCAACTAGTGGGAACGTCCACCAGCGACGACAAATGAGGACGAGAGGGATTGGCGACCGGGTCGGCAGGCTTGGTGGGAGGCGGGACGAGGGTAGATACGAATGACTAGTTTGGTGCGGAAGAGTGGAGAGGGAGGATAATGCTAAAATCCGCTCATGCGTATGGTGGGGACGACTGGTGAAAATGGGTAGTGAACGGCTGGTGAGGGCAGATTGGTGGGGACGGCTGGTGGGGAAAATTTAGTGAGGACGATTAGTGCGACGTCTGATGAGGGTGGATGGCGAGGAGGGCTGTTGAGGAGGCTGCGGAGAAGAATGGTTGATTCAGTAATTGATTATTTCGTGTATATAGACGCGTCAACTGCTAGGCTCAATAGTCTCATTAGTTAGTGCATATTTTATCGCGCGTTTCGTCTGTGATCTTCCCCTGTTTAATGCGGTGCCGACCTAGACGTCGGTTTGCGAGGTTTCCCCAACCAGGTATCTCCCACTAGCGGAGCTCCGCCCTAGCCTGGACAATCTCTAAGTTCCCGGCTGGTCTTCCGACATGTGTGGTATTTTAGTGCAGTGAGTGTAAATGATTGAGGATAGGACAACGATGATGACGGAAAAATCGTGGCTCATTTGTCCGGGATTCGCCTGATCCTGATAGGAGAAACTAAGGAAAACTACCAGTCAGAGCCGCCGGCGCTACAGTTCTCCAGACAGCGACTTAATTCGAGTTAGCTGTGTATCTAAGTCGAAAATCCTTCCACCGTCGGGAATGGAATCCTCGCAGAGGCCTGCATCTCCCGAGCAGAGGCACTGCCGTGACATCAGTTGTTTCGAGCTTCCTAGGCCGACGGGACCACCGGTGGCTATTGGCGTGTTGGGCCAAGAGCGGCAGCAGGGGGGGGGGCGGCTGGCGACGCGTCTGCCGAGGGCGTCCGCCGCGCCTGTTTGCCGCCGCGGACGTCAGTAGCAAAATATTAAGCTTAATTTACGTTGGCCCCAGGCGTCGTGGGCGCGCCGCCCGTCTGCCCGCCCGCCAGTTGGACGCGAGCGCGGCACGTGGGCGCGGAGAGCGACGGTCGGCAAGAAGGCGCCCCCCGTTTTTTTTTCACTTTCCCCTGTACATACGTATATACGGAGTAATATACGTAGTTTAGGGAAAGTTATGTAATGCTGCGCGTAAAGACGGCGAATTTTCGGCAGAAAAAATATAACGAAAAAGTGATAACGAAAAAGTGGATAAATCCAGTTGCTAAATTAAGAAAAAAAAATCCCCTATCACGTGGTGTAGCCAGAATTCCTGTTTTGTGGGAAAAACCAATTGAAAGCAAAACGTCCGCCCGTTCGTCCGTCGGGTGTATGTGAACAACACTAGTACTATGCATACGATTTTTTCCAAATTGAAGAAACCTCAGTTCTTCTGGCGTGAGTCGAAGCTCTGCGATTTTGAAAAACATTTTTTTTACTTTCTCGTATACGTACGTATATACGGAATAATGCACGTAGTATAAGGAAATTTATGTACTGCTGCAGAAAATCAATTTCGAGAGTTTTTTTAATATTTCCTCTCCTCAGTACCCCTGAGGTGGCGGGAATTTATTTTCTAAAAAAGGAATACCAGAAAACCGCTGCCTTGCGGCTTAAGCATATGAGAGGGAGGACTTTGCTTAATAATTAAACTAAAATTAACAAAAACTAACTTAATTTTAGCTTAAATCTAATTTATTAGTTATTGACGTTGCATTTTGGCATATTAAACTTCAACAATTTTTTAAATTATTTTTTTAATCCTAAGTAATATTTTGTTTTTGTTTCGTCTGGGTAATTTTTTTCTTTTCATTTGTTTTCATTCACGCATCATTTATTCTTGTTTCATCATATACGTAACCATTCCTTCTACTCATTCACACAGGCGCAGCCCCCCCCCCCCCGCGTGTAATGACTAGAGACCGGATTTTTATGTAATTACCTCTTTTTTGTCTTTCTACTTACCGTTCTCAAATGTGTAATCTTGGCGAATCATCGCCGTCCTAACACAATATCAATTTTTTTCGTTACATATTTTTACATATTTGGTAGTATATTACATATTTTACATATTTTGGTTGTTTGACAAACTATTTGTTTTATTCTATCAATTTTATTCAGTTTTAGTGCATTTTTTATGAAAAGTATTTTCGAAAAAAAAACAGCATTTTTCTTTACATTATTACTGTGTGTTGTCTACTCCAGACACCCTACGTGAAAGCGCGTGATGTTTTCACAGTCCGACGCGTGTGCTTCAGTTATCTCAGTAGTGGGAAATGCGCGTCAGTGACCGATCATTTTCACCTTAAGGTGTGTAAAGTATCACTGGCGCCGCGGTTCGTGACCTTTAATCTAAATTTCAAAGAAACGTTGGCGATTGTCGACGTGTAAGACTACAATGTACAATGAGGGTGCTTCACACTGCAGTGATTGATTGCTGGTCATAATTATCACCGGTTTGTACGATGACTTCCATTGCATCAAGTCTGGCTGTAAAGCTGTGGTTCTGGATAGCAATAGATAGAGCTTTTACTACTGGCGGGAAATTTTTATGGTACAAAGCGTGCATCAACTTGTGCTCTTCATATGATTTTCAAGACGTATTATTTTTAAAATTTGTTATCAATGTAATTTCGTATTATGTAAATGTATTTTATAATTAGTGAATTTTAATATTACATATTATATCGGAATTTACATATTTATTACATATTCTTACTATTTTCATTATGTACATATTTTGACGTTTCATACTACGTATTTTCCGGTCTCTAGTAATGGCTGCTAGCAGAGGCCCCGCGCCGCCCGTGCGCGTACGGAATCTACTTTCTTTGTCATCGCGGCCCATGAGGATGTCGCTCGAACGTTGCAACAATGTGTTAATGGGAGAGTAACATTCGGAGACACGAAACCTCGCGAAGTGTTTCTGTTTGGACTCAAGGTTAGCGATCGCTCTCAAATGGGAACTTGTTTGAAGCAAGCTACGATTTTTTTCTCCGATCAGCGTCGGTTGTTTGTTATATTAGTGAATCGGGAGATAACGTATCATTCTGATTACAAATTATTAATACTGACAATGCGGAAGTTTCTCTGTTTTCCTAGTTATTTGTCATAAATGTATTTGCGTTAAAGTTATTGAATTTCTCTTACAAAATGAGGTTTCCGTGTAAGAGTATAAGATGTTCATTGACTGCCGGTACCATTTCTCTTTCCCGTTGCCGCAAAAAAATCATTTGTTGTAAAAATCAGTTTTTCTTTCAACGACTAATACTGTGTTGCATTTATTGCAATACGTGAAGTAAAATAGAGGGTGTCAATATTCCTATCAATATTTTGCTTCTCACTCCAGATACCGTATTATTTCGTATTTTAGTCTTAGACGTCAGAGTCCAATCTGAATGGCCAATCGGGGCGATTTTAGATGCAGAAAGCTAGTTACTTACGCAAAAATTGCAAACTTTATCCCATAATAAATAAGAGGTCTTCGCTTAGTCTGGAATGCGCATTATACAAAACTGCAATACGTCCATCATTAACTTACACCTGTCAAATTTGGAATAATAAAGCAAACACCCATCTAACTAAACCACAGATTGTCCAAAACATGTACTTAAGCCATACAAGCCCCATAGTTTATTCCAAATAAGCAAATACAGAGAGCTAAAAAATCCTCCCATTAATGAATACATTCATCAGATGAGCAAGAGATTTTTCATTCTTCTTCCGTCTTGTACAAGTGCACAAATATTTAATCTAGGCAAAAATGCTTCAATTCCAAACCGCATTATCTCCCGACACACTAAGACGCTCTTAAATCACCGTAAATTAGAATCAATTCACTCTCCCCATTAACCACTTCTGCTGCCGAAAACGCCAAATAACTAAATATAAAATCTGAAAGAATCTCTTCTGAAGTACTGTTCTGCTGACTTTGTTTTCGAGGTAGCCGTGTGGCCTTCCTCAAATATTGTTAGCCGAAAGGCCAAAAATTATATTGTGTTAATGAATTGTATATTAAAACCCTTGAAAGGCATATTATGCCGAACAGAAAGAAAATTAAAAAGAAAGCTAGTTCAAAAGATTTTTCACAGACACAAAGTTTTCCGCGGCGAACAGAAGACAACTTAGTGTAGTGCAGAGGGAATGAATGAGTTTAATGAATGGTTATGGTTAAACAAGATTGAATGATGCGTGAATGAGAGAGAGAGAGAGAATAACCCATGAAAGAGAACATCTCACAATATTTAAGATTTTTAAAAATATCTTATTACCCATAAGTTGGGCATGCAAAAAAGAATTACCTGCGACATTAAATTAAGTTCAATGTTAGTAAGTCAAAGCCCCCCCCCCTCTCTAGCTCCTTAAGCCCCAAGACAAAGGCTCAATTGGACACCGATGGGCAAATAAATTCCCGCCTTCACGAGATGTGATAGGAAAAGAGGGAACATTTTTTTCTAAATCCATCAACACAAAGTAACTAAACATAAGTCTGCGTTTTTTCTCTACATATTTTCCAGAACGAAGTGCTTTTGTCTGTATACGAGCATTTTGTAGAAGACTCTGAGTCCTCTCGATGACGGAAGAGTAGCATTTAACTTCTTAATAACTTCGCAAAAGAGTATGAAATCTAACATGTGACCTTCAAGCTGAGAATTTTTTCAGTTATTAACCACCGTTACGTTATACCAAATAATAGCTCAATAGAGTTAATCCGATGTCTACGAGCACCTCGCACAAGTCAAGCGAGAAGAGCGTCTATTGTCTGTGATTGACTGCAGCAGGCGCGATCGCCGCGTGTTTGTGCGTGGAGGGCCGGGGCCTGTGAGAACATTGGCTGCAGCTCCACCTGGCGCCGCCCCGGCGAGCGGTAGAGACAGACGCGTCCACGCCAACAGCCTCTCTCCGTCGGCGATTGTTTGTAAACCAGGTGCAATAAAAAATATTAAAGATGTTTTTAAAAGCTAAAACATAAGGAAATTTACGTACAAAATGTGCATTTTTTTCGAGATGGTCGAGCGACCAATTTATTAAATTCTGGGCCATTTAAAATGGACTAAACGACCAGCCTCTCTCCGACGGCGATTGCGAATCAACAGCCGCGACCACACCATCAACTCTCTCCGGCGGCGATTGACTGCGAGTCAACCGCCACGGCCACACCACCAGTCTCTCTCCATCGGCGATTGTTTGTAAACCAGGTGCATTAAAAAATATTAAAAATGTTTTTGAACAACTAAAACATAAGTAAATTTACGTACAAAATATGATTTTTTTTCGAGAAGGTCGAGCGACCAATTTATTAAATTCTGGACCATTTAAAATGGATGGACCCACCAGCCTCTCTGCCGGAGATTGACTACGAGTCAACCGTCGCCACCACACCACCAACTCTCTCCGGCGGCGATTGACTGCGAGTCAACCGCCGCGTCGCGTTCTCGCAGCGGAAGTGTCCCCCACCCCCAGCCTCCCCCTTCGTCCCCCAACCCCTCCGGCGGCGTCTGCGGGTCGCACCGCGGCGTCACGCTTTGTGCGTCCGCCCGCCCCGCCCCCCGGCCGTCACTCGACCCCACAAGTGTCATTGCGGCGACAAAGCCCTCCGCGGACGCCGGAGATCCGTTGAACAAAAGTACAGCATCGTTACTGCCGATTCAACCAGATAAACGCCGGGCGGCGGCGGCGGCGACGGCGGCGCGCGGGAAGGGAGCCGACGAACGTGTCTAGGGGGCCCGCGCGGCGATTTGTTGAGCGTCCGCGCCGCGGGCCCCGTACCCTCCTGCTCCCCCCTGCACAAAGACGTGGTCCCCCCCCCCTCGCGCACAAAAAGAGCGGCGCGAAAGACTTTGAAAGGGGGACGTGAGCGAGCTGGCGGGCCGGCGACGGCGAGGGGCGTGTTACGTTTCCCTCTGCACGGCAGGGAGAGGCACAAAAGGGGGTAATAGGTGCGGGAGATGCCAAAATGTGGGAAAAGTGTCTTGGTACTTAAGGGAAGAAGAATGTCTTTGCGGTATTGTTCTGTCGACAGTGTAGTCTTTTCAGTCGCAACAAACAGGAAGACTTGAGTTTCCTTCATTCAACAATTAATTCATTTTTCTCACATTAACATTTCGTTTACATATCGTAATGTTTACTACGTTTAATAATGTATGTACACAATATAAAACAATCATGCACGAAAAATATTTTCTTATTGTATTTTCATGCCAGAAACCGGTTTGGTTCGACGAGGATCCCCGTACGTCAGAAGGATTTATTGACCTCGGGCCATGGCCTACATTTAACTAGCAGACAACTAGCAACAAATTTTTCACTTCGAAACCAAGTCATCCTCTTCATCTTGCAAACTCGCAAAGGAAAATATCGCAAAATAATTCTTTTGTTGATTAGTGTTTTAGCCAATCAATTCAAAAAAAATTGATTCTCAAAATATTTTGAATGTAGTATGAATATATGTAACCAGGGACCGAAAAGGTATTGAATACCGGTAAAAATACCGGTAAAATACCGGTATTTTTCATACCGGTATAAAATACCTTTATTCTTTTATACCGGTAAAATACCTTTATAGGACGTCTATACCGGTATGGACGTCCATAAAGGTTATACCGGTATTATACCGGTATTTTCGAAGGAAATAGTGTCGCGTTCGCGGCCCCACAAGCGCTTTCGCACCCCAAACGCGGGTTCACGTCCCCACACGCGCGTTCACTCCCCCACACGCGACTTTGCGTCCCCACACGCGCGTTCGCTCCCCCAAACGCGCCTTCGCGTCCCCACACGCGCTTTCGCGGCCCCACACGCGCGTTCGCTCGCCAAACGCGCTTTCGCTCCCCCAAACGCGTGTTTGCTTCCCCACACATGCGTTCGCTCCCCTACACGCGACTTCGCGACACCACACGCGCGTTCGCATCCCCACACGCGCGTTCGCATCCCCACACGCGCGTTCGCTCCTCAAACGCGCGTTCGCTCCCAAACGCGCGTTCGCTCCCCAAACGCGCGTTCGCTCCCCAAACGCGCGTTCGCTCCCCCAAACGACCGTTCGCTCCCCAAACGCGCGTTCGCTCACCAAACGCTCGTTCGCTCCACAAACGCGAGTTCGCCCCCCAAACGCGCGTTCGCTTCCTCACACGCGCCTTCGCGTCCACACGCGCGTTGGCGGCCACACACGCGCGTTCGCTTCCACACACGCGCCTTCGCGTCCCCAGGCGCGTTCGCTACCCAAACGCGCGTTCGCTTCCCAAACGCACGTTCGCTTCCCAAACGCGCGTTCGCTCCCCAAACGCGCGTTCGCTCCCCAAACGCGCGTTCGCTCCCCCAAACGACCGTTCGCTCCCCAAACGCGCGTTCGCTCACCAAACGCTCGTTCGCTCCACAAACGCGAGTTCGCCCCCCAAACGCGCGTTCGCTTCCTCACACGCGCCTTCGCGTCCACACGCGCGTTGGCGGCCACACACGCGCGTTCGCTTCCACACACGCGCCTTCGCGTCCCCAGGCGCGTTCGCTACCCAAACGCGCGTTCGCTTCCCAAACGCACGTTCGCTTCCCAAACGCGCGTTCGCTTCCCAAACGCGCGTTCGCTCCCCAAACGCGCGTTCGCTCCCCCAAACGCGCGTTCGCTCCCCCAAACGACCGTTCGCTCCCCAAACGCGCGTTCACTCCCCCAAACGCGCGTTCACTCCCCCAAACGCGCGTTCGCGTCCCCACACGCGCGTTCGCGTGTCCACACGCGCGTTCGCTTCGTCAAACACGCCTTCGCGTCCCCAGACTATTATAATAATTCTTTCTCAACCAACAACAGAACTCGACCTAGGTAGAATGTCTGATGACGAAAATACGCCAACGTTGACACTCGAACCCTAGGACCCCCGGTCAGAAACTCTGCGGAGTCCATAATTGTTGCTCTGAGCCATCTCAGCGTAAAAAATCAGAATGTTTCCCCTCCGAAACCTGTATGATTATACTGAAATACCGGTATAGACGTCGAATAAAGGTAAAATACCTCTAAAAATACCGGTATTTGACGTCTTATACCGGTATTTTTTAAGGTATTTTGAATAAAGGTATAATAGAGGTAAAGGTATTTCTATACCGGTATAAATACCTTTACCGCTATTATTTCGGTATTCAGTCCCTGTATGTAACTCAATCATTTTTAGTAAGGGAAACGGTACACAGAGCAAATATACCGCTCAGTGATGAAGACTATAAATAATTGATTAATACACTAAACAAATTCCAAACAACGCACTAGTGTCAAGAATCAAGTCATCTTCAATTCATCTGTAACATTTTCCCAGACCAATGACATATTTGTATTTAAAACACGATATCAATGCAATGACCCGCTATCCCTCGTGACCGAATATACCCATGATAGACGAGATATCTGACCGAAGGATCGCAGGCATCTGACATCTCGTCCTGTGTAATGTGCCCACAAAACCGCTATTATACCTCAATTAAAACAGTGTGTCCCTTCAAGGTCATGAGCTGAAAAGAGAGGGGGACATGCCATTCAATCGGAAGTTTCAATATCAAAAGTTTAAGTCGTACCGAAGCTGGCGATTAGATGACAGTGTCCCCCTCTCTTGTCAGGTCGACTCCTTGAAGGGGCACGGGACATCTATGTTTTATTCGGAGTATAATATCTTCACAGCAGCGTTGTGTCAACCAAAACGAAGAAGAATCCCGCCCTCGAAATCCAATAAAATATTCTTTCACGTGTCTCGGCCGCAAAAAGAATCAGCCGCACGCGCTTGACAAATGATGGGGCGGCGATGCGGCGTCCCCGCGCAACCCGCGCCGCATGAATAAGACAAATCCAATAATTCTAAATTGAATACTCGAGTTCCTGACGAGGTTACCGAGCTCCCGCAGCGAAGGCGGAGGGGTGGAGGGGCGAAGGGGCGGCGAGGGTCAGGAGTGCGTGCGGGTCAAAAGGCGGCGGGAGCGACGAGGGCGCTTGGAAGACGGGGGGGGGGGGCGGTGAGAGCGTCGGGGCGCGGTGAGGTCTCGGACGCATATTGTCAGAGCACAATGCGGTCGGCGGGCGTCCGCACGGGCGAGGTCGGGGGTTCGGAGGCGGTGGAAATGGTGCCCGAGGTGAAGACGATTGTGGAGGTGAAGATGAAGATGGGAGAAGAGGGAAGTTTGAGATGGAGGTGAAATTTGAGATGGAGGTGAAATTTGAGATGGAGGTGAAGTTTGAGATGGAGGTGAAGTTTGAGATGGAGGTGAAGTTTGAGATGGAGGTGAAGTTTGAGATGGAGGTGAAGTTTGAGATGGAGGTGAAGTTTGAGATGGAGGTGAAGTTTGAGATGGAGGTGAAGTTTGAGATGGAGGTGAAGTTTGAGATGGAGGTGAAGTTTGAGATGGAGGTGAAGTTTGAGATGGAGGTGAAGTTTGAGATGGAGGTGAAGTTTGAGATGGAGGTGAAGTTTGAGATGGAGGTGAAGTTTGAGATGGAGGTGAAGTTTGAGATGGAGGTGAAGTTTGAGATGGAGGTGAAGTTTGAGATGGAGGTGAAGTTTGAGATGGAGGTGAAGTTTGAGATGGAGGTGAAGTTTGAGATGGAGGTGAAGTTTGAGATGGATGGGAAGTTTGAGATGGACGGGAAGTTTGAGATGGACGGGAAGTTTGAGATGGACGGGAAGTTTGAGATGGACGGGAAGTTTGAGATGGACGGGAAGTTTGAGATGGACGGGAAGTTTGAGATGGACGGGAAGTTTGAGATGGACGGGAAGTTTGAGATGGACGGGAAGTTTGAGATGGACGGGAAGTTTGAGATGGACGGGAAGTTTGAGATGGACGGGAAGTTTGAGATGGACGGGAAGTTTGAGATGGACGGGAAGTTTGAGATGGACGGGAAGTTTGAGATGGACGGGAAGTTTGAGATGGACGGGAAGTTTGAGATGGACGGGAAGTTTGAGATGGACGGGAAGTTTGAGATGGACGGGAAGTTGGAGATGGAGGTGAAGTTGGAGATGGAGGTGAAGTTGGAGATGGAGGTGAAGTTGGAGATGGAGGTGAAGTTGGAGATGGAGGTGAAGTTGGAGATGGACGGGAAGTTGGAGATGGACGGGAAGTTGGAGATGGACGGGAAGTTGGAGATGGACGGGAAGTTGGAGATGGACGGGAAGTTGGAGATGGGCGGGAAGTTGGAGATGGGCGGGAAGTTGGAGATGGGCGGGAAGTTGGAGATGGGCGGGAAGTTGGAGATGGGCGGGAAGTTGGAGATGGTGGTGAACGTAAAGTTGAAGGTGGCGGGGGAAGTGCATTCAGAGGCGAAGGTGAAGCTGGAGTTGATGTGGAAGTAACTTAGGAGACGATAAAAACAGCGCAAGCTGTGGAGGCGATCGTGGAGTTGGCGGTGGATGGTGTTGTGGGGATGGAGGCAACACAGATGATGGACGTATTGAGAGCAATGGTCGTCGTGGAAGTAGCAACAATAGAGAATAAGTTCATGGTCTGGCGAAGGATATTGTGGCCTGGAGAGACAGCAACAGAAGATACGAGGCGGACGAGTCCGCGATGAAACGATGACATTGAGGTCAGCAATGGTAGAGGGGATGTCAGGAACAGCGGTGACTATGACAGCATCACAGAGGAAGCTGCACAAGAGGTGGTGGAGGGGCGGGTGGGGGAGGCTTTACCGGTGCCACGAAAAAACCGCGCCGGCGGCTGCGGAGGCGGGGGCGGGACGGCAGCGGGCGGGCCGACGACGCGGCCGCGATAAAAGAAACAATCTGTATCTTGGGCATTCTCTGCCTCTCCCCCCCCCAACTCCAGGCCCCTCGCCGCCTCCGCCTCGGCCGCCGCCGGCTTCTCCGCCGCTTCTCATTTCTTACAGCTATTGTTGTCGGCCTCCGTCTCTCTTTTTTCCCGCGCCCTTCTCAGCCCCGCGGCCGCCGCTGCTGTCTCTCTCTTCACCCGCCTCTCCCTGTCTGCCTCGGCGGGCGAATGTGTGTGTGTGTGTGTGTGTGTGTGTGTGTGTGTGTGTGTGTGTGTGTGTGTGTGTGTGCGCGCGCGGCGGCGAGCGCTCGGCCTGTATCCTTCCATCTCCCCGCCTCCGCTCGCTCGTGATTTTCCGGTGTGATTCACGATCCGCCCGTTGGTCCCGCGGATTCGTTCGCCCGTGCCGAAGCCGCCCAGCGGGGCCCGGGGCGTGGGCGAGCGCGGGCGGCGGCGGCGGAGTGGGCGGTGACGTGGGTGACGGGGGAGGCTCGACGGCTGTGGCGCTGTCGGGGACGGCGGGGGCGGGGCGAGAGTTGCGGGAGTGGAGGGGTCGCTGCAGGCTGTGACGTGGGTGGCGGAGGCGGCGCTGGCGGCATCCCACGCTCCACTGGAAGTTTTCCAAAGCCACCGCCAGGCGGCGCCACCGGGGACGACAAACCGACGACGAAGGTTGCGATTTTTAATTTTCGCTCCCTGCGGAGGTGATATTTCTTTGAGGGCTGAGCGCCTGGGCGGGAGGTTCCCTCGGGGCGCGCGAGCACAATCATCGACACCGATTCCCCGAGCCCCGAGGGTCGCGCCGCGCCTGACTAATGGAACGCCCTAGAAAAGCTTTTACCCCCTCCTCCCCCCGCGCCCGGGGGGATGCGTGGAGGTGAGGCGCGGGAAGCAATACATCGAAGTCGTCAACAGGCGGGAGGATCCTGACTCGAAGGGGCCTCGTTTAGCAAGTCGTTGCGAGTATCCGCCACTGTTACTGTGGAATTCTCGCCCCTCGTCTGGGCTTCATCTACGTCAGAAGGCAGGTTTATTATGGTAGAAGAGATTAGGGAAGTAAGTGTAACGAATTAATGCCAATGGCCAACACTGCCAGAAATGGCAAAGCCTTCAAACAGCCTGGAACTAGATAGTGTGCAATCGAAATGACTATAATGCGACTGGAATAAACGATAAGCTAGTACCCAATCACGCATATAGCGTGTAAATGTATTACGTACGAACAATTTAGCAACGATATCGCATGTAATATCCGGATTCTAAACGATTTTAATCTATTTAATTGCGAATTTCACGTTAAAATGGTGAACTTGTTTGTACACCAGATGTTCGGAGGTTCAATGGAAGTTACATGCGTCCATTTTCCTCCTCAAAATCGTAATTTAGTTCTCACTTTACTCGTCTCTTATAATTAAAAAAAGATTGTGGAATCCTAGATCAAGTCACTGAAGAAAAAATCGAATTTTGAAAATGTTACTCTATTTATTCTCTCTCCCTCCCTGTCTTATCTCCCTCTCTGTCCGCTCTCCCTCTCTGTTCTGTCTCCGTCTCCCTCTCTCTCACTTTCTTTCGTTCTTTCTGTCTTTCTTTTTTTAATAAAAACAAATTACCCAATTCAGGCGTTTAAGATTCTGCACTTACTCTCTCTGACTCACTCTGACTCTACCATTCACTCTCTCAAATGATTTTGTTTTTCTGAGTTAAAAACATTATTTCGCAAGGCACAGTTCAAATCACCAAACTCGCGCAGTAACCTGCACTGTCCCAGCACCAAGGCTTGATTCCTGTCGGAACGTGACGGAAGGGCGTTACGGTATCTCGGGAATATGTTATTAAATTATATTGTAAATATATAACTAATTCTATTAGATTAATAATTAATTTTGGGCGCGTTTCGGTACCTAAAATTTTATAAATCAAGCACAGCTTAGCACTATTGACCAGTAATTTATTAAATAATGTTTTTCATTTAACCGCTGAGACATTCAGTGGGTCTACGTAGAACATCATACAATGTGTTCTCTTCGCGTTGTCTTGATCAATTGGTCTGATGGATCATAACGTCCTCTTCTCGTTTACATTTGTTTTTGATTTTAACCAGTATTATCGCTCGTAATTCTCCTTAATTCAGTTCACGATGTGATCCCTTATAATTTCAATTTCTCAAAAGCACTTCATCCGACGCAGGATCCGGGCCGGTCTATTGATGCCGATGAGACAGTGCGGCGGGGTACGACGGAATAATCTTTATAATGAATCACAACTATTTTCCAATTCCAAAATTTGCCTCCCATCAGAAAGATCACTCCTTTCTACATTTTTTCACATTTTTTCTGGGTTTTGTAAGACATCTTATTCGATATTTATTCCCTTCTTCTTTACATTTGTTTTTGATTTTAGCCAGTATTACCGCGCGTAATTCTCCTTAATGTAGTTCACGTTGTTATCCCTCATAATTCCAATTTCTCAAGAGCACTTCACCCGGCGCAGATCTGGGCCGGTCTATTGATAGCGGTGAGTCAGAGCGCCGCGGAGCGAAGCCCGTCGCTGCGCGCGGCCGAGTGCTCGTGTGCCAACAATCTTGAGTCAGACTTGCAGCTACAATAGCAAGACAATCCGGCGGAGTAGGTCTGAAGCCGGCACTCGAGCGCCCGCCCCCTCAGCCCGCTCGCCAGCCGCGGCGACGGCGCAGATCAAATACGGCAGCGCCAGGCCAATTAGCGCATCCCGCGCAGCCCACCGCCGAGCCAAGTCGCGTAATGCTCTGCCACGCCCCCGCGGCGGTCCACCACGCCCGTCCGCCACCGCCGCGCTACGCCACCGCCGTGCTCACGCCACGCCACGCTGATGACACACCCACTCATGACGCGACACGCGCATGGCACAACACGCCCATGACACGACACGCCCGTGACACGACACGCCCGTGACACGGCAGGCCAGTGACACGACACCGTGATACGACACGCCCATGACATACCAGCGTTAGTCCCGTACATGTAGAGCATGCTTTTATCGCGATCGGTGACGGTGATGTTTCCCCGCTGGATGGCGAGATCCGATCTCGACCTACGTCAGCTTGTAGCGATTTTCCCAGGTGGCATCGCCCAAGCCGGGACAAACTCTAAGCCCGCGACTGGTCTCCCAATAAGTGTGGTAGTGTGGTGCATGTGAGTGTGTACTGTAAGTAAGGGATGAGAATAGGACAAGGATGAGGAAGGAAAGATCGGGGGCGGTTCGTGGCCCGTTTGTTCCGGCATTCGCCTGGTGTTGATCGTAAAAAAGACGGAAAACTTTCTGTCAGAGCAGCTGGCCGCTAGAAGTCTCCTCAAGATAGCGACTGAACTCGACCTAGCTATGTAGCTGCTGTCGAAAATCCTGCCTCTGTCGTGACTCTAACTCTTAGGACTTCCCGGTCAGAGGCATTAATTGATGCCCTGAGACACCTTTGCGGGTGATAGGATTCGATATTCGGAATTGAGGCATGGGTATTATTGCAGCTTAAGCACTGTGCTCGCAATCGGTATACTTATATTAGTATGAGTGTATAGTTTACCATTCAGAAAATAATTTTCTGTCACTAAACATTCATAGTTTCCGAGGTAATTGAAATGATTAGCAATTTTAACTTAATATTTTTTTTACATGTTCAATATCTTGTATTTTATTCAATTAATGGGAAATACACACATATTCCCTTCAAGATAGTTCTCCAGAGAACTCGTGCCCAAACATTGATTTCAACCCATTACTTCATTTCCCAATGGGTCGGTTTTCATATCGACAGTCCAAAATGATCGATTCCCCATAGTCGATATTGGTACCGCTATATCGAAAACGAAATTATCGATAATATTGCAAGCACAACGTCTCTAGCCACTCCACTTCACTCCACGCCACGCCATGTCAGACCGCACAGTTCCCCCATTTTCCGCAGTGCGGCTCGGCCGGAACGACTGCGCATTTTGTCGCGCACTGTACAAGCGAGCCGTCGCCCCCGCCGCGCCTTGGGCGGTGACGCCGCCCAAAGGAGCGAAGGCGGAGACGGCGGGGGCGGCGGCGGCGGCAGAGCGCCTGTCTGGGGCGTTCAATCTCGCAAATAGAGCCAAATCAGATTATCGCGGCGGCACGGCGGCTGCCGCGGGACGGAGAGAGGAAAGAGATGTAGATGCGAGCGCCGTCCCTTTCCTTCGCCCCGCCCCGCGTCGCGTCGTCTTCACCACCCCCTCCGCCCGCCTGCGGGCCCACCCCACCACCCCCTCTCTCCCGTCCCTCGCTTCTCCCCAACTCAACTTCACCCACCGTCGCGACGCCCACGCAACTCTTCCTATCTGCCCCTCCCCCCACCACCGCAACTCACTCCCCAGCCCTTCACCATCGCCTCGCACTCGCCCTCGAAAGACTCCGCGACCGTCTCCATTTCCACGGCCGCCGCCGCCGCCACCGCCGCTCGCGGGGCTGCGCCTTATTGAATCAGCCAGCCGACAGCGCGCGCCCGCCCGCTGCCGCCCCCCCGGGGGCGGGGCCCCGCGCCCCCGCCCCCCGCCGCGGTGGCGCGGCGGCGGCGAAGGCGGGCCGACTCGCCCCTAATCTGGACCTCCACGCGCGAATAAATTGGACCTTCTCCCTTCCGGCGTCGCCGCAGCGCGCCGGTCGCCGAGGGACAAACTTACGGCGCCCGAAGCCCGCGGAGGCGGCCCCGCAGGCTGATCCGCTTCGCCACTAACTTTCGCTTCGTTTTGATCATATTTCCTGTTTGTGCAGGCGAGCCGGCGGCGGCGGCGGCGCGGGCGGAGTCGAGCGAGCCGGAGAACAAAAAAAAAGGGGGAGCGACCCTTCGCTGGCGCTTTCCGATCCGACCTCCGCGCTACACCGCGCCTGCCCGCGCTTGGCCCGAGTTGCGAGTCGCGGGGTGCAGGGGGGCGGGTCGAAGGGGCGGTGACGGTTCGCGTCTTGTTGCGTGCGCTGCGCCGACCGGCCTCCTAATGGCCCTTGGGCGGAGGGCGCGCAGCCCAGGGGCGGGGAGACGGCGCCGGAAAGGCGAGAGGAGCGGAGCAGAGAGGGCGCCAAGTTAACGAAGATGCAACGGCAGTAAGTGGGGGGATAGCTTCCGCAAAAACTGTGGTACTCGAATTATTGAGAGATTACAGTAAGAAGGGACCGCTCTGACAGCTACTGCTTGGCCACTGCTAGCAAAATATCTGCAGGTTATGTCCGTGCACTCATTTTGTCAGTGCGGTCGTTTACAGTTTGAAATGGTTTCATCACTGCCTCTTGCACTGTCATCGGCCTGCATGACGCTCATTTGTTTCCCGACCTGTCGAAGTGGTCCCTTCTTAGAGTAATACCTCTATAGTCAGCCTCCTTATTCAAGGATTTTATTGATTAATTGATGATTCCGTGCGCGTCAACTGCTAAGGTCATTAATCCAGTAAGTGTAGTACATGTTGTTTTCTCGTGAGGTGACGGTGATCTTGTCCCGCTGGGTGACGAGATCCTGCGCCTAGTTACTGTCGGCTAGCGGGGTTTCCCTTATTCAAGGATTTGCGTAGGCGGGAGGTGAATATTCTCTTGGTATCAGCAGGTCCTGAGCTGGCCTGACCATCGTCTACACAATGCTCACACGCCTTTCATTGCGATGGCGTCGTTATGAACCTAACAGTGTCAAGTTATTAACATTACGATGAATGAAACATAAACTTGAAGACCTAGTAGTCTAATACGATTAGCAAATATTCTCATTGTCTCAGGAAGAATGTTACCATCGCTTACGTGAATGCAATGTTGGTTTGGTGCCAACTTAACACTTTCAATAAACAACCATTCGATGACTATCATGTGAAAATGAACGATATAGAACTGGATTGTAGTTAGTAATAAGTACGAATTTCTTTTAAAATAATTTCCCAATATAAAACTTCGGTGACAGCATAATCCGAATAGATCTTTCCAAATGGACCACTTTTAAAATTTTATCTCACTGCGGTTCACTAGAAGCCATGCATAAATTTGGTCCTCATTGCCTGCATTTCCGACAGGAGCCCTCTTGTATCTACACCCATTTACTGGTAGCATGCTCCTAATTGCCCTTGGGCGAGGGGTCGTTCGATTTCCAGCGAAATACGGAGAGAAACAAAATTCAGCTGTTGTTGAAGGATGCGCCAAGTTAACGAAGATACGACGACAGTAACTGACGGATAACTTTTACTACGGCTTCCTTTTCCTTTAAAAGTTTTCAAAGGCAATCATGAGAATGCTTTAAAAAGAAGGGGATGGCTCGCATCGTTCTAGTGGGTCCTGACGAAATAGAGGCTTGATTCGTACGTTAGAGTTTTCGTGAATTGCAATGTGCTTAATAAAAAAGTTGAATGTTGTACTTATAGATTACGATCCTCACAAATAACTTCGAATAACATTAGGAAATCGCATAAAAATGTTGTTTTACTACTACTGTTTAATTATGAACTTCATTGACAGTATGTATTCATAACTGTATTCCAGTTCTTTCCAATTCAACACGTTTCAGAAGATAAGAGTACTACATTCACCGGTAACTTAATATTCATTTGTCTCGCCTCAGCCAAACTGTAGAGTGATCATCTTTCTTCAGTTTATTTGTTCGAGTTCACCAAGCTTAAACTACTGATACTCTCTCTATCTTGCGATCCAAAACAATATTATTGTAGTTTTTCTCACCTCTGTCAACCATAGAACTTTTCAAAACACGACAAAAGTACTTGACAAGCAGTATACAATTGATTTACACGACAGCCGGAATGGATGGGAGTTGCTCAATACTGCTGTGGCAACCGCTACTCAGCACGAGTCAACGCAGTGCACAGCGAGACAGCGTGGACACTTCCAAAGCGGACACGTATGGAATGCGCCACAATAGGGAAGAGGGGAGGGTCTAGCCCAAGAGTGCAGGCCGAGAGGGTAGGTGCCATGCTGGCACCAGTGTGTTGCAAGACCGTGTAGTTGCGCCCGTGGGGTGGCGACGAGGTCCCAGGAAGCCTATAAGGGCGACCTGCAAAAGGTGACCATTGTCCCAGAAACCTCTGCCGCGAGGACGCCGGTGTGCGTGAGAGGTCGCATGCTTGCGGGTATGAGCGCCAGGCTCATGTCGAACAGTGCGTTCGGTAGTTAGCAGATGCAAACTGGCAGCGAAGGCTCCGGCAGTAAATGGTACGGTATATCGTTTGGTCGGTGCAATGCATTGGTATAAAGTAGTAAATACCAAACCCATCTTGTTGCTTTCTTGCGCGGCAGTTGTTTTATTTATATTGTTTTATTTAACGTTAAAAAGAAGTTAAAACTATGATGATTATGAGTGATGTACTCAGGGAAGAAGTGTATTCTCTGCAGGTTTTCGTAAATTCTGGGATCGCTACCCTAGCCAACATTGCGCGGTTTTTTTGGCAAGAATTGACAAGAAAATATTCGCTCCGGTGTAATTGGTTGTGTTTTCACCCAACGGGGCGCTTCCGAATACACAATGAGGGCACTTTAATGCATTTGAGGAATATTTGCAAGGTCCGAAAACAAAATGCGTCATGTGTCGTGACTTGATAGGAAACGGTGATCCACAATGCTGTAAATGAAATAGTTCAATGAGGATCTGTTAGAACTGAATTGCGATTCATGTGATAATACTCGTAGAAATTCACGTTAAAATAATGTCACGCAATGCAACATGAACGTCTGTGATAACATAATCGAACACCATCTTTTACCTCTTGTAAAAATGCCTTCTCCCCCAGGGCCCATCAGAGCACCAAATGCTTATTTGCTGCACAGCTGGAACAGATGCTCTGTTGTACCTTTCTTGTACTATGCTCGTAATGGCCAATGAACCAGAGAAAATCAGTTCAAGGGACAGAATTATTTGATAATTATGTGATATTATTTTACACAAAAATCGAAGAGAGATGAGTACGAAAGTCATAATTGAAAAAAAGTTCCAAGCTTTGATAATTCTCATGGCTGTATTTAATAAACTCACAACAATAGTTATCTCTAAAATTTTCATTTGACAAGCGTCGTAGTCACTTAATAATTTCTCGATCGAAAATAGTTTATGTGAATTTACGAATTTTTCGCTAGTCTTCCTATAGGCACTCGAGAGGCAGTTTTTGCTTTATTTGTAAATTTTATTGAATGCAATAATTTACAGTTCGATAATCGAATGCATTTGCCCCAAGTATAAGAGTAAAAACTAATCTCTGACTTACGGTGTAACATTGGTCTAAAAGCCCCTAAGTAAACTGCTTTAAGCGAGAAATTTGAATGTTACACATGTAAATTTCCAGTATCTTCCTAAACTTGCCTGCCTGTAATCGACGTCCTTTTTATGTGCCCGAGGGAAAATGTTTTTTTCGTGACGGATCACATCGTTATGGAATACCTGGGGAGCGTTCGTGAGTTCACGAATAGAACGCATCCTTATATCATAGTTGTACGCTCGCGAGACAGACAAATGGACGAAGAAACGAAGTGACAAATGGATACGTGAACTGATAAATGAGGGTCAGACAGACTTCCTTGAATCTGATTTAAACATAGCTCCGGACGCATACAAATAGATTGATTGACGTGCAGATAAAGCGTCGGGACTCGTTTTGACGCACGATTTATCTCTTAGATGGCCTAACATACCCAAAGGGCGGTAGCTGGGGGAGTGATGCGGGGGAGAGAAGGGCCACGAAAACATCGAGCAAAGAATACGAGACCGTTGGACAATAAGAAGCTGACTAGCCATTCTTAGTCTGAGGTGTTTGTGGGAGTAGTTTGGAGAGTTACCAGATAATCTAGATGTAGATGTTCAAACGAATCAGTCATTCACGGAAAACGTCGACAAACCTCACATCATTATTCCGAGTTTCTAACTGATGATTCTAAGTCAAACCTGTAAGAAATGTATTACCTCCTACAGAACTTAGGTTATTGTGGTAAGATTTAGGGAAACTTAAATTGAAGTATATTAATTTAAGAGCATACAATGTACACTAGTACTTATTGTAATATTTTATCATTCATAACGTTTAATCTTTTAAAGAACGCGAATTCTCTTTAAAGAAATTATTTCTGAACAGAGATCTGCGATGAATTGTAAAAACGAGTCCATGGTAACGCTGCAGCTATCGCTGGAGCTTACAGCTCCACTGCAACCGCCACCGCTACGCTTCTATTTCGCAGACATGTCTACCGCAGATGCCGTCGCCTCTCCGGTTTAAGCTATCTGCGCCACCGTCTATTTCATCTCCGCCGCCGTCTTGCACTACATCGTCACTACATCGCGACTACCACCACCACCACCACCACCACCACCACCACCACCACCGCCGCCGCCGCCGCCGCCGCCGCCGCCGCCGCCGCCACCACCACCTTAATCACCACCACCACACCGCCACCACCACCACCACCACCACCACAACCACCACCACCACCACCACCATCACTACCACCACCATCACCATCACTACCACCATCACCATCACTACCACCATCACCATCACTACCACCCTCACCACCACCACCATCACTACCACCACCATCACTACCACCACCATCACTACCACCACCATCACTACCACCACCATCACTACCACCACCATCACTACCACCACCATCACTACCACCACCATCACTACCACCACCATCACTACCACCACCATCACTACCACCACCATCTCCACCACCACCACCTCAACCACCACTATCTTTCCGCCGCCACCACTATCATCACCACAACCACCATCACCACAACCACCATCAAACAACCACCATCAAACAACCACCATCAAACAACCACCATCACCACAACCACCATCACCACAACCACCATCACCACAACCACCATCACCACAACCACCATCACCACAACCACCATCACCACAACCACCATCACCACAACCACCATCACCACAACCACCATCACCACAACCACCATCACCACAACCACCATCACCACAACCACCATCACCACAACCACCATCACCACAACCACCATCACCACAACCACCATCACCACAACCACCATCACCACAACCACCATCACCACAACCACCATCACCACAACCACCATCACCACAACCACCATCACCACAACCACCATCACCACAACCACCATCACCACAACCACCATCACCACAACCACCATCACCACAACCACCATCACCACCACCACCACCACGTCGCCGCAACAGCCGCCACCAAGACCGCGACCTCGACCGATTCCGCCTCGGCTCAAACCCCGTCTGCTCCGCCGTCACCATCGTCCCGTTTCTACCAACACAGCTTCCTCATCCACTCCATCTCCGCCTTCATCGTTACCAGTAACATCTCTACCACCGGCAAAGGTGGCTCAGGACGTCAATTGATGTAACTGCAGTGGTTCTGACCGGGAGGTACTGGGGTATGAGTCCCGACGATGGCAGAATTTTCTACGACGGATCAACAGTCGCTGTCTGGAGGAGAATTCGACGTAGCAATCTGCTCAGTAGCTTTCTGTGGCTTCTCCGATCAACACCAGATAAACGCCGGAGAAGTACCCTAACAAATGGGCCACGGAACGCGCGCGATATCTCCTTCCTCTTCCTTGTCCTCTCCTCAATTTTACTTACACTCACACTAACACGTACTACATTATTTTAAATGTCGGGACACCAGTTGGAACTTCGAGATTGCCACGGGTGGGTCGGTGCCCCGCTGGTGGGAGATATCTGGTTGAGGAAAATCCCTGTAAGCCGAAATAGGACGGCGCCAGATTCACTATCCAGCGGGGGAAGATCGCCGCCACCTCCCTACGGAAAGCATGCACTACACTTACGGAACGTATGACCTCCGTAGTTGACGTGCCCAGAATCACAATCAATCAATCAATCAATCAAAACCTCAACCACCGCCTCAGCCACCATCGCGTTTTCTCCCGCCCGCCTGCTCCACCGCCTCCGCCTCCGCTTCCTCCTTCGTCGCGGGTCGAGGACGGCTGCTCTCTTAGGGCGCGGCGCCTCCGGCTCCAATCTCCCAGAGACGGTGGCGCCGGGGGCGGGGGCGACGCCATGTGGCGAGGCGAGACGAGGCGAGGCGCGAAGGCGGGAGGCCGCCGCCGCCGCCGCGGGCCGCAGCGGAATCACAATTAACTAATAGCGCCGCGCGGGAGCGAGAACGGCGGCGCAAGAGAGACACAGAGAGAGAGAGAGAGAATAGGCGAGGGCGGTGAGAGCTGGGGGACGGGGGTAATTGGCCGCGGGCGCCGGGAAAGAGCCCACGGCGGCGGCGGCGGCGACGGCGGCGGCGGCGGCGGCGGCGGCTTCGGTGGCGACGTCGGACGGCGGTTTCTCCGTTACTTCCTGTGCGGGGGCGGCGGTGGAGGTGGTGGCGCTTGTGGCGGAGCTGTTGAAGTGGAGCGGCGATGGGGGCGGCGGCGACGCCGCGCCGGCTGCGCCCCGGAGTGGAGGAGATCTAGCTTTACAAGGAAACGTCTAGGGTTCGTGAAATTGTGAAACTCTTCGTGCGCTTCCTTGGAAGAGAATGTTGAGTGCAATCGCGATAATAAGACCATTCCGGCAATTAGACTAATGACACTAACCTGCCTGAGGTTGGAATTTAAGAGGAATATGGATTTACTGTATTTTAAATAAGTAATACTACTACAAAACAAACAAATATGTGTTGTTGTTTTTTGTGTTTTGGTGTGTGAGCGTATCTGTGTGTGTGTGTGTGCGTGTGTGTGCGTGTAAGCGTGTATGTGTGAACACATGCACACGCGAGCGAAACATTGCTAAGCTGTCATGCGTTAGGCGTCCGCCACTGTGTGATTCGGAATTTCTGCACTCCTCGTTCTTAATCGGATTCAGAAAACAGATGAATAATCGTTAATCAAATATTGCGAAGGCTTAACGTAATTGTGTCGGTGATATCTGTGATGGGATGTTTGAAGAAAAATTATTAACCATGACAAAAGCAATGGAATATTCTTGAATTCGAATTGAATTCTACGCATTTCTACGGAAAACAGCGAAGTTTGGAGGTGGTGTTCAGACCACACAAAAATAATAAAGAGAGTGGTTGTTCTCTGTGAAGACACAAGCGAATGCCTATGCGCTTCTTTTATTGTGTGTAGTATATCACGTAGCATTGTATGAACCATATGTAGAGGGAAGAGGCATGTATTTCCTCTATGAAAATAATTAACCCTTAACTGGTCTGGTGAAAAATAATAACATTCCTTGTCTGGTGGGGTCCAGCAGACCCCATTTTATTAAATGAAATTTCTTTAAGAACTTGAAATTTTATTTTATAAAATATCGCATATATGATCATTTACATTGTAATTAGTAATATTTGCCACATTTAAATAATATTTTCACAAATAAATTTTGCATGACTGGTAGAAACATGCTTGGTGCAGTTGATTCATTCAATTTTTGTTTTCCTATTTCCTGTTCTCGGGCACACGTCACAACTGGCGTTTTCGTGCTTGAATGTGTCCCCAAAGGTTCTTTTCAAGCTGTTTACCTCCGAATTTCATTATAATTTCTTGCATTTCACGCGGCAAAGGACGAACACCACGATGTAAAATATGCGGATGTAAAAGTAAACGCCCAACTTCCAACAATGGCTTTCTATTCGATTTTTTCTTTCGAAATTTTTACTGCAGTACTTGTGAATTCTAGTGTTTACAACTGCTATGTTAAGAATTGCATAAAATATCACCATTGGACACCGACAACCACCACCCCCGCCACCGATACCGAGTTTGCCGAGTCACAGAGTAGTTGGTACGAAGTTGGTCAAGTGCATCTAAGCCCGCTTTGATGTTGTTGTAAAACTCGATCATATTGGGCTTTTTGTTTTGTAGATCAACATTTTGGTCATGATGTGTTCTCGATAAGAGAACAACAGACCGATTCATAGAAAGAAATTTAGAGAGAACATAAAAAAGATTTTTAAAAAAAGATAAAAAAGTGAAAAAAATATAATATTGAAATTTACTGACACTCCTTGTCTGGTGGGGTCCATACAGACATAATGAACAATAAAATACAATTACGTTGTTATTTTAGACAAAAAGCACACACGATCATCTGTTGGGGGCCTTGAACGAGGAATACACGGAATCACAGCCTAATATATCGGTGCTTTTAGTGACTAACTTGAGTTTATGATAGCCTGGGGTCCCAGGGACCCTACCAGACAAGTTAATGGTTAAGAAAGAAATCGAGGAGAAAAAATAAAATGTAGTAGCAAATTTATTCGGTGAACAAAATAGACGTAATTCCTAAAAAATTGAAATCGGATCATATTAATAAATAGAACAATGTTGACAATGCAAAATCAAAACGAAACCCTTAGAACCTGGGACTTGCACCGTTCCACTGAAATACCTGTCCTGCTTCAGTCTCCCCGTGGAAGTCCGACGCCCTCTGGGAGCCCCCCGGCCGTCCCGGGACAATGGGGCGCACACGACTGCGGCTCAAGGCAGCTATACCGCGCCAGCCCATGTTCGAGCTGAAGCAAGGCGAAAGCCTGACAGTAAGCAAATCTAGTTGCCTATACGGCACACTGACCTGTCGAAAAATGAATATATTTCATAATAAAAGAAGACGTACCCCACTCCTTGTGAGTTCTCCTGACGCAGCTGGCGCAGGGCGCTGGCTCTCGGGCCAAAGGGTCCGAGCGGTGGCAAGTGCCGCCGGCACCTCTCCCAGAGGGCAACTTCGACTTCCCATTTTGCTATTTTCCATTTTTTTTCATTTTATTTTTCAAATTCTTTTATACCCTTGAAATTGTTTGAAATTTTATGTTGCGATTTTTGTAACAGCGTCCCTGACAGAAATCAGCTGTTTCACTGCCATCCAATCGGCAGCTTATATTTCGCGACAGTGACGTCACTATGATGACGTTCAAGCTCCCTATTGGATGAAACCGTGAACAGCTGATTTCTGTCAGGGACGCTTTTACGAAAATCGCAGTATAACAATCGTGTTTTTTTTTCTTGGAAACAATTATTTTCGTTGTCCGGCAATCGATGATGTATAAAGCTGGTCTTTTTGAGATTACATAGAAAATTAATTTCTTTCAATTGTTAAAATTGCCAACTGATTTTTCATAGAACCTTTATTTGGGAATCCTTTTGCTTTTTCAACACTGACTCACATCCTAAACCCAACAATTTCAAATAAATTAATTGATCTTTGAATTGAGTTAGAGATTCCAGATGCGAAGATTCTCGAAAGATTGCAGCAATTTTTGACGCGAATTTTCTGTTCATGTTTGACCTCAAAGGTCTGATTGGTTTGCTATTTTTGCCTTGATGAAGGAATCTAAAGCAATATTTATCATTTACGTCGCGAACAAACTTTGAACATGGTAATTCAGTGTTTTGAGGGAGTAGGCTTGTTGCTGATCCGGTGTCTTTACGATGTTGGTAAAAATGAGCGTGTTGTAACATAAAAGGATTTCCCTGGCGGTTTCGAATGCTTGTGAAGATTAAGAAGACGGAGAGCAAATAACTGGGTAGTTCTGCTTTATAAAATAGAAAACAGTCTCTGTAAATACTTAGGGAAATATAGATGGAGGTGAAGCACTACATACTGTAAGGAATTTCAACATTTCAAAAAGTGAATTATTAAAATTTACAACCCAAACGATTAAGTAATTTTACCTTTATCTTTCTGTTCTGCGTTTCGTCTGAGTAAAAACAATTTTAATAATCTAAAGGAATTTTACCTACAGTACAAACATCTTTAAATTAAATAATGTTAATTTGACGGAGCTTTATAGAATAGCACTAAGGATAAAGCGGACAGGTGTAGTCGAGAGTCACATCTTGCGCGCGGCAGCCATGAAAGCGTTGGATCCCAGAGGACCTCATCCCCTTTAGCTCGTCGCGGTCCACTGTAAGTCAAAATGCTTAGCAATAAAATTGCGTTTCTTTGCAAGCGACATTTGACCGCAATTTTATATCAGATCTGTGTTTTACGTGTGCAAAACATCAAATGACATGTGGGTTATGTCATTTAACTAAATATCGTTGTAATATGAAAAAGGACCAGTAGTTGCTGTATTTAAGAACATTTTTGGATACTTGTGCCACAGTAAATAATTCATTAGGTGAAACAAAATACCGATTAGCTACCTCTTTCTGAAAAATATCTATTACCTAAAAATGACCATTTTTTCATTTATTCTATTTTTTATTAATTTATTTATAAACTCCATTTTTTTTCTATTTGTGGACACTTGAAAATTGTAAAATTTTGATGGTGATCAGATATTCGACTATGAGTAATCGATATTCTCCCCCCGAAAGTGTTTGAGATAAAAAAAAGTATAGTTTCATGATACATTATTGCAATGCCAGTAATAATAAGATATTTTCAGTTTATTATTTCGACGTAAAATAACTTAAAAAATTATGTTTCTTCTAAGCCACTACTGTCGTGTTGATCGTCACCGGTTTTGTTATCGTATTAAATTAAAGGTTTGAATAGTAACCATTTAAATTATTTGCACTAATAATATCAAAAATTGTTATGTTACTTTATACATCAATTCAAAAGACAGTTAATGATCGGTTGCGATCAAATCCTTTGCTGGTGTTCCAAGTGTGAGAGTGCCTAAGAATCAAAGAAACCGGACCTTATTCTTCTGAATTACCGTTTGAATTCATATAGTGTCCACATAGTAGCAATCTGCTCCACAGCTACTTCATCGAGGATATTTAAGAACCTTATTATAAATGTTTATCACGATATATTATTCGTTTTGTGCAAACGGCTGGTGAAAATCGTGCGCTTGGATATTCATAGTTGTCGAAGAAGGAGAATTTACTGATGTAAACGAACTGTCAGCGGTAGACTCAGCCTCTTCCAGCAAGTTGAGAAAATAGAAATGGAAACAGCGATAATATCCAAGGAGCAATCACTGACTTATTAAGATTTGAGTTATGGAAGGAGGAACAAAAACAGCAAACACATCAACATATGGTTTCAGTTCGAGGTGTGATTTTTACTTTCACGTATACGTACGTATATACGGAGTAAAATACTTAGTAAATGGAAAATTATGTAATGCTGCGCGAAAAACGTCGGATTTTCGGCAGAAAAAATTCATTGCCGAACCCTGATAACGAAAAAGTGGATAAATCCACTTGCAAAATTAAGAAAAAAACAAACATGTGGTGTATCCAGAATTGCTGTTTTGTGGTTCCTTATACCGAAAAACCAATTGAAAGCAAACGTCTGTCAGTCCGTCCGTCTGTGAACACTACTAGCGTCTATATCATACGTAGGTTTTTTTTATTGAAGAAACCCCTGTCGATCTGGCTCGAGTCGAAGCTTTGAGATTTTGAAAAAGATTCTATAAAATTTGGGAGTACTTTACATGAAGCTCCTCAGACATTTTCAAAATTTTCTCAAAAACGGTGGCTCCAAATTTTTTTCTTTAAATTTCGTGTAAGAATAGAGTAAAATACACTTATTAAGGTGGCATAGGTCCGAATTTCACGGTTATCTCTACGAAATGTCGGTTTCAAAACTACTTCTCTCTCTCTCTCTCTCATCTCTCTCCTCTCTCTCATCTCTCTCTCCTCTCTCTCATCTCTCTCTCCCATATCTCTCTCGTCTCTCTATCACGCACTCTTCCTTCTCCATTTTCCCATTCTTCACTCGTCTTCAACTTTCTTCAATCTCTCTCACGCCATCTATATCCTCCTTCACTCACTCTATTCTCTCTCTCTCTCTCTCTCTCTCTCTCTCTCTCTCTCTTCTCTTCTCTTCTCTTCTCTCTATGTACACCTTTATCCCTCGAATCTCGTGAACATGTACATCTTCAGGACACGACATGTGTTTGAATTCAGTAACAATTTCGACATCACATTCCGTCGTAAATCAACAGAAAGCACGATCGATGGTACGAAGTTAGAAGGCAAACGGGCAATGCAAAGGGAACCGACCGCCACTGACACGGCTTCTCAAGAGGTTGAAGGTATAAAATAAAGAACGCCTAAGACATGTGCTGAGTCACACTTATCATGCCCTCTCAGAGCGACTTATTTACTCTCTCCCTGCACGTCGGTGGAAGCGCAAACATCGGAGTGTTGAAACTGCTCAGGAAAACGAAGGAAATTGTTTATTTCTTCACTTAGGGACAGCGACTGCATTCATGAAGGATCTTCTACGACCGCTGACGAAATGCACAGTCATAAAGGTTATGATGTAAGTCAGGATTTCCCGACTTAAACGATAGAGCATTCTGAAATTCTGTGTTAATACGTAGGTTTTCTAAACATTATTAATTAATCTCATAAAAAGGCCTGATCATAATTAGAATTTTTAAGACTAAAAATGTAAATGTCACTTTTAATAAGTAGCATATATAGCAAGCCTCGAGCAATAAATAACTAGAAATTGACGTCCACACGTCTCATTTTAGTTTTGTTTCAGTACACAGTTTTAAGGAAAGGTCCCATTATGTCTAAAATCATTAATGAAAACACGTAGAACGTGATTTCGTTCTGTCCTTGAAAAGAAATGCAACCTTCTTAGTGACATTTCTTTTAAGTTTGAAATATTATTGGCTACTTGCTCTTTATCAAGAAAAAATAGAGGATTGATGTATTTTTATTCAATTTTCTAAACACTGTCATACATACAAAATATTTTAAATTATTAAAATTACCATTGATTAATCCTCATTTTTTTGAGAATTCACGAAGATTTCAAGAATTTAAAAAATCTCAGACGTCAACGGGGAAGACAGCCAAGAAAGGGATCTCATTAGACTGTTAAAGCAAAATGAAACAAAAACATCGAACTGAATTGAAAACATATTGAATTGTTGCCCATTACTTCGACTTTATATTTCAACTTCTGTAATATGCTACCAAATAATATCATTGTATAAAGATAGTTGCTTTGAAAATGACCGACTTGTTTATATTCCTACCAGAGTTACCGCATTTTGCAACCTGGTGCTTCGTAAAACAGGTAAGGTGTCGAAAGATATAAGGTCGCCTCGCCAGAAGCCATCAACTCATGAAGCAAAACGTCACCGATCTAGATGGGGCGTGAGCACGATCTGCATGCAACCTGTCCCCTATCTCCCCTCCCCTCCCCTTACCGGTGCCCCCGCCATCGCCGAGCGCTCGCTGCGAGGCAGCCCCCGAGTCGCCCGCGCCGCCTCAGATTGCCTCGTAAATATCAACCATTATGCATGCCGTGTGCCACAAAGAACGCCCGGCCGGCTCCCGTCCCCGCTCCCCGGCCCGGCCCACGTCCGCAGGTCAAACGCCATTGTTTATTCAGCGTCATCTTCAGACGCGCCGCATAAAATAGACACGACACGCCAGGAACCGTGGCCGCCGTCTCGCCTTCTCCGCCTTCACCGCCCTCTCCGCCTTCACCGCCCTCTCCACCCTCACCGCCTTCTCCGCCCTCTCCGCATTCACCGCTCTCTCCGCCTTCACCACCCTCTTCGCCCCCACCGCCCTCTTCGCCTTCGCCACCCTCTCCGCCTTTACCGCCCTCTCCGCCTTTACCGCCCTCTCCGGCTTCCCCGCCCTCTCCGCCTTCACCGGCTTCTCCGGCTTCTCCGCCTTCACCGCCCTCTCCGCCTTCACCGCCCTCTCCACCTTCACCGCCCTCTCCGCCTTCACCGCCCTCTCCACCCTCACCGCCTTCTCCGCCCTCTCCGCATTCACCGCTCTCTCCGCCTTCACCACCCTCTTCGCCCCCACCGCCCTCTTCGCCTTCGCCACCCTCTCCGCCTTTACCGCCCTCTCCGCCTTTACCGCCCTCTCCGGCTTCCCCGCCCTCTCCGCCTTCACCGGCTTCTCCGGCTTCTCCGCCTTCACCACCCTCTCCGCCTTCACCGCCCTCTCCGCCTTCACCGCCCTCTCCGCCTTCACCGCCCTCTTCGCCTTCACCGCCCTCTTCGCCTTCACCGCCCTCTCCACCTTCATCGCCCTCTCCAACTTTGCTACCCTCTTTGCCTTCGTCGCCCTCTCCGCCTTTGCCGCCCTCTCGGTCTTCCCAGCCCTCTCCGAGTTACACGCCCACTCCGCCTTCGTTGCTCTCACCGCTCTTTCCTCATTCGCCGGCTTCTCCGCTTTCCCCGCCCTGTCACTCAGCCTTCACCAACCCCACACCTTCTCCGCCTTTGCCACCTTCTCCGCCTTCCCCGCTTGCCTGCCATCCCCGCCCGTCCGTCTCCTCTGCCTTTTCCGCCTTCTTTCCCTCTCGATTTCGCCGCCTTCTCCACTTTCCCTGCCCTCTCAGCTTTTCTCGTCATCTCTACTCTCCCCGCATTCTTAGCATACCCCCCCTTTCCCGTGTTCTCCCCTTACCTCGCTAACACGTTTACCCGGACAACTCCGCCTATCCCTCCTTCCTCACCCTCTCTATCCCTTGTTACTTCAGGATACCCTTCCCCTTCCACACTTTAGACATTCCCCCCTCTTCTCCTCCCCGACTCCTTGCCTGAACTTTTGCCGTCCTGTCAAGTCTCTCCCGCTACCCTGGCCGCCCTACAGCTCTGTTCGGCGGTTCTCTGAATCCTAATCTTATCCCGCAACCGAATCCCCTTCCCCGACTTCCTCCATGTCACCCCTATCTCTTCACCCACCCCCTATCGCCAACCGGTATTACACTGCTTCGCCGGCTTCCCACCTCCTTGTCCCTCCTCCGACTAGCGACAAAGGTTGCGTGTACTGATGTCACTGCACTGCCTCTGACAAGGAGGTCCTGGGTTCTAGTCACGACGGTGACCGGCTAGATAGCTGGTTCGAAGTCAGCGGTTGTCTGAAGGAGAATTCTAGCGACCTCCTCTGACCGGTAGTTTTCCTTGGTTTCTACGATCAATACCAGGCGGAGCAGTACTCTGACAAACAAGCAACGGATCGCGCGCGATCTTGCCTTCCTCTTCGTTGTCCTATTCTCACCCCTTACTTACGTACACTAACACTTACGTGCACTACACTACCACACTTGTCGGGAGACCAGTCGGGAGCGAAATGGTTATCCCGTCTGGGGCGGTGCCCATCTGGTGAGGGATACCTGGGTGGGGAAAACCCCGCTAGTCGACGGTAGGTGGGCGCCGGATCTCGCCGTCCAGCGGGGGAAGATCACCGCCATCTCTCGGAACAAAACATTTACTACACTTAGAGCACTAATGACCTCAGCCGTTGACGCGCCCGGGATCATCAATCAATCAATCCGACTATCCGTGCCCCTGACGCCACGCACCTAGCGCCTCTTTACCGCTCCCACTGCCCCGCGGCCCGGACACTCCCACTCCTCCACTCCACCCTGGCGCCCAGTCGCCGACCCGTCTCGCGGCCGCTCCCAGCACTTCGTCGCCCCCGCACCGCCCCCGCCCCTCTACATAACACACCCCATCTCGCGTTAGTCACTCCAAACCACTCGCAACGTAGTGTTGCCACGTCCCTCGAGATCCCTCCGCTCAAGGTACAATGGAAAGCACGCTCCTTCTTGCTGAGCCGGGCCACTCCGCTGTCCGATTACGGTCGCTTCATGTGTGTTCACCACACCCTGCTTTCCTCCGTCACACTCGACACTTAACACCCAGGTTTATCCGCCTCTCTGACACAGTTGCACACCATTTCTATTCTTCGATGTTTTTTTCTTTCATCTTTCGCCTCCGTATCCATTGTTTCATACCTCTTGTTCTCATCTCTTCATTTGATCCCCTTCCCCTTTAAATGCCTCATACACTCTCGCTTCACATTTGCTTCTTTCCTACGCCCACCTTTCGGTCTCCGCCAATCTCTACCCTCCCTTCAACTCCCACCTTAGAACTCGACGCATATTGACAATGAAATTGTCTAGAAAAAGCTCGCAAAAGGGGGCGTGTGTGTTTCGGGGATGCAGAACAAGGGGATTCAAAGGGCGCAGGTGAGACAGCACATTTTTATCCTGAAGGGAAGTCCTCGAGCGAGGGTCGCTGTCAGATGCTTCACTTACGACAGGCATGTCAAGCTCGCGGGCAAGGCAACAAGCTTACTAGAGCTCGCGGGCACTGTGTCCAGAGAAATTGATGAGAGATTTAAAAGTAAGGATTGTACAAATGTCCCGGAGTGGCGGTACGTATACCTGGGCCATACCAGTCTTTGAGAGAAGTTACATGACTGTTATTGTCACAAATTTAGCTCTGTTAATTTCTATTTTCTCTTTAAAGCAAAGAAATTGTTCATTAAAACGAAATAATACATCAGTTCAGTTTCAAATTCTCAATTGAGAGTAAAATTAAAAAAAAATAAGCAAAAGAATCTTCATTTTGTAATCCTGATTACTTAGTGTGATATAAAAGATTAACTTCCTCCGTTCAGGATAGGAAATTTAACAGACAAATATTCTTGTCTGTTAAAAGCGCTGTCCGTCCGTAAGCTAGAATTGTTGACTTATGGAGATTTGTTCATTTATTTCACATTATTGTTAAATACAGTAAATAACTGAATGATTTAATTACATAACGGAAAAAGAAAACAAGGGAACATGAAACAAAAATAAGTAGTGAAGAATATAAACATTTCTACAATTCTCGGTTATTTGATAGAAAAAATCTGGCAAACATAGTTTCGTATGACGCTACTATTCACTGCCTCGCGCCGCTTTCAGCTTGCGCAAGTGCACCCCATTCTGGATTTTTGGGGGAAATGAGTGTTGAGTCAGGGAAAGGAGGACCCGGCTACCCAGGCAGGCAAGTAGCTCGTGCGGGTGCTGTTTGACGTGACTGACCATAGCTCGCTATGGCCTGACTTACGATAACGGAGATTCTCGTGTTGATTATTTGGTTAGATGTCACAGGTCACAGGTTGTGAAAAGGGTTTCTCAACCAATATTATTTACAAATATTGTATTGACCTTTCTACATATTTCTAAATTTCTGTTTACTCCTACTTGCTCTGTCTCAAATTGCTTTGAGCTAAATGTAGGCATCACTCGGGACATTGTTTCATCTTAACCAGGTTAGAAACAATTGCCATACTCCTAGAAAATAAATGCCCTTTCAAATATCTTGAAAAACAACCGATGTGGAAATCAGTAATACAAAGTTACATCGTCTATTTAATTATTTACTTCATTTCTTACCAGACCGTAGCGCATGAGATTATTGCAGTATATTCAGATGACCGTTACTGATGATCGTTTTTTGATACAGAACTCTTAATTTTGTTAGAAAAAAACGCATTTTATTTCCAAATTTTGTATGTATTTATTTAAAGGTAAAGACTTCTTTTAGTTGTTAATGTATTGGTAAAGTATCTCTTTATCTCCTTTGGGTACACATGTTAACTACTCTTATGGGAGCTCCTTATGGCGGCACAGGAAACTATTAACCCTTCGTTTATCAAGAAATGAAGTTAATATAAAAATTTTATTTTTTATTTGAAATAATTCCTTAGACATGCTGTAATAACACATCAATAAACATTTACTAAAAATCATTATTTTAACACAATTTGGTTTTCGCTAGTAACCACTGGTAATCTAGGTATTCTCTCTTCTTAAGGTACTCTGCAAAGCAATTTTTGGTTTTGTTCATACACCGCTCAATGTTACAAATTTGACACCACCACTTTTTTCGGTGGGGATGTTTGGTAGTGCTGAAAAGTTCACAGCTTCGGAGTGTTCGCTGAACAGGCATGTGGGTAGCCTAACCCTTCCCTTTTTTCTCAAGGAATATACGGCTTTGCTTTATTTTGCATGGAAGTGAGCTCATTTTGACAGTGTATTTGTGAGGCACCCACATGCCCTGCTAAAACAGCAGGTCGAAAATGTTTCGAACTCATTGTTTGCTCAAGTTTCATTTCTCTGAAAAGTATGCTCAAGTTCACAGCACAGACATCCAAAAAGAAGGAATAGGCGCTCAAATACTTCCGAATGTAAATATAGTTCATCTGATATGTTAGGTCGAACATCACTGGAAAATTCTGTAACGCTCTTCTGTATTCAGTCACCCAACCACATGTTATCGTTTTCCTTGTATTCATTCTCAAGTATATCTGTGGTATCAATTGCATCTTCCTCTCGAGTATATTCTAACAAATTTATTCTGTACGCAAAATCTGAACTATTGTTCTCTAAATTTTTCACTTCATCTTCACTATTGCTTCCAGATACAAAAGATTTACCATCCCTTGGTATTTCATCTAATAGACTGTTCACAAAATCACAATTCAGTTGACTTGTTCTATTTTTTCTGGATTCCATATTTTTGTGAAACAAGTAAAATACAGACACTTACTTACCATTGGTTACTACCTGAAACCACATACTTTTTTGTTATTTCATAAAAAAATATGAAGCTTTTCAACGATTCATTGTTATGTATCAACAGTTATGAACCTTGTCACAACACTTACTTGCAAAACAACAATTCATCCGATACAGTGTCCACAAATACAGAAAACCGATTAATCTAATGAAGAATATGAGCTATCACTACAGTCACACCTAAACACAGAAATGTAGAATTGGTAGGAAATGCACAGTGTCCAGCATCTAGTACCTCAAATCGATAAGAAAGATCAATTCACGCGACAATCACGCTGAGTAATTAGTGGTATGCTGAGTAATTACCACAAAACAACACGGTTTCGAACTGAAACCACTAGTAAACAAAGGGTTAACATGACATAACCTAACATGACATTTTAAAAATTTTGTATTTTACTGAAAAATTGAAGAAATAAATGAATTATTAACCCCCACAATGAAGATACTTTATCGTCTTCTTTAATAAATAACTATTGTATTGTGATCACGAAAAACACAGAAAAGTTGTTTAATTTTGAGACTCCGCCCGGTATGTTTTCAAGTCTATCACACTCCCAACAACCTGCAAAGTTTTCTTCCCATTCCGTGTATTGTTAGGGACTTGGCAAGAACGTTTCTTTAGTCATAAAAGAGCTGTTCTCGAGTATCGCTGAAACAATTAAATACACATACTTATTACTGATTTGCAAAGAGGTATTACAAAAAAACCATCACAGTCCCTTTCGCATTAAGTATCCATCAAATATCAAAAGGAACCATTAGGGTCGATTTAAAGAAGTCCAATTTTAACACGTTTGCACACACATTCTATTTCTTTAATGTTTCCCGCAAAGAAATCCCTACTGGAAATCAAACGTGAATGGTATCTCCTCGAATAAATGAAGAACAACCTCATTCTGTAATTATCCATTGAAAGCGACCCAACGCTGCATTATTCATGGCACGATTCATCGAGCTCGTCGCAATTACAAGACATTGGCTCTCGGAAAAAAAACAGCACAATCAGCCAGGTCTTTCTTACGAGTCACCCGCGCGAGTAATCCTTCCCATCATCTAATTGCCCGGCAATTTACTGCGATCATAACTACAACAGTTGTTCGTCACGTTCACCACGCAATTATCCGGGCGAGAGCGCGGGGGTTGGGTTGGGTCGGGCCGGGGGTGGGGCCAGGGCCGGGGCGAGAGAAAGCGTTGGCTGGCGATCACAGCAGGAGGCCGCGGCGGAGGCGGTGGAGGCAGAGGCGGCAAGGCCCCCTGCTGGGCGCTTTCAGGTTACGAGAGCAGTTGGACTATTCTTAACAGAATGTCAGCACTCTCTAACAGTCACGCTCGATGTTCTTCTTGTAATGAGGATTACCTGATTTTTCAATGATATACTTCCATGTAATACCTCAATAGAGGTTTAGAAAATGTTTATATTGTAATAAAGTTCACTATGTAATTAAAGTCATATAGATTGTCTTTTCACATTTGCCCTGCTTACTCCAGTAGAGTAATACTCTCGGGTTCGATTACGTAACTTTACTTACCCCACTACTAGAGGTGCTTGACGTGCCATTCATACGAATAGGCAAGTTTTCTGGAAGTTCTTTTTTTATTCTACTAATTCAGATTGCACGTAACTATGAAATAATTAGCTTTCTTCAATCAATAACTTAGTATTTATTCATCAGTTATTATATATTATGAATGAAATTGAGCTCATAAATTTGCCTCGTCCTGACTCCTTATTAAATAACTTTATATAATTATTGAAATAGTTCTTATTTTCTTACGTCACCAACCTACGCGCTCTCTTCGTCCATCTCGGTTGGAAGTTGCCACGAAGATCTTGCTTCGTATCTTGTTTCAGTTCCAATGTCCTAGTTAACCATTTAATTGCGAAGTTCCGAAAATTAATTCGACTTCCCTGCTTCTTCACCGCAGATGAGCGTCTGCTCCCTAATACTGTTATATACAATTCTTTGATATCATGTCCATCGCTAGTAATATTCTTCTACGTTCCATATTTTTATGCGCAGCTAATAATTCGACCGACGCTATCTGCCACTAATGTCTCCATCAGGCTTTACTTGGCGACCTCCATTCGATCTCTGACGTCATCTCGTTTATTTCACCTCGCATGCGTTCCCCTAGATCAGTGTTGTCTGGGTCGATGCCACGAGCGGGAGTCCGTGGCACGAGTGCCACGACGAAATCGCCCTTCGCGCGCAGTTCATTACCCCGCCACCAGAGATAACGTCATCTCTATTGTAAAACACCGGGGTTACTACTACTCGTAATAATTCCCTTTCCCGAGGCTAGTTGCGCAGAGAATCTCGTGGCATGCTATGGTGCCACGACGCGTGCCAGTGCCACCAGTAGAAGACTTTGTCACCACTGGCCTAGGTACTCATTATTAAGCTGTGGATTTTTGCCTTGATGCCAACTTTTATCCTTCAATTAAAAACGCAGTATTACTTATTCATTTTGAGTCATTATTAGTATTATACAGAGTGTTTTTTTTTATCGTTCGCCGAAGATTCCGGTCGCGTCGCCCGGGCAGTCGAGGGCTCATTCGCCCGGCAAACCGCTGACTCAACTCCCGTGCTATCCGAGAACTACCGCTGCGCCGCTTAACGTATCTTAAAGAAGATGCTGAAAGTGGTGTCCTTCGGCTCGAATACATTCTTGGCACCTCCGAAACACATTCTGATTTGCCCTTTGAAGTAAGTCTCAAGGAATTGCTGCGATTTTTTCTTCAATAGAGCGCCGAAGCTCTTCCTCCGAATGCGCGTTTTCTGCATACACCTGATCTTTCAAGTACCTCCACAGGAAAAAATCACAAGAAGATAGATCAGGTGATCTAGGAGACCATAACCCACGACTACGATCGTCACAATAAATATTATTTAAAAAGTTCATGGATCGAACAGCAGTGTGAGCAGTTGCCGAATCCTGTCGAAAGTAACCATTGTGCCTTTCTTCTGATGTCAATTGTTCGAAGAATAATGCCAATATTTGATGTATGTAAAAGTTAGCAGTAACGGCGGTGTTGAAAAATATCCGATCCGATAATTCGTGTCCGATAATTTTTGTGGAACTCAACGCACACCACACTCCGATCTTTATGTCGTGAAGTGATTGTTCGTGAAGCTCTATTGAAGGGAAAATCGCAGCAATTCCTGAGACTTCAAAGGGCAAATCAGAATGTGTTTCGAAGGTGCCAAGAATGCATTCGAGCCGAAGGACACCACTTTCAGCATCTTCTTTAAGATACGTTAAGCGGCGCAGCGGTAGTTCTGGGATAGCACGGGAGTTGAGTCAGCGGTTTGCCGGGCGAATGAGCCCTCGACTGCCCGGGCGACGCGGCCGGAATCTTCGGCGAACGATAAAAAAAACACCCGGTATTTTAATACACCTAATGTTTCAAAATGAATAAGTAACGTACAATACTGCGTTTTTAATTGAAGGATAAAAATCGGCATATAGGCAAAAATCCGCAGCTTACTCATTATTACAGGTTCAACTACCTATTGTCTATTCCCAATACAACGAAAGTTCTCCCTAATGTCCCCAATATTCGGACAGTTTTCGATATGTCACAATATATTTGTTAGATATTGTGTATTTCAAAATATTTGAAAATTGAAAATTATTTTAAATTTCATATATCTAAACCAACAAAAAATATATTTATTATTTAAGCCTGTATTAAAATAAGTCATAGTATCCCTATTATATGCTACCTTCTTCGTGGTTATGTCTTCACTATTCAAAGTTTGTAAATCACAAAACATGATTGCACATTCCAATATGATATTTTATAGTCTTCTGAGCATCAAATATTCACTTTAAAACACAAACGGAACGCGCAACTTCTTTCATAAGAACTATGTCTTACGAGTATGTGATCCTGTTCATTGCATTCTACTTGTCATTGTGCCCGTCGTTTTTACTGTCAAGACATACTACACCGTGTACAATTGTATTTGTCCTAAATCATTGAATTTTGTGATTTTTAAAAATTTTATTTAATTGAAGAAATTATTATTCCTAAATGTTTTAATTCTGCAGATATCAAGTTTTGTTAAAAAAATGGCTTACGTACAGAAATACTATGGCAAACATTTGAAAAATGTTTCTGGTTGTGTACGATAGCGGGGACACTTGACAATAATCTATACATGGAAAAATAATCTCTAGTGTAAATAACCCTCTCACTTTTTTCACTTTGAATATTGTATTTATTTGAGGAACTGCATTGGCGGCTTGGTCCATAAATATTGTATGTCATGAGTTCATACCTTAGAGAAAACCAAACCAGAAAGTTTGTAAAGTTACATTTTCTGAACTATGATACGCACATTATAGTCAATTGTAGGAATCTATAGACAATTTATTGTTAATTTCATTTCAACCCTTATGTAATCTTTAAAAGAAAGAGATTCATAGATCAAATATTTTCATCATTAGTTGGAACTCACATTATTTGGCACTGATTACATCCAGATTGTTAATACCGATGACCTAGTGCACAAACATTACGTGTCTAACAGGAATTTAATAAAATACTTGACCTCAGGCTATACACGTTTTTTTTCTTTTCATCGCTGTACTATAGTGCAGGGGTATTTTAGTAATATCATGAAATTAATAGAATGGACGCTTATCTGTCGTCGTTTGTTCAATTTTTCATTGTGTGAGTTGGAATCGATCTATTCTAATAATTAGACATTTCCTCTATGAGACATCTTTGTGTGAGGTTGTTGTAATAGAAGCGTCTGACAGCAATGCTTTGATTCCAGCTAACCAACAGATTTCCTACATCTCATTTTACACTGTCATGCATGAGAAGACATCGCACGTATTTCATTTTTTTGGCAACGTGCTAGTTGCTACTCTTCAATTTTTACCTACCCCTCATCGAAACAATATTTCATTCTACATATTCCTACACAACTTTGCCTCACTCTCAAGCCGGCAATATTCTCTCAAAGATCAATACCCATACCGAGCATTTTTGGAAGTTGGCCACTGTTCCTCACGCTACCATGCGAGAAATTAATTCCCCATTTCCGTCGGTAAAACGTAGTTGGGGAAGTACAGCGGGAAAGTTGAAATTCGAAAAATTTTCGAAACACAATTTTCATTCCTCTTACGCCGACGCTAATATGAATATGGAAGGGGCGCGGGGAAGCCGGGAGAAGCGTCGGGCACGAGCGCCCAACACGAAGTGGTAGGGGAACGCGGGGGGGGGGGGAGGGGCAGGCGCTGGGAGTTGGGAACGAGTGCGCAGGCGAATGTGGCGGTGACTCCGAAGGAAGGACGACGAATGAATTATTGAGCGAGGGAAAGGAAGATGGATTGATGAATGAATCAATTGTAAGGAAGTGAATTTGGAACTATGAGTGATGTGGGAGGAACGCTGTACAAAATATAGTTAGAAGTGAGAACAAGAAAACAGAGTGCTCAAGAGAGGTGGATTAGTAAGTACGAATGAGTTGAAATGCTGGGAAAGGAAATTGAATCTAAGTCGACAAGAGTAATCTTAATTGACACAACAATATGCAGTGTATATGGAAAATGACTGACGTATTTTAACTGGATTCTGTGTAATAAGAAACACATTCCGTAAGCCACTGATATTCACTTGATTTACTGCTTTTAGTATACCGGGGCTTACTATGCAGTAATATCTTGCATACAATTTTACAGTTGTTTTATACAATATTTCACTAAAACAGGGTCCGAAAGCATATTTAAAACTCCCTAGTAAATGAGTAACTTGAAAACATGAAAGGTGGAAATAGTCGCCAGACACAAATACTGAACGTTTGAGACGCACAACCGCCAGGAATGTTGAAGGAGAATCGCGTCGCCATGCGAGAGGCTTTTGCTGACCGGAGTCGCATGCGCGCACGCGTCCGTCGGCGCACACGTGTGTTTAAATGTGTGTGTGTGTGTGTGTGTGTGTGTGCATGTGTGTGTGTGTGTGTGTGTGCATGTGTGTATGTGTGTGTGCGTGTGTGTGCGTGTGTGTGTGTGTGTGTGTTAGAGAGAGATCCAAGAGAGAGGGGAGCAATAGATGAGAGTGAGGAGACAGAAGAGAGATTCAAGAGAGAAAGAGAGAGATGAAAGAGGCAAGAGAAAAGGAGAAAGGGAGTGAAAGAGAGAGAAAAGGAGAAATGGATAGAAAAGGAGAAAGGGAGAGATAAAGAGAAAAGTTGAGTAAGAGAAAGAGAGACAGAGAGAGAAGAGAGGAGAGAAGCAAGTCGGACCGCCTATGTGGTAGTTATGGCAGCGGCCCGCGGTCGCGCTACCTGCATCGGCGACGGCGGCGGCGGCAGCGACGGCGGCGGCTGCCACCGGCCTGCCTGCCCCTGATGTTTGCCGGAGTTCGGCGGCTAATATTTGCGTGCGTTGTCGAGCGACTACGGCGGCGACGACGGCGGCGTGGGGCGGGTATCTTGCCCAAACATCTGACATGGCCGCCGAGATACGGGCGCGGAGGGCCGGCGGCGGCGGCGGCGGCGGCGGCGGTGGCGGCGGCGGCGGGCAGAGGCGAGCGGTGGCGGAGTCGGAGGCGAAAGCGGAGGGCTGGCGGCGGGGAAGGTCGAGTCAACAGGGCGGCGACGGCAGGGTCCCCGAGATGGAGGCCGGTGGAAGGCGCTGTTTGCCGTCGCGTATTTGCCGCCCCCGCAGCTCGGTCCCGCCCCACCCCGCCCCCACGCCCCACGGTGATTAGACCCTCCGACGGCCCTGGGCGCACTCCCGACCCCGCGCCGCCACGCCCCCTCCCCCCTTCGGCGCGCTTGTGCTCTCTAGGCGATTGTTCTTGTGCGCGGTATGTGCGTTCCTCGTGCTTGCGCCTTCCGCTTGTATTGCCTTTCGCCTTCGCGTGTGTCGTCTTTTTCTGGCTCTCAGTATTCCTCTTTACCATTTCCTTACTGCCCTTTTCTTGCTGCTTTCTCTACTACGTCGTTCTCAGAGCAATTTCATTTGCATAATATTCGGAAACATTAATTTTCTTCTTCCCTTCATATTTCTTTGTACTCAATTCTTCGTCTAATAGTTTTTGTTTTCTTGCTTTGCATACACCTAACCCTGTTCCTCAGACTTTATTAGTCTCAAGTCTTTATTACTCATTTTGAATTAACATTTATTATCATTCTCTTGTGGCATATTTTAAGTCCATTGATTTTCGTTATTTTTCTAAATATGTACTTCTTGTTTCTACATCTTTCTCCTTGTTAATTCTCTCTCAATTTTTATTGCTGCCTCACAATCTCACAATAATTTTCTTCCTTCATAATACTTTGTTTTGTATTTCTTACTCTCTACATTACACTCTCATTTGCATTAAATGTGTGAATACCCCTTTGGTCATACGAAATATTGATTTTAATTTTCAAATTGGGCAAAGTAATACTATTTCAGTGCTAGATGTAGATATTTTAAACTCTTAAATTACATGCAGGGTTTTCTTTTGCCCTCTACTGTTTCAATCTCTTCCTATTGTACACCTCCGTCTCTTGAGTCATCTATTTCTTTTCCTAACCCCTCCCCAATTGTTTCCTCTTCAGTGACTCCTCCCCCACTGCGATCAATCTGAAGATTAAAATCTCGGGACGCTCCCCGGGTGTTCCCTTTCTTCTCCCATCTCCCCTCCACCCGACCCCCCCCCCCACAACCACCCCTCTGCCGCCTCGTCCGCCCCCGACGCCACCGCTTTTGTCCAAACTCTCGCCACCACACATCCTCGGCTCCCATCGGCCCCCTCCACTGCCGCTACTAGCAGCAACGCCACCACCACCATTACCACCACCACCAGTACCAGCACCGCCACCGCCACCACCACCGCCACCACTCCCACCAACCACTGCAACTATCACCACCATCAGCACCACCACCGCCACCAAAACATTCACCACTGCCAATGACTCCGTCGCCAACACCACTCCCACCAACGAACCCAACCACTACCACCACCACCGCCACCAACACCACCACCACCATCACCACCACAGTTACTGCCTTCACCACCACCCCACCAACCAATAACACCACTACCACCACCACCGCCACCGCCACCACTCCCACCAACCACCGCAACTATCACCACCATCAGCACCACCACCGCCACCAAAACATTCATCACTGTCAATGACTCCGTCGCCAACACCACTCCCACCAACGAACCCAACCACTACCACCACCACCGCCGCCAACACCACCACCACCATCACCACCACAGTTACTGCCTTCACCACCACCCCACCAACCAATAACACCACTACCATCAACACCACCATCATAACCACTACCACCACCATCACCACCACCACCACCACCACCACCACCGCCACCGCCACCACTCCCACCAACCACCGCAACTATCACCACCATCAGCACCACCACCGCCACCAAAACATTCATCACTGTCAATGACTCCGTCGCCAACACCACTTCCACCAAAGAACCCAACCACTACCACCACCACCGCCACCAACACCACCACCACCATCACCACCACCGTTACTGCCTTCACCACCACCCCACCAACCACTAACACCACTACCATCAACACCACCATCATAACCACCACCACCACCACCACTGCCAAAGGCTCCACCGCCAACATCACCCCTACCAACCAACACCACCACAACCATCATCAACACCACCTTGCTGCCTCCACCACCGCCTTCAACGCTACCATCACCACCATCACTGCAACCGATGCTAGGTCTGCTGGCGCGCCCACCATTGTCATCGCCGCCATCGCCGCCACCGTCGCCACCGTCACCGCAACCGCCCCCACACCATCGACACCGCCGCCAAGGGACCCCATCCCTGCGTGTCCACATCTCATTTCTATTTATCACCCCGCGCGGACCATTCTCGGCCAGACATCCGGAAACATGGGCCACGACATAGCGAGCTCAAATTGTGCTAATGAATGGGACGATGGATCCGGGCTTGTTATGCATGCTCGATTCTTATCTGGAATATAGTTGAGTAGAAGTTGTTCTCTCCCTCTCTCTCGATGCGGAAAACATATTGTAGGGGGAACATGGAACTTATCTCCCGTACAGAAATCGAGTTCTTTCCAGGAGGCGAGTAAGCAGACCTGTCCCATTCATCCTTTCATCGTTCATCAGCTTATTCCACACACACATGAATACTTGATTAGCTCTTATTATAGGAATCGATGAACAAGCCTCCTTGTTCATGATAAATGAGGTGTGTGTTATTATTCCGTAAAATTTGCTAGCTATAAATTTTACAATCGCTGCAAAATAATAATAATAATAATAATAATAATAATAATAATAATAATAATAATAATAATAATGCAAAGCAGAATTAGACTGGAAGCACTCGTTATCAAAAGAAAGTTCTTTTCAAAATTAATAAAGTGCGTGCGTAAAGTACTATCTAAATTTAGACAGCTCTTATCACAAATGCCCATTACAGTTGTTCTCATTCTCCCCAGAACCTGAACACACTTTCTCGTGATCACGCACGCACCACAGCGCCCGCGGCAACGCCCGCCGTCACACGTACACGTACACACACACACACACACACACACACACACACAAACTGTCACAGTGCACGCACCGGCGTACACGCAACGCTCGCACATTTACACACCTATTCATCAAAAACACATTTACATACACTACACTTACCCTCAGGCGTTTACAAAAAATTAAAAAGTACGAGCACACTAAAGAATAATAAAGAAGTGTAAACAATGTTAGATCAGCTCTTTATCATAGGGACATAATATTTTATCCTCAACTTCTTTGAAAGTAATATTGCGTCTCCTTGGAAAACTGCGTCAATACACATCCTACTTCGTGTCAGCCCCAGACTTCCAATGTTCATCTTACTTCCCCTTGCAATATTCCGCTGGCTTTTCCCCTGTAGCTCCAAGCACCGCTGCAGCCTTCGCCACCCCTTCCATCCTCCAAGCCCTTTTCGCCAACGCCTCCACCGGTCTCGCTGCCTCTACGCCACCAACGCCTTCATCCCACCAATGACGACCTTCCCGTCACCACTGTCCTCGCCTCCACCGCCATTGCCCGCCGCCCCCGCCGCTACTCTTGCCACCTCCGCCCCCGTCGCCCCCGCACCCCGCCGCCCCCGCACCCCGCCGCCCCTGCACCCCGCCGCCCCCGCACCCCGTCGCCCCTGCCGCTCCCACCGCCTCCGCCTCCCCCCCGCCACCTACACCCCAACCACCTACGCCCCCACCTCCTCGACCTCGCCGCCCACATCCCCGCTCCTACGCCCCCTCCGCTTTCGACCCCTCCGCCTACGTCCCCGCCGTCTACGTTCCCGTCGCCTACGCCCCCGCCCCCTACGTCCCCGCCGCCTACGCCCCTGCCTCCTAGGCCCCCGCCGCCTACGCCCTCGCCGCCTACGCCCCGCCGCCTACGCCTTCGATACCGCCGCCTACGCCCCCGCCGCCTCCGCCCCTGGCGCCTACGCCGCCAACCTCGCCGCTACTACCCCTCGCCCTCACCGCCACACCCATCCCTGCCGCCACCACCGCACCCATCTCCGCGCCGCTGCCATCCCCGCTCAAGCAACCGTCAACACTACCATCTTCATCCTCGACACCTCTTCCACCTCCCAAGCCGTGTTCGCCACCACGTCCACCACCACCACTATAGAAGAATTCACGTAAGAACAAGCAAAAGTGAGAGTTCGCTAAACAAGTGAACATCACATGTAATTCAGAGAAGTATCCCTCCGCCGCGGCAGCTGTTCAGAAACACATGCACCAGTACGCACCTTACATTCAAGACTCGGTTTTAAAATAAACATAATACTTATCACGCAAAAAGTAAATTCCATATAATGGGTATAAAAAAATAATTGTTTACAGAAGAGCACATAGCACTGCACTTCCTAAATTCAATTATTTCTCGTGGCGCACTATATTTTCGTCGGACGAGGACATCACAAAAGGAAGCGTCGAAACCATTTACAAGTTAGCCAACTGCAAACGAACGAATCGAGAAAGGAGAGTTCAATGGGATCAAGGACACAACGATCACAGACCTTCGGTTATGTTGCCAGCACTAGCTGTCAAAATTGCTTTTTCTTACATGAATCTCTCTTTACCGCTACGCCGACAATGCCTTCTTCCTTATCAACGATGACCTCCCCGTCACCGCCATCCCCAACCTCCACCGCCTCCGCCCCCTCCCCCCCCCCCACCATCACCACTATCATCTTCATCCTGGCGGCGCGCCGCCCTCTTCCGAGGGGAAGAACCTGCTCTTTTCGCCCGGTCTCACTTTCGCCTCCCCTCTCGGGCCCCGAACGCCGCTCGGCGGCTGCGCGCCCCTCGCCGTCGTCCTAGTGTGTACTCTGGAGGCGTACAGTGCGTCGGCGGCGAGGGTGACGGAGAGCGCGCCGATGGGGGAGGGATACGGGCGGCGGAGGCGGCGCTCATAATTAAGAAGCGTGCGATCTGCACGTCCCGGGGGGCGCACGAAAAGAGGGTGCTAAGCAGACGAACTGGGGAGGGAGACCGGGTGTCAGCGCTGTGAAGAGTCCTCGGGACGCAGTAACGATGCGCGGAAATTTGTTTCAAACATTGCGGGTTCCTTGGGAATTCGTTGTGAGAAGTAGTAGACACTTTTGGTTGGAGACGTAACACGTCGGAAGTATTTCTCCACAAACGTGTAGAAATAATGAAGAAATGAGTCTTGGGTTGTAGGCTGTATCAGTAGTTCCTAGTTGTAATTCTTTCTTATATGCTTGCTATTTTTTCAATTTCTGGGTATTTATTTAGATTTTAATTATTCGTTTTCTTGGGCAAACTATTAGACTATTATGTGCATTTGTCTTCATAAATTATATTTGAGTTACTAATAAACAAAAATTGAGAAATGATGTGTATCGAGGTTTATTGATTGATAGATTAGTGATTTACCGATTGATATATAGGTTAGTGACTTGGGACGTGTCCACTGCTCAGGTTGTTCGTCCCATAAGTGTAGGGCATGTTTTCATCGCGGCAGGTGGTTGTGATCTTTCCCCTTTGGATGGCGAGATCCGGCGCCGACCTTCGGCTGGCAGGGGTTTTCCTCAACCAGGTATCTCCCATCAGCGGGGCATCGCTCTGGTCGGGACAAGCTGTAAGTATAGCGCATGTAAGTGTGAGTGTATGTAAGTAAGGGAAGAGATTAGAACAAGGAAGAGGAAGGAAAAATCGTGTGCGGTCCGTGGCCCATTTGGTAAGGTACTGCTCCGACATTCGCTTGGTGTTGATCCAAGAAACCACGGAAAACTATCGATCAGAGCAGCCGGACATTAGGATTCTCCCCCAGACAACGGCAAAATTCGACCAAGCTGTGTAGTGTCGAAAATCCTGCCACCGTCGGGAATGGAACCCTAGGACCTCCCGGTCAATGACCTCAATTGATGCCCTGAGCCACCTTTGCAGGTCGAGAAGGTTTAGTTTCCCTTTGACAAAGAGAGATAGATTACAGCGAAAAGTATCTTACAGGAAGAAAATGAGAAAACTTGGAAAGTTATTTTTAAATAATAATATACGGTTGTTAAGAACGAAGGAAAAAAATACGGCAAAATGTTTCATGGTAAAGAATACCTACATTAAATAGATTGGTTGAGAAAATGCACTAAAAGATTGGTGAAATATTGCAATATCGAGAAAAATGTATAGCTTACTGAGATCCGTGCGAAACAAATACAGTGGAAAAAGAGATCGTAGGAAAGCATTAAAAGCAAGGTTTTTGAAGTTCTGTTTGTAATGAAATTGTACGAGCTGAGTGCAAGTACCTCGAGGAAATTAGCGTCATCATAGACAATTACAGGAAAAACTGAAGTAATTGCTTTCACTCAAGAGACATGAACACCTACGTACTTGAAAAATTATCTAGAATTAACTTATTTTTTCAATCAATCGTGAAAACTTTCAGTATGACTTATTCAGTATTTGGCATTCAATTACGAACCTTCTGTGTACTCGAATACACTTTTGTATTGTCTGTATTTTTGAATAAATATGAAATGTAGGGAGTCTCCTCCTTTCATTCTAAAGGATCTAATTGGATAGGTGACTTTCTCATCCATCCTGGTGGCACAGGCCCTGTTACCCTGTTACCCTGTCGCGTAACAGGGCGGGGTGCCGTGACCAAGAATGTGGGAGGAAAAGTTTCCTTCCTTAGCAAAAAAATCACCAATTTGGTTCGGCCAATTTGGCTCGGTCTCTCGCGCATTTCCAAGTCGACGACCAGGCTCCAAACTCCGCACCTTACATGAAACATCTCTGAGTCCAGCTAACAAAAACTTTCCAAAACATTTTATACCAAAATACATACACAGTTGATCTTGACTTGCATCCCTGGCGTACTTAAGTATTTCTGTTTACGTAAATACGCGAGTTACACACGTGTTCCATTTATTCATATGTTGTATCTGCTGATAAAAAAGATACCGCCCTCTGGAGTCGCAGAGCGAGGGACGAGCCCGGGGGAAAAGCAGGGGCGGGCAGGTACAGCATACGGTTTACGTGCGTGGCTCACTCCCAAAGCCTTTACTTCGCCGCCATAAATATTTTATTGAAGACTCTGCCCCCACCAACCCCGCCGTAGCCATCGCCCAAGTCGCTCACGCCAAGCACCACCCCCCGCCCTGTCCACGCCGTTTCCACGCCGTTCTCTTCGAGCCCGACAACACACCCGTTCTTCATCCGTCTCGACTTCCCTGTGGCCCTCGCTTCCTCCGTCTTCAGCAGTTTCGCTGCCTCTGCTTCCCCTTCTCGCCTATTCTCGCTCGGTTTGCGTCGGTTCGTCTAGTAGGCCAACTACCGCCTCACCATCTTGCCTGACTCGCCATCTCCGTTCCCAAATATCATTCCTGATGTTCCTCCGCGCCGTACCCGTACCTGCGATTCCTCTGAAGGGGAACTTCAGAGAATATTTTTAAAGGTTGACCATATTTTTAAATTTAAAAGAATAATTATTTTTGAATTTAATTAATTTATGAAAATAAAATTTGAAAACAAAACATGTAAACGATGTTTTTATAAATATGTCCAGTAACACTTTTTTTCGAATAGATATAATTTGAATTCCAATTCGGAGACCACGTTTGAAATGTACTATTAAAAATTCATTACTTTTTAATATTAATAATAATATTGATAACAGTTCCACGGAGATCCCATGGTTCTACGCCGCAACTAGACCCGCCGTTGTTTGCTGTGCTCTTCCCTCCGCACGCACGCTAAAGGCAACTGCGGCTGTGGCAGCGAGGGCGAAGGCAAAGGAGAGGGCGAGGGCGAGAGCGAGAGCGAGGGCAAGGTCAAAGAACAAGGGAGTCGAGGGCGAGGACGACGAGAGCGAGAACGTCGTGGGCGATGACGACGAGGGCGGGGACGGCGAGGGCGACGAGGGTGAGGGCGACGAGGGTGAGGGCGACGAGGGTGAGGACGACGAGGGCGATGACGACGAGGGCGGCGACGACGAGGGCGGCGACGACGAGGGCGGCGACGACGAACTGGGACGACGAGGGCGGGGACGAACGAGGGCGGGGACGACGAGGGCGGGGACGACGAGGGCGGGGACGACGAGGGCGGGGACGACGAGGGCGGGGACGACGAGGGCGGGGACGACGAGGGCGGGGACGACGAGGGCGGGGACGACGAGGGCGGGGACGACGAGGGCGGGGACGACGAGGGCGGGGACGACGAGGGCGGGGACGACGAGGGCGGGGACGACGAGGGCGGGGACGACGAGGGCGGGGACGACGAGGGCGGGGACGACGAGGGCGGGGACGACGTGGGTGGGGACGAGGAGGGCGAGGACAACGTGGGTGGGGACAAGGAGGGCGATGACGACGAGAGCGAGGTCGACGTGGGCGGAGACGACGAGGGCAAGAGCGGACGGTATGGCGTGGCAGCGTGGCGTGGCGCGAGCGTTCGCGTGCGGTTGTGGTGACTGCCGCCCGCGCACGGCGCGTCGCACTAAATCATTTGTGCCCCTTCGTCGTCCCCGTGGTGCTCGCCTGTCAGCCGCAGAGGGAAGGGAAGTCATTTGGGCGCTCTTCAAGCGCTGAAAAGAGGGGCCTTGCGGAAATATAGATCAAGGTGACTGCCCGGGGAGCCGATGTCGCTTATTGGGGATCAAGGTCCCCTATTAAGCAAGCACATTTTGTTAATCGCACAATTTACCACATTTTCTCTCTTTCTTCCCTTTGTTATTCTGTTGGATTTGGCGGAAAATCTGTTCCGTTTTGGCATATTATCAAAATAAAACTATATTAATGTAATTAATTAATGTATTTATAAATTGCGTGAATAAGCACAGTTTTGGGATGGCGCTATATGGTACAAAGCTGTACCACATAGAGTATCACTAGTATACGTTTCGGACAAAATTTTCACGTTATTCACTCTCTCAATGTTAGATCATATATTCCTTCCACTCATTTCCATTGTGAATCCTCTTTTTATGGTTCATTTTGTATGGTATATTTAATTTGAAATTTGTTGTCTGCGTTTACTCGTCTTCTCTTGAGTTTCCCACAGGACTAATCACCATGCATTTCTGTTCTACCACTTTCCTGCAATAATACTTGCTACAACAGTTTGTGTTCAACAATGTCTCAGCAATCTGGCAGATAGCATAACTATTAATGCAATATGTTAATTTTTAATGTAATACGTAGTAATTATTAAGCAACTTGTAGCCAACCTTCTGCATTCTAGGTTCAGAACGCTCTTTCCTGATGTAATTTTGATGGATCCTTCGGTGAAGTGAATTTGTTTCCAAGAGATGACCTTTAACAGGAGAGGAACCATTCAGTGTGAATTGGACTATGACATCTGCAATACAGTACATGCAGTTGATGACCAAATTAATATTCACGAAAGCAGTTTTTGTACTATATTATACAGATGCTCTTGATTCAGATAACATATTAATGATTTTAAAAAAATCAATACGACACACTGTGCTTCAATTCAACACTACACATTGCCACTTGAAACAATAATACTGAGCAATAGTACAACTCGTTTGAACGGTGTGCTACAGTTATATAATTACACTTGATCTTTTATCAGGTAGTTCAAGAAAGCACCAATACACTTGAATTTAACCTCTTAGAAGACACCTGTTCACGGACAGAGCAAAGTGTGGGGACTGGGTGGAGAGAGGTCCTCGGCGAGGATGAGGCAGGGGAGGGGACGGGGCGGGGACGGGCGGGGAGGGGGCGGGGACGGGCGGGGATGGGGCGGGGACGGGGAAGAGAACGAGCCGAGGACGAGGCTAGGACAGGGTGGGGACAAGGGTGGGTCGTGGCGGAGTCGGGGACGAGAACGGGGGCGAGGACGGGGCAGAGACGGGGCGAAGACGGGGCGGAGACGGAGCGGGGCGGGGCGGAGTCGGGGCGGGGGCGGAGCGAGGACGGGGCGAGAACGGGGCAGGGCAGAGACAGGACGAAGACGCGGCGGGAATGGGGCGGGGGCGGGGCGCGGACGGGCGGGGATGGGGATGGGGCAGGGCGAGGACGGGGCGAGGGCAGAGCGAGAACGGAACCGGGCTGGAACTGAGGGGTGGGGAGAGGAGGCCAGCGCAGTAGCGAGGTGTGGGCGCGGGGGCGGGGGCGGGGAGTGGGGCCGCGACGTGCCCTCCCGCGGTGCGGCGCTGCGAGGCCGCCACCTGGGAAAGTGCGGGGCGGGGCGCAGCGCGACCGCAGCCCGAGTAATAACCGCGGAGTCCCGCGCCGCTGCTCGCGACCGCTTCCTAACTCTGACCGCCGCCGCCGCCACCGCAGCGCCTGTGGTCGCGCCGCCAGCGCTGCAACGCGCTCCGTTCCGCCCCCCGCACCCTCACCCCCACCAGCGCGTTTTGCGTAATTGGCGAAACTCCTCTCTGCGCGCAGCGCTGCCTTGCTTCGTCCAGCGTTCACCGCACGCCTCTCACTGCCCGCCGCCCGCCGACCGTCCACCCCCCCCCCAGCTCATCCGAAGTCCTCCATCATCCTTTCGCTCACCCCCTCCACCATCTCCCCATCGGCGTCCCTCTTCATCCATCGGCATCTTTCTCCACTCAACATTCCACATTCAAGTTTCTTCCCCCAATCTTTTCTCCTCTGATTGCTCCTCTTCTTCTGCCCCGTTCTCTCCCCTTCTAGCTTATTCTCTCACCCTTCTCATCCCATCTACCCACACCCCTCTTTGCCCGTTTGTGCAGTCTACTTCGCGCCTTATACTTACCACGCTCGCGATTGACAGTTTGCAATCGGAGAATTCAACACATGGCAAAAGCTTACGATTTGTGAGAAATGGTTCAAGAACACAGGTCTACAAAATAAAATTTGAAATCTTCAGAAATATAAGCTTATTTTTCTAAAACAATTTTTAATACAGATTACGGTTTTCAGTTTTAATACAGATTACGGCATAGTAAATATAACTTAAGTGATATTCTATACCCCAGATTTGATATGTGCACAAAAGACTCTTGATTCCATTAACAAAATCTGACTTTTTTTACATGCACTGAAATGTTCACACACGCACTGAAAACGAATCAGGGCATCACATTCTCCTGGAGTTATTGTTTGTGCGAACGCATCATCTTTGAAAATCTATCGGATTTGGGAAGATTCCTTCCTTCATTTCTGCTGCGCTCATTTTTGGAAAACGTTCAGAGATTCTGGAATGCTCCTCAATTTGCCTTACCCATTGTCTTCACCAAACAATTAATGCTAGCTTTACATGAAGAAGAAGAAATATGATGACGGGATCAGCGAGTGGAACATTGAGAACACTGTTTTTCAGGCTCATAAAAAATCTTTTCCGTTACTATCTCTTCTTTTTCTGTTTTGAGATACACTAGTCAGAACAAGAGCTCCTTTCAATCCCAGCAACAGCAGTTCCTGAAGGAATAGTTTTTGCGGTTGAGGATTCGTACAGTCACCGTATTAAACCGTCCTATTTTAGAAATTAGTCGTGTTGGAGAAAATCTAAGCACATATTTAGAATCAGAGCGTGACATTTAGTAAATCTGAAATATTTTTTCCTGGTGATTTTTCATTGTTGACTAGGTTATGTCCTTATTTTGGAAGATAGGCAATATGGCACATTCGCAATATGAAAAACATCTTATCACAAAAATGATAGGTTCTAGAGAAATTGTAAGTACACATTTGGAAACAAGGCGTTATACATAGTAAATTTCACATATTTTATTTCTGATGATTTTTCATTCTTGATTTGTGCAATCAGGACCATTAGAATCTGCTATTGCATGCGACTGAACCAAATGCTTGCATTGTTATAATTATACTTACTTTTTTTGTTTTTTTAATTGAAAGTTCTCTTCTGTTTCTACTCATTTGTTTTACATCCTTGACCAAGCTAGCTGATTACTTGTCAAGAAATATGCCCTATTTCATAATTCGGCATATGCGTCTTCACAATGACAATATTCTATCCATGTTTGAGGAAACTTCACAGAAAACGTTTTGAAAGTTTGAGGTTTTCAAATAGTGATACACAAAATAATACGTCATTTTGTTCATGGAAGATATTGTATAAATGTGATTTAAAAACACTTGTATTATATTGTATATTTAATAACAGAATGTACAAATCAGAACTAGTTCGCTAGACGAAGAAGAAGAAGAGTCATTATGACGTCGTGATGTGTCAAACCACAGGGTGTCAGAAACTATACAATAAATTAATAATTGTATGTAACGGTGAACTTGAAAATATCTGTATGGGATCCCGAATAAACCAACCGAAACTCAAGGACCCAACAAATACATTTTTGATGGGAAGAAAAAAGAAGAAAAGTAAAATGAGAAGTCGAAGTAGCCTTCTGGGAGAGGTGCCGGCGTCACTTGCCACTGTTCGGATATTTTAATAATCAAAAGAAATTAATTTTCTATATGATCTCAAAAAGTGTTGCTAAAACACACATCATCGATTGTCGGACAACGAAAATAATTGTTTCCAAGAAAAACAAGCTTGGAATTGGAAAATAGCAAAATGGGAAGTCGAAGTTGCCTTCTGGGAGAGGTGCCGGCGGCACTTGCCACCGCTCGGACCATTCGGCCGAGAGCCAGCGCCCTGCGCCGCCCTGCGTCAGGAGAACTCACAAGGAGTGGGGTACGTCTTCTTTTATTATGAAATATATTCATGTTTCAACAGGTCAGTGTGCCGTATAGGCAACTAGATTTGCTTACTCTCAGGCTTTCGCCTTGCTTCAGCTCGGACATGGGCTGGCGCGGTATAGCTGCCTTTAGCCGCAGTCGTGTGCACCCCATTGTCCCGGGACGGCTGGGGGGCTCCCAGAAGGCGTCGGACTTCCACGGGGGAGACTGAAGCAGGACAGGTATTTCAGTGGAACGGTGTAAGTCCCAGGTTCTAAGGGTTTTGTTTTGTTTTTGCTTTGTAAACATTTTTCTAATTATTTTAACGATCCAACGTTAATACTTTAGACGTTTTCTCAATTTTCTTTACCATATATTTTTTTTATTTATATCTATTCTACTTGATTAAATTCATGGCTATATTTAATAAAATATTGTATAAACATATTTGACTTGCCACAAGGGACGCCCTGCTGCCCTAGAACAATTAAGCCGTGTGCAATCGCTATGGGCGATGATATTGCCGGGCGAAAATTGAAAATGTCTTCTAAGAAAATGTTAAAAAATCAAGTAAAAAACACTTTAAGAATTAGAAGTGCTTTGACAAAAGAAGCAGATTTCTACTAACTGTGAATGTGACGAAGGAAGATGCACATGTGTGCACATATTATTTTTTCCTTTTCCTACTGTTTGTTGATGCTTTTCCCGATGCTCAATGAAAGTGGATCATTCACAAATTTTCGATATAATATTATTTTCATTGATTTTATTTCCTCAATTGGAAAACTTGAAAGTGCAGAAATCATAGACGAGGTACCTGTTACAGTATCTGTGGGCCATGCAGGGATAAATTATATTTTCCGAACATTCAACTCTCGAGGGGGATGGGGCTTCTCAGCTCCCCCAGTCAATTTGCCCCCAGGATGTGCACGGAGACAACTGTCAATCATGTTCGGCGCGCAAGATATAGCCCCTTAAGGGCGGGGGCTCCTTAAGACTCTAGGGCGGCGCCCTAGCCAGAAAAACCAGCATCGGGAAAAGTTGCCGAAAGAATTAAACTTGTAAATTATTAAATCGGCTCATTTAATTTGTGCATACCACCGGCGTAATTTTTGAGAACGAATTTAGTTTTAGGTTCTTCCTTAACCGAAAGATTAATGTTTTTAGAATGGGTCGCTTCGTGGACTATCGCGAGACTGACTGTAACTGGTGCATGCGAGGCATAGAAGTTTGAGGAAGAGTGGGGATACTGGGAGTTAGATGGGATAGCGTGCTGCTATTAGGGCTATGTTCGGATGAGTCCACGCCTATTAACTACGCTAAAGAATACCGACTCTTTTATCTGATTTCATAAATAACTATTTTGTTTGCTGTAAATATGTTTTAAAAATCTCTTATTTTTGTGTGAACACTATTGTAATTTCCGTTATCAAGAAGTTGTTTTAGACAAGTTTTAACATCCAGATAGTGGAACTCGGTTGTATACCATATGCAATAGATTTCGTCGTTCAAGAAATATTTTGAAGAGGTAAAATATGTGATAATTCGGACACGCATGTCGCCCCTCCGAATTCTCAACCCACCGGCCGACACTGCCCCTTACAACGTGAATCTCAATGCGGCTTTGAGGAGTGTATACGCGGTCGAGCGCAGCTGGTGGTCGGCGCTTGAGTTGCTGTTTCATTTATTTTTCATTACAAAAATTAGGTTTAATGCCAAGCTGATTAATCAAGTCGTAACTATTCATGTTATGTCGAAAAGGCAGTATGTAATTCACAGCGTTTCAGCATTACGTCTTGAAATCCTTCAAAACACTTTTTTCTAGAATTCTACGAATATACAATATTCTAAAACAATCCTGTAAAACATAATGACAGTCGATTCGTCATGTCGAGAGGAATTAATGATCACGTGCAGATACCCTTAAAACCGCCAAAAACTCGTTTAAGATGGTTAACCCCTCCCATGAAGAAGGGTATTTCGAGACTTTTCATAAAATATTCTGTAAGTATGCCGAAAAATGTCGATTCCTCACCACTGAACCTAGACGCGTCCAATGAAACCTCACTTTCTTCGAAGATCCGTTTGTGAAGGACGCTTATGCAGGCGACATATATGATTAAATGCACATATGATTAAACGAAATAGCAACCCACCTCAGACATTTTGTCTGCCATGATTGCCATTCCTCTACGTTTTCTTGACAGCTTCTCAGAGGAACGGGTCTTTCTCGCCTTTCCGGGTAGTTAACATCATGTTGCTATATCTCGAAGTCGTCTTTGACTAATTGCTTCTATTATTTTTGTTCTTGGAATAATGAATGTGTTAGGATAAACACAGTTAACATCTTTTAGCTCTCAATAACAACTGTAATCAACTGTTATTCAGGCAGGCTCTTAAAAGATCATTTAGACCAATAACAACTTATAAAGTCCACGTCTATAAAATGCCAAGAAAAATAATATGCTTCTGATGAAAAATCACCACCGCTGCACCGTTCGAATACTTTCTCTTTATTGTGTGTGTACGTAATACATGAGAGAAAAATAATGAAAAGAAAAAATTGTAACTGTTTTAGAGAAAATATTTTAAGAGTTATAGAAAATTACCGAAATTTGATTCAAAATTGCACGAAAAGCTTTAATGATTTTAATCACCTATTTGGCTCACATTTAAACATTTAAACGTCCTAATATTGAAGAATTGATCGCATGAAGAACAAAATAACTTCTTCCAATAATGAAGATTACAGGTCAGGTTACGAATTAAGATGAATTTTGTAATATTTGAATATTCAGACTTTGTAATAAGTAGACATCGAATGTTTAGGAAAATACCTATTTTATTCTAAAGAAAATATTTAAAGGCAATTAATATACGTATATGAATTATGTAAAATTAAAAATTCTGACGAATTTTTAGTTTTTTTTGGGGGGGGGGTCTTTTTGACGTAAATGTCTTTTTAGACATATTTTTCCTTTTTAAAGGCTTTTTTTCTGTAAAATGTGTGTAATGTTCCTTCTAGTCTTGGTTTCAAGTACACGTTTAAATCATTTTCTGTTCTACTAATCACAATAATTGTCTACTGGTAACGAATCTCTCTTTTTTATGTAGACTGAAGTTTTCATTTGGGTTTACACATCACATTGAATACAAACCGAAAAGCTTGTAGGTATCTCCCACAAGCGGCGCACCCCTCAGACAAAAGCTAGAGGCTCCCGAGTAGTCTTCCGATGTGTGTGGAAGTGCAATGTGTGTAAGTGTGTGAGGAAGGGGAGAGGATAGCACAAGGAAAAGGAACATAAGGTTGCGCGTTGTTCGTGGCTGTTTGGTATGGTACTGTTCTCAAATTCGCAAGGATTTGATCGGAGAAAGCACGAAAAACTACGGATCAGTGCAGCCTGCCGTTAGAAGCAACATTTTGTCACAAACCCACCATCGTCGGCAGTCGAATCCTAATAGTACCTCCCAGTCAGAATAGCTGCAGAGCCGACTGTAATACTGGCTCAGAGCAATGTTCAGTCTGTCTAGTCATATTAATACAGAATTAGCACTTCCCTGCTTATTAATGAAAAATTCAGAGGAAAAATTTGCATTCATTTTTGAGAAGATTTTGAAAATGGCCTATTGATTTAGTGTGACTTACCCTCAAAAATTGAAAAATTTGTTTCAAATTGCCAGGGCTTTGAGTTCTACCAGATGGATCGAGGAATGTCCAATTTGGTGGATATTCTGTACAAGATTTAAGCGCTTGCATTATGGATTCAATGGCTGGCGGACGGACCCACAGACTTTTTTTGGAAAATAAACTTTTAGTACCAGGGCTCCTCAAAATGCGTTTCCTGTCAACATCTTGCGGTTGAGCTTTTTACATAACTTTCTAAACTACGTTTACTAACTAGGAACTAAAAATATAAAACAAGCGAGTCTGCTTATAGTGAACTCAAATATAATGAACTTTCTGTTGTAGTGAACTGAAAACAGGTTCCCATCTATACACGTAACAAATAAGCAGTAGAAGATTTCATTATAGTGAACACTAAACACCGGTAATTGTGAAGATAGTTCGTGGGAGAAGAGCGGTCAAGAAGGTTGTTCAGAGCGAGGGCACGAAATTCGGTTCGTATAACCCTACTTTACTCCTAACATTATACCTAAACCTTGCTACTGATGGTGTTGCTCATGAATGGTAATTCTGTTCAGCCTGAAGAATTAAGACATCTGGAAATCAGCGAAAGGATCTTCCAGATCAGAAGAAAATTATAATGCATAGAGTATATAAAAATTAAAAGGTTACTCCAACAGTCCAAGAAGCATTTAATGATGTTAAGACTGCTGTAAGATGTTTTATTGTGTAATCAATATAGAATAAAGTGTGAAGAAAGCACGAAGATATTGAAATTTTGCATTCGAGGCGATAGGATATTTGATTGTTCCTCAGAAATAATAAAATCAATCACAACTGAGAAGCTGTATTGCGCTTTCGAATCACCGGATAAGAAACCTCTGTTAAAAATGTTTGTTCCTAAAGGTTTACTATAACCGATGTCGACTGTTCTTTAAACAGTAGTTCAAAATGCTTTAGGCTCGGCATCGCCACGAATACAACCTACTACTTCCTCTCTCTCTCGTAACATTACACCGCCTACGAGCAATAGACTCGATCCTTCCGCCTCCCACGCGCCTATTGCGTGCGGAGAACACCAGTCAACACAATGAGCAAACCAACACCGGCGCTCGTATGGCAGCGTGATGACAGACTTGGCCCGAGCACCCTCACGCCGACAGTCGGCCCTACCGGCCGGCCGATTGACCCGGCCGGCGAAGAAAAACAAGCAGCGGGGGGCGTCGAGTTGCACCCCTTCACTCGAACGACTCGAACAAAGACGTTGGAGCAGAAATGCACTAGACTCGCTGAGAGCGCTGCTGTCGCGGAATAATTTCAATGCCGCCATTGTGGTGCATGGAAACGTACGTATAGGGAGGAGCTGCTCTAAGAGGGACTACTTTGACAGGTTGGGAAACAAAAATGAACGTCATGCGGGGCGATAACATTTACGAGGTAGCAACGAAGCCATTTATGAATGAGCTATCGGAAACGAAGCAGCAGTATAGCTCTGAAGAAGGCCACAGCAAGATGGCCGAAACGTCAGTAAAACCGACTGAGACGCGGCTCATCCCGGACAGCCAAGAACATAATGACTCCGGCCGCGGAAGCCTACGAATCTATCGGAAACGAACGCACTGACAGATGGACAGGAGTTTCTTCAAATTGGAAAAAATCCTAAAAGTGGTTTAGGCGCTAGTGGTGTTAACAGACGGACGGACAGACGGACAGACGAACGTTTTGTTTTCAATCGGTTTTTCGGTATCAAGGATCCACAGAACACGGATTCTGGTTACACCACGTGTAGGGGGATTTTTTTCCACTTAATTTAGCAACTGGTTTTATCCACTTTTTCGTTATCAGGGCTTGGCAAAGAATTTTTTCTCCCGAAAATTCGCCGTTTTTTTCGCGCAGCATTACATAACTTTCCCTATACTACGTATATTACTCCGTATGTAAGTACGTATACGGGAAAGTAAAAAGAGTGCTTGGAGGTAACCTGTTGTTGTCTTGCCGGCAGTGGCCAAGCAGTAGTAACAGCGCTTCCTTCTTATAATAATATCTCTATACCATGTGGACATCGTGGCGACTGTGATACGAGCGAGTTAGTTTTCGGAATAATCAGAGCCTGATTTATAAAAGTTTACGTCGCGGAACATGCCCTCAATTTTTCTACTAATGTAATAGAACTAGTTGTGTATTTATAATATATGTTAATGATTATTTTGAGGTACCTAAACGCCGTTCCGTCGCGTTCCGCCAGAAATCAAGCCCTGGGAATAATGATACGTTCTTCTCGGTTCGTGAATGTATCACTGTGTGAAACTATACGTGAAAGAAAATGGTTAAGAGTTATGCTGCGTGTATTAAATGCACGAATAAATTCACGTTGCAAGGTTAAATTCAATTTGACTCTTCAGAAGTAAATATTACGAGAGGACTATCTTAGAAAGAGCGTGTAGAACCTTAATTAGTAAAGAACTGTGAATCCATTTTATTAAGTGAAAGTGTTCGTAGCTGTATTGTAAAAGAAAAATGGCAGCTGACATAGAAAACATAGAAAACGTTATCCAGATACACGTAATGTTTTAGTTTTCCATTTAATCTTTTACTTTTGCCACATTCATCTAAAACAAAGGTAATGATTGAAAGGAGCGTGAATTCAGTGACAGATTTAAAATCATTCACTACAACGGTGATCATTTCCACTTTCAATTTATTCTGTGTCTTGAATTCTCCGACTGCGGAATTGGAGGAGCTTAGTCTCGAATGTAGCCGTATTGTGTTGCGAGTGTGCCAACGGCTGTTCCTTTGATTGATTGTCGTCGAATTTTGCTCTAAAATTCTTTGATCGATTGTAGGCAATGAAAAAGTATGGTGAGTACTCTGAGATCTGGTATGGAAATAATGGAGGTTACATTGTACACGACAGTGTCATACGTTGACTTGGATGTGAAATACTATATGCTTTCAGTGATGTAATTGACTAGAAGGAAGCAGGATCTGGTTATTATTGTTTCAATGCTCATTAAATATTCATGCCCCCGCTCGATGTCTTATTCGGCCCGGTCTGGAGCGATCGCACCCTTAGCTGCATGGATCATTTTAACTTCCACGATTCTCCTCTGTCCGCGATTCAATTGATTTCTCGGGAGTAAAGGGTCAATAGGACTTAGTAAAGTTGTCACAGTGAGAGGGGGGGGCAAAGCTACTGTGTTCGTTACCTCCCGACACGAAGCCAAAGATTGAAGGTTCCAATGCAGAGAAAAGTGTGAATGAGGTCATGAGAGAGTGTGGCTGAGAGCTTCTCATACAACCTCTCATTAACGTATTCAAGTTGTGCCATTATTTTATTCTTCATAGAATCATAATTTCATTAACTTTCAGAAAGTCTGGCATGAGAAGGAGCAATTTTCTGTAAATTTTTAACAAATTGATGCAGATTGCATGCACTGAAACATTCTAAGTGTACCCACAACCGAGGGTGTCACTACTACTCAACACCGGGGGCCTGTAATATCCATCTTCGAAATAAAGAACACGCTTAAAAGACATGCAAAACGTGGAAGTGTAGATGACAACAAATAACATTTTGTATTTCCACTATCTATTCAATTGAAAAGTTGTAAATATTCACCCTTTTGTATATTATATTTTTTAAATCGAATATAATGACCTTTTATTTTATATACGTATTTAACATTCTAGTGACCAGAAACTCGACGCTTCTAATTGAGAGTGTAGGATGTTAAAATTTAGAGTACAGCTTCCCACTTCTTAATCTAGGATGACAGTATTTTGGCGATATTAACTATTGTTATAAATATTTCAATAACCCAATTTTAAAAGTACATCTTCTGATTTATATATAGCCTACAACTTACGTATGTGCTTCTGTTTATATTCTTACAAATTAATATACAGAAGATTACACGACCGATTTTTCAGGCTTTAAAAATGCAAGTTTTTGTTTTACAAATGGAAGTTGGGAAGTGTTCTTAGGCAGATGTCTGGAAGAGGTTTCACGGGTTTTAAATCACATTGATTTAAACATTTCAAAAAAAGCGAGTGTTCTTTTTAAATCAACATTTTCTCCTTCAAGTCAAAAACCCGTCGAGTTTTGTTTGTTGTGTAGAGTTCGTAATCTTTTCAGTTATCGGAGCATAATTTTAACCATATAAATATTTAACCTAAAAACATTATTTTAACAAAATAACTTTCTTAAATCAATTAATTGTTTTGACAAAAACTCTATCACCAAAAATCATCTTTAACCAAAACACCTTATGTAAACAAAACTTAGCCTAATTAAAAAAACGTATTTTAACAAAAAACGCTGTTTAACAAAAATTATTTAAACAGAAACGATTAATTAAACCACAAAAACTGATTTAAACAAAAAAATAATTTAAACTGAAATTTGTTTACAACGAAAGACATTATTTAAAAAAATATTTTTAAAAAAGACATTATTTAAAAGAAAAAATGTTTCAAAGAAAAATTGTTTAAAAGAAAACCAAAATTTAAAAACGGGTTGTATTAAAACTACCTATAAGATTTTTTTCAATCCTAATAGAAGAATGATTTTTCTGTATTAACGATAAAAACAATGAAGTGAAATTAACATATTTTCACGATAAACTCTAAATCTCACGAAATCTATTAAACATTTTACAAAATGAATATTTTTACGTTTCTGTAATGGAAGAAGAGAATTTACTTAGTTTCTTATTCATTTGCACAAATATGATTCCGGGAGTACTGTAATTGGTTCTCGGCCAGTTTCTTCTTTCCAAAAATCAACAACATTTTGGGCTGAATTAATGTCATAATGAACGCTTCATTTATTTATAATTTATACATATTCATTATAGCAATGAATGTTAAGCACGATAATTAAATATTAAATACCTGATGATTTTTATCAGTGATTTTCAAAAAACTCTAAAACGAAATGATAGTAATGTCGCTTATTCTTAACGCGAAAAAAATTAGAAGTGGAAAAGAAAAGCCTCTGGTGGCTATCGTTGCGCACCCAGCGCGCTCCAGTGGCCACTGCTGAATGTTCTCCCGGCCGTGCTCTACACACTTCTTTCCAGCCTACAATATTCGCTGATTATATTATATACAGTGTGCCTAACAACAGGAAAATCATTTCTGGAATATGTCCATAATAATTATTGAGTTATTATGTAAACCAGATGTCCCCTTCCGACCTAAGGATTTACATGGTTAGTCTGCTAAGTTTCTAGTAATTTGATGGAAAATATCTCACTGCCACGCTGGAAATAGATCATAGTTTTTCGATCATCAAAATCAATCAATTGGTTCAAAAGCTTTGAAAACAGGAAGAATCTTAAAAGGCCTCGTTGAAAACCCTTACTCTTTTTCCTTCCCTTAGTCGGATAACCACAAATAAGGGTAATAGCCGATTTACATGGATCTCTTCCCTCTCTTTTGCTTTGTAAACACTGTGTTGACAATGTTGAGGAATTTGGTCACAACTGGAGCTGTTTTCTGGGTTTTGTACTTTGGCTACCCTGAAAGTAATTATCTCATTCTTTTTAAAAGATGCAATGTATTTAAATGTATTTGCTTTTGTGTATATGCCATTGAAGAGTTTTGGAGATCGAATAACCAAGAATTAAATATAGATTATTTAGTATTAAAAACACATTGCTAACCCATTGCCTCTTCGAAAACATCAATTAACATATTAAAATACTACCAGAAACATTATAGCCCAAACATGAGAAAAAAGTGAAATCTTACATCTTACAAAAATGTGTTTAAAAATATATTTTCTAAATTGTTGAACAGTGCACATTACACGACAATGCTTGTTACACTCTTAATTGTAAAAATATATTTTTAAACTGGGTATAATCACTTAAAATAAAAATATAAATAATACCTATTTGATATTTTAGAGTCTTTTTAAACATTTTAGAAATTAATATAAATTTTAATTCCATTCCCGAACATTGCACAAAAATATACATTGTGAACACTATTATAAGAAGTTATAATTTTGAGGACAAGTTCCCACATTAAACCTTGGATGTAAACTACAAAACAACCCTTCAGCCTACATCGCCCGCATCCAAAATGAATTCGATAACATCTCCAATTAGGCCGGTTCCTAACCTCTCCTCGGCTGAACGCTCGCTGCGTGTCAGACGCTTGAGCGGTGGAGCGGGTGAAGTGCGGCAGCACAGGCCGTGAAGCAAGCGGTGGCTAGGTATTCACACCGAGTGGACGCCGACGAGACGCAGGGCCGTGTTACACTGTAAAAGAACTGTGTCAAACATGTTTCACTAGCTACATAGCTAGGTCGAATTTAGGCGCTGTCTGGATAGGATTTCTACCGCAGCCGCCTGCCCTAATCGGTAGTTTTTCGTGGTTTCTCCGATCAACACCAGGTGAATGCCGGAGCAGTACCCTAACAAACGGGACACGGAACGCACGCGATCTTTCCTTCCTCTTCCTTGTCCTTTACTCACCCCTTTCTGACTCACACACTCACACTCCACACTTATCGAGAGACCATTCGGGAGCTTGGAGCTTAACCCGCCTGGGGCACTGCCTCGCTGATGGGAGATACCTGATAGAGGAAAATCTCTCAGACCGACGGGTACGCGGGCGCGGTATCTCGCGGGAGAAGATCGCCATCACCTCCCGCAATAAAAACAGGCGCTACACTTACTACACTAAGAACCGCACACACGACTCATAACCAAACAAGTTATGACGCTCGACGCTCTTCAAATTTCAGTTGCTTCCCACTATAAGATTTCATTTGTTTCTTAGCAAACGTCAGCAACTCTGTAGTTGACATCATTTGAAGCCTTTGATTGGATAACGTAACCTCCTCTCCCCTTTCCCTCTGGAGCTGTCAAGAAGACATAAGTATTATTCGCAGTATACGTACGGAGAATAGCGCATTCCTTTGCGCCACCGATACCGCCATTTTATATCCAGCTCTCAGAAGAGCTGGAACTGAGTGTTGGGAGCCATCAATTTATCGAAAATCTCAAATTATTCTCAAAATTATTCTCAAAAACCTGCATATTGCCGCGAATTGTTTTCATTTCTCCTCAAAAACTGAATTCTGTGGGTATTACACTGGCGGGGCTATCAGATGAGAGGATATTGAATGGCCGCGTTTTGCTACTTCTTGGCGGTTCCTTAAGTTTCCGACTTGAGCAAGATTTCGCTCATCAATAAGAAAACCTACTTGGCAGTTCGTAGTCTTATCTTTGTTTGTAATGCTGTAAGTTTGCAGTCGACATCTCACTTACTTTTGTGGAGAGAGGTATTCGAGTTCAAAGCAGTGCATGAAATTTCATGGTGTTTCACTTGTTCACTACAACGCACATTTATATACTATTCAGATTACAATGTTGTGAAGGCCTACGGCTTTAAGTAATTGGACTTTTCACACTACCTTCCAGATTGGACTCCCGGCGATGTCACCACTTATCAAAAATGAAATATTCGGAAAAGAAAAGTTACTGCGAGTCTGAAATGATAGAAGAGTTTTTGAACATTCTGCAAACAAAACTTCGAAATATTTTTTCAAGGGCCTAGAAACATTAATTTACAGATGTGAAAAGTGGGTTGGAGTAAAGGATGATTAACATGAAAAGTCACGTAATTTTTTTCTTGCTATCAAAAATAGAAGTTATTGAGGCCAGAAACGTATGCAACCTACCACGTAGGAACTCTGCTTGATTCTTCCTCACATCGCTCTGGCCGACGCGACGCTGTAGTTCGCCGTGAACGCCGCGGTGCGTCGTCGCCTCCACTGCCGCCCGTCCCTGCCCCCGTCCCCGCTACCATCACTGGTCAGCTGCGGTTCCAGAATATTTACAGTCCGTGACCTTATTAACGTAACCACTACATTTTTTAAAACTTTTTGCCACTCTGTAATTTTCTGGTAATGTTTGCTATTGATGCCTTAAAAAGGAACCTTTTGAGAAACCTGATGTTGTGAAAGGGGGTCAAGTTCTATTAATCCCTTAATTTCTCCTTTTTTCTTTAAAGACAGGTTCTTTGGTCTTCTCACCACAAACATACAAGAAATTTAGGTAAAGATTTAGTTACACAAAAAGTTATTAAAAATTACCAGTTTATGAAAAAAATTAATAAAATCTAACATAAAACAATAAATTGTAGATAAACATACCGAAAAAACTCGCACGTTTTGTAAAATAAAACAATGATTCAACAAGAAAGTTATGCAGTCTTTCATTCTTAAAACCAATGTGGCCTCACATAGGATCAATGTTGCCATCAAACAACTAGTGGTGCTACAGAATGCTACAGACTTTCCCGTATTCGTTTTCTATTTCCTTGGGTTTTCGCTAGCTATTCGGAATTGCCACAAACTCTTGCTTGCCAACTGTCATCTACCACCGCAAAAGTACATTTGTTTTGTGATTTTCTTAATTTTTCGGTTTCCTATTGGTAGAACGGAAACATTAATTTTAGAATATTAAAGAACACAAAAACCTAGTCATAAATGGCAATTTTTTTTAAACAATTATGTGCTGTTTAAGAGAAAATAGCGTTTAAGCGCTACTAAAAATGCGAAATTTGAAGCTCATTTTCACAGAAAATTTTTGAATTCTCAAAATATTTTATTTGAAGTTATTTGAAGCACTTAAACTCACAAATATAATAATTCTTACAAATTGCTGGTAATGCGCATATTAAAGATGTGAGAGATCTTTCAAAAAAACGTGAGAGACAAGTAAAAAAATTTACATTTTTGTAATTTTTGAAAAAAAACAACCTATAGAGCAATATGGCTTTTATGTCATCTGATAGAGCACATTTATTACTATCCCTACCAAAAGTTTAAAGAAAAAATTTGGAGCCGTTTTTGAGAAAAGTTTGTTTTTGTAATTTTTTAAAATCGCACATATTGCACGGAATATTGCACGAAAACTACTAAAATTTTGAAAAACATTTACATGACATTTATGAAAGAACTCAATATGCAGAACAAATTTTGTTTGAAGAAAAAAATCTCTATCTTCAATTTTGTAGTTGGAGAAAGACGCCGAAAAAAATTCAAACTTTCGAAAATTCAATTTTGAAAAAATTCAACTTTCAAAAAACAATTTTCGAAAATTCAGAGTTATCCGTGAAAGTCGGACCTATGCCATATTAGTAAGTGTATTTTACTCTTTTCATTCAAGAAATTTAAAGAAAAAATTTGGAGCCGTTTTTGAGAAAATTTTGAAAACCCCCGGGGGCCTTCGTATAAAGTACCCCCAAATTTTGAAGAATCTTTTTCAAATCTCAAAGCATTGACTAGAATCAGATCGACCACGGAATATCCATTTTGGAAGAAATCGTACGTATGGTTTAGGCGCTAGCAGTGTTCACAGACAGACGGACGGACGGACGGACGGACAGACGGACGATTTCCTTTCAATTGGTATTTCGGTATCAAGGACCCACAAAAGAGGGTTTCTGGCTACACCACGTGTAAGGGGATTTTTTTCTTAATTTAGCAACTGGTTTTATCCACTTATTCGTTTTCGCGGTCCGGCAATTAATTTTTTTCCGCCGAAAATTGGCCATTTTTTTGCGCAGCATTACATAAATTTCCCTATACTACATATATCACCCCGTGTATACGTACGTATACGGGAAAGTAAAAATTGTTGATACGTATTCACCAAAGAGTTGCCACTACTTAAAAATATGAATAGAAAAAGTTTTACCTTAAAAAACGAGGGGAAAGCAAAAAACTATTGAATTTTGCAGGTGGTCACAATAATATGAGCAGGGACTGCACGTGCAAAGTAAGCAGGGGCGAGGCGCCCGCTCATCGCTAGATTCCAAGATGATAAAGCAAAATTATAAAAATTAGGCATTTTAAATATTTTAGAGAATAATTTAATATTAGGAAAATCTATTGATGTTTTAATGATAACAGTAAAAAAATAGTTGAAAAATATTTATGGAACAATGGAAGCGCGGTAAGGATTCGCCAAAATTAGCGCATCGAATTCAGAGCTCGCCGTCGCTGGCGGTGACTCAACCAGTCGCTTCGTGACGTCTGCCTCTACACTCCAGTTCAGTTGTACTCGGCTCCTCTCGCTCATGTGTGATGAAAGAACCATTTAGACGTAGTATGCGTCGCTAATGAATAAAAGACGGGTGTTGTCTGGTATCAAATATATGTCGCACTTAAGATCTTTTCGAAGTCTTAAGAACGAATCTTAAGAATTTCGTTTTCCGCCCAGACGCTGTAAGATAGTTCTGAGGTTGATAGCTACGGTATCGAAAAGATCTTACGTACAATATATATTTGATACCAGACAACACCCGTCTTTTATTCATTATTAAAAAAGGTGTCTACACCACCAGCAGTTATATTAATATGTGTCGCTAGTTGATGGGGAGAGGAAGGACCAAGCAACTCGTGAAGGAGAAAGTGAATGAGCGTGTAATTTACAGAATTTAGTACACTTGCCCAGGTAGCGAAGCATTCCTTCCGCGAGTGGGTGGCAGAGCGACGGGTGCCTTCGGCATCTCCGGTGGTAACGAAAGAGTGGAAGAGCTCTGAGACTCTCGCATCTTTACACCGTATGACATCCGACGTCGGCAAGTGACGAGCGGGCTCACTTTTGCGTTTCGCGAGGATCGGAATGCCATATCGCGACATACACATGTGTGAATTTGTGAGTGAAATGGTGAATTGTTTTTGTACGCGACCTGATTCTTGAGAGCATTTACAGTGTTTTCAGTTTTCTTAATTCTGATGCCTTGTAAAATAACCTGAAGACATCGTAGTTTAGTTGAAAAAACTATTTTGTTCACTTATATTTGAAGAGAAACTTTTGATTGATGGAATATTTTTGCTTTTGATCGTGAAACGAATTTTTCCGAGAATTTGTTGGCTAACTTGTGTACAGATATTTCTGAATCACTGGGATTTAAAATACGAACTGATTGTTTTTAATACAACTGTAATATTTCAAGAGAAATCCTCGCGTAAAAGACGCAATTGCAATTTTCAAAAGAAGAAAATTTTGACAACATATTTAAGGAAATGAATATGCACGTACCCAACTCCAAGAGCATCCGTAGAAAGGAGATTTTTGATTTAAAATAATACACAATTATAAAAATTAGAACATGAAATACAAGGACAGGAGTGGATGTGGAACTTGTTCTTTGTATCAATCCATTCCTCCATTCTTAGGAATCAACAGGCGACAAAGAGGATTTACACAACATGCATTAAAAAATTTGCCATTTCAACAGGTCGGCTATAGTCTCTTTATATTTATTAATGTTTAAGATTATTTACACACGCCAGTCCGATAAATTCATGAATGTCGTCAAAAAACAGTAACATGACAGATTTCAAACATCGTAGATTAATTTAGGAGAAATGATACACACTTTTTTAATTTAAATAATTTAGAATCTAAATTTAAGTGCTTATCGAGATCGTTGATAAACAAGAATCAGTGAGTAGCATTCTCTTGCGTATCTTTATTTTGTGGCATTCTCCCCCCTCCCCACGCAAACGGACCAAGGATCGCGCGCGATCTTTCCTTTCTATTCCTTGTCCTATCCTCACCACTTACACTAACATGCACTACACTACCACACTTGCCTAGAGACCGGTCGGGGCCATAGATCTTGTCCCGGCTGGTGCTGTTACCCATTGGTGGGAGATACCTGATAAGGGAAAATCCACTAGCCGGCGGTAGGTCGGCGCCGGATCTCGGCATCCAGCGGGGAAAAATCACCGTCACCCCCGACGACATGCATTGCACTTACGTGACTAATAACCAGTAGTTGACGCACCTGGAATCACTAATAATCAATCACCTCCGCCTTCGCCCCTATCGTCACCGCCGTCACCGCCGTCACCACCACTACCACCACCATCACTACCACTGCCGGCGCGGACGCTACCGTTGCCAGGCCGACGCCACCACAGCCACCTTCTCCGCCACCTCCGTCATCATTGTCATAACCTCCGCCACCTCCACCATCGCTACTGCCATCCCCACCGTCATCACCTCCGTTTGTCCCCTTCGCCCGCGCCCTCCGCCCCCGCGCAGTCCCGGAATGCCGGCACCCGCGGCGCAAGTGTGTCCGCTCCGCCTCCGCCCTGTTGAATTAGGACACAAAAGCGGCGGCGGGCCCAGCTGCACCCGCGGCCGCCGCGGCCCCAAAGAAGCGGCGGCGGCGCGGAGCCCAGGAGCGTCGCTGACAAATTGTCCCGGCGCTGTCGCGGCATTGTGGGCTGGGCTCCCCGCCGCCGGCGCGCCGCCCCGTAGTTTCACATCTTGTGTGATCTCTGTCTCGTGCGCGGACCCGACCCAAGCCAGTTCCAAAACATCCAGCGCTGTGGGTCCGAACCCTCCACGAACCCATCCTGACCTCGAGCCCGAGACTGAGCGCGAGTCCGAGTCCGAGTCCGAGTCCGAGTCCGAGTCCGAGTCCGAGTCCGAGTCCGAGTCCGAGCCCGAGCCCGAGCCCGAGCCCGAGCCCGAGCCCGAGCCCGAGCCCGAGCCCGAGCCCGGGCCCGAGCCCGAGCCCGAGCCCGAGCCCGAGCCCGAGCCCGAGCCCGAGCCCGAGCCCGAGTCCGAGCCCGAGCCCGAGCCCGAGCCCGAGCCCGAGCCCGAGCCCGAGCCCGAGCCCGAGTCCGAGCCCGAGTCCGAGCCCGAGTCCGAGCCCGAGTCCGAGCCCGAGCCCGAGCCCGAGCCCGAGCCCGAGCCCGAGCCCGAGCCCGAGCCCGAGCACGAGCCCGAGCACGAGCACGAGCACGAGCCCGAGCACGAGCCCGAGCCCGAGCCCGAGCCCGAGCCCGAGCCCGAGCCCGAGCCCGAGCCCGAGCCCGAGCACGAGCACGAGCCCGAGCACGAGCACGAGCACGAGCACGAGCCCGAGCACGAGCCCGAGCACGAGCACGAGCCCAGACTGAGCTCGAGTCTGAGTCCAAGCCCGAGACTGAGCGCGAGTCCGAGTCCGAGTCCGAGTCCGAGTCCGAGTCCGAGTCCGAGTCCGAGCCCGAGCCCGAGCCCGAGCCCGAGCCCGAGCCCGAGCCCGAGCCCGAGCCCGAGCCCGAGCCCGAGCCCGAGCACGAGCACGAGCACGAGCCCGAGCACGAGCACGAGCACGAGCACGAGCCCGAGCACGAGCCCGAGCACGAGCACGAGCACGAGCCCAGACTGAGCTCGAGTCTGAGTCCAAGCCCGAGACTGAGCGCGAGTCCGAGTCCGAGTCCGAGTCCGAGTCCGAGTCCGAGCCGAGTCCCGAGCCCGAGCCCGAGCCCGAGCCCGAGCCCGAGCCCGAGCCCGAGCCCGAGCCCGAGCCCGAGCCCGGGCCCGAGCCCGGGCCCGAGCCCGAGCCCGAGCCCGAGCCCGAGCCCGAGCCCGAGCCCGAGCCCGAGCCCGAGCCCGAGCCCGAGCCCGAGCCCGAGCACGAGCACGAGCCCGAGCACGAGCACGAGCACGAGCCCGAGCACGAGCCCGAGCACGAGCACGAGCACGAGCCCAGACTGAGCTCGAGTCTGAGTCCAAGCCCGAGACTGAGCGCGAGTCCGAATCCGAGCCTGAGCCCGAGGCCGAGGCCGAGCCCGAGCCGGAAACACGTGAGTGTCCAGTCTCGAGCGCGTCCCGAATACTTTCGAAGCTGCACCGAATGCGGTCTGAGCCCGGTCCGAACCCGTCACTAGCTCGTCCCGAAACCGTCACGAGCCCTGCCCAAATCCGACCAAAATTCTGGAAATGCTCGTTAAAGGTCGAGTCAAAATATAAAGCTCGACTCGAACACGATCCCAGCCCGGACGGAGATCGTTCTCACCCTTTCCGTCTGTGGCCCGTTTCCCTGAGCCAATCCGCAGTCAGCGCAATGACTTTGTGCCTGGTTACGAACTGGCTCTGGCTCAGGCTCGAGCTTGGGCTTCGAAATTAATACAGGAACTTTTATATCAGAATACAAACTAGGAAGTTAAGGAAATTTGGTTTCATGTTAAACTTTTAACGATAGATGGATATAACTGTGTCTCAAACCCGCGCCATTCCCAAGTCGGTTCCCAAGCGTATTGCATGTTGTCAGTGTGTGCCATTCCTGAACTACTACATACAGTCATCACAAATGATTATCAATATCAATAAATGTACGTACTTGCTGCAGAACTCTAAATTCTCTTCACGTTCCTTTCCCAGACGAGCCGCATTCCTGATATATTGCATTCTTCCGATTCCAGCTAACATAACTGAACGGTGAAAAGATCATCTATCGGAACGATTTTTTACAGTTCGCGTGAAGATAAAGAGCGACATGCTGAATTTTCATTTGAATTCTTTTTAAAATTGTAAATTCTAAGGAAATCACAATAATGTTTTGACTACAAGAATATAATATCGTGATTCCACCATCAGAGCGATAATATGTAAATAAATAAATATGCAACATTGCGTTTTAAACAGTTTGCTGTTTGTATAGTCTACACCTTAAATTAAAATAAATAAATATTGATTTTATTCAATTTGCTACTCATAATTTTTCATAGTAATACATGAAAATTGAAATGATTTCGAACGAGAATTTGGTTCCAAATCGAATAGTTATTAGAGTACTAATTGCTGGTTTTACTTTGGAATTATTAACTTTTGTATTTACAATAGTTAATTTGTATCCAGTAAAATATTATTGTATTCATTATACAATTCTTACTCTATATGTTTACATATGTGACTTAAATCCCGAAAGTTTTCTTATAACACTTATTTACTATATCATCGATGTAGGTCATTCGCATTTATCGGGAGTAGAGGATACATCGCATTAATTGCATTATTTGGTAAAGATTTAAATATAGAGTCGTCATTTTTATTTCAGAACATAAGCTAGGAGTTTCAAGAAATTTCCTCGGTTTCATGTTAAATCTTTAACGATAGATGGATTTAATTGTTCCTCGATTTAACAAAAAATTGTTTTGTTGTTGGAAAAGGTTTTCGCAAGCGACAAACTACCGTGGAGCGCAATATATTACTATTATTGCCACACAACGAACGTTCTTTGTTTTTGTTGTTTGTACTTTATGAAGTCATCGATGGACATAAAAAATTGTGGAACTGATTCAGTATTAATAAATAAAAAGTTTATTTGTAAAACGGTTACAGTTTCATTTGTCATTCAAAGAAGAGATTTCTGCCTTGCCTTCCTGTCAAACGAACATAAATGGTTTCATAAGCCATGCCACGAAGCGGTTCACGAAATCTAAACGAACACCGAACACGTAACAGCTTGTGGGTTAGTTTTTCCCTGGAAGCTACGCTTCCAAATTATGCTCGGTAATGGGAGCAGCAAAAACGTCTTAAAGCGGTCGCTGCGGCAGGAGAAGAATGTGGAGGCGACCGCACGGACGGCGCGCTGTCACGCGCACGGGCGTGCGGGCCACACTCCGCTGGTGGTCACGGCGGAACCACCACCACCGCCACCACCACTACCACCACTTGCGGCTCGACCGCGTACACACTCAAGGCCGGATTGAGACTCGCGATTCAAGAGGGCTCCACAGTGCTCACGGAACATGGTAGTCGACAGTTGGCTTCGCCAGCGTAATCTAGTACACGTCTCAAAGATGTTGATATAGAAATAAACTACACCACGCACGTAACACCGCGCCCGCCTGGTGAGCCCGGCGCTCCTACGGACACTGGCAACTTCCCCTGACTCCGCTCTCATTTCCCCTCCAAATCCAGAAATCGGTGTATCAGCGCAAGCTAAAGCGGCGCAAGGTGGCGAAAAGTGGCTTTATACGAAAATCTGTTTGCCAGATTTGTTCTATTAAATAACAGCAAGTTGTATTTTGTTTGTATTCTTCACTTCTTATTTCTTTTTGATGTTTATTTTCTTACTAAATTCTCCCTTATATAAACATCTTTGCTAAGTGACGGGAATATGTTTGAATGTAGAACTTGTTTTTGTTTTGTGTCGTGTTATTAAATCGTTCAATTATTTATTGTATTTAGCAATAATGTGGAATAAATTCATAAGCCCCTACAAATTAACAATTCTATATAGTGGGAATTCTAGAATATTTGTCTGTTAAACCTTCTTACCTGAAGTTTTAACAGACAAAACAAGTTAATGCTTTTATATCACTCTTAAGAAAACAGGATTACAAAATGAAGATACTTTTGATTCAATTTTTTAAAAATTTTATTCCCAACTGTGAATTTTAAATCTGACTGATGTATTACTTCATTTTATTAAATCATTTTAAAGAGTAAATGGTAATTAACAGAGTTAATTTTGTGACAATAATTCTCAAGTAACTTCTCCCAAAGACGGTCATATCCTAGGTATCCAGTAACGTACCGTCACCTCGGGACATTGTACATCCCTTACTTTTAAATCTCGCGCCAATTTCTCTGGACGCAGTGCCCGTGAACTTTAAGCTTGCTACCAGAGAGTATATAACAGAGACGGCACTCAATGTATATTGGCGAGCTCTTATTTGACCTGGTGGGGGGAACCGACAGAGAGAGTGGGGGACGCCGCCATTCCCGTGCCCCAATAGCGTCGAAGCTTTAAAAATATGCCGGGAATACGAATCAGCCAATCACGACGACCCACTCAAAACGAGTAGCGAAGACGACCCCGGGGTCAGAGAGTACAGCTCGGTTTCACTTCCAATATTATTTATATTGACTTTTGAATGTATTTATAAGTACATATGATTTGCAGATGAATTAAGAACAAAATAAATGTTACACGATTTAGGAATTTGAAGGCAGGGAAAGAAATCTAGGATAAACATGCAAAATAAACGAAAGTGATTTCACATTTTAACATTTATTTTCAAATTAAACATGGAATAATACAAAGACATAATACACATACATCCAAAAATTGTGAAATATCACTAATTCAACTTTCTGTTGGCTCCCTACATACATATTTAAACCCTGACAATCTATTCAAAAAGAAATTATAAAAAGCAGCAAAAACAGCATAATTCATTGGCATACAGTGATGACAATTAAAAAACACACAGATATATGGATATTGCAATAAGCCTAAAGTGAGTTGCAATGTGAAATGTATAAAATACACCGTTACCAAACAAGTAAGAGTTCAAAAAGGAAAATACAATTGAGTGATCGACTTGAACTTTTCTAGTCACAACATACAAACATAGATAAGTAAGATCCTATCAATTAATCTCAAAACCCAAGATTCAAAGCACTGAAATGAATCAACATACTAAGATTTGTAAATACAAAACGTGTAAATTGAATTCATATACTGTCAATACATTGATATGTAGTAAATATGTACTTATGTATTTGCCCACTTGTTACAGTGCAAGCTCTTATTCATGCTCAGATTTATATGGAATGATATACATAATATTAACATAAATATGTACTAATACTGTTCAACTATGACCTACAATACACACCAAATTTTTTAGTAAAATAATGTCTTAATCGAATGCTTCTCTTGCATAACTAGGATGGACAAATACTGTAGCTTGCAGATTAGCCAGTAAACAAATTTTATACACTTGTGTGGCTGAAAACAAGTTCTTTAATCTTTTTCACACAATTGACCATTTACAAATCTGCGAGTTACTGAGCATTGTTTCAAACATTCCAATATGGATCTGTGCCTTTTGTTTTAATATTGCTTAGTTCTGGTAAAAACCCCATCCAACATGAGAGGAAAAACTGGAGACAAACTTTAATAATATTTTGTGGAGTGAATTCTGTAAGTTCTATAAATTAGATTAACCATGTACATTTGAACTAAATGTCTTTCTAATCGTTCATGAATAATTTTAAAAGAATATGTAATACATTGCAAATAAAATGTAGACAGGGCTGGGCAGTATTTAAATACATACAAGAAAAATAGATAAAAAGTAAGCATTATTCGGTCAAGAAAATTGAGAAAATGTCGTAAGAAGTAATGTCGGGCCACTGAAATAATTAGGAAAATGTTTACAAATAAAAAACAAAACGAAACACTTAGAACCTGGGACTTGCACCGTTCCACTGAAATACCTGCCGTGCTTCAGTCTCCCCCGTGGAAGTCCGACGCCTTCTGGGAGCCCCCCGGCCGTCCCGGGACAATGGGGCGCATACGACTGCGGCTAAAGGCAGCTATACCGCGCCAGCCCATGTCCGAGCTGAAGCAAGGCGAAAGCCTGACCAGTAAGCAAATCTAGTTGCCTACACGGCACACTGACCTGTTGAAACATGAATATATTTCATAATAAAAGAAGACGTACCCCACTCCTTGTGAGTTCTCCTGACGCAGCTGGCGCAGGGCGCTGGCTCTCGGCCGAAGGGTCCGAGCGATGGCAAGTGCCGCCGGCACCTCTCCCAGAGGGCAACTTCGACTTCCCATTTTGCTCTTTTCCATTTTATTTTATTTTCCAAATTCTTCCAGCGTCCAGTTACACTTTCTTAAATCGTCACTATTTTATAACAATGGTAGTTAAGTATCTCAATAAATTGCTTGTCTATTCGAGCAGGTCAAAACGCATTCTATTATCGTTCGTTCTGGCTGGTTTCTTTCGCAGTCTCTGAAGGCAACTCCACACATTCGCTATTCGGCGAACAGCGAGCAACCGCTCGCCGAATCCCGAGTAGTAAAGATGGGTTGCTTGCTATTTGCCGAGTGACGAACATTCGGCGCTGGCCCTACCCATTGCGTGTCGGTCTTTTGGACACATCAAGGGGACCGAACATTCGACGAACACATCAGCTGATCGGGATCAGGCGAGCAGTAACGCGCTGCTCGGCGAATGCCGAATATCTGGAGCCACATTGAGGCCAAATCCAGGGTTGCCATCTGTCCTCTTTTGGAGGACATGTCCTCCTTTTTTAAAACTGTCCGCCTGTCCTCCCTCCTTTTTTAAATTTGTATGAAATGTCCTCCTTTTTTTCCCTGTAGAATTGAAAATAATACTGGCAAAATTATAAAGTAATTCTTCAGTAAGGACGTCATATCTTGAATATCTACATTTTTAAGAAGAAGAAAATCAATGACCTGAACTATGAAATGATTTTACCAAGTCTACATTACTTACAGGAGAGAGGTATCACCATTGATGACTGTAAATTCTTTGACCAGTATCAGTGCTTGAAAGCATTTCTTTGTGGACAAAATGAATATTTTGAGAAGTTGGTGCATGCACAATGGGTGAATTTCTTTGAGAACATACAAACATTAGACAGTTTTTCTGAACTTTTAAAGATTTGCCAATTTTATTTCACAATTTTCCGGTTCAAATTGCAGTGTTGAAAGAGTGTTTTCTTTAATTCACAGTGGACTGATGAGAGAAATAGACTGCTTGTTGAGTCAGTAGAAGGAATCATAACTGTGAAATATAATTTGAAACATTTAAATTGCTTGCAGTTCTATAAATATATAATTTCTAAACTAGATTTGTTGAAAAAAAATTCATCAAATGATAAATATTATTCGAGCAATAAAAATCAATAAAGTTGGTATCTTTCTGCAAAGCAAAGTCTAATATTAATTTAATTAATATTATTGGAGTAAAATATATATACATATATATATACATATATATATATACATATATATACATATATATATATACATATATATATATATATATATACATACATATATATTGATTACAAACAATCAATTTTAAATCCGTCTGTGAAACGTAGTGCCTATTAATAAAACATTTTATTTGAAATTGATTTTTATCAATAGATATTATAATCCAATACATTTAACAGATGGTCATAATTATAACATAATTAATATTATCTATACACCTACATATTTATATAATATTAATATTATTTTTAAAAACTATTAATGGTTTGGAATTGTCGAGTTTATTGTCTATACATTGTGGACTATAAAAATGTAAAATGTCCTCCTTTTTAGTGAAATGTCCTCCTTTCTTTGGGAAAATGTCCTCCGCTGGGGAAAAAATGTCTGGTAACCCTGCCAAATCTGCCTGTGAAATCTGTACGCAGATATCTGTCAAGGATCGTCACTTGTAAGTACAAATCCTTCTCAGTAATGTTGGCGAATGTGCTCCTTGCGGAATATTCTAGTACTTTTAGTGTGTTTTGCTTGTGTGACGTATCATTAGCTTTCTTACAAAGAAGCAAATAAATTTGTACATAATTGGTTTAATCACATTATTTTTGAGCTAGCGTAATTTTAATTGCACAATTATACAATGATCAATTCTTTTAATTTAAGTTTTTGTCGTAGGACATGCCATTCTCGTTTGTAATTTAGTTACAGCTTCCATTGAAAATGGAATAAATAAGATGTTTAATGGAAATGATTCTGCTATATGTGGTGTGTAGAGATTCAGCATTCGTTTTCTATCATTACCAGTTCATCCGCCGGCGCGAAGGACACACACCAATAACAGGCATAATAAGTGTCGATATCGTTTATTCTCGATGTTAGTGCCCCAACTAGCGTTATCGGACATAGAGGTCTCGCTGCGCTGGTCTCATCGTCGAGAACAAGCGGATCAAAATGTCTTTGAGTACGGCTCTAGTCCGAATGGAAGTCAGAACTCACCAACTATTTCCTAAGAATTTACAATTTTTGTAACCTATTTTGCCTAACGCACGTATCAATAGTATTTAAAGAACGAGTATCATTGTGAAATGATATATAGAATATAAACAGTATCACGCCACAAATCGGAACGAGAGAAAAAAATATCGCCTTGTCTCTCCCCGCATCCCCCACACGTGGTCGCGGGAGGGGCGGAGGGAGGAGGTGGAAAGAACGTAGTCGGTGAGCAGGCACTATGGTCCGATTAAAATAAGTTGGTGATTGACAATTGTGCTTCTGATGCTGTAGCTTCGTACAAAATGAGTGTATGATTTGGTTACTTTAATAAGTATTTATTTCAAAAGTTTATTTTCGTGGAGCACGTGGTCAGTGGTACGCAAACTGTCCACGTCGATCCCTTCCATTTGCAACTGTCAATCACCAACGTATTTTAATCGGACCATAGTGGCAGATCCGCCGCCACCACCGCCGCCACCACCCCTGCTTTCACCACCACCGCCACCACTCCATGCCGCCACCGCCACCACCGCCGCCACCGCCGCCGCCGCCACCGCAGCGGCCGCCGCAACCGTCGCGGTGGAAGTCGCCAGCAACCAAGCAAGACGCCCGCGCCGCCTCCGCCACCGCAATTACGCGGAGTAACGCCAAGCGCCGAACAAGAGCCGGCGGCGGCGGGGCGGGGCGGGGTGGGGCGGGGCGATGCGGGTGAGGCGGGGCGGGGAGGAGCAGGAGGAGGGGGAGACGGAGGAGGGGTCCGCGGGGCGGCTCGTTAAGCGTCCGGAGCTGGCGCCGCCTGCATTACGGGTGATGAAATTCCCCGCCGACGACGCGCTCCAGCCCGCCCCGCCCCGCCCTTTGTGGCCGTCGCGCGCCGCGCCGGCTCGCCTCTGGTCTCTGCCACTCCTACCACGTCTGCAGTCCTTGCAGATCCTGTCGTCACTTGCCGCCTCTTTTTACCCCCGGCGTTCTTGCCGCCCCTGCCGCCCCTGCCGCCCCTGCCGCCCCTGCCGCCCCTGCCGCCCCTGCCGCCCCTGCCGCCCCTGCCGCCCCTGCCGCCCCTGCCGCCCCTGCCGCCCCTGCCGCCCCTGCCGCCCCTGCCGCCCCTGCCGCCCCTGCCGCCCCTGCCGCCCCTGCCGCCCCTGCCGCCTTTGTCACACTTCACGTCCTTGCCTTCCTATTCGTTTTTTTTATGTCGATTATGGATTTCGACTTAATTTGTAACACGACTCTAGTTTTTATGAAACTCGCCCTATTGCCTATGCTCTCCAGGCAACCCGTGTCGCCCCATCGCTTCTCTAGGCTTGCCTATCACCGCCCCGGTTCATCTTGCCACCGCGGTGGCACCGTGCACCGTGCACCGTGTCCCCTATCACCCCTCCCGTCTCTGTTACCGTTACTGATTCCGACTCAGCCACGCCTGTCATTTCCCCCGTCGCTCCTCCCCTGCCGCCCCCGCGCCTCAGTCTTCGCGGAACAAAGCGCCCCACCCGCACCTGCCCGCCCACGTGACCCCCGCCCCCGTCTTCGTCGTCTCCCGTGCGTCACATTGTTCATCCTTAAAGCTGCCACCTCGTCCGTAATCGCATCTTGTCCCCAGCGCTACAATTATTGACTGCCTAACTATGCTTAACCCTGTGGCATACGCGCTAATAAAACTTATTTGAGCACATGTGGGGATCTCTCAGATGCATCATTTGAATTTTAGCTTTCGTATATCGCTTCACAAGCTCACTATTGAATATTTCAGTCACAAGCACGCATTAAACTCATTTACCAATATCGAAAATAAACTAAGGTTAACGGGGTTTGGTCAGTAGGAGCAAAAAGAAATTTAACATACATGTATTCTTTACACTGACGTAGCCAAGAATATGTAGCAGTTTATTTAATAATGTGTGTACTCTGTTGGTGATTGCAAGTTATGTAACTTGTGTGCATTTTTTTTAATGTATTCAACTGTAACAAGATGGTGGAATTGTATGTGACACGTTTTCGGTAGCTTTATGTAATAGTGCTTGCTTCTTTCTCGTTTTGTATAACAATGAGGTTGGAAATATATTCTCCGGAACGTTGGCAAACATCCATTTCTTAATTTTCTTTTTGCTTCTACTGACCAAGCCCCGTGAACCTGACTTAAGTATGGTCGTTAAGGATTCTCCATGTAACATGGAAACTTTAAAACTTTATTGAACTTCAGCGTTTATCAATAATAAGAACAAGATATACTATATTGAAATGTTCTATAAGTTGTAATTTGCACTACACGCTCGGGGCTGTGGTATGCTGCACTGCACGTGATTTGATTGAATTTATTCTTGTGACGACAGAATAAAGCCTACTGACACGGATTGGTAGCTGAGAGATCTGAGAACAATAATGAGAGGTTCTGAGAATGACTGTGTTCTGAAAATGTCTATGTCGCTCTATGAACGAAAGAACAACTCAGCCATCTGAGAGCTTGGCCGCGTGTGCAGGATTAACTTGCTTTCTGTTCAACTATTTCGTATCAACGTTGAGAATGATGTCATGATTGATTAATATTTCGAGTATTCAGAGATATTTATAAGTCAAGCGATACAATACAATGATAACTCCTAATGCGTAGGATTAGATTAACAGAGAAAATCACTTTCTTTTTTGTATATGAAAGATAAATGGGTGTTTGAACATCAAAACATATATGCTGAACTTTGAAACTGAAGAGAAACTAATACATTTTTTCCTGAGACAGAATTGGTGACCACAATGGCAAGAACAGATTGCACATTGTGCTCATTGCTCATCATTTAATGAAAAATTTTATGGATTCATTTCAAATAATTAAGGTTTTCAAGAATTTGTTTTACTCGTAGCCGTTTATATTATAACAATGTACAGTGTGTATCTAGACAGTTACACACGCATGGTCCGTGCCGACTTTGAAACGCTGCAACTGAATTCTTACAAAGCACTTAACTTCGTTTTAAAGCCTGAAAAAAGATATTAATGCCACCTCGTAATTCTTCCAATGAAACCTACGTAGCGCCGTTTTTCGTCTTCAAACAGCGTTTCGACATCGGTTTGTTCTTACGATGTTCCGCCAGGGAATGCAAAGTCTCTCCATCTCATTCTCCATCCATCTGTAACGTACTTTTTACTCTCGATTGTTTTCAGATTACGTAGATAAATGACTCGCAGACGCCGTGCACCCGACAGGAATACCAATTGAGTAATTTCGGTCCCTGGGTGGTCCCACATGTCGCGTCACGGAAGCGGATCCAGCGCTGGAGCCGGGCGATTGTATATTTTGTGTAACGTCTTGTCGAAGCACCATCACGGATCTAAATGATAGGTCGGCTGGGTTTCATGTGCGCCGAGATGAGTTCACAATAAATGGCTTCGTCCGTGGTAACACATGTACCGAGCCGCCGCCGCCGCCGCCGCCGCCGCTGCCCCCGCGACCGCCTCCGCCGCCGCAGCCGGCACAGCCGCCGCAGCCGCCGCAGCCGCCGCAGCCGCCGCAGCCGCCGCAGCCGCCGCCACCCCCGTCACCGCCGCCGCCACCGCCGCCACCGCCGCCACCGCCGCCACCGCCGCCACCGCCACCACCGCCGCCACCGCCGCCACCGCCGCCACCGCCGCCGCCGCCGCCGCCGCCGCCACCGCCGCCGCAGCCACCGCCGCCACAGCCGCCACAGCCGCCGCCGCCGCAGCCGCCGCCGCCACCGCCACCGCCGCCACCCGCCGTCACCGCCGCCGCCGCCACCGCCACCGCCACCGCCACCGCCACCGCCACCGCCGCCACCGCCACCGCCACCGCCGCCGCCACCGCCGCCTTCGCTTGCGCTTACGTCGCGTCCGTTGTTGAGCGCGGTGGCGGTGGCGGCAGAGGTGGACGTAGAGGCGGCGCAGGCAGGTGAGGCGGCGGGCGTGTAGGAAGGTAGCTGCGGTCGCGTACTTGTCCTGAGCCGCAGAGGCGCGGGCCCACCCAAGTCGTCGCCGCCCCTCTCACCTGGTGGAGGCGGCCGCGTTGGCAACCGCGACCGCTGCCCGCGCTGCGTCGTGCGACCTGCCGGCGGCGCTAACCGCAAAGCGGCGCAGCGGCGCCCGCAGATCGCCACTGACGGACCGCGTGGGGTGTTAGGGCGGCCAGGGAGGCAGGATGGCGGCACAGTGGAAGCGAAAGGGGTTGTGTGACGGGGACGGTTGTGTCGTGAGATAACAAGAAGACATGGTGAGATGAAGGTTTGGCGGGATGATGGTGGGGAGATGGTTTGGCGAGATGATGGCTTGGCGAGATGATGGTTTGGCTGAGAGTTGGTGTGGCAGGGAGATGGTTTGGCGGTACGATGAATTCGCGGGGTGATGGTTCGACAGGGTGTTGGTTTGGCGAGATGATGGTTTGGCGGAGTGATGTGATGATGGTTTGGCGGAATTGAGGATTGGCGGGTATATCGGTGGTTTGGCGAAATCGTCGTTTGGCTGACTAGTTTGACGAGCTGGTGATTTGGCCGAGGGATATTTGACGGGGTGGGAGTTTGGCGGGGCGGTGGTATTTCATTGGGCTGATTGGCATGTGAGAGTTCGTCAGAATTGAAGTTTGGCTGGATGATTGATGGTTTGCCGGAATCGTGGTTTAGCTGGGTGGTGGTGTGGCGGGGAAAGGTGGGGTAATGCCTGACGGGGGTAGTGCTTTGGCGAGATAATGGGCTGGTGGGGTGATGGCGTGGCGAAGTAATGACGTGACGGAAAGGCGCCGTGTAATAGGGCAAGGGGGTGGGAGGGAAATGGTGTCAAAGTGCTGGGTGGAGAATGGATGGGGACAGAATATTGGTTGTCATATGAGGCAGCGAATGAAGTGTAAGAAGCGTATGTGAAATTAGCTCATCTGTTCTTGGCAATAAACAGAAGCAATGGTGAGAATGAGACCCTTTTAAAACCTGAGAGCTGTCTTGATTTCACATGTTGAAAGTATGATATAATCTTTGGTGATACGTTACAAAAGGAATTGTAATTCAATGTTTTGAGAACAAAGGAAGGGATACGTATCGATTACACATCGACAGTTCCCGAATGCATGGATTATTTGCTATAACAAAGTCTAATCAACCACACCTTCAGTTACTTCATTTGACTGTGTGATCTGCTAAGCACTTGAGAGTAGCCAAACATCTTCGTTGGGGGTATCTTACAATTGCGTAATGACGTGGAGATAATTTGATGGTAAGTGGGGAGTAAGTAGCTGTGTGTTAGCTAGTAGCTGTAGAGCCCCTGGATGCAACACAATAGCTGCCTGTCGGTGACCTGATAGAGCACATGATCCCGGTGTATTACAATCTGGCAATATTTGTGTACTGACGGAGGTGATGAGGATCCTATTGGAGATGTAATAGCAAAGTGATAGTAATCTATTATATTATAGTACCCTAATGAGAGGGGAGTATACTTAGCAATTCGATTCGCTACATTTTATCTGGGCAAAAACAAGCAGTTTATTAGCCTTATGCAAGTACAGGTGCAGTAGTTCCATGGTTGTGGTAACTGCCGAAATGAACGCCGATCCGAGTCGCCGAGACAACCTCCCAGAATCCTCATACTCATTCGAGTAACCAGGCGGAGCCAGCTGACATTTTTATCACCACGCTCAATCCGTATGTTCTACAGTCGGTGATATTTAACCGTCAACTGGTGACGTGCCTTCGAACTTCTTTTACCGGTGACGTGCGGTGACTGTGACCGGGAAAGTTTTAGACTGATTATATTCGTTATTTCATTTCGCATCAAATTCATAATTTTGTTTTCACGTTTACAGGGCGTAATAAAGAGAGAAATCCAAGAGTTTGTAGTTGATAAGATAAACAGAAAATAATATGATTTTTAATTACTCACTGAGAGAGTTTCAAGTCATATATTACTCCATATTTTTTCTTCACAGTTGACGTTTGAAGTACGCATAAAAGGGCTTTGAAACGATATTGACTACATAAAACAATCTTTATTTTAATAAGAAAATACACTGTTAAATGAAAATGATTTCCTAAGTAAAAAAAGTGCATTACCAAGTATAAACTTCTACATTCTGGTGAGGTGCGGTCATCGAGACCGATCCATAACTTCAACTGATTCTCGCGATTACAGCGAACGGCTGTAACTATATAAGCTAGCCCACGCCAGAACATTGTCTAGAAATAGATAAGAAGATACTGTAAACCAAAACGTCCTGCGTTGAACCGGTCGAGCGGACAGTGAGTTTATTTTTCCTCGCCGGTCACTGGGACGGCACGTCACCAGTTAACGGTTAACGTAAAGGCTTGGTGAGTTTTATGATGATAGTGTACTACCACTTACTGCAAGGAAGCTGCCGAGCTGTAGTTAGCTGCCGAGTTAATGTAGTTAGCTGCCGAGCTGAGTGTCCATCCGAGCACGGCAACCGCCAACATCTTTGTACACATTCGAGCACACTAACGGATCCGACTGACAATCCATTTAATCGCTATGTTCGATAAACGTAGAGCGGCATCTGAGGGTCTCTGCAGGTACGGTGGTTACCGTTGATCGGGCTACCGAACATCCTCATATATGTTTGTCAGCTTGAAATGCATTTTGTCAAATTAGTGTTATAAGGTATGTAAAATGAGCTAAAAGCTAAATTTTTTCGTTAAGAGCAACGTTTAAGTGGCTTTATTTCACTGTTCATCTTCACGCTCTTGTAACCAAACGTACACCCACACGCAGAGTACTCGGAAGCAGAAATGTTATTGCAACCTGAAAATTGAAATAATAGTATCATATGTCTGTGGTTGTAGCAGCAGGTTCATTTGAAATGTGGAAGAAATATGTATTAAGTAATTGATTATAAAAGAGCAAAAATTTACACAACTATTAAACCTGTGAGAATTTTTGTAATGAACAAGAAAAGAAAACGTAAAAAACACATATGTTGTTGATTTGTTGTGTCGATCTTTATGACAGGAAACTAATCTGAAATAGTCATATTAATACGAAAAAATTCTTCTATAAAGGAGAACCCTTTAATGCTGAACCCTTTAATGTATCTGGAAATTACAAGTTGTTTTTGCTAATGTTAAAATGATCGTAGAGAAGGAATCCTATATTTGTTTCTAGACAATGTTTGGGCTAGCTAATCTAGTTACAGCCGTTCGCTGTAATCGTGAGAATCAGTTGAAGTTACGGATCGGTCTCTCTATTAAAAGTTTTTCGTGTGCCACCTTTCTATTTCTATGAGAACTGAAGTAAAATTATGAATTGTTTTGAAGACATATCAACATATATTGTTTCAAGAATAAATTAAAACAATTCCTCATTTATTGATTCCGTATCTTTAAATGGTGGTAAATGATTCGATTTTAACGAACCGGAAACATCTAAATGTGGTAAAATAAAAATTTATTGAATGATTAATAAAAGTGTAAAATGAAGTTTTGATTTCTTAGTTTCATTTTGCAGTTAGGTGTCTTAATTACATTGCTGCATTCTATTCGGAAAGTAAAAAAAATAGCGCGTTATTTGTTTTTCTCATCCTTCTGCAAGAAACAAATACTTCTCACATCTATTATACACCCAACGTCATATAAGACACATACTAAACGCCCGCCGTGATGTACTACACTTGCCAACATCTCCAGCGGACGCAATTCTTAGAGTGCCAGATGATGTCCACCTACACGGGAACAATTCATTTCGACGTGTCCTCGCGCCTTAAAACGCGCTCTTAGCCTGCAAATGCAGGTGGACACGACGAGTCACTCCGGCGGCGGCGAGGGGAATCGCAAAAAAGCACGAATTAGCTTTCAGGCGGCGGGGCGAGGTGAGATGAGGCGAGGCGAGGCGAGAGAGGACCCGGTGGGAACCAGCGGCGGTGGTCCTACCTGGAGGCTGCTCGCCCACCGACCTGGCTCTGCTCTTACCGCCCCGCCCCCGCGCACCGCTACTCACTCGGTCCGTGAATATGCTATCTGGAAAATTCCACGGGATTGTTCCCGATCGTATTCGGCGTAGCTTTTGTTAACCTCATTAACCCTTAAGCGCGCGCGTCACATTTCGGAACATAAGTTGGCGCGCGGCGCACGGAGTGCGCCAAGCAGATTTCTGTTGTTTTTTTTCTGCAACTGTATTGCGATATTTCTGTTTCAATTTATGGCACACGTCTTCACAGTCAGTTCATAACAACACACTGCTTCCTCCTTTTCGTATTCGAGCAAAAGTTTTGTAATGCGACAAGTTTCTCTCTCATTATCACCCCTGGAACAAAAAGTTATTGTTTCTCAAAAGAATACTATTTGAATTTACTAGTTTGCGTATAGTGAGTACACTGAAAGGTTACACGAAGTGATACCGAATGTCGTTTCATCTATCGGAAACGGCGCAACAATATCCGCCGATGGCGCACGCTGTGCGCCAACGCGTCCACTTAAGGGTTAAACACGAAGCGGGGCAATTTGCTTTCATCTCTCTTTGACATTTGTTGTGTATTTTAATGATTCAAGAGAGTATTGAAAGGAATGACTCTCAGTGTCCAGAGATCATTTGTGGTGGTTTAGGAATTTGATTTTGCTTTGTGTATTCTAATGAAATTTTCAATTACTATTTATAATTGCTCGTTGATTTTCGCTTACATTTTTCGTTTGGAATGTATTGGTTGGTTTTGTTGAATCACTTTTCACTTTGCATCTTTGTATCGTATGCTTGACACAGCACAGAATAATATGTAAAAGGAACTTCGCATTGGTTGTCTAATCAATTTAGGTATAAAATGCCATATTTTACGAAACTAAATACAAATAAATAAATGAATTAACTGTTGCATCAAGTAAGTAAGTACATTATGAAACAATAATGTAATAATAGGTATTAATACATTAGTGTGATATTACGATACGAGCGAGGAACGAGCAAGTGTCATAACTTCACAGGAGTGTTAATACCCATGAAATCGAGTTTCAAACGGTACTTTTTCTACGACTTAGAATTTCTCTTGGGTCTGAAAAGTGTAATATGAAATCTGTTTGGGGTCATTTCTGACCCAACCGCATAAGACGCAAGTTAGGTCGAATCAGAAAAACTAAAACTGGAAACTCTACTATGCATGTAAAACAACAGCAGTAGCATATCTTGAAGGAGAATTTCAAGTCAACATTTTTCAGTGTTGCAAAACATTATTTAGACCTGGGATTACAAACAGAGTGGACGGGTTAATAGATTACACAGGCCTACAAAAAAAATTTTTTTGTTTGGTGCATCAAATGTTAGAGCTGATTCTTATAGTATTTTTTGCGCTGATTTCAAATCTGCAAACCATTTTTTTGTATCAGCTCTAGTTTTTGAGATACATCATGTATCATTTTCAGTTATTTAGGCCTATACAGTATAATGTAGCAGATATGCATGTTATACCACTCAATGTTAGGTAAATATTTTAATTTTTTACAGTTGGCAGTACCAGCTGAGTTTGTTTTGTTTAATGATGCTCGCAATATAAACAAACCAGTTAACCTAAAATAGTGCAATGGCTTCACACCGAAGAAGTTGTGTAAATCATCCTGAGATATTTTGCTATGTTTGTGGTGAATATACATTCGTGGAAAACCGAAAACCTATCTCCGATTTCTTGAAAAGAGCGTACTTGGCTTATTTTGGTGTTAAGTTAGGCGACCAAGATAAAACATGGGCTCCACATTCAGTGTGCAAAACCTGTAATGAACATTTAAGGCAGTGGACTAATGGCAAGAGAAGGAATCTTAAGTTTGGTGTGCCCATGGTTTGGAGGGAACCAAAGAATCATGTTGATGATTGTTACTTTTGTTTGGTGAGAATCACAGGAATAAACAAGAAAAATCATAGCAAGTGGACCTATCCTAATCTTCCTTCTGCAAGACGTCCTATTTCTCATTCAGATGAAGTGCCCATTCCTACTTTTCATCTACTTCCCATTGTCAGTGATGATGAAGAACATTATTCTGATGCCCTAGGCCTACATGATGTAGGTGATACTAGTGATTGTGACTATGAAGGGACAAGCTCAAGTCCCCAGCGTTTCAACCAAAATGAGTTAAGTGATCTAGTAAGAGACCTGCGCCTTTCAAAAGAAGCTGCAGAACTTTTAGCATCTAGACTTAATGAGAAGAACATACTTGACCCGGGAACTACAATAACTTTTTACCGTAAGAGAGAACAATCTTTGCTGCCATTCTTCAACAATGAAGACAATTTAGTATTTTGTCACGATGTCCAAGGTTTATTACTAGCAATGGGTCTATCTCAGTACTTGTCCGAAGATTGGCGTTTGTTCATTGACAGTTCTAAACGAAGTTTGAAATGTGTTCTTTTGCACAATGGGAACAAATATGGTTCCATACCAATTGCCCATTGAACGAAAATGAAAGAAGAGTATGACAACGTAGCTGTGGTCTTGGACAAAATTAAGTACAATGAGCATCAGTGGGTAATTTGTGTTGACCTAAAAATGGTAAATTTCTTGCTAGGACAGCAAGGGGGCTACACAAAGTTTCCTTGCTTCTTGTGTTTGTGGGATAGCAGAGCTAAACAAGCCCATTGGGTTAGAAGAGATTGGCCTGAACGAGAAGAAATGGTTGTAGGGCAAAGAAATGTGATTAACGAAGCCTTAGTTTCTAGGGATAAAATCATTTTGCCTCCACTACATATAAAGCTAGGTTTGATGAAGCAGTTTGTGAAAGCTCTCGACAAGGACGGTCCATGCTTTGTTTATATAGGTCGTAAGATGCCTGGAATAAGCGCAGAAAAACTTAAAGCTGGCATTTTTGATGGTCCACAAATCAGACAGCTTGTGAAAGATCCAGAGTTTGTGAACTCTATGAGTCCCGTGGAAAGCAGAGCGTGGAAATCGTTTGTACAAGTTATTACAAAGTTTTTGGGAAACATTAAAGCTGACAATTATGTTGAGCTTGTCAACAACATGCTCGATAACTTCGAAAGGCTGGGATGCAACATGAGCATAAAAGTGCATTACCTACACAGCCACCTGGACCATTTCCCTCACAACCTTGGCGATTTTAGTGAGGAACAAGGAGAACGGTTTCACCAAGACATGAAGACCATGGAGGATCGTTTTCAAGGAAGATGGGATACCCACATGATGGCGGACTACTGCTGGAACTTGGAAAGAAGTTGCCGAAACCAGATCCATTCTAGGTCGTCACGGAAAAGAACTTTTCACAGTGTCAACTAATGTCCCAACTAAGGCCGAATGGGTCTTGTAAGTTTGTATGTACGAGTAGGCATATCTCATTAAAATAACATTCTGAATTGAATTACTATTTTGTACTTTCATTCCTTATATATCATATATATCATAACTTGAAAACTAAAGCTCATAGAAAAAAAACCAATGTCATTTTTGAAATCAGCGCCCCAAATATACTTAAAAACAGCATTAAAATCGTTTGCACCATTTTCTGTGTTTGCCTGTGTTATAATTAAAAATACATGGAGGGTCCACCAGGTCATGTTTTGGGTTGAGAATACCTCGTCGAATAATGTTTGCACTTTTCTTTCATTATGTATTACAAAAGAAATCGATTAAAATATATCAAATCAAAAAAATAATTGTTCACTGAACTAAATAGATATAATTCCTAAAACGTTGAAATTGGATCATTAAAATAACTAGGAAAATGTTTACAAATAAAAAACAAAACGAAACACTTAGAACCTGGGACTTGCACCGTTCCACTGAAATACCTGTCCTGCTTCAGTCTCCCCGTGGAAGTCCGACGCCTTCTGGGAGCCCCCCGGCCGTCCCGGGACAATGGGGCGGACACACGACTGCGGCTCAAGGCAGCTATACCGCGCCAGCCCATGTCCGAGCTGAAGCAGGCGAAAGCCTGACCAGTAAGCAAATCTAGTTGCCTATACGGCACACCGACCTTTCAAAATGAATATATCGTGTTGAATATATCTCATTGCAAGTTCCGCCGCAGCTGGCGCAGGGCGCTGGCTCTCGGGCCTAAGGGTCCGAGCGGTGGCAAGTGCCGCCGGCACCTCTCCCAAAGGGCAACTTCGACTTCCCATTTTACTTTTTTCCAGTTGCTCGAAGTACGTTTTGTGTTGTTTTCTGCTACAAAGCATATTTCAAACGCAGCTTTGAGCTTATTGCTCTCCGATTCTGTTCCGAAGAATCAACGAAAGAGAGAGAAAGGAACTTGAAATATTCGAAAATTACATTAGCAATATCTCAAAAATGCAATTGCTAATAATTAAAATGTATAATGTTTGTTGTATCAACAGGAAGCATGAGTTCAGTGAGCACTAAGGTTCCACAGATATAAACACATGTTTAAATTAGAGAAGTTTCGACAAACCAAATATAAATATGTACAAGGGGACTGGTCTATTTATTTATTTATTTATTTACGTCAAAAACGGTTAAAAACTGTATGTGACGAGCTATGGGGAGAAGTGAAATTTGTGCACGTTTTCATAACTCTGTGATATCTATCCTGAACCATATTCTAGTCGAATTTTTAATACAGAAAAAGAGCGTTTTTTTTCAAGTTTTGTTGACAAAATATTCGCTCCTATGTAATAAAATATATTTTCAAAGGTAAATTAGCTATAAATTTCTGCCCTTAACACTCATCATGTTCTTCATGAAAGAATAATACTTTTTGCCGCGATAATATGGAAAACGATAATTTGAATAATTATATTTCCCACTGAAATTCAGAAGACGTGCACAAAGAATGAAGTTACATTTATGTCCAGGAGCAAAACAAGGGACCATCTCAGCATTTGCTCAAAGGATCAGGGAAGGGAAGGGTCAAGGAAGGGAAAAACATGATCGAGATGGGATCTAGAATAACAAGTCTTGGTTATGTGGCTCTTGAATATTTTGCGGGTGTCACGGCGGTACTAGCAGACCCTTCAGAGGAGGGGAAGAGCTGGCACGGCAACTCCTGCGAGATGAAGGTAACGTCCACGGTGGCCGGCGGCTGCCCTGAATTGTAATATTGTTCACCTCCCTCCCCCTTAATATTAATAAATAAATACATAAATAGATAATAAAAAAGACTGATATAGATATTAATTATTTCTGCATGTAGATTTACCCAACCTGGTGACAGAACATAATTAAAAACAAAGTTAATAATATTAATTCAATATAATTTTAAATTATTGAAAATAATAATAATAATGATAATATTAATAATGATAACAATGACATAAATAAAAACAATAAGAACAATAATATCAATAACGACATTTTATAGATATCCTACACAGATATTTTGATCTAATAAATATATGACTTTTAACTAGACTGAAATTGTTTTGCAAGGCTGTCACTTTGATGTAAAAGTTCATGTAGATCCAAAAAGATTTACGGCCGTAAATAAAAGTTGTTAATTTTATAAATATGACTGTCCGAAATCTTTTTGGATCTACATGAACTTTAAAAAGGAAAGGATGTTCGAAATTTTCCTTTTCTAAAAGAACAAAAAATGATTGGAATAAGTTCCCTATGTCAGCTTTTGAACCCTTTTCTCTAGGTGTTCAAATATTTGAAAGTAAATTAATAAATTACATATGTAAACTTGATTAATTAGCAAGTTAGATTGCTTTAAAAATTAATATTATTATTACTGTTATTATTATTATTATTATTATTACTATTAATGCATTGCATTATTAAAAAGCAATATAATCCATCCTAAAAACTAACAATTTTTATTTGCGGCCGTAAATAAAAGTTGTTAATTTTATAAATATGACTGTCCGAAATCTTTTTGGATCTACTTGAACTTTTAACTAGACTGCACTCAACTTCACAACACTTGCATTTCACTTCTTTCTTCTTCTGTAATGCACTAAACTTCACAACACGTCCCCACACTCGAATACAAACACTAAGTTAAAAATGATTATATTGTTTTTTAATAATTCAATGCATTAATAGTAATAATAATAACATTAATAATAATATGACTGTTTTAAGCAATCTAACTTGCTAATTAATCAAGTTTACATATGTAATTTATTAATTTACTTTCAAATATTTGAACACCTAGAGAAAAGGGTTCAAAAGCTGACATAGGGAACTTATTCCAATCATTTTTTGTTCTATTAGTAAAGGAAAATTTCGAACATCCTTTCTCTCTGACCTGAATTCAGTTTTGTGCTTGTGAACCCCTACCGACGTGGATCGGATTTCATACATATCTTTCCATGCTGGATAACTGGCATACGCTTTGTACATGGGACAGAGTCTTACATTAATCCTTCTGATTTCTAGACTCCTTTTCTACTTTCTTCATGTTGCCGCGGAAAGTAAGTTTACACGCTCTTCTCCGTATTTTATCCGAATTCTCTCGCTTTCACAGTACCCTTTTTGAGTATATCCATAGTAAAATGCCAAGGACCTCCAGGCCTACGACAAAGTTTACGTAATTTTTTCAATCCAATTTGCTGTCAAAAATTATTCTCAGATACAAGATAAGACTCTTGGAATATTTTCGTTGCCTAAACGGTATTTATTTTGTTGAGGTTGTTTTAAATTATCGTATGCTTGTTTAAGGTAGTACATTCGTTAGATATATCACGGTGAAATATCCTCAAAAACAGTTTAAATGAAAAAAAAAAACATCTCCCTTCTTCAAGATGGTAAGAAAAAAGTTGGCGCTTACCGGCCTAACTTTTGAATAAAAGAAGTTTAAACTCGTACTGGCTCTAGTATAGAAAAACTTTCGCAGACATATTTTTTTTAAGTTATGGAAGAAGCAATACGGTGAAAGTACTTTTTTCTCTTATTCAATACGTAGTAATTTTTCATAGGAATCAGATGGTATTTAACGTATCAAACCTCACCGGACATGCTGAGGAGTAATTTATAAAAAAACTGCTGCGAAATTCATCGTAACCGGAAGCACTGGCTCTCCGCCTATACTGCGATTTTTCTAAGAAGAGCTTTCAAGATAACTCAAATCCCATCTTCGCGATGGAATATGTCACGGCATTTCGCGTCTTTTCTCGGTCTTGCCGGTAGAAGTCGCATGATCGCAAGCACTGCTTCATACGGTCGCGATTGTGCGAAATCTAGCGGAACGACTGAGAAAGACGCGAAATGCCGTGACATATTCCATCGCGAAGATGGGATTTGAGTTATCTTGAGAGCTCTTCCTAGAAAAATCGCAGTATAGATGTTATGCTTTACAAATCATGTTATTGTCACCATTGTTTCTCTTGTGGTACAAGATGAAACCATTCTAACTTAAAATTTTGTACCACACTTAACCCTAACTATTTGACGATAATTCACTTGGAACGTAAACAATATGGACAAATATTCAAAGCAGAAAAAAAAGCACGGGCGCCGAAGTAAACCTAACCTATATCAGGTATTGCAAAGTTATGAAAATGAAAAATCTAGCAAGAGAATAAATTTATGGTTTTTGTAGAGCAACAATTCAATATTTTTCCTTTCACTAATGACAAATTATTATTTGAAAGCTCCGTTCACGTTTACAAACAGCTCTCGTTAATCTGTCGACGTAATAAATGGGCGAATGTTTGACTAGCGACTGGCACAAACATACCACCTTAAGAGACGATAGGGTGATGATGTTTCGCCAATAGGGAGATTTTTGTGCCACGCGTAAAGTAGCGATGTTATGCACCAACAGTCACGTGACGGACCTTGAAGTCACAAGTCTTACTTTAGGCCTAAGGTACGACCTTATACCTTCATAAATAGTGCACGCCTGTAGGAGGCTCTACGGTCTCCTTACAAGCGGCAAAATGGCTGCCTAAAAACAGGAAAGATTGCATTTTTCCAAATCTGATAAACCGATTCTCGTACGTGAGGCAGTTACAATTATTCCTTACCAACTCTACAACGCTAGCAAGTATTAACGGGAAATATTGGAGACGGGACAGGAAAGAAGTTCGCGAAAAAGAAGTTGAAATCATAACTTCGGTTTAGGTAATGCCTTATCCTCGTAACGAACGCTATTTTAAGATACGTCCTACATTCTCAAGGAAAGCCTGTTCAAAATTCCAGACCACATACTCATCACTAGAGACCGGATTTTTATGTAATTACATATTTTTTGTTTTTGTACTTACCGCTCTAAAAATTGTAATCTTGGCGAATCGTCGCTTTCCTAACACAATATCAAAATTTTTCGTTACATATTTTTACATATTTAGTACTGTATTACATATTTTACATATTTTGTCATTTTTACGAAAGATTCTTTTTGTTATATCAATTTTCTTCAATTATATTATGTATTTTTTGTGAAAAGAAATATTTTCAAAACAGTCAGCAATTTTCCCTACATTATTACTGCGTGCTGTTTACTCAAGGTACGCTACATGATGACGAGCTCCGTCACACAGCCCGGCACTTCTGCTTCAGTTAATTCAGGTGGCGGGAACGTCAGTGACTGATATTAGTTTCACCTTAGGTGTGAAAAGTATCACTGACGTCACGTTTTGCGACCTTTAATCTGAATTTTCAAACGTATGTATTATATTCAAAATGTCTTTAGGAACATTTTTATAAATGTAATTTCGTATTTGTAAAAGTTCGTTTTATAATTAGTGTATTGTAATATTACGTATTATATCCGATTTTACATATTTATTACATATTCCCACTGTTTTCATTACATATTTATGTACATATTTTGACGTTTGATACTACATATTTATCCGGGCGCTACTCATCCGGGCTCTAAAACTCCGTGCACAATGTAGATTTGTTATACTTTTGAGTCGTATTGAAATTGAAATGTCTCACCACTAGCCTACTCTTTGATGAATTATGCAACTTCTTTGTTCAACGCTTGAAATGCTTCATTTGTCGTGATGCATAACGCAATGACGCTGATGCTAAAACTCTTCTGAACGTTGTTCATTGCGGCTGTATAAGTCGTAAGTCACGTGATCAATAGAGTTTAAGGATGTATCCTTACGCCTGGCGCTAAAAATCCCTAATATACACGTCAAAAAGGGGTAAAAAAAATGGCACCATCTACACAACACCCCGCCTCCATCTTCTTCCCTTCAGCTCAGACGGGCGCGGCTGCCACGCCGCCGCCGGCGACAGCGGTGCACTGCACGGGCGCAGAGTGCGCGCCGCGCCCTCCCTTCTGCGGCTCTCCACACACAGCGCGAGCGAGCGGTGCCCGGAACCCGCGCCACGGCGGCGGCGGCGGCGGCGGCGGCGGCGGCGGCGGCAGCGGCGGAGGCGGCGTGGGCGGGGAGCGGTCGGGGCGTGAAGTGGCCGCATGAAATACGCCGGACGGGCGTGACGCTTCGCAGGCGCGCCGCGCTGTGTGAGGACTCCGGAGGCTGTGGGTGGAGAGGGGCGAGGGGCCGGGGTGGGGTGGGGTGGGGTGGGGTGGGGTGGGGTGGGGAGCTCTCGGCGGCGCAGCCTCCAGGGCTCTCGACGCCTCCGCAGCGCCGCCGCCGCCGCCGCCACTCGCGCGTTCGTCCGCTCTCTCGTTGCGCCTCCCCCGCGGCGCGCCCGCCTTGCAGTAGAGGGCCCTGAGAGCAGATTTTGCCTCGCAGGCGCCGCGCCGGCGGGGTTCGTTTGGTGGCGGACGCCCCTCGGCACCCCAGTGGCGGATCCAGGGGGAGGGCATGGGGGCCATGGCCCCCTCCAAAAGGCCTAGAGTTACCTTCGTTTATTTGGCAAAATTCATTTAAATATTTATGTCAAAATTATGTAATTATTTTTTTAAAAAATTATTGCATATTAGCAAACACACACCACAAATACAGTCACTTGGGGTGAGTTTAGACCACCCAAGGTGGCTTTGCATCACGCACTACTTTAAAGAATGTCTGTCAAATTAAATGTTGGCTTGTATATTTTCAGTAGCTTTAACCATTAATCGATTCTAGGTAGTTGAACACACTAAACGGCAACACCGGTCTGGTCGTAATTTTGATTACTACTGCTTGAGATGAGAAGAAAAATAGTTCAATTTCGGGCGTGTGTTTTTTTTTTTCTTTCCTTATATGATATAAAGACACCCTACCCTTTCATCCTTTCAAATTTGCCTACATTCTCATTAGAAAGAACGAAACAGACAATGTGTTCTACATTGTCACCCTATCCTGGGTAATGGCATGGTACCACACAAGCTTCCTCTCCTACCAAATAAAAAGAACTGTTACATAATCGGCTTGTATGTAAAAACATACCTCTGGAGTTACCTAACATTTGTAAATGGTTATAAAAAATGTAAAAAAATTATTTTTGTTTCACAAATTCAAAACCATCGTTTCCTGGTACAAAGTCACTGGAAACGTCGGTAATATAATAACAATATATATTAAAAATATTAATACATTTACAAGTGATATAATAACAAATATATTTATTATTTAATAAAAATCCATGACCCTCCCCAAAAAAATGATCGGCTGGATCCGCCCCTGTGGCACCTAGCCCTTTTTTTAAAATTATTTTCTTCGTGTTTTCATCCATTAGCGGTTCCCGCTCTAAAATATCAAAACCTGATCCTGGTGAGCGCGTGACATTAGTTGAATGTAGTAGGAATGTCCTGAGAATATAGTAACTTGTGTAAATTATGTCAATGAGTTGGATTTTATTCACAGAGCTTTTCTCCAATACTTGAGAAACTACTTTAAAATATTGGGAATATTTAGAGTAAGTGGAAATAAAAAAAGAAAACAAGAAAGAACTTTTAGCTATAATTTATGTTTTATACATTAATTTTATTATTCAACAATTTATTGATTGATACGTATGTTTAGATAAGAGTTCTCTTTCCAGAAAAGAACAAGTGAAGAATAATGCAGAGACAGTGGCAACACGTTATTTAGCATATGAAGGTCTTAAGTAGATATAAATTTAATAAGTGTAAAATTATGGTTCGTTTTCGTGGGTAGCTCATCTTCGTCAAACCTCTTGAATATCCAACCAAAAGTGAACTCTCAAAACCATTGTCTGCAACAGAACATACTAATTTCATGTTTGGTTTTTACTTTCGTCGTCCATTCATTTCGGCACTTTTTTACTACTGTAGACTCTTTCTCATTTGGTTATGGGGAGACCCATTTTTTCTGGAAAACGTTTCTAGATTTCTCTTTTGATCTAAAAAATCTCAGTTTCAAAAAATAACTCAAAGTATGAATGTTACATGTTATATTGTCTTGACTCGACGAGAAATATCCAATGTAAATACGAAGCTTCATTTGAAAAAAAGCAACCCTTTATATTGAAATGTATAAAACAATTATTTCAATAAAATGTGAAAATATTGTTGTCTTTAAACGACGAAAATACTGAAGCAGCATTCCACAAAAAAACCTACTTATTTTAGAAAAATTGAATACAAGATTATAATTTTCATTGTACGTGTAAACTAAGTCAGGGGAAAAACAATGTTGTATATTAGACGAAAATAAACTATTTGATATTTCAATAAACTATTTCAATTTCAATAAACTATTTCATGTATCATTTTGGATGAAAAAATAATATTTCAAAATCATTCCAAAATTGCAATTTCAATTAATGCACTCTTGTCTAAAATTATACAATTCCAGATTGCCGAAAGGGACCAATAAGGTTATTTTTGTCACTTTAATTCCCTGGAGATGGGTCACATTTCTGTTTCCAGTGCACCAGAGAACGAGGCCAGTACGAAACGACGTAGTAATCTCGAGCAGTAGCCACAAATAGCCGCACGGCATCTCCTCGGCACTTACCGAGATCTCCCCCGCCCTTCCGCTATTAGGCAGATCGCGCCGTGCGTTGCGGGAAGCGTACAGCGGTCAAAAAGACCTCCGTGGTGGTCACGCTGATCACAGACTGGTCGAAGCGGAGGGAATCAAATGGTGATGGAAGTTCTGGCGGGGTGGAGTTATGGTGCAGAGTACCAAACCTAAACAAAATCCCAAATGGAAAAACTTCTATTTGTGTTGTAGGTACACAACGAAAAATATGAATGTGAACAATCACGAAAATCGTATTTTCAGTATAATTTTTTCTATACTCCTTTTTTATTTAGACAGGTTTTGGGTTGGTTAAACGCGGAGAAAGGTCGAAGATCATGATTTGTGATAGAAGTTGACGGTCACTATCTCAACATAAAGCTATTACTTGGCCAAGGAACAATAAGGGCTGTCTTGTTCTATCTAGATACTAGTAGCTAGTGCAGGGTACTTGCAAATGATCTACCGAGAAAATTACGTTGATATCCTCATTTCATTTCGTATCTTTCTTAAATGCCCACACATATATATTGTTAAATAATGCAATTGAACAAAAAATGTTAAGCTAAATATGTTTAAATAAGCTAAATATAAGCTAAAAATAAGCTAAATATGTTTAAATCAGGAAAACGAATCGGATTTCATTACGTTTACGCATTTCATTACGCAAAAAAACAACCAACATTTCGGATTAGCTAAGAATGCTCATAGAATGTTTGTAAAAAATATCACTAAAAATGATGGCCGAACAAGCTTGATGACGTGCAATAGCGTTGGTGGCGAATGAATCATTTTCATTCCCACCACAAATTTGTATCATCCTCTAAAAAGATACAAATAGCGAGTAAGACGGATACGTCGGATCTTTGTTGAATGGCAGAGGATCCCCTGTGGTTCTCAGCTACTCCAGTATTTGCAATTGATGAAATCTTTCGCGCGTCCAAGAAATTACATTGTTTTCTTTAAAGTTGACGTTGGCTTTGAATACTAGATAGGTTTCTAGTTAAAAGGGTTGTGGACTTCGACGTGTTTTTATTCTTTATTCAAATATTTTATTTACTTTTTACGAAGTTATTTTTATCAAATTACGCAAGGGAGGAAATCGTGTACAGAAAAAAATTACAGTTGTATGATTATTGGCTCTTGTTTGATTTAATAGAATGTGAAGGAGAGGCGGAGAAAGGAAATGATGCGACAATTAGATCCTGAATTTTTAGGCTAATATCGAGCTGCGTCAAAGATTTCTTTTTTTGGGTTGGACCTCTAGCAAAGGAGAACTTCTTACGCTACCCCAAAATCTCAAATTATTAGTACAATCGAGCTATCTCGTCAACATTCGTTCCAAAAATGTATTTTTTTCATTATGCATACATCAGACAATTTGATCGGTATTTCTCAGTTACCCTCCTCTCAGTAGGCGAGTGCAATAGGTTGAATGTACTATTTTAATTTAGAATTGTCGAAAGAAAAAAGGCGAAAAAAGATTTTTACATCAGTTTCTTCTTTGAATTTTATTGGTTTAAAACTCTGGAAAGAAGAATAGATAATTCTATCGGCCGGTTGCTGTGATCCGCGCGCGATCTTTCCTTCGTCTTCCTTGTCGTATCCTCATCCCATACTTACATACACTTACACTTACATGCACTACACTATCACACATACCGGGTGACCGATTGAGAGCTTTTTCTCCGGTGGACACTGTCATCGAATAGGGAGCTTCGTTACACTTACATTTTTGGTATTGGATCTCCCGATTGGGTGACAAAATTCCCCTCTCCGTCCAACTTGTGACCTTGAAGTGTCACTTGGTTTAAATGGTAGTATAGAGCTTGTACCGGTTGAGGGGATGCCCCGCTTGTGGTCTGGTTGGGGAAAACCCCGCAAACCGACGGTAGGTCGTCTACAGATCTCATCATAGAGCTGGGGAACATCACCGCCACCTCACAAGGAGAAACACGTACTACACTTACGGGACTAATGATCTTATACGTTGATGCGCACGAAATCACTAATCAATCAATAAAAAAACCGGCCAATATAGTAATTTACTTCTCTCTTCTGTCTCTAACTGTAAAGAAACGATCGCCCTCGAACCAACCCGCCAAGGCTCCACCAACTCCGCGACCACCTCTGGCGAGGGCGGCTGTTTGTTTAGCGAGGCTGCGCGGCGCGGCGCGGCGCGGCGCGTCGTACAACGAAACATACGGCCGCGGCGACGGCGCGGCAGGCGGAGCGAGGGAGAGGTGTTTGTTTGAGCTGCCGACCGCGCCGTACACACCGCCCACACGCCAGCGCCCGCCCGCGCTCGTCTTCTCGACCGTGTGTTGATATCCACCGCCGCCGCCACCGCTGCCGCCGCCGGCGCGAGCGACGGAGACGGCGGCGGTGGCGGCGGCGGCTTCCTGCCCGCACGCAGTCGCGTAAACAAACCTGCCACCCCCGCAGCCGCCTTCACTAGCGTTCTAACGCGAAGCCACGACCGCGACGGGGCGTGATGTCATCCTTCGCTGCTCCTCACGGGCGTCGCTCGCCTCTTGAAAGCCCTGCTCGTTGAAGATCGTGATGGTTGAAGAAAGACTAGGGGAGAATAGGATGCACGACCGCTTTTTGAATTAACGATCTACTAGGTTTCGTGTGATTTTCCTCGCCTGGCTCTATTTTCTGTCTGGCTCAACGTTTCGTCTGGCTCAACGTTCTGCCTGACTCTACGTTTCGTCTAGTTCAGCGTTTCGTCTGGCTCAACGTTTCGTCTAACTCAAGGTTTTTCTGGCTGAACGTTTCGTATGGCTCAACGTTTCGTCTGGCTCTAACTTTCGTGTGGCTCTACCCTTCGTATGGCTCTAACTGGCTCTCCCTTTTACCTTGCTCTACCTTATCTTGATCTATGTAGGTAATCCTCAACGTAAATTCGTAATTATCTTCATACTTAGTTATTTTCTTATACTGCAAAGGCATCCTCATACTTTTTTACTTTCACAGTCATACTTTGAATGTAAGGTTTTTCGTACTCATTTTTTTCTTTAACTCCTTGACTTACCTAAAAGTTTTGGGTTACAAACTCAGTATTTTTAAACATGTAAATACGCACGACGATTTCTCGAATATAGCCTGGTTCATTATTTCTAATTCGTTTTTTACTTAAATTGCTTTTAGTTCAAAGTAATTAATTGTAAATTAAATGTAAAGAACGAGTAACGCAATTACTTTTCACATAAATGCAAAATATCAGCGATAATCGGGGATCCCGCGTGGATGAGGAAGGCGGGGTGAGTTGATCGCGGTAAATTATATTATCAGAAGAACCTGTGTCGGCCGTAGCGATAATAGTGATGATTAACGTGGTGTCTGCAGCTGTATTGGTGACATTCACTTGAAACAAGAACTTCTTCAAGAAAACAGCAGAAGGAAATAGATAAAACTTCAATAGATCTGGTCGCTCCGATAGAAGAATTTCATAGTCACTTCGGTAGAATACTAATTCAATAATAACCGCAGAGAAACATTAAAATGATACCTTATAACGTAGTCAAATTTGTTTTATTCTTGTTATCCAAATCATGTAGCTTTTGTTGTGTGTGTGTATATATATATTTAGGGAGAAGTTGACAGAAAAATTAGTTTACATATCGTACAGAGGTAAGGATAAAAAACATCATAAATCTGAAATACCTAGCAACATCTGAATTTGCGCTGAAAACTTCGTCACTATGCTGTGGGAAGGAGAAAGGATTAATTATTGGAAATCGAAAAAATAAACGTTTATAAGGTATTGGAAAGAAACTCACATTTAATTAAGCGTATAGAAAGTAATAATTACAGGTATTGTTATTAAAATATACATTATTTTAATATTAAAAAGTATACATTAAAAGAGACATCATTTTGGTAACAAGGAAGACTGTTATATAATTCTTCAAATGTTTTCTCGAGTTTCTCTTTGACTGCTGTTAACTTGACAAAGTACTGGCATCTTTTTTATTGTCATGCCCATCTCAGACACTTTAATACTCTTGTATTGAGTCACTTATTTGCTCACGAAACGACGCCTCTTTCGTCACATAATGTAAATGAGACGTCATCTTTATTACGATTTTGATGAATCTATCTAATGACTCATGAAGTTTTTGTTGACATGCAATATCCAAGAAATCACTGTCTACCCTATTAAATACTTCATCTTCCGAGATTGTTATTTCCAAACAACATAAGAATACGAATTCAGCCATAAGTGAGGAAAGGATACTTTAAAAAAAGTCGTAGCAAGAATTTGTTGACGATCGTAAAAGCACGGTCACCGAAACCTGTTACTTTTACGTATGCATTATCTGCGGCATTCGTCATGATTCACAAGAGATTCGAGGGGGAAACCCCAGAACAGAGCGACTAAAAGTACCGATTTCAAAAAGATATTCGTCTCGACGTCTTGTTTACGACTGCAAGCGACGCCCGTTACGAGAGGGCTAGTCTCCAACGACAGCGACGCTTCTTGCTCGTTTCGCAGGGCCCCGCCCCGCTCCCCCCGCCCCGCCCCGCCCCGACAGCCTGTGCTCCCCGCAGCCCCGTACGTTGAAACGCTCGGCACGCAGTAACCTCCGGACGTCAACAAGACGTCAGTATTTATTTGCTCCGAGCACTCTTGAACCGCGCGCTCGCCCTCAACGACGCGGCCGGCCGGCCCGCGGTATGAGAGGCGAGGAGGGCGGCGGCGGCGGCGGTGAGGCAGTGGGTGAAGATGGGAGAGGCGGCGGAGGCGATGGCGGGGATTGCGCAAGGGGCAGAGGCGGGGGAGGCGACGGGGGCGGCGGCGGGGGCGGCGGCGGGGCCGGCAGCGGGGACACGGCGCGTCGCGCAAGCGGCGGCGGTGGAGGCGGTGAGGGCAGGAGTGGAAAGAAAGGTAGCGGCGGTGGAGATGGCGGTGGGGGCGGTGGTGGTGGCAGCGGCGGCCCCGGGCGAGCGGGTTGTATTGTGTACAGTAATTGGATATCCAGCGGCCCGCGTGGGCGAGCGGGGTGGAGGGGGAGGGTGGTCGGCGACGGCGGTCGTGGGGTAGTTCGATCGCTTGTTTTATGGCTCGTAAATTATTTACGGTCGAATTTGGACTGAGGCGGCGAAGATCGAGGCCGGCGGCTCCGCGGCGGGGCGTGGGCCGGTGGGCGGTGGGTGCTGGGGAGGTGGGCGGGAGGCTGGGGACGCCACGCAATGGGCGGTGGGCGGTGAGAGTAGGACGTGGAACGGTGAGCGGTGGGTGGTGGGCGGTAGGGCGTGGTTCGGAGGGCGATGGTGTTGGGGCGTGGGGCATGTGGCGCGAGGCATGAGGCGTGGCGGGCCGTGGACCGTGGGTTGTGGGAGTCGGGCGCCGGGTGGAGGCGCCTGCGTGTAGGATGGCGCCGGCGCCAGTGGAGGAACGAGGCGCCAGCGCAGGCTGCGGTCGGCGCGCTGTCGGCGGCGGGCAGCGGGGCGCTTCCAAGAACAGGATGCGGGCAGAGGCACCTTAAGTGCTCAGGGTCCTGTTTGCCTGTCCGTAAATAAGTCTGAAATTGAGAGGGAGGGGAAGTGGGGGTGCACGGAAGAAAAAATAACAGCCGCAAAACATTCCAAGCGTCCCAAATATTTGGAAATCGAAAAAGCAATATTTAAAAAAATTAAAATTCGGTAAAATGCACTTCACTTTACACGTTAGTTCTAATACACTTAAAACACACCAAGTAAAATCCCACTTCTTAAAATGCACAAATACAATACCCACAAACCGAGTTAACTTCCGTTTCTCTCGTAAACAAAAATACTTATGCAATTAAATATTTTGGTACCTAGTATATTGAAAACTGTTTTAAATGAAATTAAAAGTATTTTCGGAATGTATCAGCAATCAATGAATTGATGGATGCGTCGTATTTAATAAATAAGTAAAACGACAATAAATGAAGTACAATTTTTCGAAAAAAAAATATTACTATGTGAATGATATTTGATTTAAAGTCACTGGCAATAAAATACAGTAATACATCGTTAGCACGAACTTTCTAAACACGAATTTCGTCGTCAAACACAAAATTTAGGTCTCGCCAAAGAAACGTATTAATGAGAATTAGATAAAAATCGACAAGAATACCGATTATTTCAGTCCCTTGGAATTGGTGTTAACGATGGTTTACTGTATTGCTTCTTCGTAATGGAAACAATTCCAATCACTTTACTTTCTGTAGATGTACCGAAGGGTACATTCTGTATATGTACCGATCTGTTACTTCTAGAAAGCTTGTGCAATAATAACCGGGATCATCACAAGTTAGGTTTTTAAATCTTCAGTATGTTAAATTGATTTACTAAATGTTACCTACTATCAGTTGACAACACTCAAGTCGCAGTCGATCATGGATATATCGGTAGTATTTATTCGGAGATTGCTTGTATCAACTGATGTTACTGCAATATCTCTGACCAGGCGGTCCTATGGTTCGAATCCCGAAGGTGATAAGATTATCGATACTACCTTGTCAGCTAGGTCAAATTCAACAGCAGAATTCCAGCCGCCGGCTGCTCTGATCGACAGTTTTCTGTGGTTTCGCTGATCAGCACCAAGCGAATGCCGGAGTAACCAAACAAACGAGCCACGGACCGCCGGATCGCGCGCGACCTTTCCTTCCTCTTCCTTGTCCTTCCCCCCCTTAATTCACACAGACTTACATGCACTACACTACAACAGATGTCGAGAGTAGTCGGGAGCCTTCATCTGGTCCCGCCTGCGACGGGGCCACACTAGTAGAAGATACATGGTGGAAGAAAATACCCGTAAGTCGATGTAGTTCGGTGTCGGATCTCGCTATCCAGCGGGAGAAGATTATCGCAACATCCCGCTATTAAACATACATTACACTTACGGAACTAGCAGTGAACTTAGTTCTTACGGAACTTTGGTTTTTAGAACTTTAGTTCTTAGTGAACTAAGTTCACTTACGGAACTAGCAATGAACTTATCAGTTGACGCACCCGCAATTACTAATCAATGAACCAGTCACTGTGTTTCAACGACGTCCATCAGTCTACGCGAACAGATCCACGCTGCGGTGCGCCAGCACGCGAGTTATACTGCGATTTTTCTAAGAGCGACCCTCAAGGCCACTCAAATCTTCTTCGCGATGGAATATCGCGATGGAATTCCATCTTCGCGATGGAATATGTCACGGCATTTCGCGTCTTTTCTTGGTCTTGCCGGTAGAAGTCGCATGATCGCAAGCACTGCTTGATACGGTCGCGATCGTGCGAAATCTAGCGAAACGACTGAGAAAGACGCGAAATACCGTGACATATTCCATCGCGAAGATGGAATTTGAGTGGCCTTGAGGGTCGCTCTTCGAAAAATCGTAGTATACACCTCAATTCTGCTAGCAACGCAAGACCACCCTGCGTAATTTCACGGAGCATCTCCACCCTGGAATGGCAGATTTACTTCCAGAGAATCGAACAACGCCGCCAAGTGGGTCAAAAATTGTTCCACTGTAATCTTGTGCCTGTAAACTTAAAGATATTAGCGACGGCAAGTTCGCTTCAAATAAAAACATTCAGTGCCAGTTTCAGTGCATCCAATTTAAACTGTTTAAAATCACTGAAAAGAATTCACCTGTAGAACTTAAAATATTCACTGACGCGATTATTTGCTAATTCAAAGTTGTTGTTTTTTGTATATTATTGCTAGTTATTGAACGAAAATCACTTCGCATTCACCTGCTCACTTCCGAGTAGAAATTCCCGGTGCACTTACGCCAAGAGTCTTCTATGTATGTTTACGTCAAGACCGCATTTCAAATTAGAAGACACCCAGATAGTAATTCAATAATCCTTCCTCAGGGCCTAGATTCCACTAGCGACTCGCGTAACTGTACACAATACCATACATAAAGTGAAATCTTCAGTGAGATTTTGTGGCTAACTGCGCACTGTCTGCCCCCCGTCTGACAATTTATATCCCACTGTTTTACGTACCCATTTTTAAAACCAGGCCTTCTGCGATGCCTTGTGGCTCTCTTTACCCACATACAAAATCAAGGTTTCTATCCCAACGTGCCCACATATAAACCGGGCCTTGTACGAGGGTTCGCAGCCCATTGCACCCAAACATCCAGGCGTTGTGTGCGCGTGTGTGGCCCACTGTGCGGGGCATGTGACCCCGCACGGGGGCGACCGCTTGGCCCCTCTCCCGCCGCCGCCGCCGTCTTTTATTGCGCGTCATGGCTAGACGCTCGTCTGGGAACAAGGGCTAGGGGCAAAGCGACAGGGGGAACTTAATCACGAGAGCCTCTGTGAATAGACGCCCGGCCAGACGGCCGCCGCTCCTCCGCGCGTTCAAGATCCCGCGCCCAGCCTTCCGCGCGATCTTGCCTCTCACGAGGGAATGCCGCTCCGATAGTGTACTTCGATTTATGTATAATGGCACTTGATGTTTAATCAGCTGTCACGGAGTCATCCAATCGGGAGCTTCAACGTCACCATAGTGACGTCACTGCAGTAACGTTCAAGCTCCCAATTGGATGACACCGAAACAGCTGATTTACATCAAGTGTCATTACAAATAAATCGAAGAATGGCATGATGGAAAGTTATGAGTAGAGACCGGATTTTTATATAATTTATGACTTTTTTGGTCTTTCTACTTACCGTTCTCAAAACCGTAATCTTGGCGAATGGTCGCCATACTAACACAATATCCAATTTTTTCGTTACATATTTTTACATATTTAATACCATATTTCATGTTTTGCTATTTTCACAAAATATATTTGTACTTTATCAATGTTCTTTTATATTATGTTTTTTTATGAAAATAAGTATTTTCCAAAAATCAGAATTTTCCCCCACATTACTAGATAGATTTTGTCTCCTCGAACATTCAGCACTATCGATTTTCTTCACATGTGCAGTTCAAGTTTCACTTTAGTGCATCTGCTCATGCGCAGAAGATCGATAGTGCTTAACGTTCGTGGTGAAAAAATCTCCCTATTACTGATTGCTGTCGAATCGAGATGCACTAGGTGAAAACGCGACCGAATGTTCTGAAAGTCCCGCGCGCCTCCTTCAGTTTTCTCAGTGGCGGGAGGTGTACATCAGCGACTGTGATCATTTTCACCTGTAGGTGAGAAAAGTATCACTGACGCCGGGTTTCGTGATCTTTAACCTTAATTTCCGAGAAACTTTGGTGATCGCCGACGTGTAACACTTTAATGAGCATGCTACATGCTGCAGTGATTATTTGCCAGTCGTAGAAATCACCAGTTTCTACGGGGGTTTCTATTGCATCTGGTCTGGCCGCTAAATTACCATCCTGAATAGCACTAGATGAAGCTTTTAGTACTGACGGGAAAGTTGCATGGTGCAAAATGTGCATCAACTTGTGCTCTCTATACTTGTGATCTCTATATTTGTGACTTTTAAAACGTTTATATTATTTTTAAAATTTGTTGAGGAAAATGTTTGTATATGTAATTTCTTGTTGGGTAAATGTGTTTTACAATTAATGTATTTTAATGTTACATATTATATCCGATTTTACTATTTATTACATGTTCTCACTGTTTTCATTACATATTTATGTACATATTATGACGTTTTATTCTACATATTTTTTTCGGTCTCTACTTATCTCGCGCGAAATCTACGAGCTCACGGTGACTATCCGCACTCATTTTCAATCTTCTCCGCCACTGATTCGCTCCGGTCGGTTTGTTATTTACTTTGGGAAACAATACATTTTTCCGCGCGACGCACCCTGTAGGTGTTTGGATCAGAAAGGGACGTTAATGTCCATGATACAAAACTAACCAATGTAACCATGTAAACTAACCAATGTATAGAAAGACTCGTTGACGAATTGTGAAGTGCGGGTATGGGAGGAGCCGGGAGATAATCGACATCGTGAGTAGGGAAAACCGTAAATGTAATATTGCTGAGCTCATAAAATCTGTTTGCCCACATTGTTACACGACTTACATCGTAAATTGGCACTCGTCAATATTCCCAAATACGTAGTTAAGTCCATAAGTATGTATTTTGTTTGTTTCGTAAGTAAGCTAATTGCAGGACATTCTGCGCACACCGGTAGACGAAACCCTTGTCTTCGCCTGTGGCTGACATAAGTTTTATCACTTCAGTTTGCTTTGTTTGCGATTTAGCGATTGACGCATGGCTACACCACCAAAGAACAGCGTTTCGTAATCCATTTTTTATGGTTCAAGGTGAACTGGGTGGTGAAGTTCACAGAGAGCTTTCAGCACATAGGAGGGGCCAAGGGAAAAGCGGACCAGCGAATGTGAAGTGTGTGGACAGTGCTGGATATCTAGCAACAAAATATTGCCAGGGACGAATTCAAAAAGATTTCATGGGAGGAAATTTGAATTCGAAGTCCGCTCCCTGAATATTTTTGAAATATTATTTTTTTGTTGGTTCGAAATACTACTAAAGTGAATCTACTTATGTAAGTCTACTAATGTGAATCTTTTCATTCTTCGATGTGATTCTTTCTCCTTTCGATGTGATGCAATTAATATGTGATAATCATTTTCGACAAATACATTACAATTGGAAAAAAATCCCTGGAGCGCGAACGGCCGCCATTCCACTCCCACCCCACATGGACTGCTACTAATCAATTTCAACAGAGCCACTCCTGCCATGATTCTGATGAACCAATCAGCGAGTGACGTTTATAAATTCTAAACTAATAGTTAGCATGTACGTTAGTCGTGGTTCTGAGAATGAAAAGCAAGTAAGCATAACAGCCCGAACTTTCATAAAACCTATGCAAGATGAGTCCCAAAACAACTCAACGAGGGGCAGGCGTCCAATTGCGTGACAGCGGCAGCAACTGGATCGTTACCGAATATAAAATCTTGATCTTTTCCTTCGAACTAGAGATGAAACGCCAGCTTGGAATGAAAACATCAGAAATCTCCCGTCAAGACGGTCCAAAAGTCAAATTCGAGAGTCAACTCTCTAAAGAAAATTTTATTCTCGGCCTTTTTTGTTACAGTTTCAAGACAGTTTTTGCACATTATTTCAAGAAAAAACAAACAAACAACAATCTAACAGTAAACGCTAAACGTTACAGTTGCATCGCTTTACAACACGTTGAATCCTGAAACTCGCAACAAACGTAGTTATCAATACTTGAAAGGCATTGTTTTGTTGCCCGACAACGCGTACCCACTTACTTCTGAACACACCGTTCTAACTCTTCGGAATGTGGGTTTCGAGATGTTAGAGTATCCTGCGTAGATCCCGAATATCGCCAGTCCTATTTACCATCAGTTTGGTGTGACCCGTTTCAAGATGCCGTTCAAGAGTAAAAAGCAGTCGTTCCGTCAATGATCAACAGGCGAAGGAATCATGCTTGCCTTTCTCGAAACTTGGGCAACGATGAACTACTACTGATTGATCAGTTATTTCGTGTTTCCGAGCGCGTCAGCTGTTGCGGTAATTAGTTCTTAAGTGTAGTGCATGTTTTTACCACAAGAAGTCTCGGTGTTCTTCCTCCATTGGATGGTGAAATTTGGGCCGACCTAGTATACGTCGGCTTTCCGGGGGTTTCCCCAACCAGGTATCTCCCACCAGCGGGACAAGCTCTAATTCGCCCGATATATATATATATATATATATATATATATATATATATATATATATATATATATATATATATATATATATATGTAGTGCATGTATAAGAAAGGGTTGAGTATAGGACAAGGAAGATGGAGAGATCGCGCGGCGTTCTATGCCCGTTTGTTGGGATACTGCTTCGGTATTCGCCTAGTGTTGATCGGTGAAACCACGGAAAACTACAGATCAGAGCAACCGGCCGCTAGAATTCTCCTTCAGACAGCGGCTGAATTCGACCTAGTGTAGCTAGTGTCGAAAATTCTGCCACTGTCGGAACTACGACCTGCAGGCACTGCAGTGACGTTAGTTGATGCCCTGCCTCTCCTGTGCCAGTATGAACGAGCATTGAGAAGCCAGGAGAATAATGAAACTGGGTGACAATTGAAAAATAGTAATCGTTTATTAGTTGTAATAGATTTTAAAAATTGAGAGAAAATACTTATCGACTTCCTATTGTAATGGCAATCATGGTGGAAAGATATGGGTGGATTTCTCCGGCTCACCGACATTTGCCCGTTCTGCGCAGCACCAGTTTGCGTCCCGAACCACATGACCACAGGCATTTCATTTGAAAACCCAGTCCAGTCGCACGTCGCCATGTTGCATGGAGAGCAAAAAGTGTTGAGAAACATTTTGAAAGAGTCGTTAAGTGACAATTTTCGACGGTGCTCAACGAAAAATGGCACGATGAAAGTCTACAAGATACAATGTTTAAACGAAAAGCTTCATCTATCTGTTTCAATGACTTGTAACAAGTTGTTAATTTTGGTAACTGGTTGTCTGTAAAATTCCCGCTAATATTGTGACGCAAACTGGTACCTGTAGTTCATTGGCTGAAGTCGGATACGAAGCGCAAGAGACCTCCCTGATGGCTGTATTATTTCACTTCGTTTCGATTCTCGGAAGTACTTCAATTCGGGGTAAGTTTCATTTGCCACAACTGGGATATTGGAAGACCTCGGGGCAATAGCCACTATTCGTAATATGCCACTACACATAAGTTTTGAGAAAAAGGCAAGTGAAGGTTTAGACATACCATTCCACACATAGGAGTAAAGAACATTCATTTATGAATGATACTGCCATTTTGAGGCCAATATTTAAAATAAAAACCCAACATCTAGATACATCTACGAGACATCTAATATATTAATATCTCTATTTCATCAGAAATGTGGCAAAGCATGTTATTGCCCCAAGGTCTTCAATTATTCTAAGACTCCAAAAACAATGTCAGTTATAACTGTTGTTTGTAAATTCATTGGAAACATCTTTCAAACTCGGATTTTTTTCCTTTCGCTAAAAGCATGCTATTCAACAATGGTGCTCATCTGTTATTCAACGTTTGATAGTGATTTTTATTCTTTGTATTGCTTCTCTAGAGTTCTGATGACATAAAAAGCATAAAACCTAAATTTTCGAATTTTAGAAATGCACTCATCAAACTCTCTTTGCATTGGGAGAATATACTACGCGAACTAAAAGGAATGTGTGTTATCCTACGCCGCTCAATGCTCTATGACTGAATGTTATTACTCACACATCGATGAGAAGGATTGCTGTTGAATGGCTTGTTGGAATTGTGTGCTGAACTGTGAAAGTGGAGAGTTATATGTAGTATTCGCGTGAAGTGTTACAGCAAACAGTCGATGTTATTCAAATCACGACATACGAATGAGGGAGGCGCATTTATGAATTTGTACCTGTCGCAAATGTAGATTGACTGCAAACTAATATCTATTCATAAATATTCCAACTGAACCTATCATATTTTTAGTTTGTTGTATTGTACAAAGAATTCATTTCATTAGAACGTTTTGATATATTGGTACTAGTGTCAAAGTATCAAAAAGTAAAAGAGTAATTTGGATAAATCAATTGTGGAATTATTATGGAAATAGACTGAAAAAATCTCATAAATAATTTAAATTTTTCTAGGATGTCAACAATTTAGTGTTGTTCTTTCGAATAAAGCATTCTTCTATGATGACACCTTTACAGGTTTTAGTATTGAGGAATTTCTATACCATAAAATAAATAAAAGAATCAGAATTATAAGAACGAATTATTAACTGGCAGTTTTTTTTTTTCGTAAAATTTTTACGTTTCGAACCTTCTATACTTGGATTCTTCTTCAGAAATATATTTCTTCTATACAAGCAAAAATTATACTTAGACCATTATAAAAAAAATTCAAACAAAAGTATTATTAAGACAGTTTATCATGAGTTCCCGTTTTTCATCGCCTTTTGTCAAGATTAATAAATGGATATGTAGGATACAAATTCACCCAACATATTCCACTAAGTCCATTGAATTTACTGTTGGTTGGATACAAAGGATGTCTGTGTGATACTGCACGGTGTAAGAGATATAGGTGTGTTCACTCCCAGTCCAAAACTGAAGCTAATGTGAGGCTAGTTCTCACAGCTCTCGCTACATAAGCGCTGCGAACGACTTGGGCATTTTTGTTGGGACAAGATGGCTTCTATTGATAGCACGATGAACAGTAGACTTGACTGATCTCTTCGTAGTAAAAACTTTATTCCGGAGTATGAAGTAAATTTAGAAGTTTCCAAAGTGAGTCCAAAATCAAGATATAAAAAGAAATAGGTTGACATTTTCCCCAGAAAAGGAGAAAATTAATTGACAATGATGATATTGCGTCAAGAATTTCAACAATGACAATGTTAAGCGAAATGTGGTAAGTACATATACTACTTATACACCTTCTAGGTCAGACTATAAGTTAATTATCAAATAGATACACAAGCATTGTAAAATCATACACAATCAATACTGTGATATAATCAACCAATAGTGTAGTTAGTATTTATACAACAATTCGGAAAAAATCCAGGAGTTAAATTGTGCAATCAAATAATATGTAAGTTAACATTTTGCTCTAAATTAGTGAAAAATTTGTAGAATTTGCATTCCAAAAAAACTAAAAATGAAAGATAATCCAAACAGATTTTATGTGATGTTTCTAGGAATGTTTGAAATAGTAAACATGCATTTGATACGCGTTTTCAATAGTATTTAAAAAATAAACAAGGTTACTTGCAGAGGATATGATTTACAGACCAGACCTGAAGATAGAATTTATTATAATTAAAATGGTAATTGTTAAGGTTAATTAATGTAAGAATTTATTCGTTTATCATATTATTTTTCATTCTTGTTTAATTTTGTTGAACTTTTAGTGGATATCTTGGGCAAAGACACAGATACTGCCATTGAAACATCATGCCTGTTCACCAAACATATCTGACGACTGTAATCCTCATACCGAACTTTATTGATATAGTGAATGTGTATGTTGTTTATTGTCTTCTATTTTTTAATTATAATTAATTATTGATTTTTTATGATTATATGAAATTACAAATTTCATGAAATATTATTTACCACCTAACAATTAAAAAAATATTTTGAAAACTTTTTCATTTTCAGAAGGTAATTATGAAAAAATGTTGATGGAAGCAACTGTAATTCTTGAAGAAGATTCATTGAATATATCCAAAGGGTGTCAGACAAACTTATTGATATTTGAAAAAATATTTGAGAATAAACAAATGGTTAGTCTTCTTCAAATCTCATAGGATATGATTGTGAAATGTGAACCAGAGAATGTGTATTTTTTGCACATATTGTTACCAAGATGTGATTATAAAAAGGCAACTGATGTTATCTCAATATAGACATGAGGTTCTGCATATAAAGTAGTAAGAACATGGTTTATTCATGGTGGTGATATTCTGTGCAGTGATTCTAAAAAGGATGAAGACTTTCATATTTGCTTTTTGAAATTAATTTTATGTTTTTGAAGCCATCTAAATGGAAGTGAAATTAAGTGGTTGTTAGTTTTTCATTGAAGTTAATAGTGAGAATACAATTCAGATAACTGAAAACCGTATAAACCGTTTCGGGAATAGTATGGAAACTCTTTCACAGTAAAATCTAGGTTTGAGGAAAAATGCAAGTAAATTTCAGGTGAAAAAATGTTACAACTACAAAAACAATTTGTTACAATCATAGCACAAATTGGATCATGAGTCTGGCATAAAAAATACTTTCAATCATTTAAAATTCTTGCCTTCCAATGTTTATCAACACCCAGAACCCTAATGTTATCAATTGAAACACAACATTGTCCCACTTCTATTCGCAACCACAGCACTACAAATAGACAATAACACAATCATTACTCATAATACTCTGGGTGAGAAAAGCCCTACTTAAGCAGAAATTAAGATATTCTACCTGTCACCAGATGTCATTAAAAGTTACAAGAATAACACAAGGCTTTTCTAAAAAGTAGATTATTCTAGTTCATAAATTCATAGTGAAAGCAATTTTACAATGAATGGTTTGCACATATCCAACAGCATTTTGAAATTTAGGTACAGCCAAATGAATGTTAATAATGATAATACTGCAATAAATGTAAAATTTATATACAAGTTACTTATGTGACATTTATGTACATTAATATATTTAGGAAATGAAGAAAGTATGTAAACTGTAATTATTTCAGAAAATAATATGTATAAATTGAATATTATTAATATTGAAATAAAGAATCAAATTGAATTATAATAAACTACTTTTCTATTTTGTGGGTTATTCTTGTTAAAGATTCAAATTTAAATATTTTATTTGATAATGAAAATTCCTCTTTTAGTACAGTTTTACATACATTGTTTGATATTGAGAATGTATTACAAGCTGCAGACAAGCTGGAATTTTGTAGTGGAGGCACTGCTCTGCATATTATATAAGGAAAAAGGAGTCTTGTGCTTAAGTCCATGGATCTACATTCATCGTAGTTGGTTTTGAGATCTTGTGTTGTTTGCAAAAAGGTAATTTCATAGCTGATTCCACATATAAATTACTCTGTTGATGAAGAATTTCTTTATCAGAATGAGACCAGGTATTGATTTCGTTAATTTCATGTTAGGACCCTAAAGATTTGTATCGTTTGTTCTTAATGTAGATTGTACATCTGTGACATAGAACCCATGCATTATTTTAGTTCATATAATTTATTAATTGCAAAATGTGTACAAAAGCATCAGTAACAAGTCAAAATTCACTTCATAAGATCATCTGTCAAAAAAGGAAAAAATATTTCTACTAGAAAATTATAATTGGCACTGACATTGTTTTTCAATGAGGGCAGTAATGAATATACTGTTGCGAAGAGCAAACCTGTTGACTGCTGAGCAACATGAATGTCAAATGATTAATAGTAAATCACTGTATAAATGATTTTCGTAACTAGAATCCCTTCTGTTTTCTGGTGTTGTTTTAGCTCCAACTCCTGTTTTTAAACAGAAATCCTCATTCTTTGGTACTTAAATCATATAATTGCAGATATGCATGGATTTCGCTACAAAACATTTAAAACAATTAATACTCCCGTCAGACGTTATAATAGGCCTTAAAAGATTCCATTTACATTAGCGGTTCTACGATTACGTTTATTCAGTGACCGGTATACCTTTCTTGAAACGAAAATGCCAGAAAATACTACATGCGCGAGACGCCATCATCAATGCCCAATTCGTACGGATAAGCGAGGAACTAGCCTCAAACTGGCTTCAAAAATTTTGCCCAAAAGGCGACTAGTTGACACACCTATATCTTATACACCGTGGATACTGCGATTCATATTAAGGTCTTTGGATTACGAGTCGCCAACTTAACAATACTTATTAACATATTGATGTTTCCATAGGTTAGTTGGTATTACGGAATTTTTGTTTTCGGACTGTCATGGAGCTAGCAGTCATAGCTCCATGGCTCCATGGTCAACTGTACATAGTATCTCGGTCATCCAAGTTGTCATTTTGTAAGTATGATGTAATTTGTTAGTGTCCGTTTGAATATTCAGATCCACTTTATGTATACCATATGTGTTGTTTCTGGCATAAGACGTTTCCTGTAGTTCTTTTCTTTGTCTAATATTATAACCTCATTCCACTTCATTATGTGTTGGTATAGTATTGTATATTTAATGATAGTGTTGTGTTTATATTGTAGCAGTTTGATGTTGTACATGTGTTCCTTGATTCTAATATTGAGTGATCTTTTGCTTGTGCATACATATTTAGCTTTACACTCTTTCTGGCTACAATTAATCAGAAGTACTATATTGTGTACATCATTTTTGGGTGTGGGATCTTTTTTCCTTTGCAATGAATCGGTTTAATTTGTTATTCATTTTATATACCACTCGTAAGTTGTGTCTCAATAAAAAGTTTTTAATTTTGTCAGCTTTTTTTTCCAAAGTAAAGTAAGGTTATGATGTTTGAGTGGGGATGGGGGGTTTATATCCTTATCCTTGCCTATTGTATGCTTTCTTTTCTAATATGATTTTGTTCATTCTCGTTTGGTAGTTGCTATTCTTAAGGATTTCAAAGATTTTACCTAAATATTTCTTTATGCAATTTAACATGTGGCAGTTGTGTGGCTCTTTCAACCAGATTACATATTATTGCGGTTTTTTTGTTTTATAGGGTGATTAGAAAGATAATTTAAAACTTTGGGGTTAGTAGGTCTTTTGATATCAATTACAGTATCGGCAACGTATACGTTCGATGCGCCGTTGTCGCTCATTACTACGTACATGGCTCCACCGACACCACAGATAAATTAAATCTCAAAACATTAACACTTACTGACACGCTATGACACGTCTTGACACGTATCAAGTTCATAACTTTCGCCAAAGACGAAAATGATTGCCTCTCCGACTTCGTGTGGATCAGATGAGCAGCAACGCTGAACCCGGCTGTAAGAAAGTAAGCAAATCCTCGCAATCTGATTGCTTCAGAGCAGGTCACGTAACGTACCACAGCACGTGGCGAGAGAACTGTCAGAGAAGCTTATATGTTGCCGGCATTGTAGTGATGGCTTTGCCATTATTATTAACGATGGTTAGATCTAAGTAATTAATCTCGGTGTTTTTCATTTCATGAATAAAAGTTGGGTTAATATCATAGTTATTCAAAATTTGGAGAATGTTTGATACTTTTTGAGTTGGCATAATACACAATACGTCATCTACATACCTGACATTCAAAATTGGTGTACAATCAAGTTTTTTTGTACACTCATTTCCCAAGTCTGTCAATACGAGTTCTGAATTAATGGGAAAAGGGGGACCTATAGGAGTGCCACATATTTGTTTATAATTGTAATGATTGAACCAGAAATGATTATTATTTAGTATGAAACTAATAGCTATTTCCATTTCACATTTTGAAATTCGGAATTTTGAGGATACCTTATTCCATCTTTCATCAACGCTTTGAAAGATGAAGTTATGTGAGATGCTGGTGAACAGGTTATTCACGTCAAAAGAATATGATCTTTGCGAATGTTTATATTTTGAATTCTGTTGACTAGTTGTAAAGAATTTTGTATTCTCTGGTTAGGTTCATTGAATATAAATTTTAATTTATTCAATATAAATTTAGGAAATTCATAACTTGATAAATTTGTTTGGTCATTTTATGATGACGCTATAACTGCCATCCTGTTTGTGATTTTTTGGACGTCCATAAGCCCTTCCTAATATTTCTGAAGATGAATTCAATTTATAAAAAGTTGGTAAATAATTGTTTGTTTTCTATCTTTGTAATATTTCTTTTAGGTCTTTATTCGTCTGATTTACAGAATTCTTATTAAGTTGTTTGTATGTGTTATTGTCATTAAATATATTCTCTACGTTATTCTAATCTTCTTTATTGATAGCTATTATCGAACCTCCTTTTTCTGTCGTGGTGATTATTCTTTATTATTGTAAAAAAAGATTTGGTCTCTTGGCACTATTGTGATTAATATTTTTTGATGATTATTATTAATGACTTTCTTATTGCTGTTACATACAAATTATGCTAATTGATTTCTTATAGTCTCATCATTTTTGTGTTTAATATTATTCAAACCAAATTCTAAATATTTAACAAATTCTATAATTGTTCATATTAGTAACAGGCATGTTGAAATTCTCTCCTAGACAGTAAGCTGATTAAATTACTTTTTATTGGTACTTCTGTGAAATTTATTAATGTTTCATGGATTATGAAGTATTGTTATAATTCTTCCACATTATTGTGGCATTTATGTTGTTTCCGAAGGAAGACTATACGTATCAAGTGCATGTCTTATAGAATTTGTTGTAATCAAAGCAGCCATGTATTTTTCTATGTTGTGTTACATTTGTTTGATTTTGCTAGTATAATTTAATGAATAATTCTTTGATTTCTAAATTTAATATTCGCTTTTTACTTTCTCCCAATCGTTTCCACAGAAGAAAGTTATGTAATGCTGCAGGAAAAAAGGCGAATTTTGGGCAGAAAAAATCTCATTGTCCCGTCCGTCCCGTCCGTCCCGTCCGTCCCGTCCGTCCCGTCCGTCCCGTCCGTCCCGTCCGTCCCGTCCGTCCCGTCCGTCCCGTCCGTCCCGTCCGTCCCGTCCGTCCCGTCCGTCCCGTCCGTCCCGTCCGTCCCGTCCGTCCCGTCCGTCCCGTCCGTCCCGTCCGTCCCGTCCGTCCCGTCCGTCCCGTCCGTCCCGTCCGTCCCGTCCGTCCCGTCCGTCCCGTCCGTCCCGTCCGTCCCGTCCGTCCCGTCCGTCCCGTCCGTCCCGTCCGTCCCGTCCGTCCCGTCCGTCCCGTCCGTCCCGTCCGTCCCGTCCGTCCCGTCCGTCCCGTCCGTCCCGTCCGTCCCGTCCGTCCCGTCCGTCCCGTCCCGTCCGTCCCGTCCGTCCCGTCCGTCCCGTCCGTCCCGTCCGTCCCGTCCGTCCCGTCCGTCCCGTCCGTCCCGTCCGTCCCGTCCGTCCCGTCCGTCCCGTCCGTCCCGTCCGTCCCGTCCGTCCCGAATGGTAAATTCGAATTTCTAGAGCTTCGTTTGAGGCGGTGTCAGTGTGTAAAAGTAATCTGAGACGCGCTTGGAGGCAGTTGGATATTCTGAAAAATCCATTCTCATTATTTAATTTGATATTAATTAACTTAATATTTTACATCTTAGAAAATTCGTCTATCAATGGCAAAAATATGTCTATGTTAACTTGCAATATAAATGCGTATTACGTAAGTGTTACAAATATTGCGAGGAAGAACATGATTTGTTGCAACCATTTGCTCGAAGAGCAAAATGATATGGAGGTGATTAATTTGGAATATTTATTGCTTTGAGCGTTTCATTCAGGGTCTAGAGAAAAATTCTAATTTATAAGATTTAGCTTGATGGATACACGCGCGGTGTTGCCGACTTTTATATTAATTTTAATTATAATTTACTTAATTTTAGTTATTGCTTTAATTATAATTTACTATTGAAAATGATTTTGAACGAACTTTTATTTCATGTACGATAATTTTCAGCTATCTGGCCACTAGTTATGAAGTTGCAATTGAACAATACGAGAGTCGCAATATTGGCTGAAGTTCAAATAATCTCTCATAGTCAGACGAGGTTTCTAGAAGTGTGTTTGTTTCTTGTGAATGAATATGATATCATCAATCAGGGCATCATGGATGTAAATAATGGATTTATATTTTGTATTTCTGGGTTTCATATAAGGCTAGTTTTGTGGGTGTTGATCCATCCATTCCTTCTTGTGATATATTTAAAATAAATCATGGTAAATTGTCTCAATATTACAAAGTGTTCAATATTAAAAGCAACAATCGACTGTTCTATTACAATTGAAGACCTTGGGGCAATAGCATGCTTTGCCACATTTCTGATGAAATTGAGATTTTAGTATTTTTCGATACCCTTTAGATGTATGTAGATGCTGGATTTTTATTTCAGATTCGCTGCAAGATGGCAATGTAATTCACAAATAAATGTTCTTAACTGCAAAACCAAAAAGGTCTTTAATACTTCTTGGAGCTTATCTAAGTTGCTTGCAGATAACTATTTCTTCCTGCTACTAGACTCAGTAGTCGTTTTCAATGTGTTAATTTCTTGTAATAGTTGTTTCTTTTAATTCAAGATTAAATACAGACATAAATCTATTAAGAAATAAAAGATTCGTTCTAAAAAAGTTTTATAGACTTTTTGGAAGTAATTTTTTACAGTATGCAACATTCAAATGATTTAGATATAACGAAGAAGAATATAATGAGAAATATCAAAAGGAACATTAAGCAAGATATAAATCAACGAGATGTCAGTATCAGTCAGACTGATGTCAAGTGAAAAGATCCCATTCCCTAAGTGCGATAAAAAGTTAATGTTGGTAGATTTCAAAACATTACATTTACTGCGTAACATAAAAAACAATTCGCAACATTTAACAGTATTAGACATTAAGAGTTTCACCTCTTTTCTGATTACAAGAACAGCATAAAATAATGTTAAATCGAAACTGAAAACACAAGAGATCAATTTTCTTTTGATCGATCTTTAGATCCACCGGATGGTGAACTTTACTGTCGACAGGGAGTGTTTCTCAGCGGTGATTCCAGGGAAGAGGTAAGAAGCCGGTCGCTTTGTACCGGCGAGGGGGGAGGAGGGGGGGCGGAAAGGTGTTTGACACCTGCCGGGAGCGGCGCGCGCTGAAGCGCTCTCGAAACTTCCCGATCTCCCAAGCCCCGGATTAGCGGACGGCGCGGCGCTGGTGGAAACCCTGGTGACCGGAAGGGGAGGCGTCGCGTCGCCCAGCGACGGTCGGGTGGTGATCCGGTTTCCTCCACCACCTCCCCTTCTCCATCCACGCTGCCTTCACGTCTCTTCGTCTCTTTCCAACTTGAAACGAGTTCTTTTGTACGAGTGCAAGGTATTGCTTGTTCAAGGGGCGTCGTAAGACTCGAAACCGGTTGGGATTTCTGTTCATTTTCAATGAAATGCGAAAAGCAGACTAAAGTATGTTCAGAAACGAACACTCAGAACCAATCGAAGTAATTGTTTTTATGCATGAAATTAACACAAAACTGTATTAAAATAGCTAACACATATCTCGTCAGTTTCTACTTCCATACATCTGAGCCAACAATGTAGGGAATGTGAACAAACCCACCGTCCATGGTTTCGTTATTGTGTACCACGCGTCCGCAATATGACAATGACATTGTTTTGATCTTTTCATTCCGTGACTAAACGTTAATACTTCGTGTCTACTGACTCTTCACATGAAATGATATGAAAATTAAAACTGTGACATTTACAATACAATCTCAGTCTTGTTAAAAATTCGTCAAAATATTCGTCTATTCCTTTCACAAATTTTACTTTTTCGCACTTATGTAAGAAGATTAAAGTATTGTAATCGTGCGCCGGAAAATGGCGAATGTTTGACACAAAAACGCGTATTGCTGAGCCCTGGTAACGAAAAAGTGGATATATCCAATTGCTGAATTTAGAAAACAAAATCATCTAACACGTGGTCTAGCCAGAATTCATGTTTTGTGAAAAATCGATTGACGGCAAAACGTCTGTCACAGATGTTTTGTTCAGACTGACGGACAGACGTTTTGAAAAAAACACTCTTTCGGTGTCAAAGGACCCCAAAACGTCTATTTCCGTTAAACCTTCGAAATCTATTTTCCGCAGCATTACATAACTTTCCCTATATTACATATATTAGTGGTTAGGCGGAAGAGCAGGCTAAATGGCCTGAGCCTCGCCACAAATAAAGACATTTATTTATTTATTTATTTATTTATATTATTCCGTATATACGTACGTATACGGAAAAGTAAAAAGTATTCGTCCATCCTACACGTCTTACGTCTAACATATTCCTGACTCTTGACAAAAATATTTATTCAAAGCAGAATTTAAATTTGCTTTGCACCGGGCTTCCCAGTCAGGCAAGCTGCTCGCGGGGACACGGTTTGACATGTCTGATGTAGACGCATGATGACAGCACTTAAAATACATGAACTCTTCAAAAGAAATCAATAGTGATTATAATGATGTAGCTAGGTAGGTCTAATGAATTACAATTTGAAATTTACATTTTCATTTCCAAAATGTTTGTACTCAGTATGCAAATTTACGTATTAATTTTCTAAACTCCTCTATGCCTTTCGTCTTGCCTTTTTTTATAATAATACCTTATTGTTTTTCTATGCACAATTATTACTTCAAATTCGTTCCTCTTACGTTAGAAATACTTGCTAGGTGTTATTGAAGTGCAATGGAACCAATGTCACGTGCCTGAGATATTTGAAAAGAATATCACGCTTATTCCGCTGGATACCTCAATGCATGACACTCCCAGCACGTCCTCTCTCAGGAGAGGACAACTGCCATCTTGAATTTTAATTTTGTGAGAACCCAGCAATACTCTTAAATTTGCTCTCTCAGCACAGGAGGAAAAGGCAGGAAACGAATGGCCGTTAGCAGTGGAGAATTTCAAGTGACTCAATTTCCCTGTATATTCATGTCTTTCTATGCCAACGCAACATTTTGAAATAGCACCACGAGGAAAGAGGATTTTACTTTCCTTCATATTTCTCATTCACACGAAATTGTGACGATGTGACAAAAATGCGTTTTATATAATCGTGAAGTATGATACTTTCGATATATCTGAACTGCATAGAAGCGTTCGTATTTGTGCACGGGGTGGACATTAAAAATGTATGTTGTATTTTCATGGATGTTTTTCTTTAGGGCGATAGTCCACTTTTTACATTTCTCCATTGAGTTTTGAATACTGAAGGAGGTTTAAAAACACTGGAAACTTTTAAGATAAACAATAGATAATTGAAAATTGCACTCTTTTAATTAATAATCGGCATGAGGAGAATCGACCTTTGAAAAAATATGTACTATATGACAAGGAGAATTACATACGTGCATGCACACACACACACACACACACACACAATATGTACATACATACATATGTACATACATAGACATTTTCTAGATAGAACCTAGCAAACATTTTTTTCTTAAAATCACAACAAATTTGAACTATTTTTATCGACAAAAATTATCTTACAAATAAAATTTGGAACAAATATTGGTGAAAATTAATGGTACCTATACAAACATTTCATATTGTAAATTATATATTCTCTAATCATCTGACACAAATAACTTGAATACAAAAATTTCGATTTCGGCAACAATTCAATAATCACATACCAAAGTTTCATAAATACGATATGGAGGTTACATTTTCGTTCACATGTCTGGGCTCAATGAATATAGTTGTACGAGTCAACCTGAGCTCTGCTCTGGATTATTTTATTGAGAAGTCGACTTCTTTGTAACATTTTGATCGGGATTTCCACTCATATTTTGGTGCCGTTTTAAAATAAAATCCCTATTTCCTTTGTCATTCCAGCGTATTAGCGGATAATCATCTTAGACCCAGTATGTCCTTTCAAATTTAAACTTCCAAATTTCAAATTTGAGACCAAATTTTTCCAATATCTGTTTTCAAAGATATATTTCTGTATCAGGCATGGTTGGTTGTAGACAAAGCTTGTGCTAGGAGACTGTAACCGTTTTCCTAGGAGATGGGCTAAACTTGAATTATATTTACATCAGGTATTATACAAAAATATATTTTTACTCACAGTACCCCCAACACGGTTTCTTGTGCTTGTTTTCCGGGTGCGAAACGGCTATTTTTACTTTCTCGCTACGGGGGAGAGAGAATGTTCTGCAATGCTGCGCGAAAAAACGGCGAATTTTCCGCAGACAAACTCATATTACAGGGTAACGAAAACAAAAAGCATAAATCCAGTTGCGAAATTTAGGGGGTAAAATCCTCTCTCCACGAGGAGTAGCCAGAATCTGTTTGGTGGGTCCTTTATACCCAAAAACCGAATGATGCCAAAAATGTTATCTGTCCGTCCCTCAACAACGGTAACAGCTAATCCGTTCAGCTGATTTTCTCCAAAATCGATATTCCCTAATCGATCTGGATGTTGTTGTCGCCCCTTGAATTTAAAACCGATATTTTCATTTGGGGGGGGGTACTTTACACAAAGCCCCTTGGACATTTTCCAAATTTTCAAAAAAAATTGCTCCACCGTTTTTGGTTAAATGTTATTGGATAGTGTGAAGAACGTTTAAGAGAATGGTGCAGGTCTCACGTTGTTTGAAACTCCTGATTTTTAAAATATTGCAAAAGATAAAATTTTTTGGAGACTTCTTGCAATCAAAGTATTAAAGATAGAGATTTTTTTCGTTTATGAAAATTGTTCCGTAAAGATTGGTTTTGAAATAAGGTCATGCACAATTTTTCAAAAATTTGGGTACTTTTCGCGTAATTTTGCGTGAAAATACGGGCGAAAAAGTACATGCTGTTTTAGCACCACTAGTTTGTTTGTTTTTCATTCAATAGTGAGCGAAACGTTGGAAAGAGTAGTATGCGAAACATCCTTCGTGCACGGCGTATTATAAAAAACTAAAAACAACACGTACAGAAAGTAATTCGTTCTCGTGTTACGTAACTTACGAATTTATCTAATATTTTCACGAAAAATAAATATGCATTGTGTACAATTTTTTTCATAGCAAATGCATGTTTATTTTACTTTGTATACTCACGTACAGAATTTCCAGAGGAGGCAAGTGCCCTTACCTACCCTACAGACGCCCATGGTATCAGAAGTTGTGTACGTGTTCAACCCCTCCGAGGTCGAGAGAATATTCCGACGATTTCAACATTTAGCTCTTGACCACGTACTTAATTATTTCCTAAGTTACGGCGTCGTCGTGTTTCCGCGCGGTGGAATGCGCTTGCGCCGGCGGAAGGGCCCCAAGGGCTCCGTCGGGAGAGCTCCTTGGCGTCGAGGGCCGCCCCGCCCCACCCCGCGCAAGGACGCCGGCGGCGGCGTCTTGGACTTCAAAGCGGCGACGCCGCCTCCGCCCGGCGCCAAGGGCCTCTTGCGAGTGTCCTGGCGACGCCCCTTGTTCCCGTCCCCGCCCCTCCCCGCCCTCCACGCGCCCAACTCCGGGTACCTTCTCGAATAAAACCCCGACATCCAAAAGACCTACTCCATCCTCTTTGTTTAGATACTTGTACATTAATATTTCTTAAATTACGTAGTATTTTATTTACTAAATTTTGAATGCTTTAGACAGCTCTTTCTGGAGTTACCTTTGACTTCCTAAACCGTCTGCGTTATCTCAGCGAGGTCGTCTCTATAGATGTTGAGTTGCAAGTCCTAGGTTCGTGTTCCAACGGTGACGAATTTTTCGCAACTAGCTACATAACTGAGTCGAATTAAACCATTGTCTGGAGGAGGAGGAGGAGGAGGAGGAGAAGAATAGCGGACAACTGTTCTGATCGTTATTTTTCCTTGGTTTCTCGCAACAAGACCGAGTGAATTCCGTAGCTGTTCCGTAACAAAAGAGCCACGGCCCCCGCGCGATATTTCCATCCTTATTCTTATCTATCACCCTCTCTCCCCTTACACAATTGCACTATACTACCTCGCATATGGAGAGTTCGGTCGGCAGCTTAGAAGTTGTCCCTGGTGGTGTCCCGCTGGGCAGAGATCTGGAGGAAGTGGGCCGCAAGCCGTTGTCAGCCGGCGCCAAATCTGAAGTTCCAGAGGAGAAAAACGAATACCTCCTGCGATTTAACACTCACTGCCTTTATGACACCAAAGACCTCAATTGACGTGCTGTAAACCAATATTCACTCCCTGAGACTGCTTAAATTGTATGAATTGGACAATTTCTACGAAAATCAATTATTATAAATTAATGAATAAAATAATGTACGGATGTATTATTTATATACGATTTAATTTATCTGCTATATTCAAAACCGTCAAAACTATTGAATTGTTGAATAAGTATAAATATTTTATTTTATTAAATGAACTTTCACATTGGCGCGGTTCAGAAACAATGAAGCAGAGTTCCCCTCATCTATACTACCGCTCCTTCAAATACCACACAGAAGGTTGTTGGGTACCAACACAGACCCACCTACATTCCGTTAACAGTATTCTTTAGTACTCTTCATAATTTTTGTTCACTTGCAGTTCGCTCCACAAGTCCATAGTCCACAATTCTTTCCACTTTTAAGTCCATAGGAATTGGATGCCCACAACAATTTTCTCCAATTACGTCTACTTGAAAAGACTTTTGTTGAATCATCTCTCCCACAATACTGTTTGCGAAACATGTTGGTCCATTGTGTAAACAATGTCCGCAGGGCCTGTTCTTTCTCCACAAGTATATTGTTCATTTTAAGATTATTATTTTAGTTTACAGACTGAGGATATTTCTATTTCTTTAGAAACCACAACACAAATATTTGTATACGAATTGGTGTTTTAAAAAATTGTGCGTGCACAAAACTACAAAAAGGTTTTAGATAGAATGAAAAATATATGAGGACGCAAAAACATTTACTAAAAATTTGTGGCTTAATAATGACCATAATTAATTACACGAATTGTGGGAAAATATTTAATGGTCCTAGGAAAGTTATGAAATATCCAAAGACCAACGGGAAATGGGCCACACAACGGTGAACAAAATAAAATTGACAATAAAACCAATAAATCTAAAAATCACCGAGTTATCGTCGTCCCAAGATTGATGTAACTTACGTTGTTTGCTGTAATCACGGTTGGAGAATTGGGAAGAGTGTTATGAAAGGAATTATAGTGAATGGAAATTCAAGATGAAATAAGAAACTCCTGGAACAGCTGCTCTTTTTACCCTTCAACCGCTTATACACTCGCAGTGATATCAATATTCACTGAATAGGAAGTCAAGTGGACTCGAGAATCGTGTGGAAGCATGAATTGTTTAAAAAGTTCTAAGCCTTTGTCGTTTGTCTAGATCTTAGCGCACACTTGTGAATTAAGTTTTCACTTACGTACAACGGAGATATTTCTGTCAGCGGACATTTTAAATTACGGTTGCAATATAATTCGAAAAAATCAACTTTTATACAGAATATTATTGATATTTTTAACCTATTAAAATCGACTTCCATTCGTATGAGTCATCTACTATTTCAATTGACCAAGAATTGTATAATTATTTACATTTTGTGATATGATACATTTGACTTTCGCAGTGTTCTTCCGAGCTTTTAAGAGTGAGAATGAATATCTCCTTTTTAAGACACATTAATTTATCCGCTCCTTCAGCCTCTCTGGTACTACTCTCGACTAGCCCCTTTACTTCTGTTTATTAGTGCGTACTCTAAAAGATGTTGCCCTCAAGTGCTGAGGCATGGTTCAAGAAGACGGTGATAATTTTAAGTGGTCGTTTTTTATATTAATTAGGTGGGTTGTTGACCCCTTTAAATTGTACTCTCATCCACTGCCATTTCTCCACGCCTCAGAAAAAAACAGTTCACACTCTCAAGTGAGGAAGATCTACAAAGTTGGCGTGAAGTGTGCGCAGAGGTTTAGAGATGAAAAAGCTTTATCTGACTTCACAGTGGTTGGAGACAGAAATGGAGTACAAAATGCATATTATGAAGATATTACACGCCTAAGATGAAACAAATAATTGTACGGCAAAATGATCGTCAGTATTTGCGTGTTGAATAAGCAAATCGTCATTTTGTGTACCAGATTGTAAAATTATTACTTGATATAAGCAAAAACTTTTGAGAGACTCAAAAACAAAACGGCACTTTCTAGGCCATCCCATTCCGCTGCGTCAGGCACAACTGACGCTTTTTCGTCAAGACTCTGAAACCGAAAAAGGTTTGTCAATAGAGAACTATAACTTCGTCTCTCAAATTTTTGTACAGTCTTCCTACTGACATTGTTTATTGAATAAATAGCTCACTTCTGTTATTATTTCCTCTGATTTGGTAGTAATTCTTCGAGAACCAAAGAATTGTACTTCAATTCTATTTTGATGTGTTTTAAAATACACAATAAAATAACAAACCGCTATTGCGTTATTTCCCCAGTTCCATCGGATGCAACGGCTGAGATGGCTCAGAGCATCAACTTATGTCAATGCAGCACTTCTGACCGGGATGTCATAGGGTTTGAGTCCTGATGGTGGGAGGATCAGCTACATAGAGCTGCGGCCAGTTCACCAGCTGTCTGGAAGAGAATTCTAGAGATCGGCTGCCCTGATCGATAGTTTTCTGTGTTTTCGAGAGCTTAGAGCTTGTTCCGGCTGGGGCGGATGCCCCACTGTTGAGAGATACTTGGGTAGGGAAACCACCGCAAGCCGACATGTAGGCCGGCGCCGAATATCACCATCAAGGGTGGGGAGCATTGCAACCTCCTGTAATAAAAACATTCTCTACACTTACGGGACAAATTACTATTACAGTTGACGCGCTCGACAACATGAAATAATCAATCAGTCCCAAGTAAACGTTGGGAGCAACATTACCTCTATACTTTCGAATGCCTAATACTACAATGCCTTTCAGTTTTATCTCGATTTATTGGTTCTCAACCCATCCCTGACGGTTTAATTAATGTGTCTGAAAACGGAGACATTCATTCCCACCATTATAACGCTTAAAATCAAACATTTAATTCCGAAAGTGTTTGCGTCCATCTTGGCGGTGGGTAGCGAGAGCGTTTCGCGTGTGGGGCGCTCCAGATGTCCACGCGGTGGCAGGTCGCGTGGCGTCGCGTCGCCGCCCCTTGCGCCCAGCTCCGCTCAGCTCCGCGCAGCTCGCGCTAAAATTTAACACGCAAATCCCATCTTTGGAGGCGGCGGCGCTCAGAGGGCGGCGCCGCGCCGGCCGCCCGCAGCACCTGCAGGCGCCGCGCGGAAGAGGGCGGCGGCCGGGCATTTTTCCCTTTGAAAGTCCGCTCCCGCCCCTGCACCTGCCCCGCCCCCTTCTCTCGCTTCTGCTGTCGCCGCCGCCGCCTCTGTCGCTGCTACCCCCGGCTGTGTAATGCCGCCGCCTGACCGCCCGCACCTCCCACCGTCTCAACCCCTCCCCTCCCCTGCCCACCATCCCGCCCTGCCCTCCCCACCATCCCGCCCTGCCCTCCCCACCACCGCTTCCTGCCCTCTCTGCCTCCCCCTCCCTGCCCTCTCCTTCACCCCTACCACCTTCCTCGCCGCCCACACCCACCTCCCGGCCACCCCCTCCCACCCTCTCAGACACCCCGTAACTCCTCCCACCCTCCCCGCCACTCCCCCGCGCACACACACACATACACACTCCCTAGCGCTCGCCCGCCACCCTAGCGCTCGCCCCTGCCTCTCGCCACTACTTCCCGTCGGCCCCTACTGCTCAAAGCACTACCTTCCGCCCGACTCTACCGCCCGCATCCTCGTTTTCACCGCCATCTTCACCGCCGTCGTCTCCACCGCTCATACCACATTCCGTCACCGTCCGCCGCCACCTGCTCTCGTCCAACACCTCCGCAAACATCGTCAGAACCCCCAGCCCACCAATCCCACCTTCCACGCCGCCTTCATCGCTTTTTCTACCCCACCGACCGCCCTTCCCTTTGCCTCGCCGCCGCCGCCGCCACCAGCTCCATCTCCGCCGCCGCCGCCCTCGCCACCTGTCGCCATCCCCACCGTCGCCGTCGCTGGCGCCTCCACCGCCGCGGGAGCTGCGGGTTGTGAGCGCCGCTCCGACAGCCGGCAACACGGATTGCCTTTTACGGTGCCGCGCCGCTCTCCCGCCCTCAGCCCGCCGTCCCTCCGTTCCGTCCCGTTGGGTCGTACAACGCCTCGTGCTGTATGATCACGCTGCGTTCTATTTCGTCTCGTCCTGTCTGAGAGACGTCCGGATATTTTCTGGCGCCTCGTGATATAAAGAGAGGCCCACCTAAATTCTCTTCTCTGATTGGTGTGCTAGACTTGAATCTGAGTGGCCCGTGGTGCAGCGGCCACTTGGTAATCTTCGAGTTTTGAGTTCGCTTTAAATCCCGGTTAATTCTTGTATGTGTGGTCAAAGCAGTTTCTTCTCGATGTTTCCGTTTTCGCATGCCATCTCTTACTCCATTTGTGTAAAGATTTCTTATTGCACCATTTGCCATTACATCTCCATTATCCTACTTCATTGAACATGCGTTACCGGGAAACGCGATGATGACTGCTCTGAGATTGATCTGCCCACAGAGCGAAAGTCGTTAATAAAACATATTACCCAAAACGTCTATAAAATGGGAAGAACACTTCACTACGGTATCAACAGTGGAGGAAACACGGCAGAGAAACCTGAGGCAAGCTAGTGAGAATGCGCGGTATAACGAAACTTTTCCTCCTGTAAGTGTTATAATCAGGGCTCTGATTCTGAAGACTGTCATCTTTTCATTGGTGCATTCTATACGTAGCTAACTTGTAAATGAATGTTTATCACGACTTATAGGTGATAGAAATATATAGTTATTAGGCCATTTATTACCATTTTTCAATTGTAGGTCATTTTTTGGTCCTTTGCGTCATTTTTGTCATGTTTACAGGTTTTGTTTCCTTTTCGTGTTTCGTTAATATTTCATAAATTTACAATAACACACTAAAACAGTTTTTATTGTATCATCAGTTCATGACGAAATTCTCTACTGCAGTGAGCTCTGTTTTTCGAACTCTCAAGATTGCATTGATACATTGTAACTTCCTCGACCTTTCATAACTGACGGTTGGAAGATAGGAGCTAAGGATAACATTTCCTCCTAACATAAACTTTATACTAAATATAATTTTTTACAAATAAATTTTATTTAAAATTGTAAATTTCATTGAATAAATAATAATTGTCATACAACTTTTTGAGTACTTTTTAAAAAATTAGGTCATTTTCCCCTTATTTTTAAGTCATTTATAGGTCAGTTTCAAAGAGTTTTTAGGTCATCGGAATCGTAGTCCTGGTTATAACTCAACAACCAGTCTTTAAAAAAAGTAGGCCTGCATGAGATGAATCAAAGATCTAAAATTGTGGAATAAATTGTATTGAAAACGAAATAGTTCTCCTTGATATTGGAGATGCAGGACAGGTTCGAAAATAAATATGGACTTTTGCAATTTTCAATATTTGAGAGATTTTAATGAAAATCTTAACCTTATCGAATTTACAAATCCACTTTCCCCTATTTTAGAAACAGTCCCTCTAGACGCTTCTCTTCCCCTATTCGCCTCCTAATATCAAAATCACTCATCAGGTTCTTCTTGATCACATCGACCTGTTGGGTTTTTTTCTGCACATTGTATGTTGTTTTTCTGCGTTCAACTGATCTAACATTTTTATTAATTTTAGTTCGATACCAGTTTGTTAAGTCCCGCTTGTCTCTAATTGCCCTGTTACCGTGTTCTACACTATCCCAGGCTGTTCCTTCTGCTGCGTTTTGGATCCCGCTTGTTTCCTTCTTGCCCCACAACGACACGCCCTCTAACAGTAAATTTCACTTCCGCCTGGGACTATCGTCCATCTCTTACGTCCCTCGTCAACTTCCTTTTCCTTTACTGCCACCCAGTACCCTCTCATCCTGCCAAACTCCATTCTCACTTTATGCCGTTGACTTTTTCTTTATCGTCCTTACGACAGACAAGCATATTGCCTTCCGTCTTGAGCATTCATCATGAGCAGATGCACCAGGCTATCAACAGTCTCGGTAGTGTTGACTCTGGGCTGAAAATGTGAACACACTGTAAACCGGCGTTTTCGACTAAAGCTATTTCTATACGTCTTCAAAAATTAATTGTGACCGAATGCTACGATTAAAAACCCCAGTAAATTGAACAAGTTAAGTGTGAAGGAGACTAAACTGAAGCATCGTCGCTTTCAACTCACTCTTGTTTGGAAAAGAAATGTCAACAGTGCTCCAAAAAGAAACAGCTTACTGAATATTTCGTCGTTTTAGTTTTTTTAACGGCAGTACGTACCTAGTTTTATTTTTACTTCCATTTCAAATGCGTTTATATCAAATTCTCAGTTAATACAGACTGTTAGTATTTGAAATGTAGAGCATATTTTGACTAGTTTGTATGTTGACCTTTGCAAAAGATAAGTTCTTCAATCTCAACATATTTTCTTTAGTGCTAAAAGAAGTAAGATCAAATATTTATTACATTTATCTGCTCTTTTCACATAAAGTAAATCCTTTAGCAACACATATCTGAGGTTCTATCAATCACCTAAGATTAATTTCTTCTCTTACTAATAGCTCAGGTAGAAAGTAGTTGGAAGAACGTTGTAAGCCTTAGGCAAACATTTCCGATTCTGAGTTTTATACAAACATCTTGAACGTTGCGAGGAAGTTGCACTGCGATAAGAAGTGTGTTATTTCGGATAAGAACTGCTTGGTTGGGTTTTTGTTGTGTATTTGCAGAGTTTGCTTTCCGAGGGCGCAGAGAGTTTGAAGATATGGGAGATACCAGGCGGTGCAAACTTCCGGGCTTGGTTGGGCGTTCCGCGTATTGAACCAGTTTCGGTTGATAAAGCGAGAATAACTTAGTTGTACGTTGGAGGGGGATTTTTGCCAAGCAATTTCTCATGCGTATGTCTACTGCGAGCCAGTGTGAGAAGCTACGCATGGCATAAATGCAATCAGAATAGTCGTTTAAAATATTAAGTTCATTATTTTCAAACAAATAGTATTAATTTTCCAGCTTTGAGTATGAGCTTAACATTTTCCGAATCGAAAATCTTGTTTTGTTTCTGAAGAGTCTTATTCTCTAAGTGTGTTGTAAATTTTATTACACGTTTTATCGAGGGGTGTTACAGTAATTACCTTTTTTATATTTTTAATTCAGAGACGAAGTATTTCAAAATTACAACTTCCTCAGTGTAATATTGGAGGAGTTTTGATAATTACATTCTTAACTTAAAATACTGTAACGAATATTGCATCATCTGCCGGAATCCGATGCGCGGATTGCATCATCTGCCGCCACCCCCAAGCTGGACGATTCCGGGGTATTCGCGGGTAGCCAAGAAGTGTGCCGCAAGTTCCCGAAGGGTCCAGGCGGACGCCGGGCAGGTATAAATGCGCCGCTGTCGGCGGCCCTAGTCAGTCTGGTCTAGTCAGGAAGCCGAGTTGTGAAGTTTGTGTGAGTGCATCGCTGTGGACGGCAGTGTATTGGACTGTGGTCGGTGCCGTGAACTGTGGTCGGACCCGTGAACTGTGGTCAGTTCATCGGACTTTGCAAGAGTGCAAGAGAAGTGAACAGTGAAAATAAATAATCAAGAGAACTGTGTCGTGTAGAAAGCAGTAACTAAGTGAAGAACACACGGACTGTGAAGCCAATCTGTAAATAAATCAAGTATTTTTAGTGTAATATTAAGAAACATAAATAAACATATTTGTTAAAATAAATCTGTGTTTTTAATTCACCACCACAAACGTTACAGTACCTAATTGTATTTTGACAATGAAATATGTCTACACTTTCAAAAAGAGAATTAGTTGTTATACACGAAGAACGTGATGCATACTTAACAGCCTTTTTCAATTTTTAAAGACCGAAAATTGAACAATTCTTTTTACTTAGAAAAAAGAAGTGTACACTGATTGTAATTTCTCTACAATATTTTATATTATGAATGTGTTACATTTATATAGTAAATTATTGCAGATGTTATGTGAACTAATTTTATATTTAGTTTAAATATCCATCAATAATAATAATAATTGATATCAACATTTTTTCACATCCTGTTGCGGTTAAAATACGTAACCGAGATTCGCGAAATGATACCTGCGTAAAACGGTATCCTTAACAGTTGGACTAGCATTTACAAATAAGGTAAACAATGCATTGTTGACTAGTCCACTCACGACACCGCACAGCGCTCTCCGCGAGGCGGAGAGTTCGTTTACTCGAGCGCTGGCGCCCTCCACCGGCGCTCTTGTGCAACCACTGCCTTACTTCTAGGAACAGCGCCGCTAGGCAATCAAAAGATTGAGGTAATTCCTTTCGGAAAATAATTATCAACACAGAAAACAAAACAAAAATCACACATGGGGAACGGCATTCGCACGTCCTATGAGATTACGCGATCGAATTTGCTTTCTGGCGATAGGCGCACCACACGAACGCTTTCGGTTCTATAATGGTTAGTATCGTGCTGTTATACTCAAGTGTGCGGGTTCAAATCAGAACAAAGGCGTCGATTTTTAAGGACGAAAATATTCTTCGTACGCCTTCCTCCAGATGGTGACGTAAAGCCGGCTACCCCATGTTGTAGGTTTACTCGCTTGAAAGACATCCTCAAGTCTAAAAGAAGCCTCTGAGCTAAATTCAAATCGACTGTTTCGTCGCCCGAGTGCTACCTTTTTTTCTGCTAGATGATGAAAGGAACAAAGCGAAATTTGCGAGTTCAAATGGAAGAGCAGGCCGGATGACCTGAGTCTCAACACTTAAAATAAGTAAATATTGAAATGAATACCGCCAGGGTTAAGCAGGACCGTAAAGTGAGCATAGAAAAGTTTCTAAAAAATGTTGAAATTAAACTCAAAATTTGTCGTTTTTTGTTGCTAATTTATTACGCTAAAAATTTGTCACTCTTCATTTGACCCTGTTATTAAACATTCGGCTAACTTGACATCAAGTTATAACTCTTTAACCTACTGATTGTCAATTTTCTTGTATTATTATTATTATTGGCAACAACTCCACATCTTCATTATAGACAGCCACTTTTTATTCAAACACATTTATTACATAATCTTACAATGTTCTCTTTGCTTGCGACGTTTCGGAGGTTCTTTCCTCCATCTTCATGCTAATTACAGATTCTATATATTAAAAATAAAAAACAAAACAAACAATTATACTAATTTCTATTTAAATAAAAACAACATTTAATGAAATATATAATACCATATTGCGTTAAATAAGAGTTAACAACCTGTGTGTCAATGCATATAAGAGATTAGGACAGCCAAAAGGATCCAAGTTGATATTTTGATAAAAACACAATTTGTCACATTTTAACTTTAATTATGACAGCATATATTGCATGAATTGTATCTGATTAATTATCTACGTTTTTTATAAATATTTAAAACTTTCTTGAAAGTTATGCCCATTACAAGAGAAAAACTTACGTGGCAATGCGTTTTGATCGGTGCACATTGGTGATAAAACTTGTTAAAATTCACATCTTAGAACAACTTTTGCTCCGCAAGGCATAATGACATTTCGATAAAGCTTGTTAAAATTCACTTCTTAGAAAAACCTTTACTCCGCAAGGCATAATGACAGTTGTTGTTTGCAGTTGGTATGGATGGCAAATGAACGAGATCACAGTGAGGAGGAGGGAGGGGGTAGAGGAAGAAGGGGAAGGTCTTTGTGAAGAGGAGGGAGTAAGGTCGCTCCGATTGGGAAATATCGCGCTCTACTTCTTAGATAATATGGATGAAATGTTGTATTAATTTCATTAATGTGTATATTACAGTTACATTGTATATGGTTGTCGGTATTATGAGAGATGGGATCGATCAATATTTGATCATCATGTGGGAATTGTTGAATATTTACTTCTTGTCCATATTCTGAGACATTACTATTGTCCGCGGTTTCATGATTATATTGTCTATATTGTGCCAGAATGGGATCATAACTTTTGTGTAGATTATTACATTCTAAGTTGGTATTCATTGTTTGATTAACTTTAATGAAAATAGACTCTAAAACTAATCGCTCACGGAATTTTGGTTCCACTCCCATAATCTGATGTTTATGGAAGTCTATATGATGACCAGTTTCTAGACGATGTGTAGTTACAGAATTTTGTCTCTCAAATGGTAATTTGATGTTGTTCATATGCTCTTTGATCCTATCTGAGAGTTTTCTTCTTGTCTGTCCTATGTACACTAAATTACACTGAGTACAGTTCAACGAGTATACTGTGTTAATTTTCTTTAGATTTCGAGTTGAATCCCTAACATTCCTGATTATATTAGATTTGTTAATCACGTAATTAACTAAGTGCACATGAGGAACTTGCGAGTGTAATTTCCTCTTAATGCGATTATTGATACACTGTACATCAGGTAAAGTGAAAATAATTCTCTGTTCACGTTCGTAGGGGATATTCGCTTCATTCTCCTTTATGTGTCTTGACTGTATGTAGGAACTTCTTACCACATGGCGTAACTTCTGTGTGACAAATTTTGATATATAGCTCAGAGGATATGAATTGCGAATGATTAGCTTAAACACTTTTTCCAAATTGTTGTAATAAAAACCTTGATGCGATAAGGTAATGACTCTTAGTACCAAATTCTTTATCATTGAAATCGTGACATGCGAGGGATGACTGGAATGGTAATTGAGAACAATACCCGCATATGTAGCTTTCGTATACCAAGCAAAGAGAACATTGTAAGATTATGTAATAAATGTGTTTGAATAAAAAGCGGCTGTCTGTAATGAAGATGTGGAACTGTTGCCAATAATAATAATAATAATAATAATAATAATAATAATAATAATAATAATAATAATAATAATAATAATAATTGACATCAAGTTAGCACACATTTTTTGCGCAATAAATTAGCAACAAAAAAGCGAAAAAATTTGAGTTTAATTTCAATATTTTTTGAAAACTTCGTTATGCCAACTTGACAGACCCAGCCGAATGCCAGAGGACTGCAGCGTTGTGGGCGGCGAACGTTGCGGCGGCGCCGACCGCATGGGCGGCCACGGTCACGTGGGCAGTATAGTGGCTTTCAAAACCTGTAGGTATACTGCGAGTAATATTTCTGCCCACTTGACAGCTCCAGGCTGACAAGGGAGAGGGGGTTTCGTTATCCAATCAGAGGATTCAAATTATGATGATGTCACTACAAAGTTGCTGCCGTTTCGGCGTCTCGCTGTACTTACTTTCATCTGCTTTGCGCGTGTTATGCAAAAAATGTTTCGTTATTCCTTGCTTTGGCAGGATTATAGTGTTAGGGACTGCGATAAAATTGTGTAACAGAATTTCATCAAATAAACAAGTGTCATTATTACAATTCTACCAAAAATACAATAAGTTGGACGTGTATGCCTCAACAGCTCATCTGACGCATGAACGAACACGTGTCTGCCGCCCGAGTGAGTGGCAACATCGCTCTCCCCCACTCACGGCTGTCAAGTCGGCAGAAGTTTTGCTCGCAGTATAGTGCATGATCACCATGATCTGGGGAAGATTTCGCAGTCAAGTATTATGCATTTGAAAAATCACGATGTATTTAAAATAGAGGGACAACTGTGTTAATTATTGATAACAAAGTAAAGAAGGTTACGTTTCCGTTGACGTGTTTTGTTTTGTAACATCCGCTTACATGTAATATTCAAATGTTTTAAGAATTGATTTGTTAAATGTTGAACAATAACGATGGATCAACTTCATTTTCTATTCACAATTGTTTATTCAAAGGTGAAACGTTTGATTCCAATGGTAAATGACTAATGCCTCCTTGTACAACACAATTCATGGAGTTTTCGATAAATTTTCTAAGATTGGTTCATGAAGAGAGTTTTTTGAATGGAAGATCAAGATTCGAAACATAGTCGAGCATTTTGTTGGATATGGCAGTAACGGAATTTTGTTGCACAGATCGCCTTAAAGATATGTAAAATATATTTTTTATCGAAAGTAAAAGTAATGCTACATAATCATTTGACAGACCATGAAAAGCGTATCCCTATTTACATGTTTCACTTCAGCGTTATCGTCTTTCTTCATGCTGCCTTTTTTATTTTCCTGTGTAGGTGGTATAGAGAAAGTATTGTAATACTGAGAAAACAATGATTTCGAGATTGGTCGGAAACACACGACTTGAGGTTTAATATACCGAAAAAGTTATTTTTTCAATAACGTATCTGTCTGTCCGTCCGTCTTCGGAAAACATATATAAGACGATGCGTTTGGCTGTGGGAGCTTATAAATGTGATGTAGATCCGATTTTTTAAGCCTCTGAAATTGCCAAAATTGGGAAAAGTAGGTTTGTTCGACTCTTCTTAACACGACTTTTAACGTTTGTACATCTTTAATATTAAAGGTTGAAATTTCTTTTTAATGCAATACATTCCTTGATATCGATTCCTAAACCTTTTAGATTCACACTCTTTTCAAAAATATTAGTAATTTTGCTTTAGTTTTCTGAGAAACCGTGACAAATTTTCCACTTTCAATTTTTTTACTTTATCATGATTTTCTCAAAGAATGGCAATTTTTTTCTTAAATGTCATTTCTTCATACTAAGGATGGAGTACAGCGCATTGAATTCTATGGTAAAAGAGTAATTTTCATTGAAATTCATTTTTTTAAAATGTAACATTTAAAGTTTTTCGAAAAATTTGCCACTAAATATTCACGTTAGAGGTGTATGTTATAATTTAATGACTTTCATTTTGGGGATGCATTTGCTTCAAAAAGTAAAAGTTTTCAATGTGCAGTAGTATGACCACTACACTAAATAAAGCCCAATGATCTAGATGCTAAAGTATTTATGATTGGGAGCAAGAATCATTCTATGTAAGTGAAACTTCAGTGCGTGACCAGAAAAAGGAATGTGGAATAGGTAGATGTCATGCTGTTTGCTCACCATATATATTTGGGGAGAAACAAAATCATCTTTTGATAATTAACGCGATTTTAATAATTAAAAAAAATATCTTCAACAGACGTAAATGGATACTTACGCCACTCACAGGCAGGTCTGCAGGAAGTGTTTGAGAATATATTTAACAAACGTAGACAGAGAATAAGCATAGAAACATTTTGAATCATGTCAGGACATTTTTGTAACCGCTTAGACACTCTCCAAGTGCCCTATTAAGTGATACGAGTATATGCTTGAAAGATTGAGATATTGAATGATTCATAGCAATGAAAATCCATATCACAGTCTATAATATTTATCCAAATAAGGAGCCATAAACGAATTGCTCTGATGCTTTAGACACGAGAATATTGTTTCAGTCATCAAAATGTGAGGAATAAGAACAGAAAAGCTATTTTTCGGAAATACATTAAAGGAATAAGACCATACCAAATTCCTTTCTTTGAAATTATGTTTGTGAGTTGAATTTAGAGTGTGTCTCTTTCGTGCTTGAGGGGGAAATATTAAAACAAGAAATTAAAAGTTTTCGAACAAATGCTTTTCTTGACAAGTCTTCAAAATAAATAAATTAATTAATTAACGATTTCAAATAATTCTATACATTGCTCAGCGAAATAATTTTTTAAAGTGGAAGTTGAATGTTTTCTTCTGTAATGCGAGCTTTAGTGGCTTCGTGCATGTTATTTTCATTAGATGCGGATGCGGGCGACGAGAAGAAAACTGAGCAGATAGCCGCAGCACATTTAAACGATGACCTTCAGTTGAGATATGAATTAGAGATAACCGTTCCACGGAAAGACATTACCATAAGCGTATCTAATAATATGTTATGCTAATATGTGAAATCAGATAATAATAATTTTCTTTTGTTTTCAATGTTCATCGCACACACCGTCCTTAACGGATTACCTACGGTAAAAAGATTTTTTAAAATACATTTTAGCCATCTCTCAAATACAATTTACACCTTTCCCTCTAGTTCAAGATACACCTTGGTTACGAATTGGAACGTGAAAGAAAAATAATATTAATACATTTTCCGGGGTTTTATTTTGCAAGTATTAATTGCCAGAAACATTACTGTATCAACCAATCATTTAAAGAATAGATAGTAGATATATCGATTACAAATTGCGTATACGTACGTCACGCGGCATTGATTATAATTCTCTTAATAGATGTGTTACGCGTCCGAAAATGTTTTTCCATTGTACGAGATGTCGTTTATGATGTAACTATTGTATGTGATTTAAGAATGTGAGAATATCATTCAATGCAACACAGTAGTTTTCCCAATTGAATTTGTTAAATTTCTTTATTTAACTTTGATGAAAATCATGCCAATCTTTTTCCGAAGAATATTTATTTTTTACTTAATTTTTCAGATTCATGAAATTCAGTCCAAAGTGTACTTTCGTAGCAGCTTGTCTATGGATATCTTTCTTCATTTGGCGCTAAAATCCGATGTTAATCTTGGCCTATGGATATCTAACGACATAATTTATCACATAAAAAAGCAAAACTAAATTCCATAAAATGTACTTTTCCATTGAAATCTTTGACATTTTTCTTAAAAATTAAATTGAAGTGAAACGACTTCTTGTAACATCGAGTCCATTAGACGTCTGTAAGAACATTACAATTAAACAACGATTACATCATTTTTATTTTCTCGCTATGGAATAGGGAGAAAGTTAATGTTGCGCGAAAAACTCGTAAATTTTCGGTTATTACAGGGCTCTGGTAACGAAAATGTGGATAAATCCAGTTGCTAAATTAAGAAAGAAAATCCTCTAACTCGTGGTGTATCCATTATCCATGTTTGGTGGGTCCTTGATACCGAAAAATCGAATAACGGTAAAACGTGTGACTGTCCCTCCGTCCCTTCGCCCCTCCGCCCCTCCGTCCCTCCCACCCTCCGTCCCTCCAACCCTCCGTCCCTCCGCCCTCCGTCCTTCCGTCCCTCCGTCCCTCCAACCCTCCGTCCCTCCAACCCTCCGTCCCTCCAACCCTCCGTCCCTCCAACCCTCCGTCCCTCCAACCCTCCGTCCCTCCGTCCCTCCAACCCTCCGTCCCTCCAACCCTCCGTCCCTCCAACCCTCCGTCCCTCCAACCCTCCGTCCCTCCAACCCTCCGTCCCTCCAACCCTCCGTCCCTCCAACCCTCCGTCCCTCCAACCCTCCGTCCCTCCAACCCTCCGTCCCTCCGCCCTCCGTCCTTCCGTCCCTCCGTCCGTCTGACCGTCTGTTCATTTGTGAACAACTCTAGCGGCTAAACAGTGCAACTGATGTTCTCCAAAACATATATCCCCCCCAACCGATCTCACTGATGTCACATCTCCATGAATATGATATCGAAATTTTAATTTTGGGGTCCTTTGCAAGAAGCTCCTGATAAATTTTCAAAATTTTGAAAAATATGCCTCTGTCGTTTTTGATTAAATATTATTGTTGGACTTTTAATAGAACTTTTAATATAAGTGTAAAGAACTTTAAATAGAATGGTACAGGTCTCATCTTCGTTAAAAACCCTAATTTTTTGAAAATTGCAAAAGTTCAAAATGCTACAACAGTAGGAAACGGACAGGAGTCCTACTGCAACTAATATATTAAAGATAGAGATGTGTCCCTTAAAGATAGATTTTGAAATAAGATCATGTACAATTTTTTGAAAATTTGAGTACTTTTCGTGTAACTTTGAATGGAAGTAGGGGCGAGAAAGTACGTGCTGTTTTAGCACCACTTGTTTCCTCTTGTTCAATCTAATTACTTCTTTTAAGCGTAGTCGCGTGTAGTCGTTTCGTGGCTTCCAGACAGCAGGTAATGAACGGCTCAACTTACATTTCGTGTTTCTGTTACAAAAAAATTTTTTTTTCTCAAGTTCTATTCAATTTCATCCACTTTCTTGCGTAGATTTAAATTCCTGTTATATAAAAAATTTCTTTTCCTTTGTTTTCATTTCACATAATGTTAGTTCTGTTTTTTTTTTTTTAATTACTAGTAATCCGCCATTCCTAATGTTAATCTCTTGTTTTATTGTTATCTCTTGTTTTAATTGTTTAATTAATTGTTTGCTATTTTCTTGTACTAGAAAACTGATGATGATTGCTAAGCCATCGAAAGCTGCTCTTGTAATAAACAACATTGTTGGCAATGACAACACTTGTGATCATTTAATTCTTTTAAGAAGTTGCAGTTTTGAAATTGCCAGCTCAGTATTAGAGATTTTATTCATAAGCAAATTCACATACACTAGTTACATCATATACCACTTCTCGTACAATGGAAAAATATTTTAGGACGGCTAACACATCTATTAACAGAACTATAATCAATTCCGCAAGACGTACGTATACGGAATTTTTTATCATTTTATTTTCTCGGAAGTTTGAAAATCCGGCCTTTGAATTATCCGGTTGTAAATTGCAATTAAACATGAATTGTGTCGTGGGTTTTAATAACAATTTAAACGGAAGTCTATTTTACTTCGGAATTATAATTATCCAATGTTGATTAACTATAATTTCGTATAGACGAGCTATAATTTCGTATAACGTACCTCTCGAAGGTACGTTAAGTTGTCACGTGAATATACAATATCTCAAACTATTTGGACGCTTACAAGTACTTGTCAGGATGAAGCCTAGCTTCAAAAAGCGTGGACTTGCCAGGCCGCTCATTAGAGTCTGAAGAGTAATTACTCGTGAAAGTACAATAATAAAACCGTTAAGAGAAGTGCGCGTGATTAAAGTTCTTCAACGAGTCGTCTGCGTGATAGTGCACCATAACGTGAGGGAGGGTATGTGTGACTCGCGCGAGGAATTCCTGCTGAAAAATTCCACCCACTGGGAGCGTTGACAGAGACGAATTCGGCGGGAGGGCCCGTGCGTCCCTCGGCGAGCGCCATCTGAGCCCCTCCCTGCCCCCCCGGTCCCCCTCGCCCCGTGCCCCCACGCTCTCCGTCGCCCCGTGCCCCCGGGGGCGGCGCGCCGCCGGCGGCGTGGCGGCCGCAGGGACACCTCGGGCCGGGCGACGCAATGTTTATTTAAGTGCAGCTCACGGGACAAGCATCCGCCTGCCTCCTTACCATGCGGCTCGCTGCCGCAGCCGTCCTTTATCCTGTTTTCCAGGCCGGGTGCTCCTCAGTCACTCGTAAATATCCCTTTCTAGCCGGCTAACAACTGGAAATATTCGAATACAGATGGGAGATTTGTCGCTGGTAGCCGGCGGCCCCCGGGGAGAGGGGACGGTGGGTGTGAGGCCCGAAGGGAGCAGAAAGGGGGGGGGAGGAGGCAGAGGGAGATGGCGGTGCGGTGCGGTGCGTCCGAGATGTGTGGAAAGATAGGAAGCAGGTTTAAATATTCCGAGGTCCTCGGCGACACAATGAAGACCCACCAAGCGCGAGCCCCGGCGCCAACGTAGACCTCTGGCGTTCCAGCTGCCACGCTACGCCGCGTCTCTGCCTTGACGTGCCCCGCCCCCCAGTCCCTTACTTCCACGGCGAGGCGGTCGTTTATTTGTTTTCGGGCAGAAAGATCTGTGCGCGCGCTACTAAGCCTTTGGGCCTGAAGAATGGGGGTTGAATGATTAGTATCTAACCCAAGCTAAACTTAAGGCTAATAAGCCTTAAACTAGCCTCCATTCTGTAGAATGGCAACTTGTTCAGTTCCCAAAGTTTATCTCAATTGCTCAACTTTCAAACTGTTCTTTTGTTGTTGTTGTTTTTGTATACAAAATCAGTAGCAGGTAGCTGCTTTACAGTATGTGGTAGGAATGTTTTTACATGGTACAAAAATTTCGTATTGACAACATATTGAATTACATTACAATATTAAAAGGAACAAATTACAAGCCGGATCATTTAGAAAACAGTAGAAAATAATTTTTACACTGTGTACTTACACATAATTTTTACTTACTTTATCGTGAGAAATTGGTCTTCTGGATGAGAGGTGTGAATTTCCTCATACCAATTGGTTTATAGTATGAAATGTATTGGGGGGAAGGAATACATTCTTGGGATATTTTGATTTGATTCTATGGTGTTTTGGACCATTTCTATTGAGGTTGAAGGTGTTTATGCCTGGGTATTGGCTTAGATTCATTTTATGTTTAGCTTAGGTTTAGGTAATGTTTAGTTTATTATGAATTTTCGAAGAGTCGAGTTTAAATTTGATTTTTTAATATTTTTTATCCATTCACTCATCAAACCAAGCAAAAACTGTGAAAACACGTTGATTTGGTTTAAAGAGAAATATAATATTTTTTGTAACAGTAATATGTAACTAAAGTCGCTAATGAGCCAACAGTCGATGCGACTGTAAATAAATGAAAAAAACTGCAATTGTACAAGAAATGCAATTGTGGTAGGTCTAAAAAACCTTTGGGTCTGAGCATGACCGTTTTTATAATCTTGAATATCTGTTGAAAGCACAATTGTTCTATAAAATCAACTCTTAATATAATTTAATTGAATATCCCTAGTTTAAAATATTTAGTTGAAGTAGTATTATAAAACGTTGCACACGTGTAATGAAATAATAGTTCTCCAAATAAATTATTTCTCAGGGGCCCTAAAAGTTCTCGACAACGGCCTCGGGAAATGTGAAGGGATGGTAGTGTAGAAAATTGTACAGGGCGCGGCAGAAATATGCACAGAATGGAAATGAAACTTTATAATTAGTCTCTTTTCGTTATTAACATTTATAATAGTTACTCGGATGTTTAACATAAATGTATTACGAGTACGCTCTACGGTAGAGCAGCTTTTAATTATTACAAAGTCTGAGAACGCATTGGAATGCTTTGCACTTGCCTAACTTTCTCAGACAGCTACTAGTTGTGAACTCTAGTTGTTAAGAAGCTGTGAGATCTCTCTCAAAGCGAAATTGTCAGAATTGTACGAAAAGAGCGAGTCCCAAACTTCACGTTCCTGGTGCAGGACGCTGCGTTGTCAGGTCAGCCTCGATCACTACTGCGATTCGTTCGAAGTCAAACAACGGTATCGCGTTATTCGCACGATGCCCTGTGTTTAACTGTTATTGTTTGTTCAAAAATTGATATTTGCTCGCTCCAATGGGCCGATGAAGTTCATGCTTTTTTGTTGAAAAATAAACAGGTGAATGAGTAAATAATATGAAATTCCTGAGCGAGCAAACAGTGAATAAGTGAATTGAATAAAGCCCCTGTTGGTTGTAGAACGTAAAATCGGAACGAACCTTGCAGGCAGCGAATGGACGTGTTCTGTGGAATATGAATTTACATTCGAAAGATTTTTTTACGCTGTACGTTATGAAAAAAAGCTACACAAAAATTGGGACATTAAAGAAACCAGTCGAGCGTTGTTGTGGAGATTGAAAATATTTTGATGTAGGGCAGCCACTACAGGCAACGCTCACAAAATTCCAAATGTTGATTACCTGAGAGTATTTTCAATTATCGATGGAAAATGACAGATAACTTAATTACATTCTACTTTGTTCTGCGTTCAAAAACACTTACCTTCGTGTCGATGTAATTCTAAAACAGACGTAGTTTCAAATCAGTGATCACAAACGGTGCGAAAATTGCGATGTTTCAAATCTTATTAATTTGCCTACATTACTTTGCTTTATTACTGTAAAGTTTGCAGAACTGTTACTTCATAATACGAACACCTAGAAAAATATGAAAATATGAGTATTTTAGATTTGCAATTAATTAAACGCGTCAGATTTTGAAAGCGAAGAATCGACAGACATCAGATTTCCGCTGAATATATTTTTAATAATGTTGAATAATCTAAGATAAAAAATGATATTTTAGAAAACATTCTTCTGTATTTGACACAAGATTAAAGTAGAAGATCAAATCATAGAACCCAAACAGTTCTTAAGAATAATTGCAATTTTCCGTAAATTTAAAATTATACTACTATTTTTTCTTAAAGAACATTTTAACTTTTACGAATTACTCGTAATGAATTTTATTTTTACACTTTTTTGTGGTAAGTTGAAGTACGAATAGATTTTAGTGGACTGCGCACAGAAATTGTAACAATTACACAACGTGGAACCAAGTTTTGTGTTATCGCGATATGTAACAGGGAATGAAGAACTAGAAGCCCTTGTGTCTCGTAACGCCACTCCAATCTTCATTAAACAAGTGATACATGTATAGAACAATCACAAATTAATTTCCAATTTTTGGTCTCCTACGCCATCTGACTGACGTATTGGGAAGAAAGAGAAGAAAATGAAAATAAATAGACGGAAAAGAAGCAAATGAAGGAAAATGAAAATAACATTGAAGGAAATGATTAAGAAAATAAAAACAAAAAATATATTAAGAAACAAAAAAGAGGAAATTGAAAAGCAAAAGAAAGAAATAAAATTAGATTTTTTTCTACATTTCCATTATTACTTATTTAATGTTTTATTCATGAGGTCGAAACGGTTTTCCAAGTGATCCTCATTAGAATAAGCATTGTAATTGGTTTCCAATTTCGCGCGCCCTCTCGGAGCGGCGGATAGGAAAGCGGCAAATCCCAGCGGCGGGCGAGCGCCGGGGCGCGGCCGCCTTTCGGGCGGTGCGGCGCCGCGCGGCGCCGCGGCCGCAGCCACTCGAGGGAGGAGATCGATTCTCCCCAACGGCGGCGGCGCCCTCTCGTGGCGACGGCGGCGGAACCGCGGACGCGTAAACGCGCCCAACCCCCACCCCACCCCACCCCGCCACCCGCCCACACCGCCGCCCTCTGCGGCGCCTCATTAACGGAATCGCCTGCCGCCGTTGCAGAGGGCTCGCGCCGCTCGAGGGCTCTCCGCTGGCGGTGGCGGCGCGGCGAGGCGAGAGGAGGCGGAGCGCGAGAGAGCGACGGCGCGCGGCGCGGGGCGACGGGAAAAATGGGGGTGGGTCGCACCCAGCAGAAAGGAGGGGAAGCGCGTTTGGAAGAAGAAATCTCAGAAACGAGCATTTGGAATGTAAAAAAAGTAAAGTGTAAGAAAGAACAAGAAGAAGATGATGTTGATGATGATGAAAAGGAGGAGGAGGAAGACAGAGGGGAAATAAGGGGGAAAATCCACAAAGGAGAAAAACAAATAAGAAAAAGTAAGTACTTTGAAATAAATGGAAATAAAAAGGCATGCGAGATAAATACAGCAATACAATGTAAGAGAATGCCTAATTGACAGTAAGAAGAGAAGAAAAGGAAAAGGGTGATGAAAGAAATAAAATCACGTCAGGTTAAAAAACAAAGAAAATAATAAAGTTAACGAAATTCAAGTTGAAAAACAACAAAGTAGGAAGAAGGTAGGGTAAGGAAGAATAGTGTAGGGTAATGTACATGAAGAAGCAAAAAATAATAAACCCGGAGGGGAAAAATGTAGAAACCAAATTTTCGTTAGAGAATACGAAACACATGAGTAACTCAGATGAATAAGGGAAACAATTGTGCAAGAAAAGAAGCAGTTGTATAGATGAGACGAAAACAAGAAAGAAAGAAAATTAAAGCAACAAACCGCACCAGATTTAGAAACACGCAAAAGAAGCAAACCAGTAAAGAGCCAAAAGGCATAAAACGCTTGAAGAACGAAGCAGGGCCAAGGAAAAGCCTCACAATGGGGGGCAAGGTAATGAGATCCAAGAGGAGGCGGGCTGGGCGCGGCCTGAGCCGAAAAAGCGCGCAGAGGTTGAGCGTCGCGGCGGGGCGCTCGACCTCGGGCAAACGGGCCGTGAAGCCGGGCCCCGAGGGCGGGCGGCGCGGGGGCGGGGCGGGGCGGGGCGGGGCCAGAGCGTGCGACCTCCTCTCCTCTCTCGTCTCCGCTCTCCGCTCCGCTCGTCTGCCTCGCTCGGAAAGCCGATCCCGCCGCTTCCGTTGCGGTGAACAGTCAACAGCCGGCCGCCGCCGCCTCCTCCTCCGCCCCCGCCCCTCCCCCTCTCCGTCCCTCGCTGCTCCATGGCTCCCCTCGGGCCGGCCTTTTGTCCGGCGCGCCGGAGGAATGCACCGCCCCCGCCCCCGCCCCCGCCTACGGCCCCCGCCGGCCTCTCGGCGCCTACAGAGGAACCTGCCTGCGGAGAGGAGAGCCTTCCACATAGAGCGCGTCGCTTTCCAGCAGATGGCGAAAGGCCCTGCCCGGAGCGGCGCCGCCACGCCCGGAATTCGCTCGTGGCCGCTCCAGGGGCGGCGCCGCGCGGCCGTGTGTTTCGTTTGCGGGCGGCCGCGTGCGCTCCGCCGAGCGGAAATAATGAGCGCAGGCGCCATGTGCGGGAAGGAAGACGCGCGTGTCGCGTGGTCTGGAAGGATTCCTAATAATTTGTCAGATTTTGCTCTTCAGTACGAGTGCTTACTGTAGAAATTGTGCCCGAATTTGTGGTTAGGCGGAAGAGCAGGCCTTATGGCCTGAGCCTCGCCAGAAATAAAGACATTTTATTATTATTATTATTATTATTATTATTATTATTATTATTATTATTATTATTATTATTATTATTATTATTAGAATCAAGTGTGGTCTTTCTCCATGAACGAACACTCTTTCTTGCTCCTACCTTAATTCCCACACCTTATAGAAATGATTATAAACACGATTCATTGCCTGTATTCCTTATTCTAGATCTTATAGTTATCATACCAGTGTAGAATTAATGTCAATATTGATATTAAATTATTCTCCTTAGTCCATAAGAACCAAAAACATTAACGTTCTTTAGCTTTTGAAGCGCATCTTGGACTGTCGAAGAGATTCATCGCTTGATATTGTCGACAAAACATGTACATTCAAGCTAATTAGTTGGATATTAAACAATTTTATTTAATTCATTTTTAGTTAAAACATTATTTATTTCGTATTAGTATATTTTCAATAATTCTTTTGTTCAGTGTTCTGAATTCATATGGCAGACGTTACCACTGTTTTTTGTGATATATATGGTACTTTGGAGGTAAAACTACAAAATGTTTTTTTAATATAACTGAATCATCTGTTGTTTTAGAATAAGCGTACTCATTGTACTGTCAACTACTGTATTGTTGTTTTAATGTTTATATCTTTTTAAAAATGCTTTCCTTTCATGTAGCCCCGTAGACCGGAGTTTATTATTCCAATGGGGCATACTACTTCAGCGACTACATACTACTTTTACGCCTTGCACCGTCATGAGGGAGGACTTATCTAAAATATACCAACTAATAATATAAAACTTAAATATGTTAGCATAAATTAAAATGACAGGCTGTTTGGCATACCTAATTTGAAATATTTTTTCAGATTGTCAAAAATTATTTTTAACGAGTCTAAATTTTTTATGTTTATTGCCAAAAACAACAAATAATTTCTTAGCATTTTTAAACCTTGTAAAATAATTTTCAAATGTAATACTCATTTTTGTTCCATTTTAGTACATTCCACAAAATTAATTTACTTTGTAAATATCAGATTTTCATATTCATTTCTTCTGTTTTGTATTTAGAATAATGCACATACTAATCATCCTTAAAATATGTAAAATAGGAAGAAGAAAATCAATACCAAATTAGCACATAATACTACGCCAGCAATATTGTTCATGTAATTTATATTTTCTGCAAGTGTCAGCTCGTTCAACCAAGTCTATTCCCAATTCCAATTCCCTAACAGATCTGTCCTATTTCGTCACTCTTAAAAGTCTTACGTTTTCAAGAAAAAAATATTGGTGTGTTGTGGCTCGATAATTTTGAAGATAAAACAATGATGTCAGAATGCATTTGTGATATTTTGAATAGAAATAAGTGTCATTTTGAATAGAAATAAATGCTTTTCATTCTACGCGTAAATTCGAAAACCGTGCCTATGATATTCTATTGAGCTGGTAAAGGTTGAGTTTGATTCTAATGCTACAAATTACTTCCAGAGAAATTGTTCACATTGTGCCAAAGTGATGCAATCTTAGATAAGAATTCTACAAAAATTAATTTGACCAAAAGTTATATAGAGTATTATTATAGAATTCTATTAATACTTTATTTATTCTAATAAATATTATTTAATTTTTAAAATTACAATTACAAAAGTTTACGATCTTTTTATTTCAATTACGTTAGTTGGATTGTGAATATACTTTAATAATGACAAGCAAGTTAGTACTTCAATGTTTCTATTCAATGTGTATCTACGAGTAGTATTAAAAAGAGGTAACAATAACATACTTCAGATCAATTAAAAGTAATGCATACTTGTACGTGCTAGTCATATCTTCTTCTCGAAAAGCAATTCTACATTCACACTTCCACAGTTTTCAGATTAATTCTACCAGAAACCAAAATTATTCAATACATAGGTGGTTCCATAAGTTTACGGTCTGACCAATATAATGCTCATTTATGGGAAAACCTGAGCTGTATCTTTATTTGTTGTAATGATGTAATTTTGTAGCTGACATCTCGATCAGTTTTTGTGGAGAGAGGTACTTGAATTGCGTGCGGTGTGTGATTTCTATTGGAGTTTAGCGTCTTCATGGCAACGCGCCTGTCCTTACTCCTCAGATCGGAAAGAACACAGTGAAGGACTATGGCTTTAAGGAGTTGGACTATTCACACTACAGTCCAGATTGGGCATCCTGCGACGTCTACCACTTATCAAAACTGAAGAAACTGAAACCTTCCAAAAAGAGTTTCAGACGAGAGTGAGGTGAAAGAAGCAGTTTTTGACAATTTTGCAAATAAAACTTCGGAGTATATTTTCAAAGGCCTGGAAATCTTAATTCGCAGATGTTAAAAGTGAGTTGGAATGAAGGAAGATTAAGTTGGAAAGTTAGGTAATTTTTTTCTTTGTATCCAAAATAGAAGTTAGTGAGGCCAGAAACTTATGGAACCTGTCACTAGCGCTTAAGAAGAAGCATAAAACATACATTTCTTTTGATAGATCAGAGCACATAATACCTGTCATCACAAATAACTGGAATTTACAAAACCGAGCCTTCTCAAAAATGATAGTCGCGGATATTTGTAAACATAATTTTTTCAATGGAAAACTGCGAATACGAATATAATGTTTACAGATCAAATGTAGCCATGATTCCGAGATGCCTCCTGTTATTAAAAGCAATTGTTTGACCCATGATAAATTGTGTATGTACTGTATTTTGCGCGCAAATGAAATATTTATACACTAACATACTGTTTATATATCCAGTCCCGAGAGAGATTTTATATGGTCCTTTAAATACGCACAATAATGTAAATAAAAAGGCTTTGCGTAGTAACGGTCAGAATGTTAATATCAAGAAATTATTTACCCAACATAGGATGTTCAAAAATGGTTAACGGATTCGCACTTTTATTTTGAGATAATATTCATGTCGTAAATCGATCCTTGCAATCGCAATTCTTTTATTATTTCAAAAATATATTACTGCGATTAGTGTCGAGAGCGCTCCTTGGAAGAAATGTAAAGTGATCTGTTGACGGTCCCTTCATTTGCCAGACGAGACCTTCCCGAACTCCGAACACTCTGGCCTCCCTCGAGAGATCGTGGCCCCTTCCGAACAGCGATGTCACAGCTGGGTCTGCCGCCGACCCCAAGTGTCCCCTCACGCCTCCACCGCCCCCGGGAGGCGGGACGCCAGCGCCGCCGCCGCCGCCGCCGTCTCAGAAGTCCCTCGCCGAAGGCCCTACCGCAACCGCGTCGCCACCGCAGCTGCTATCACCGCCATCCTTCCACCCCTGCTTCGATGCCGCCTCCTGCTCCTCCCCCAATGTGTCTCTCTCGCTCTCTTCCGTTGCCTGTTCTCTCGCTTCGCTTCTCATTCCTCCTCATCCTCGTTCTCTTGAACTGCCTCCTCCTTTTCAGTGGCCTCTCCTACTATTCTCCATCGTCTCTTCTCTTTATACACTCTTCATCTCATCTTCTTTTCCTGTGCATCTTCTCCTCCTCCTCCTCCTCTTTTTCATCTTCCTCTGTCTCTTACGCCTTCCCATTACTTCTCCTCGTCGTTTTCGGTCACCCGTACCCTCGTGCTGCCTGCCACAGCCATCAACTCTGATGCCATCACCATCGCCACGTCTTCCTCTGAGGCCTACGTCTTTGCCTCCACCACTGCCTCCACCGCCTCCACCGCCGCCGCCGCGACCGCGACAGGACCTGCCTGAATGCGCGCACGACAGCGGCGGATTCCGCGTCGCCCGCGGAATGCGACCTCGCCCCCGCGGCCGCCCTTTCGCCCTTCCAGCCCTCCCCCTTCGCCCGCCCGCGGACCTTCCCAGCCCCGCCTACCGCACACAGTGTCCCACGACCTAAGAGGATATCGATGAACATTGGGTCCGAATTAAGTATAGCGGGGTCCTCAAGTACAAAATTGTGTTGCCCCCCCCCCCTCCGTAAAAATATCTCCATCTTTATGAAATAAAAAATGTATGTTAATACAAGTACTTTCTGAACAAATGAAAACTAAACATTTTATATAAAATTTTGCACAAATTATATTTACTATATTATGTGTTACAAAATATGCTACGAATATATTTTCGAAGAGCGAGGCCCCTCATGGTTGGGTGCGCCCAAGGAACTGCATGTTTTGATTGTAGATAAATCCGGCCCTGGATGGAAATCGCCAGGATAAGATAATGGACTGTTTCTTTCTTCATGATTGTATTTGAATTCGGCGGCTTTTAAGAACTCCGTCTACGTGAGTTTCCAACCCTCAACATGTTTTTCATATACTTTACCTTTCCCTACCCAGTTCCCTCTAACATACAGAAAAATTCTTTGATACTGAGTCTTCCTCGCATCCAATCAGTTTCCTTCTTCTTCTTCTTCTTTCCCATGATCTCACCCGTCTTTACATGAGGTAACCCCTGAAGTTCATTCAACTGCCTCATCTCTCTCTCTCTCCCTCTCTCTCTCTCCCTCTCTCTCTCTCTCTCAAGTACTCAACCTCCGTGCTAGCATGCACCATCCACGCCATCATTATCAGGGCGTCGAACTACGTTGCTGTTACCGCCTTGAACATCCCCGCTGTCTAACCCTGCCTCCCCCCCCACCACGTATTGTTCGCTCCGCTTCCTCCTTTCATGCCGCCGCCACCACCACCATAGACCCCGTCACCACTACCGTCGCCATTTCTACCTTCGCCGCCGCTGCCACCCCCGCCTCCCCCTCCCTCCGCCCGCGTCGCTTCCGATTCATTGCTCCGCGCGCACGGCGACGCGGGCCGGCGGACGGGCGGCGCAGGGCGCGGAGCAGAGCGAGGCGGGGCGGCAGCGTCGCGAGGAGCAGCAGTCGCGGCTTAATTAGAAATTCCTGGCCACGCCACCGCCGCATAGCTCCGGCCGCCGCCGCCGCCGCCGCCGCCGCCACCGCCAACGCGGGCAGCCCCCGGGAGGCAGGTGGGATTGCTAAGCGCCGCCTTGTCACTGCCCGGACTACCTTATTCGCAGGCCGCGCGGGTGGCCCCTCCACACTGCTCGGCCGCAGGGAAGGATTTGTTTAGAGAAGGAATGGGAGACATCTTGTATAGCAGAGGCGCACTGATATGATGTTAGGGGAGGAGCTCCTGCAACTTTAGCCCACCCAAATGGTTGTACTCCGGCGCGGATCCACGTGGAGGGAAGTTTTCCCTCCTCAAATTTTTGAGTTACTATTAATTTAACTTGTCACGAAATTTTCAAGCAAAAGTATTTTCGGATAATTATTAAAACGAATAAAATCGTACCTCATTATGAGCTGAGTGTAGCCTGCGACATTTTACAAAATCTGTAATTTGACACATTCAGTCAAAAAACCGTTTGAATTTCCCCTCCCTAAAATTTGTCACTGGATCCGCCCTTATCGTACTTGATGTAATTAGTTACAAAAGTCTACAAATTAATTCATACATAACTGTAATTGTTTCCTAGAATTTCATTTCTAACGATTTAATAATGACTTTACAAATAATTTATTTTAAATTCAGCCTAAATGCAACATTCATGAGAAAACATCATGTCGGTTGAACAGTTGTCAATTTCCCGCTCCCCCACAGTAAATTCCTGGTTGCACAACTGACTAGGCATTGCTCAGCTGTAGAACTAAAGAGGAAACAAGAATACATTTTTTTTGTTCATAGTTTTATTCAAATGTTGATATTATTGATACGAAAAATTTGAGGGATGATTTCCGCTAGATATTGTATGTAGAAGCTGAATATTAAAGACAAATAGAATATGATTAGCATTAAAGGAACTAATATCAGATCGCCATTAAGAAAAGAATTTATTTTTTTTAATTAAGTTGGAAAATTAGCAATATCAGAACACTTTCTCACAATTTTAAGATTCTTCTTTATTACTTAGCTCTATGTTTTTTTCCTGAATTTTCGGCACACCATATTTTATTCCCTTCTTTCTTATCTTAATGGGAGAGAAAGAACAATGGGGATTTGAAATGTATTCAACTCAATGAGTCTCCTTCAATGTCCTTTGCAACCAGCTATTTCCTTGACTCCCATGGCTGTAGTATTACCACCTCCTCCCCTTCTCTCGCACCACCCACATCTTTTGCATTTCACTCTTCCCCCTCTTCATAGGTCACCGCCTTCCCGCCTCCCTCGCCTTGACGTCCCTCCTAACTATTCGTCCACCACCATCTCCCTCCCTCCATCCCATGTCTACCTTCATCCGTCTCTTCCTGCCTCACTCCATGGGAAGCACGACTCCCCGTTGAAAATGCACCGAATTTGAAAATATTTTATACAGTTATAAATATTCTTCGAAGTAGCATTATGTTATTTGTAAAGATAACAATAATGTATTGTCATTTAATCACCTGAAGTTCTATATTTTCAATTCTAATTTTAAAAAAAGGAATATTTTAAATCTCTCCGATTTGTACCAATTATTTGGGAGCGAAGAAGTATATTAGAAATATTTAAATACAGGGACTTAATCAATTAATGATCAATTTTAAAAATAGTTTGTGATTTATTTTTACATATTTCTGGAAAGAAATACACATTAAAAATAATTGGTAAATTAAATAATTATCTTAAATTATTCCAATACAATTGAAAATTAATTCTCTTCATTCTTGAAATATTTCCCGAAGCTTCCCTAGCGCCAGCCTCCTCCGCCTATCCCAGTCTCCATCTTCTCCGCCCTCCCCCTCCACTACTCCCCGCGGCGACCACAGGCGGCGGCGGCGGAGACCGGCGCGATAAAGATCTCCGCCCCGCAGGTTTCTCCATGTTGCGGTCGCTGGGCGTAAACAGGGCCCGGGAATGTGTACAAATATTAATAAACCCAACGGAACCCACGCGGTGCCGCCCCGCCTCCCCACCCCCCGTCGCCGGATAAGATCAGATGCTGAGTGGCTGGCGGCGGGGATCCCTCTTGTATTACAGGGCCTTCCGAGTACGTCTTCTGAGAACGAAAATCCCTACTGCTCATAGAGAAAACAAATTTAATAAAGATATAAACCGTTCGTTAGTACGCCGTAGGTTAGAAGTGTTTTTTTTAATTTAAAATAAATTCGGAATAATTTTTTTTGTGTTTTTGGTAATTGAGGCGCTCAACGTCAGATCCCCATCAAAATTCATGTTGAGAAAAAATATTCTCTTTTTTTTTTTTTTCCACGTTCATTTTCACTCGAGACAAATTTTTGAAGGTGTAATTTGACTTTTGCCATATCCCGGTTCATTTAATGTTTCAGCATATGATAGGTATATTCAGTATATGGCAGACGTTTACCGTCATACTTCGAACTGAAAATGTGTGGTCTGTTGGGATCTGCCGTTATTATTCTCAGTACCTCAATTCTTTGAAGGTAAGAGTCTGCTATCACACGGTATGATGGGTTTTTGAGGATGCAGTATTCATGGATTTACTTACGGAATAACTATTTAATTAATTTCGAATACAAATGCGTGATAATAAAGTGTAAATATTCTCTCGACTCCGTGTTTTAGTTCCAGCAATTCGTGAAAACAAAAGCGTAGTGGTAAGGGGGAAAGGAATGAATTTTCGCAGAACATGTACTAATAAAGAGAAAGGATTTACTAAAACAGATGCGAAACAGAAACTATAGAAAAGTCACCTAAATCATCCCATTTTTTAAATTAATTTGTTAGTTGTAACATCACTCTTATTATAAATAAATAATTTTACTTCGTGATGATTCGGCGAAAGAGAGACTACCGTAAAGAATCCTCAGGATTAAAGATTGATATCTCATCGATTTTCGAGGAAATGAAACTTCAGAGACCATTGATGATTGAAAAATTCGACATAAATACAGTCCGCACCTGCACATCAAGCACATTCTACATCATCTTTGAACTTGGACTGCCACTGTCTCTCCAGCCTAGATTATGACGAATGGATCATGTGGGGATGAGGATCAGCCCATGCCGCAGCCATAGTGAAGGAGTGGGGACTGGATACATTTGATTTATTGATTGGTTAGTGATTCCGGGGGCGTCAACAGCTAAGATCATAAGTCCCGCTTTGTATAGTGCGTGTTTGTGTAGTGGGAGTCGGCGGTGATCCTCCCCCGCTGGATGGCGAGCTTCGGCGCCGAACTACATGTCGGCTTGTGGGTTTTCCCTAACCATGTATCTCCCACCAGCGAGACACCGCCCCAGCCGGGACAAGATCGAAGCTTCCATCTCCTGTCCCAACATGTGTGGTATTGCAGTGCCTGTAAGTGTGTGTAAGTAAGGGGTAAGGGCAGAACAAGGAAGAAGAAGGAAAGATCGCGCGCAATCAGTGGCCCATTCGTTAGGGTCCTGCTCCGACATTCGCCTGGTGTTGATCGGAGTCCCTCGTGTTAGAACACCCTGTGATCTTTGCATGGTCCTGCGGAGCGCCTGCCACGTGCGACGGCTGACCGGCATCAGGCGCACGGGCGCCGCGGTGCGGTGCTGAGGACTGCCCGCTGCGGCCGGCTGCTTCTCGGCCGCCCGTTTGTTTCCAAACAAAGACGCCCCTCTGACAGCACTGCAGGCCACCCTGCCCCGCCCCGTCCCGCCCCGCCCCGCCCCGCCCCGCCCCACCCCGCCCGCCCGCCCCGCCCCGCCCCGCCCCGTCCAGTCCCGCCCGGCCCCGCCCCGCCCCGCCACGCCACGTCCCGCCACGCCCCGCCACGTCTCGCCACGCCCCGCCGCGCCCATTCCTTCCCGCCCCGCCAGGTCTCGCCTCTTCGCCACGCTTTGCTTCACACCGCTCCGTTCCTCCCCGTGCGGCATCGCACAATTCCTCTCCGCGTCCTGGCACGGCCCCTGGACCCTGGCCCTCTGCCCTCTGCCCTAGCATCAGGCCTTCTCCGCCAACCGCGGACCGCCCCTGCGGACCCAAACCCTACGCTCTATGCCCCGTTTCTTCTACATTTCCACTTCACACGTAGCCCGGTGGAAGCCGAAGTTCATTTTTCTCAGAGACATTTACTGCTTGTACCCCTTACTTGCTGTTTTAGAAGTTCGAATACAAGAATGTTTATTTATAACTTTTTTTTGGAAACCTAACTTTCCTTCGTATTATCGAAATATCTGAATTATGTATCGGCCACCTTTGAGTGCTGCAGCAAGGGTACACAGGTTAGAGAACAACTCACACATACGAAAAAAAGATACAAAAGCCAATGAAGTATTTAAATTAAAGCATCCAAGTTTTTTGTACGGCTTGATGAGTCAACTTCGGAAAGCAATGGCGCACCTTATTTTTGTAGTATTCGTGCGAATCATAAAAAATGATGAAGGGAGCAAAAGTACTCGCTAAAAAATTATGAATTGACATTAGAACACATACATTGACATACTTATGTATGTATTGAATGCATTTGTAGGTGAATGAAATTTATTACTTGAAGACATCAGGAAAATAGATTAAAGATTAAAGTAGATAAGACTGAATAATAGTATGAGAAGATATAAGCAAAAATCTATGGAAAGAAATTTTAATTGTATAATTACTTTCTATTTAAAGTAACTGTGTAGCGATTGAAACAATGTAAAACCAACCGTTTTGAAATAAACAAAAAATGTACTATATTCCAAAAGTGTAGTAAGATATATTTGTATGACTAGATTAAATTCAGCTAAATATAAAGTAAAAGGTAATTTGAATAAAGACGATTAATATTGATAACACACATTGACATTGGCATACAAAATTAACAAGGGGAGAATGTGAAAAATAAATTCCCCTTGGAAAATCAAATCACTTGTTGGTAATGTCATTCTATGTCAAGTTTTCTTCAGGATCATTACCCTTTTTTTTTCCTGTCCTACATTCTTGTCATTAAAATAAATTATCTGCTGTTTCATTTATACTTTTCTCGAGACGTTTCTTTTTTCTTTCATTAACTTGCGCACTCCTCATTTAATTATACAGGCTGATGAAACTGTGATTCACCGAGCATAACTCTACTTAACTTTATGCCTTTTGCTTTGGACCCAACCTGCTATTTCCCACTTTTTGCTAGTCGGTTCACCTTGGAACCGACATCGCGTTTTTGAGGATTTTTTTTCCTTGGAAGGTTTAACTGAATGAGAGGACCTTTCTTAGCGCTGCTCCTATTTCCACAGGAGTTCCACATACTTGGCATTTCTGCAGCACTGAATAGCGATATTATCAGGCGTATAAGGTAAATCCTCTGACGAATTCGATTAGTATTCAAAAGAAGAATGAATCAATAGATTTTTCTTTTTTGTAATGACCAAAAACTAAAGAATGTCCTTGAGACTTTGGGTTGGGTCGACCGATTGTTTCCAAGTTTCTTTGGTTTGTAGCGAGGCGGAGAACCTATTGACTACTCCTATCCTACTTATGCCACTTCATCGTCGTTCATCACGATTCCGAAAACAGGTTACATTCTATAGACCTCAGCCCAAAGAGCTTATATTCTTGCCTGACATTGTATGTAAAATCAATATTTTTTTACAAATTATTTCACTTTTCGAGATCTATGTGCACTTAAAAGTTCAACATTTTGTTATTCTCTGGAGTTATTACGAATACATTTCGTTTTCTTTACTTGCGGAACTATTTTTCCAATAATAACAATAATAATAGTAACAACAATATTAATAAAAGTAATAACAATATTAATAATAATAGTAATAAAAATATTAATAATAATGAATTTGAACATTGAAATTAAAATAGTTATCAGGGTAGACGATTTTCTACGATATACCTGTACAGGGCTGTTATAATTAAATTTTCCTGAATTAAATTACAATAAAATTGTCCCTGATTCAATAGTGCATACAGAATAAGAACTAAAGTAAAAAAAATCTTTAAACACTACTGATTAAATAAAAAATCATACCTTCCAGTTGACATAAAAAAGCAACCAATATCTTTAAATTTCTCTCGTGCATTCGCCGTGACAAAGAGTTCGAGCTTTCGTACTCAATGTCTGCTTATAGTTCTCATGTATGACATCATATTATAAATTCTTCACAAATTCTTCACTTCGTACACAACAGAAATCTTCATCTGTAATATGGAATTTGTACGGTCACGCAGAAAAAAATGTTTATTTTTTGCAATTTTCGAACATTCAGAGAATTTAATAAAAATTGGACCTGCGCCATTTTAATAAACGTACATAAAAATTAAAGAAAATACTCCGTGCCTTTTTTGAGAAAATGACGAAAATTCTTTGAGTCCTCCTGTAAAGTACCCACAAAACAAAAAAAAAAGTTTCATATTAAAAATGACGCGATCTCAGCCAGATCCATCGATCAATATCAGTTTGGAAATCATCCTGCCTATGGTTTAGACGTTAGCTTTACGGAGGAATGGACGGACGGACGGGCGGATGATTTCCACAAACCAGTGTTTCTGTATAAAGTACCCCCAATCTGAATTATGACTGCAGAACTTTTTAGAAGAAGTAATTTACTGCTTATAAAAGCAAGAATTACCCATTTTTACGGAATCAGGGACATACAATACGATTTTATCTGCCCCAAATTTGCCGATTTTTGCTGCAGAATTACATCACTGTCTCTATTCTACGTAACTAGTACACGAGAAAGCGAAAGTAATATAAATATTGGGTTTACGAAACGAATAAATCTCAGAATTTGTATCATATTTTACAAGTGGTGTAAGGAACTGAGAATCATGAATCTGCATCCACTTTCGACATCTTCCATTAAAATTTCATTTGCTTCATTTATAAAGTACTTTCAAAACTCATCATTGAAACTTACATACTAAAATCTATTTTAATTCCTTTTTTAAAGAAATTCCTGAAATTTATAATAAATCGAATATATTCGATTCGATCGAATATATCGATAATTTATCGAATAATTTTATGCTGTAACTTCAGTTAAATAGTTTTCTTACTGAAGGTGAAGATGATATTGTATTTACGTACATGTTTCGTAATGGACGAAAGGGTCCATCGACCAGTGTCAGTCACTGTGGCTCCGAACCAAGTATTCACCGCCTTAACCGCTAAGTTAAGGGGACTGCAGAGGGTTGCTGGGGGTTGCTGGCAGAGGAACGAGGTTGGAAGTCTCCTAGGGCACCACAGGACGAAGGCACCCCATTCATCACACAGGCACCTCCTTCCCGCAACCCCCACTGCGCCCCCCCACCTCCACGGGCTCTTGCAACCACGCCCCCGCCTTCCTCCGCCAAATTCCCCCTCCTGCGTAATATCGCCATCTCCGCGCCTCTCCTTCTTCTTCTCCATCTCCTTTCCTCCCCACCCTCTCCTCTCTGTTCTCTCCGTACTTTCTCTTTTCTTTACTTCTTAGCTCTCCTATCCACCTCTTTCCATCTCACACTTTTTCACTTTCTTCTTCTCACCTTTCTGCTCTTAACACGTCCCATGTCCTCCTTGTTTCACACGTCCACTCCTTACGTACTATTTCTCCTTTTCACTCCTCTTCTATTCGATAATTTCCCTTCCTCGTTCACCTCTCCATGTCCACCTCGTTCACCACCTCCATGCCCTTGTCCTCAATCACATCTACCTCCTCTCTAATTTTATCTACCTCTCTTCTTCCCCATCATCTCTTCCATCCTCTTCCATCTCTCCCTTCCCTGCACCACAGAGAAAAGACTCTTTCCTTTACATCTGCCATTTACGAGTATTTCCTCTATGCCTGCACCCAACGTTTCGAGGTTTTCCCCACATTTCCCTTCCACGACGTCTCTTTCTCCGCCGTTCTAGTCCTCGTCGCATCTGGCGCATCTGTCCTCAGCCTCCCTCTTCAAAGTTCTCACCGCTGCCGGCTCCCAACCCGCTGCCGCTCCGCTTCCATCCCGCTTCCACCCTGCTCTCGTCCTGCTCCCATCCCGCTCCAACCCCTCCCCCACCCCGCTCCCACCCCGCTTTCCACCTCGTTCCCACCCCGCTCCCACCCCGCTCCCACCCCGCTCCCACCCCACTCCCACCCCGCTCCCACCCCGCTCCCACCCCGCTCCCACCCCGCTCCCACCCCGCTTTCCACCTCGTTCCCACCCCGCTCCCACCCCGCTCCCACCCCGCTCCCACCCCGCTCCCACCCCGCTCCCACCCCGCTCCCATCCCGCACCGCTCCGGCAGCCGCCGCCGCCGCCCACGCGGTCCCCCCAGGAGAGCCCCGCGTTTACCGCGTAATTTGCCTCCCCTCTCGACCTTCCGCGGCCCCTCGGACCCCTTCGCCGCGCCTCGCACCCCCCCTCCCACGGCGCCACTAACTCGAGACAACCTCCTCCGACATCCCGACAACAGGCTATCGACATGTATCGATGAGCAAGTTCTCGCCCCCAGAGAGCCAAGTTCGATACCGGCCCCAGCCGCTCTCAGACAGATCAACTATTAATAGAGGTTTCCGTCCGGAGCGCCCCGCGCCCACACAGTTTACGCCAAGTTGAGGGCCCCGGCCGCGCGAATTGCGGCGGCGCGGCGGAGCGCGCTGTCCTCCCCGCCCCCCACTCCCGCAGCGCCTCGCAGAGAGCTGCGGCGGCCCAGATCGGAACTGGTTAACTTTCCTAGTCTCACACCGCCTGCGAGTCTCCTCGCGTTCCACAAGTAATGGAGTAATTAGTGAGTGATTGGTGTGTGAAATTGTTATTGACGCCATTATTATATTAAATTGTCTTATTAAATAGTTAATTATATTAAAGTGTCTCTCTGTGATTTCAAAATAATTGTCTCATTATATGCTTATATAAAAACACGTTCCTTATTTTTACTCCTTTGTCGCCTTGTCTGTTTATCCTGGATAATCTCGGGAACGTATAGACTCCTTTGGGTTAGACGTTTACTGAAAGACCAATTGTTTTCTCCTGCAAAATGACGATGCAACTTTTCCAGTTTATTATCCTCTCTTACATTAGAAGAATTGTTTGTTATACTACACAGGTTTTTTTTTCGACCATAGTCACATTTGTACGCTTGACCTCCAAAACAATGATGCCTCCAATTTGAAATGCATATTTTAAATTTTGGAGGGGAGGTATTGTACATGAACCCTCTAAAGCTTTCTCGAAATTTTCTCAAACTTTATTCGACACCCACCTACTGTCTTTGAGTATTTGATCTTTAAAAAAAATTTCTAGTTTCATTTTTTCAAAATATAATTAGTTTTTGCGATTTTTTGTGAATTTTTGTAAGCGACCAAACGAACAAGGGAGCTCTTAAGTGGGGTCTGAAGTTAAAATTCGTTTTGCCAAGTTTTCTCATGGACAGAAGTGTAAACGTTAAACCATATAGAGCAGTCTTTAAAGTCGTTGATAATTTCTCGTGTTTCGTGGTTATATATATTTACGGAAAAAATGTTCACAACAGATATAACTATCACCAGCTCATTCAGGAACACAACGATTAATTATTGTTTTCGACAGCCGTAGTAAAAGTGTACTTTTAGGGTATGCTAATTGTGTTAAAAGTTCAATTTTAAATTCTCACTATTAAGTAGAAAGGAAGTTATGTACTGCTGCGCGAACAAACGGCGAATTTTTGGCAGAAAAAACTCTTATTACAGGGCACTGATAACGAAAAAGTGGATAAATTCACTTGCTAAATTTAGAAAAAAAGATCATTTATCACGTGTAGCGAAAATCCATGTTTTGTGGGTCCTTGATACCGAAAAATCGAATGACAGGAAAAGTCTGCCTGTTTGTCGGTCTGTGAACAATACTAGCGGCTAAACCGTTCTGCCGATTTTCTCCAAAATTGATATTCCTCAATCGATCTGGGTGATGTCGCGGCCCCTTGAATTCGAAACCGATATTTTAAACTTGGTGGTACTTTACATGAAGTCCCTAGGATATTTAAAAAAATGGCTCCATCGTTTTTGATTAAATTTTGTTGTTGGGTAGTGTGAAGGACGTTGAAGAGAATGGTGCAGGTCTCATTTTCGTTAAAAACTCTGATTTTTCGAATATTGCAAAAATTCAATTTCGGCGTCTACCTACAAATATAATTATGAAGATAGAGAATTTTTCCCTCATTGGAATTTGTTACTTCAAGATAGATTTTGAAATAAGGTCATGGACAATTTTTCAAAAATTTGTGTACTTTTCGCGTATTGTTGCGTGAAAATACGCGCGATAAGTACTTGTTGTTTTAGCACCACTAGGAATCACTAGTACTAAAAGTGAGACGATGTTCAAATGTTCAGATAAAACTGTGAATGCAACAAAAAATACTTTCGTCTAATTAGCTAGCTACAACTGATCTTAATGCAGACCTGCACAGCATTTTGCACTTTCACTGACCTCAGGAGCTGCGTGCGGGCAAGTCGGGTGCAAATGAGAAAATCGATGAAGGGTGGGGATGAGACCCAATCTAGGAGTGGGGACCACCAATGAGAATGCCCAATTTGAAAGATAGCGCATAAATTTATAGAGCAATCGGCAAGAACAAGACGGTCATATACAGTTCAAGTAATATTGTCTTTTGTATTATATTGCAAATGTTTGTTCTCGATATATGACAGGGCGAAATATGAAACTACAACGAATTATACATATTAGATTTCGACACCAAGTATTGTAACTGCTTGTAGGGCTTATAATGTAATAAGCTTTGCTACGATATAATCACAAATTTAGTGTTGTGCTAAACACAAAATTGTGATACTGAATTGTTTTTGTTTGATGATGACAGCAATAAACTATTTTTTATTAACTATGTTTAATAAAATAAGACGGTTCTCTCAAAGCATAAACATATTGTTCTTAAAAAAATCATGATTATTTTCTGTTCTAATTTCTGACAAGAGTGTAGAGTCGTTTACGACATCACATAAAAATATAAAGACCTTTGCATTCTATTTAACCAATACCCATGGTTATCTTATGATTGTCCGTAACATATCGTGACAGAAGTTTGCTCGTTGATCTCTTTTATTCAGTTTCATAATGGGGGAAAATGGTCACAAATGTGCTATTAAACATTACCCTTCTTGGAATTGCCACATATTCTATTTTTATGTCAATCTTGATGTGAGAGATTGCTCTCATGATTTTGTTCATTTTCTATGATTTGGAGATTATACCATTCCTGGTGAACAATCAATTATTAAATTGCAATTTTGTATTAGTATTAAATAATATTTTTCTCTTATATATAAGCACATATTTTAAAGCTATTGCTTTAAAATAATGCTTAAGAGTCACAATGAGCATGTTATTTTCTTTAAAAAAATTAGAAAATGAAAATGCATACAGTGGTGGATACAAAGGTGGATATACAGGAGTGCACTGAACGTAAACAGTGAATTATGACCCTGGTAACTTGAAATACTAGATATAATCCGTTTAAAACAAATGGGCATATAATTTTGAAGCATGGATCATTGTATTAGACGCCCAGGCATTCAATCTACGCGCCGCGTCGTGCTACGTCAGACTTCTCCCCTCCCCGCAAAGCTTCTTACTCCCTACTACTTGCACTTTCGGCGCTGCCACGGGCAGGCGAGCGGTTCCCAAGTGCAGAATGCCCGTGGGAGCAGGCGTTGTGCAGGTCTGTCTTAATGTAACACGGTACCCAATCACTTAATTTGTATACTTGAATTAAAGTAAAACAAAAGTCAGTAAGGACATCTAAAAAAAATAGTGTATGACACACGTGGTAAAAATGATTTTATTTTGCTCTGCCTGTCGGCCTCGTGTCGCAACATTTCCTAGTCGCAAAATGAAATGTCACTTTTCCACTCTTATCACAAATAACTATTCTTCGGTTCGTGACGTTTATTTTTTGTCTAGGGGGAATTTATCTGTTGGTTACGAACATATGCATAACGTTTATCTGCAGTAGCGGTGGTAGTGAAGCAAGAGATAATGCAATTGTATGCTTTACCGCCCACCTGCAAACACCCTTGCAACATGATAAAGATAGTAAGCTTGTTTGTCACAATGTTTGTGTTTGTGAATTCGGCTTGTCACTCTAGTGCAGGGAATACTATTTTTTAGAAATGTGCGTTTTCTTCAAGCGGCCCCAAAGTAGTGACTCAGCACGAGCTGAGAACATAAAGTGACGAACCCCCGCTCGGAAATGAGTTTGATATTCACCCTCATCGTCATTAAAACTTGAACCATTGGGGAGCATGCAAACTGGTGGAAGTACTAGAAATACTAGGCCGAACATTATCTTCAAGTCCTCTAAGCATAACCAATCTGTGAAGACCCCTGATAAAATAGAAATATGAAGTAACAAATTTTGTGAAAATAAACTATACTGCGATTTTTCTAACATTGCCCCTCAAGAACACTCAAATCCCATCTTCGCGATGGAATATGTCACGATATTTCGCATGTTTCTCAGTCGTTCCGCTATATTTCGCATGATCGCGACCGTATCAAGTAGTGCTTGCGATCTTGCGACTTCTACCGGTAAGACCGAGAAAGACGCGAAATGCCATGTGATATTCCATCGCGAAGATGGAACTTGAGTGGCCTTGAGGGGCAAAGTTAGAGAAATCGCAGTATATAATGTTTGCAATTTTCATTCCACATGAGTTCCATTTCTCAAAAACAAAAATTACTCTCAGCAAAGAAAATGGAACGTAAAAGTGTATTTGGGAATAGGAGACGGGAACATTTTATTATGAAAGATGATTGGTTGTGGATGAGGTGAGGGGGAAAAGATAGATGGAAGCTGAAATGAGTAGTTTGGTAGCTGACAAAGATTGGGATATTCAAGAGGAGCAAGGCATGGAGAGGTTTAGAAAGATATATTGTTGTATGTACAAAGATTTTGTGAGTTGAGTTACCTGAGTATTTAATAAAGGAAGGTGGCGGTGGGGAATGGACTACAAGTAGGTATAACATGGAACGAATTAAACAGTTACAAACATTGATCGAAAAGAGAAGATAGTTTGGGCAGCATTTATGTGGTGGAGGAATAAAATTGGGAACATATGTTGCAGATATGTATGTACGGAGGAAGAGAAAAGCATACGAAGAAGTAAAGACAAATGAGCGTTATTTTTATGAATTTTAATATATTATTAGTATTTATTGTAATAGCTTACCGTTTAAGTTTGGCCAGTGATAACGTACTAGGACCCACTACTTTTCATTTAAAGGAAAAGTCACGAAATGTGCTTGAGTATAAGGTCAAACTCCTTTTCTAACGAAAATCCTTAGAAGCGATTTACACGCTACCTTTTGCCGAACGGGATTTCGGGAGTTTTAGCAAGGTATGGAGCGCGCATGCGCACACCGTCTTTTGGGGCTGCAGAGCCGCTTTGCGCAGGCGCGAAATCGTTAGTCAAAAGGAAGCGTGTAAAATAGGTCGTGTTTTAAATATAAAGATTCAGTGGCGAATTTACCGTTAAGCAGAATAAACTACAGCTTGGGGTTCCAGAGAGTCCAAGGGACCTCAAAAATTATTAAATAAAGTTGAACATTTACTAAGAAATAATAAAAAAATATATAAATTTAAAAGAAAATAGAAAAATTTAATATTCAAAATGTACGTGAAGACAAGCGAAAAATAAATTTATGTATTCGGAACAGAAGTAATATTGTTTCGTAAAGAACACCTTACATTAGAAGAGCTTTCATAAAAGCCACAACACTATATTTTTAAAACCCTACCTTTCATCTCCAAAACCAATTCTTGCTAGTGTCCGTCTAGGAGCTGTACTTTCACCCTCCCTCTTCAATTTATTTATTTCAGATTTTCCAACAAAAGACACACCATTAGCTTTATTTGCAGACGATTCTGTATTATACAGTACTCATAAGTCTTGAAACTGCAATTATTTTACTACAAAATCACTTAAATAAGGTAGATTCTTGGGTTAAAAAGTGGCATATCAAATTACATGCAACTAAATGCAATGCATTTTTTTTCCTTACGTAGGTATAATGAACTACCTCTTCTAACTTATGAAAATGAACCAATAAAATGGCTTACATCCACCGAACCAGTTAAATATTTAGAAGTATTCATGGACAGAAGACTCCATTGGCGAAATAATATCGCCCATAGAATTTCGTTAGGTAATAAACGATGGCATCAACAACTTCCTCTGGTTAAATACTCTTCCTCACTAAGTATACTGACAAAATTACATATTTATAAAACAATGATTCGGCCTATAACATCTTATGCATGTCCAATTTGGGGATCAGCATCTAAAACAAATATTAATAAAATACAAATTTTCCAGAATACCTGTCTAAGAACTATCATTAAAGCCTCTTGGTTTGTTTCAAATACACACATACATTTGGAAGTAGGTATACTTCCAATTCAAATTTTGTTTCTACAAATCTCAGCAAAATTCTACCGCAAAATTAATAACATTCCATCTGCACATAATTTTCAACCTGGTAAAAATAATCCGCACCGTAAACGACTTGAACGAAAATTACCAAAGCAATTCTTCAACCCCCCCTTACTTCCTACAAATCTTATTTAATCAAATGAAATAGTTTTGTCTTGATGCGTGAGCTTATGTTTATAGCTACTCATTTTCTATGTTTATGATTCAATTTGTTCATCTTCTGCTGCCAAGGACCTAACCGGCCTTCTTGCAATTATTCAATAAAAAAAATGAAAACTGGAAAACAGTTCAATTTATAGTAGTGAAGAAAGGATGACGTTTTTTGCAAGAATTGTGAAGACAATGTGCGCTCATTGTTGCCATCGACTAATGTTACAAGTGCCCAATGTCACCATTCTCCATTAACTGAGATGTGTTGATGTGTTACAGAAATTGCGGTAATTGCGGCATAATAATATTACGTAACCGTTTCTAAGGGTGAGAAAGTATGTGCTGTTTTAGCCCCTCCAGTTCTATACTTTCTCGGGGCGAGCATTTGATTTATGAGAGTTATTAGAGACTACATACCAGTGGCGTAGCGTGACTCACACGTTTGGGGATGCTCAACAATAACACACAAAATGTCACTATCAACTACTTCGTCTAACAGGCGAACGCAACACAAGGCAGATACACTGGGACTACTTCCATGATCTCGATTGCTTACGACGGTGTAGGCGCTTCCCACAAAATCCTCACAGCAGTCAGGGCTGCCGATGTCTTGAAAGCAAATTATACAATGGCTCAGCTTTAATTCTTATACGCGAATGGCAATAAGACCATTTGTTAATTTATACATTGCAGACTCAAATAATATGTAATCTATTTAAGAGATAATACAATTTCTTGGATATTAATTAAGAAATAGTAGTCGGGCACTATTTCTACAGTCTGTACCCATGACCAAGCGGGGACTCCCCGAGTGAGAGAGAGAAAGATAATTTACTGAACGCCTGCAGTGTGCTGCGCTCTCGTGCACAAACGAGCTTCTTTCCGCAGTAGACGCTAGCGTAAAGCAGTCGGGTTTCTCTGGGCCAGGGGTGAAGAGGGGAGAGGGGGACCTCGCCATCTGCGCATGCGTCATTGCTCGTCGCAATCTGGCGGCAGACGCTGAAGTATTTTAGCTTCCAGCAATCAGAGGCCAGCTTCAACAGCTCGCCGAATTCAATCATAGGAAATCAATTTTAAATTAATACAAAACGTGTTTCGCTCAACAGACCACTTGTAAGATTATCAATACAGTATTTAAGGTTCTTATATACGGGGATGCTCAGCATCTCAGCGTCCCCTGACGCTACGCCACTGCTACATACATAGTTCGAATATAGACAACTTTATTTAAGATAGTACTATGTTCGAGGCACACACTTCTCAAATACTCAACCGTATATTACATCCTATGAATGAAGAATAGCTGCTTTTAAATATTAGTGGGGAATTTAAATAATTATTTGTAAATAATAAAAATATTAATATTAAATTGTGGCTCTAGAAAAACAATGTTTAATAGGTAATAAGTTTAGTATTTTGTACGATTTTTCATTTTTATAAGTTGGCAATACTAATATACGTCAGGGTGAAAGCACATGATATAATATTCAGCACCCGTCGCTCCGTGTTTTATACCGATTCGTCTCACTCCCGCCATCCAACGATCAGAATTGTGTTGCCTAATGATTTTTTCATGCAACAAGAATGCACCTTTGTTCACAGTCCTAGCTATAGAAATCAACGCTCTCCATCGGGAATTCCAGTCTTATTGTGTCATTGCCGTTCACTCGGATTAGAAGGGCACATCTTACGAGAATGTACACGCAGAGCAAGTGACACGCGCTCTTCACTGGGAAAACCCGTTCAAGTGACAACGTGCAACGCAACCGTTCGTGGGGAGTTACTGTGGTCATGAAGTCAGCCAGTGGCGTCTCCTGACTAGTAGATGTGGGGATGCGATCATGATATTACAGATTGAAGGCATAATTGCATATATTTAAAGTCTGCGTCATTCTATTTTACTCTGAAGTATTTTAGAATTTTATTTTGCAAATTAAATACCTACTGAATTTCCCTTGAAAATCACCAATTTTCACTGTACAAAACAATAAAACTAAAAAATAAACCATTAAAAAGTACATACCTAATTTTCAAACTCGAGATCGATTCGCGTTGTCTTGGTTGTCGATCACTAATTACCTTAAGTCTTTCAGAATAGGAGAAAGAACTAAACGGAATTTGAAGAATCCTGTCTATAGAACAATGAGACGTTTGACTACTGTTCTATGTCATTCGCTGCCATAAATGTACTGGATGAGCTCGCCATGTCGCGTCCTTTCACACACACACACACGTTTCATTCTTTCACGTTACAATTTCGAATTCACGATTCTCTTTTACGCATCAATAGTTAAACAATGTAGTCTATTTAACGCACATTCAGTACGAAACAGCATTTACGCTACAACGAAGGACACACCAGACGAACGAAATTACGTCGCACCACCGTTTGGACTTCACGGACTGTCCCTACCTACTATTTTCTTACATGAAGGAAGTGATCTTGTTTCGTCAGGCCTGCTAACACACATCATCTTACCCACCTAAACTGAATCAGGTTGAAATGTGCTTAAGTATAGTTGGCAGACGTGCATGAGTTGTGACGAAAGATAGTCGTGCCGTCTGACCCCCGCGCCCCGCTCCCCGCTTCGTGGCCCACAATCGCGGCACGTGACGTCTGTGGTTCCCAGGCGTACGGCCGAATTATGACTGCATCAGAGGAGGGGTATGGAAGGTTCTTGGGAGGGGATACAAAAACGCCAATGAGAACTCAGAAGCCTGAGATGTGAGAGGCCTGGTCACATCATCGGCCGTCGAAACCACACAGCTTGCACACAGCACATGGCCGTGAGTTCAATGACCTCACCAACGTAGCGATGTCGTTCAAGGGATGCTTCTTGTCCCGCCACATCCAGCGAAGGAAATACCGCCTATTGGAGAGCGCACGTAAATGGCGAGAGGGAATATATAAACAGAGGGAGATGCTGACGGAAGAAAGTAAATTACTTTATTGAAAATAGTTTAAAATAATGAAAAACTAGGGGATGCAACGCATCACTCGCATACATTGAGCCTACGCCACTGAAGTCAGCATATTTGAGGAGTCCTCAAAGGAGAAAATCAATACACTGAAGGAAATTTATTATAATGAATAAATAAACTTATCAGAATAATGTTTTGGAAGAGACATTGTGGTAAATATAATCGTGTACTAAATGTGTACTCGAAAAGGTGATGCAGACCTACTTAAAAAACAAGTGGTTAAAATCTATTTACTTGAGATTCTCGTTAATATAGTATTAATTAGTGCGCTCAAGCTAATGAAGAGCGCAAGTTTCGCAGGTTCTTTGGCAACAATTGCTTTCCTTGACCTTCTTTTCTAGCCGCCATTGTTTGGGCTTTTTATTTATTTGTTTAAACCTTCCCTCACAACATTCAAGTATTCAGCATAATTCAAAATCGCTTTTGGACCTGCGAGGTTGATATGTTTCTTATCCTTAATGGTGCCATTTCGGAAGAAGCAAGAAAAGAAAAAAAAACTTGTCATAAATTATAAAAGGACATTTATTCTGGCTACACTAAGAGTAGAAAGCGTATAAAACAATACCAAACGACAGGATGAATTGTCCACACACTATACTGAAATTCCTTTGCTGCATGATAATGTTTGCAGGTTCAATGCAAAGTTCATGTTAGGCCCCAAGCTGACAATAATGCGGAGGGAATTATGAATCAGTGCCACATAATCAGCTCTAAGAGCATTATTTTCGTCGTTTTCCCTGTCAGAGCTTTGGTTCAAGGAAGGCTTCCCCTTTGAAGAGCCGGTCTGACAGCATCTGGTGAGGTTAGTGGAAGTGTCACAATGGAGCACGTCATTATTTTTCGCTATTCGATATTCGAGGGAATACACGATTTGGTAAGTTTGAGCGATTTGGTACGTTTTGGCAAGAACACACGACTTCGTATCGTGACATAATCGTGATATCGTAATATAATGTATCTTATATATCGTTCTACAATCGTTTTGCAAGATATAAGGACACGACTTCGTATCGTGACCCACCCGACTCTCAGATGTCGAAAGGCAACTGTGAATCACCTCTATAGAAAATGGCGGAGCTCGAATCCGTATTCCTTCAGCTCGAAGCACAGAGACAGTGCGCGGCCTCTGTCGTAGCAGTCCCATACCAATGCCATTCCGGTTACGGATAAAGTGAATGCCAGGGAAGGCGAACACAGGCGGCCCCCTGACTAAATTGCAAGATAATTGAAGAAATAAAATATAAGAACTAATCCCACATGTATTGAGTAGCATATAACGATCTGCAATTTCTGCAATTTACAAAATATTTTCGTATTTTGTAGTAGACTAACGACAAGGACGTACATTTTGATAATTTTCCTTATTTGCTGTGATTTCCGCGTGGGCACTTTCCTTTTTTTCGAAGATTAACATTCACAGAGTTTGCACAACTCTGGCAGATCCAGGGTGGGGCCATGGGGCCAGGGTGGGGCCATGCCTCTCCCCCCCAAAGAAGACCTAGTTTTCGTTTGTTACCTTTCTTTATTTGGCAAAATTGATTTAAATATTTACTTATGTTAAAATTATGAAATTATTTTTAAAAAATGTACAGTATCATATAAACACTACAAAAGTAATATACAATATAATTACAAATGTTTATTATTTAACAAAAATCTATGAAGGCTCGCTCCAAAATGATCGGCTGGATCTGCCCGTGGCGCAACTGTATCTACATTGACAGATAATAAAAAAATATTGCAACGGAATTGTGGGCAGGCGCAGCTCTAAGTAAGAAAATGGCGGTGTTTCCACCAAGCGATTACACATGGCGACGGTTTCGAATTGTTTTGTAAGCGTCCGATAAGCATTGAATCACGAAACTCTCACTCAGGGTTGGGAAAGGTTCTACACTCCCATTAAAACAGTACGTCATCTCTAGACCATGAGCTTAAAAGAGAGGGAGTCACTATCATTCAATCGAGATCGTCAGTACTAATAATTAGTGTCGTAACGAAACTCGCGATTGGATGACAGTGTCCCCCTCTTCTGTCGGTTCGTGACATTAAAATGGCATCCTGTTTTAATCGAAGTATAGACTCCGATTTAAATGAAGTGACTTCTGACAGATCATCAACTGTGTCGCGGTTAACTAATTGGGAGCTTCAATACCAAATATGAGTCGTAACGAAGCTTCGGATTGAATAACCGCGTCCAGCTGAAGGTCTGTAAAAAACCACTCTATTTAAATCGAAATGTAATAATAAACATCCTTAATGATGAAGCAATAACACCTCACCTGAACAAATACGGATGAAAAAAAATAGTACGGTGGGGTTCGTCGTTGCATCTTGGTACGCGACTGTTGAACTGTGCTTGAAAGTTGCGTTACGAGGTATACGAGGGCAATTTTCTCGCGAGGCATTTCAATACATCCGGGCAGTCGATCGCATCTCGCGATCGTGCCGGCCGGCGCTGGTCTCGCACGACGCGCGTGTTTCTTCGGAAGCGGAGGCCGTGTTCGCTTCCCGCGCGCGTATCGCGGCGTCGGATCGATAGCCGCTTCGGAGACACGAGACGACGCGGCGCCCGCGGCTCGCGGCATTCAGCTGTCCGCCGCTGACGTATGCACTGCGCCGGTCGTAAGATGCGCGCGTCACACCTCCGGCGCTGCACCGGGGAGATCCGCCGAGCCTCGCACGCTCCCAGCCCGCAGAAAACCAGTATGCGCCGCCAGTGACCAATAATACGAGTAAATAATGATCTTTTTAGCGGCGGATTTACCATTTTGGACGCCCAAGATAAAATCTATTTGAGGCCCCCCCTTTTTTACTAGCAACAATAATGTTTTTGAGATGGGCGGTTTTAACCTTTTTACTCAACAATAATTAAACAATTAAGACATTCTTTCAAATAATAATTTTATTCAAATTTTAAATTTAAAAATTGTAAAGCATCTTCTGTAACATAGAATATCTATACGTCAAACTAGCTGCAATATAATTCAACACTACTTTAATCATTAATAAAAACGAAACTGAAAAAATGCCGTTGATGCGATTTTTTGTTCACAAAATCAGAAATAGTATCGTCGAAAGATGAAACCTCAGAGCTTATAATTTTGACTGAACATTATTGTAGTGAATTGAGTTTGTCTTGTGCCGTGTAGCTTGATATTAGTTTTAACCCTTTTACGTTTACTAAACGATGTTTTACCAGCACGATTTGTAATCATTAAAGTTTCAAAAAAATTCGAAAGACAAGTTCAACATGTCATGTTCAAGCCTCAATGTTTGTGTTCGAATACGCGGATTTATAAAAAGACCATTTCAGTTAATCAGACGCTTTAAGGATTTTGGCGTGACGGATTTTGTTATGCACTCGAAACAGTTCAAAATATAATATATGAGAATGAAAATGCTGACCTTAGAATGAACCTGTTTATAACTCTAAAGCGTGTTTATCTAATTTATTTAATTTTCATTTCTTTACTGGAACATTTGAAGGGCTAGGGACAGTAACAAAATAAGCCTCACCAACCAAAGCACGCCACCACTAACTGTGAATATTAACATCTGCATCTTGTTGGATGTGGGTCTCTTTACCGTCCCAAGCCCATCATAAACATGAACAAAAACATGTAAGACAAAATAATCCACTGTTTCATTAAAAATCAAGATATTGACGTTTACGGAGGCTTGCTGAGGCTGATGCGGCTTACTGATTCTTCTTATAGCCAGTGCCCTACCACAAAATCCAATGGCGGGTACACTGGTGATAAGCATATTTCTATTAGATGCTTCGTTTTCCAGAAATCCGCGAATAACTTACGTAAAAAACGTATATTTTCTAAAAAAAATGCCAAGCCCTTCATTTATTTTGCACTGTTATTTCTCAGGTAGCTGAAATTTTTCTTTTGCTGCGTTCACGTCCTCTGCAAATGCGCTTCCACATTCTCGTTTGCTGTCACTCTTCCGTTCTCCTCAACGCACCTCTCTCCCGAACGAGCGAGTGCTTCATCAGCGGCACGTTGGCACCATGTAGCCACAGGTTCTATCGCCGCCGACGCCTCCGCCCCTTTCCGGCGCCGCACTGTTCTCCGGCAGCTACAGCTCCCAACTAGTGATGCGCCATCGACAACAAAACATCGAAGTTCAAAATTAAAACATTTATGTTCATAAAACATCGGCCAAAATCCATCCACTTTTTTAAATCATTGATGTTCGTTACTTAACCTGGATTAGTAATCTCAAACATTCAATTCGTGCGCAACAAAATTTAATTTGACAGTGGCCGTGTATATTAATTTATAATTAAAATTTAACTCAAAATGAACTTATAAAACGCCTCTACATGCATGCAATTATGATGAAACAGGAAGGAAATACAAGATCGTGAAGATCATCTCAGGCGAGGGTTGTCCGCTAGATGAAAATAATAGTACAAGTCATTTATTATTTCATATTTTAACTTTTAAAAAATAGTGATTATGAAAATTCTTCATCCATAAATGAAACATAAAAACATCGATGATCACAAAATTCAATATATCGATGTTTAAAACATCGATGTATTGTTGTTATGTTGTGTATAATAATTAGTGAAGCTTTATACAGTAAATAAAACATCGATATCGCATCCCTACTACCAACCTGCGGCAGGCGGCGCCGCGTTGGCGAAATGGAACGCGCAGCATCACAAGCTGCGGCGGGAGAAGTTGAGAAGGTGTTAAGTGGGGCAGGGAAAGCATTGAGGTGGATGCCACGGGATGGGATGGTCTGAGATGTGGACAGGGTTGTTGGGCAGGAGGTAGGGTCGCGGAATGGCGGGACGGGGAAACGGTGAGACGGGAACCGGGGACTAGGCGACAGGAAAACGAGCGGAGACAGAGACAGAGATAGAGGGGGAAAGGGGAGATAGGTAAGGGAGAGTCGGGAGCTAGGAGACGAAAGTGGGGAGATGGAAACGGAGAGACGAAAACAAGAAGATTAAGAGGCGGAAACACGAGAACGGACGTACGAGGTCGGAGACACAGAGATGGAGACACGCAGAGAGAGAGAGAGAGAGAGAGAGAGAGAGAGAGAGAGACGCATAGAGAGACTCAGTCACGGTGACACTGAGACAAAGACCCAGAAGCGGACGCACGGAGAGACGAAAACGCAGAGACGGGGTCGTAAACACGGAGGTGAATATGGAAAATAAGGAAATAGAACCCTACTTCCAAAGACGTAAGACCATCTGGAAATACCTTTTAAATGAACTGTTCAGAGGGCCATGGGAGTGGGTAGAACATAGAGAAGGCTAAATGAAAAGGATTGGTAACATCCTTTAAGACCCTGAGCAAGTAAACCTTCAGCTTAGAGTAAAGATATATACATTTACACTTCTTGTTTCGAAAAATTACATTTTCGGTTTTGTTTAAGGGGTAACAAAATTTATTTTAAGGTAAGTTTCGGGCGACAAAAACTGAAAAATTCCCATGTGATTAATTTTTTATTTATCTGTGTGATTTCTTGGTTTTCTTGTCATTGCGGTGCTTACCTGATATCAAGTTAGAATTTTTTTGCCTAACACATTAGTGACAAAATTGGAGATTAATTTTTAATTTTTTTGAAAACTTTGCTGCCGGAGCAGTACCCTAACAAACGGGCCACGGACCGCGCGCGATCTTTCTTTCCTCTTCCTTGTCCTAACCTCGCCCTTTACACACACACACACTACCACACATGCCGGGAGACCGGTCGGGAGCTTACAGCTTGTCCCGGCTGGGGCGGTGGGGAGATACCTGGTGAGGGGAAAACCCCGCTAGTCGATGGTAGGTCGACGCCAGATCTCGCCATCCAGCGGGGAAAAGATCATCGCCACCTTCCGAGAAAAACCACGCACTACACTTACGAGACTAATGACCTAAGAAGTTGACACTCCCGGAAATACGAATCAATCAATCAATCAATTGAAAACTTTGCGATGCTAAGTTTACGGAGCTCGGCGAGGACGCAGCAGGGGCGTAGCGTGGTGTGACGGGCGAAAGCCTAATTTCCAGACGTGGCGGCGGCGGCGGCTCGTCCGTCCGCACCTGGCCCTTGTCGCGACACGGCGTCGCCGCCGCCCGCGCGGCCCCCGGCTAATAAATAAGATTAATTTGGACGTATTGGGTGAAGGCAACGGTGCGTAAATCAATTTTGGCCCGACTGCGGCGGTCGCCGTAAATCTTTTGGACTTCGCCGTCGTCTTTCCCCTTTTATTGTCTTCTTTTTATCCCCGCCCTGCTTTTTCGCGCCGTTCGCTGCATTTTACGGGCGAGCGAACGGCCGTGGGCTGATGGCGGGCGAGCGAGCGAGCGAGCCAGCAAGAGTATCATGCGACGGGAGAGGACGGGGTGACGGACATCGCCTCTGAGTCCGGCACCCATTGCGTTTGCTACCCTCGCCTCAGACCTTGTTAGACGCGCGAATCCCAGAGGGCCTCTCCGTTCCCCAGGGGCGGATCCAGCCGATTAATTTTTTTTTTGGGGGGGGATTGTAGAGTTTTGTTAAATAATAAACGTATTTGTTATTATATTGTATATTATTTATGTACTGTAGATAAGATACTATACAATATTATTGTATAAATAATTACACAATTCGAACATCAATGAATATTTTAATCAATTTTCCCAAGTAAAGGAAGGTAAACGTAAACTCTAGGCCTTTTGGCCATCATGCCCCCCCCTCTGGATCCGCCAGTGCCGTTCCGCCATTTCCCTCGTGGCTTTGGGTCACGCTGTAGTCGCATTTTGCATCTTCTCCCACAGCCGACGCCACAACCTGACGCCCCCCTTTCGAATCGTAGATTTTCTCACTTCCTTCCTTTCGTAGTGATACTCTGTTTTCTGTTTTGCAACATATTCTTAGAGTCGATTCAGGATTTGTAGGAAACGAACTGAGATTGTTAAATCGTCTGAAACTCACAAGCAGAAGAAGACTTTGTTGAAAAAATATTGAAAACAATTATTTTCCTTGTGCAGAATTACCGATTTGGAACTCGTATATTTCTACAACATTGTACACTATTTGAAGCGTTGACTAAGTTAGAGTTTATTTAGTTTCTAAAATTTAATATTAGCGTAAAATATGTGAATCAAACAGACAGTAGTTATTGTGTGTTACACGAAAAATCGACCCAATAATAATAACACAAAATCGACGAAAGATGGGATATTTTTTTCTTATTTCATTCGATTCAATTGTGTTCTAAACCACTACGTATCCATGCGGCCATCACCTCTCAATCTGACGTCGCTCTGTCCGTCTCTGTCTTTGCTCTCCGCTCTTCGCGAGGACGCGAAAACCTGCGGGGGAGGCAGGGGGAGGCGGCGGCTGCGGGCGAGGTAAACACGCGGATGGCGCCGGCAATCTCCTCTCTCCACGAACGGCGCAAGGCGGCTCGTGATTGGCCCTCCGCTTATGTTCGCCGGCGGCTTATAAAACTCTCGAGATGACTGCCGTAATAAATGGACGTGAAATGCACTTGGGCTGTCTGCGCCGGCGAGATATTTCTCCGGAGTCGGAGCGGCGGATGTCCCTCCGGCCCGCGACGGCCCGGCTCCTCCTCGGCTGTGTTCTCGGGGAGAAGCGATTATTCATTGAGAGGCGGAGAGAATTTAATTGCAGGCTATGTACGCAGTTGTGTTTCCTGCCCATTTCAAGTTCTTTTTAACTGATATCAAATATTTGTTTACTTTCCGTAATAATATAATCCAACCTGAATAAAACGAAGGGTTTTTATTATAATGGCAGGATTTCTTCAACATATCACGAGTCGAAACTCGCTATATTTACATTTTGTTTAACTTAGAAAAAGTATTATCTGATTGCTTTTGTCATATTTTGAAACGAAATGCAATGTAAATTGCATTCTTTAATGGAATGCAATCATTAAACTTAAGTATCAAACATTAGTAATAAGTTAATTTGATATGAAGCAAACAAAAAGCACATCTTACGTAACCTAGAGTTTGTACATTGTGACACCAAAGACTAATTAAAACATGGGCAGATGTAATGCGGTAATGAGGTATTGGTAAAGGGATGTATGCATTTCTATTATTAATCATAGATGGAAACTATTCAATTCATTGAATTGACGCAAGTAGACAGGCACTCTGCAGTGGCTGTCGGCATTACGATGGGGGAGCTGGAGCTAGGACTGGGTTGACAGTGAGCGGAGTCAGGTGTCGGGTGCGGAGGTGATGCCGGAGACAAAGGAGGAACCGGGACAAGGCCGGAACGGAAGCGGGGAGGACAGCGGAACAGCAATGAAGATAGAAGCAGAAGCAGAAACAGGGAAGAGATGCCCGGGATTATGTTTATGAAAACAGGGCCGGGAAACGAAGGCGGGAGAGAGGATGGTGCTGTGGGCGGAGGCGGGGTCAGGACTCGATCGGGAACAGGATCAGGAGCGCGGGCGCCGGCGGGGAAACGGTACAAGGCGAGGGAAAAAACTCTAGATTTTTTTCTTTAAAAGAATTCTTCTTGTTCGGCACTTCTGACTTTGTAAGATGTTTATATAAGATTTCTTGTAACATTACAGGATTAACCAGCCTCAGTTCTGTCAATATACTTCCGGTACAGGTATGTTTGATAAGAGAAATGATTTTGGTAAGATTAGTTGGTACTATTGTGTGTGTGAGGGTGTGTGACTGTGACAGAAGAGAGAGATTATGTTTTCAGATAGTTAGGGAGGCTTAAAAATGTCCTTAGTCTAGCTAGAATTTGGTCATGGAAATGACGGAAGAGAGGTGGGCGGAGCGTAGGGCGAAGATGGAAGGGTAGGAATCAACATTAACACTTGGCTATAACAGGCTGGATCGGTGCCCTGCTGGTGGGAGATACATAGTTGGAGAGAAATCCCGTTAGCCAACGGTATGTCGGCGCCGGATCTCACCACCCAGCGGGGGAAGATCACAGCCACCTCCCGAGACAAACGCATGCACTAAACTTACGAGACTAATTATCCTAAGAGTTGACGCGCCCGGAATCAATCAATCAAAAGCCAGGCCAATAATGACGGGAGAGCAAAGTGGTAGAGGTAGACGCGGATGGGAGAATGGGAATCAACACTAGTGCCAGCGCAGAGATGACGGTGGGCGGGGCCGGAAGAGAGGCGGGTCCGAGCGGAGTGCAGGTCGAGGACGCGATACAGTCATGGTGGAATGACATGTGTGAGCTCTTGCGCATTGTATCAGACTTCAGCCAACGAGCTACAGGCACCAGTTTGCGTCACAATATTAGCAGGAATTTTAGATGCAGCCAGATACCAAAAGTTACAAGTCACTGAAATAGATTATTTGTAGCATTTCTTTTGAATATTGCATCTTGTATCATTATTGAAATAGATTATTTGTAGCATTTCTTTTGAATATTGCATCTTGTACATCTTCATCATGGTATTTTTGGTCACCGATGAAAATTGACACTTCATGCTACTCTAAAAACGTTTGTCAACATTTCTCGCTCCCCACGCAACATGGCGGCCAGCGTCTGGTCTGGCTTTTCAAACGAAGTGCCCGTGCTGCAGTCACGTGGTTCGTGACGCAAACCGCTGTTGCGCAGAACGAACAAAAATCGGTGCGCTGGAGTAGCTCACCCATATCTTTCCACCATGGGCGTGGTGACGCAGCGGCGGCCGCCCTGCGCCGCGTGGAGCGACGCTATCTAGCGGTGGAGCGACGTCTGAAAGGCGCCCTCCCCCCTCCCGCGCGCGGAGATAAGTGGCACCACCTCTCGGAGCAGGCAACGGGGAGCGGCCGGCCATCGACAGGTCGCTGCGGCCCTATTTTTCCATTTCCTCCCCGGGGGCTGTTCTTCTACACGCACCGCCGGGTCACGCACGGGTCGCAAAGGAGCTGGCGAGCCAGCAGGCTGTCTGAAACAATCATACTTAGCAAGTTTTACAGCTCGTAAGCAATTCCAGTGTCACCTTCCTGTGTATATCACGATACTCCTCACTTATAATAGATGTTATCAAATAAGTAGAAAGCTAAGAATTTTGAATATGAATGCCAGAATAATTTAAAATGATGTAAAATTGGTGAGATGACATACTAGAAATGATTAACCACACTTATGTTATTAACGATGTAATATCATTCCAAAAGCCAACGTAATGTGGCGTGCTCCCGAAGAGATGACTTTTAAATATCTATTTGAAATCGGAGTGGGCTGCTCAATTTAATCCGTCTAATGGTAATGATGACGATGGTGGTGATATTGATAATGATATGTTCCTACTAATTGATAATCGCATTCAATCTTTAAAACACTTTGTGGGGTATGACAGGTTGCAGCGTCTTTCCAGTGTCTCGTTTCACTGTTTCGCCAGCAAGTATCACCATTAGTTTCTATCTGGTCATTTGTTCGTTCTTCACTGCCTAACAAAAGTCAAGGTGAAATAATCATATTCATATAAATACGTTTTCGTATTGTGATAAGACGGTCGATCTAGAGGTGATGAAAAATGTGTTTCTCAAATTAACTTCTTTTATGTTTAAACTATCCAAGAAACACCCTACCATTTTCTTCTCATAAGAGTTGCTCAAGCTCGTCCTGATAAATGACAACAAATATGCCAATAATTCCGAGAATTCATCTCCAAAACGATCTTAAATCGATAAACTATTAGTCCGTAATCAGCGTGTACTTACACAGTCGATGGACACATGAAGCACTTGTCGCGTTGAGAAAACAGCGTTCTTATCGAGTGTAAGGCTTATCGCTGGCTAGATCGCTTGTGTGAACGCATCCTCCTCGGCCCTCGAGTCTGTTTGCGCGAGCCGTGTTGCTACAGAATCTCTCTCTCGCGAGCCATATCTTGGGTGCCACGCGCGCCTCAAGTGGCGATAGCGCCAGTCTCAAGGTTCGCTTTGGTTGTGGAGTGCCACGTCCCAAAATACCTGCGTTCTCATTTCCAGGAGAAGCATTCGAGTAAACTAGGCAGTTCTGCCCACGAAAATATCGGAAAGTGGACCAATGCACTTGATAAGAGGGTGGGTACTCAAAGGTGTTGTGAAATGGAATGTTTCTTTGAAAGTGTGAGGATGTTCCTTTCAGGTTGCTTGTTAACGTGATGGGTTAATATCGTTTATTTATTAGTTACAATGTGTTGATTTCCTGAAAAAAAGTGAAGTGGTACTCTCAGTGACCTGTTGCCAACGTCCAGCATGAACAAATCCTCTTTCAATATACAAGATACCAAAGTGGTAGAAGAAATTTTTATATCATACCGAGTGTTCCATTTAAAACTGGTTTTGGGAATATCTCGAAAAGTGCGCGTCGGATCAAGAAAAGTAGGCAATGAAAGGTGTTCGTCTTGACGGAGCCCACGCAATTGTACCAAACGTGACCCCCACCCCACCTCTACCTCCCAGGGGTGGGGGTGGAGAAAAATGAAAAAGTTAAATGAGAACCCCCGTTTTCCACCGGAGATACGGATTCTCCGGGAGAAAAGGTGTAACGTTTGTATCTAACCTTTTGAGTGTAGTGAAACAGTAGAATTGTTAGAAGCAAAGATCTTAAAGTAGAGATTTCAAGCTTTAATTTTATTTAAATTCAAAATATTTTGTATCAATATTTATGGTGGTATGGCCGTTTGAAAAAGTGTCAATTTCTATGTTTGTTTTTCTTTCGTAAAATTGGCCATATTCAGACTGATATGGTACACTGTTTGAGACAAATAAGTAATATTTGATTATCATAAAATTGTTGCGAGATAACGTGGTTATCACCTCAGTTAAAATTCCTTCGATAAAAATACCATTAAATAATATGTATTCGTTATTTTCTCAAAAATAGCGGAAATGGTCGAAAAGAATGAGATGTTTATGGAGTTTGTGGCACCCCTAAACCCATTTTCAAGACGGTTTTATTGGTGCCGGTGTTGTTATGGTGCCTTGATATATATGTGCAGGCGGCAGCCGTCGTGTGCGCCGAGGACTCTGCGGGTTTTGAGGTTCGAGTACTGCTTAGGCATGGTTGTATTTGTGGATTGTCCTTTCACCCCTGATCATCATCATCATCATCCTATCAATTCATAATTCAAGGCTTAACGACCTTGCATTACGAAGGGATACAGGTGAAAAGATGATCCCCATAATTACACACGCCTCTCTCCAGGGTAGAATATGACTAGGCCTCAGAAGAGAACGTGGAGCGTGGTTAGAAATGGCGATTATATTGTAGCGTCATAGGCTCCACTTCCTGCGCAGAGAGACGGTCTTGCAAGGTATGGGCATGAGGGATCTTAAAATAGCCTCCCCAAACAAAGGCCACCCTCCGGAGGTAAGAAAGAGGGGTGGTGGCGGAGGTGCGTGGTGTCGTGCGCAAGGCAGGTCCAGGCATTTCCAGGCAGGTCCAGGCGTGGGAGGGAGAAATGACGTAGGAGGTCATGTGACGCGGCACTATATAAAGCCGTGTCGCGAGGCCTCGGGAGGGAACACAGTGTAGGAGGCTCCCTCGCGGTTATCCGCAAAACTTTATCCGCCCAGGCTGGCGCGGAGTGCTCTATGCACGAGTGGGTGTTCGATGTGTTCGAACACGGTGGAGTGGTACACCGCCGCTAGGCGCGTGTAGAGAGAGAGGGGGGCTGCAGTGAGTAGCTCTAACAAAACGCCTTAGAGTGATTATGTAAATATCTGTAAATAAATTTGTAAATACTCACTCGTGTCTGTTAATTGGTGGCGTAGATCCCTACCCTCGACGTTACAATATACATATATATTAGTTATTATTTTTAATTTCTTCATCAGTGTAAACGCATTTCACTGGTCAATAATAGGTGTTTCAGCACTCTATTATCTAAACTATGGTGAGGCATTTTCAGTCTACTCTCCTGTGCGCTTCAGGCTGTAACGCACGCATTCCTAGCGGCGGCGCAGCGAACCATCCGTCATGATCTTTCTTTAAATTTTACAGAAATTGGAATCGAATAAAATGAAATATTACACTCGACAATAAAATACTTTATTGGCTTTTGTAATAAATTATTAATATGATTAAATTTTGATGTAAATTTAAAAAATATAAGTTTAACTTCTACACGCAAAAACAATCTGAAAGAAGAGGATTCATGGAGCCAAAGTTATCAAGTCGATTCTATTGTTGTCCATTTTTCTTGATGATGGTTTGTCATTGCCTTCCAGTGGATGGATGATACAAAGATGATCGTGTGGAGTAAATGATATGAGGTGATGTGAGACAGCAGAGATTGGATGGTGCCTTAGATGTGTAGTAGTTTGTAAAACCAAACTACCCTGCAATTACATGGTGCAACACCCAGTCTTTCGCGTGACTCGACCGCGCTGCTTTCGGATTCGCCTGCTAGATTTCTGATTGAAGATGCTACTCCACCGATGCGAGTAATTTTATTGTTCTCGTTACAAAATCATGGCTAGAGAGGAACTGAAAGGATATGGTACATTATGGAACGATGATGTAATAATTAATACATGAGTGTGATATTCGAGTGTCCTCGTTCCTCGCTCGTATCGTAAACGTCACATCAGTGTATTAATATCCATTACACTGAGTTTCATACGGTACTTTTTGTACGACTTACGGCAACGTTTATAAGTTAAATTTTTATATTGAATCGTTTCATGGCAGTTGACATACAGGATTAAGCTACTTAGCCTCCTAGAGGACAGCGCCTTACCCACCATAGGTGGCTTTGTTTTCTATCAGGCCATACATTTTGCATAAAAATTCCACCAGAAAAAGTTAACTAAAAGTTCTATAATGAGTAAATATATTCTAACTATATATATATAAAACAGCAATCATTAATAACTTTCTTTCAAATTGACACTGATTTAGAAGTTATTGCTTCGTTATTAATCTAATATTGATTGCAGAAAAACTTTACTCCTACTTTGTGTTACAATTAAACTATTGTTTTTTCTGGAGATGGATATCTTTGATTCAAGTACATCCTTATCATCACAGAGATTTCTCATTAAATAATAGCAAGAAATCTCTGACGCAGGAACGAAGGAAAACGCAAGACGGCTGCTTGAAATGATATTCAGAACGTGACAGAGAACTCCAATGCTTGAGTGAAAGTAGCATCATCGAAAAAATGAAAATGAGTTGATTTAAACGTTTCGCATCTTCAATTCCAAGTTTTAGAAAACCCTTAAATAACGGAGATCTCATGATGGAATATTATTGACAGGACTTTTCCACTTAAGAGAAGTGGAGATGCAGGATGCGGACTTTCGTCGTGGTTGCGAAGTGGCGAGAAATCGTCCGAGAAGGACGCCTTATCTTAAGCGAACGTGCTCCGAGATAAGAGGCTGAGAAGTTGAAGTCGACGTGAGATATAAAGACGCTGCGCATCATGTGTGAATTTCCCTGATCGTCCTCACGAACAATGTGGTGAGATTGAGAGAAAATTGCGTATTTATCACTAGGAGGGAAATTGGATTTAAATGGTAGACTATTTCTTCACTGAGTACAATACGAAAAGATTCACATGAAAAGACATCAATAGGAGAGACATAGAATGACAGGATAACACTCGTATATTTTTAGATGATGGTGTATTTCTGGATAAAATGTTCTGGATATATATTTTACAGAAAAATGTCAACTATTAAAATAAAAACTATATGAAAAGAACGTATAATTAGCGTTTTGGGTTTTATACTAATTAATAATTGTAATCTTGTGCTGTTCCAAGTCATTATAATTTCTTACAGTCCTTACCATTGGCTTCTTCATTAATCTATACAATATTACAATGTGGTTATTTTTGATAGACTCTTAGGAAAATGTTTAATCATGAAAACTTCGATAGTGTGTCCGACCAGCACATTACTCCAACAATGAAATTATAGCAAATGTATGGTATCAAACACTTAATGCCCTCTGTTCCGATAACATCAGCATTTTTATATTAATTTTTATTGTTTAATACTCAGTTCTAGAACATTTTTAGATGTTCATCATGTGAACATTGAATTAATGACACATGAAAATCTTTGAAATAAATTATTGATTTATAAAATGGATTATCAAACAGGATTACTACGTACCGCATACAGAAAGTGTTTCTTTTACTGTTAACAGGTAGCAGACCGCATATTTGGAAAGGATAGTGCGCGGGCTTGAGAGAGTAATGACGTGGCGATCGAATGCACCTGTTACCCACCACTGCCGGATTCCTCACAGTAACACATGTATATGGACGAAGATAGTGGCTTCAATTCGATTTTCCGCCACTTGCGAGGTTTGGTCTGTGATAATTGGGGAGTGGATTATGTTAACCAAAAAACATCAGCGAAAATGATCAATAAAATGCTCTTAAAATGTTTTAGAAATGACCTAAAAGCAAAGAAAAATTACGTAAAAAATTCGATCAAAACCAGTTCAGATGAACAATTCAAGCTATTGGATATGTTACTGATGTAATCAAGGCTTCTTCGTATCGTTCAAGTAAACTCCACTTGCAAACTTTTGGTTTGGACTGGTCCAGGAAATCTCTTTGGACCAGTGAAATCCGACCGACAATGGTGCGAATAGGTATCACACAAACCTCAGATTACATAGTTACAATTTCTTACGGTCGACATTACAATTTCTGAGCGAAGAAATCGAATAGGCTACTCAGGAATTCTGTAAAGAACAATTGTTGCATCTCGAAAATATTATTTATTAAAATTATATTAAAATCGATGAAATCCGCGAGAAATGCTTTAAAAATGACTAAAAGTAAAAAAATGACTTATTAGTCCAAATTTTAAAAAAATGCCAAAAAAGTCCCATAAAAATGGGTATTTTCCTTTTGCTATAACAAAATAAATGTCTGTACTAAAACGTTTGTTCTAAAGTGAGAAGAAAAAAATTATTTGATCCTCATCCATACGGGAAAAGATTTTCTGGAAATTTGTCTAAATTACTATGGAGTGTACCATAATGCTCATAATTGCACCCAAATTTTGAAATTTTAAAAGCGTATCTTTGCATCAGTTCTGATTAATATGCTGATTTATGCGCAAAAAGTTCTTGACGACAATGACAATGCTGTGCCAAGCCCAAAGTTCAGTATCAGTCATGGAACATGTGAAATTTGAATCATTTATCAATTTCCGAATTCAGGGTCCATTAATTTTGAGAGCTTTTAAAATTTCCGTACACAGTCTAGGGAAGAATCTGCTACTGGATTTGAAGAAATCGCCGTCCTTCTTTAGCACTCTCACAAATTACTTTATTTATCCCATTTTTATATCCTGGGGAGGGAGAATAATCTTTTCTTTGGGCAACCAATGGGTCGTTCGCGATATTTGCTGCACCTTTTCTGATATTTGCCCTTGGCGGCCATGTCACTTTTTCTTATGCTGCTCCTTTGCTCAACTATCCCACAAGCAGAGAAAACTTGCGTGCTTTGTGTATCCACTTTGTTGATCAAGTAAAACGTTGACCATTTTGAAATCTACGCATAAAGACCATTGGTAGTCATGATAGCAAAAGTTTGTAAGACCATTTTGATATTATCGTATTCTTTAATTTTTGTTGAGTGACCAATTGAGATTGATGGATAGCAGTTGCCATTGTGCAGTAAAACACACTTCGAGTGCAACTGTTTATGAAAAGCCCAGTGTCTTCGGGTTGGTATTATGAAAACGATATTAACTAGTAGTCCAGGAATGTTAGACCAGTGCACGAAGTCTCCATTTTCACTAAAATATAGGAGTTTTGCCATAAGAAAAGCCACAGAAAGTGGCGCACCGCTAGCGATTGGAGCAGGGTTGGATGTAGCCAATCATTTTGGAGGGGGCCATTGTAGATTTTTGTTAAATAATAAACATATTTGTTATTATATTGTATATTATTTGTATACTGTAGTTATGATACTGAACAATATTATTGTTTAAATAATTACATGATTCGACAATAAATATTTAAATCATTTTTTTCAAATAAAGGAAAGAAACCGAAAAGTCTTGGCCTTTTGAGGGGGGCCATGGCCCCCTTGCCCCCCGCCCTGGATTTGCCAATGCTCCGGAGGCGGGGCAGGCAAAGCAAAGCCGGGAATTGCGTTGCGTCCCGCCCTGCGGCCGCGCGCGCGCGAGGCCCCCACACAATGCGCCTCCGGCACAATGGGCGGGCGCGGGGGCGGAGGGCGGAGGGCGGCGCCGGAGGAGAGAAAGCCGCTGCCGCGGAGCGTCGGCCACCTGCGCCCTCCCCAAGGACGTGCCGCCCCCGCCCCCGCCCCGACTCACGACCTGCGCCAAGGGCCTCGCCCCCCCCCCCCGCCGTTTCTTAAGACCAGGGGCGAGGGGCGGTGCGCAGAGGGGTGCCGGGGAGCACGTGCGTTCCCTTGGACCTAGGAAGGTTTTATAGGTCATATTTGCTAGTGCTCCGGTTACATAATAGTTAATAAAATTATTGTATTCGTGAATAGATTACGTATCGCGTTACGTTATTTCTATAGGCTTGTCTTGTCCTATAGCTCGACAGACTGTGCCTTGAGCCTTGGCCGACCAGCGCTGTCTCAGCCTCTCGGCCGTGGGATAAGGGGTTTGTGCGGATAGCACGAAGATATCCCTTCACTGAATGCACTGGTCTTCTTAACCTTACGGTGATCTTTGTCATAGTTACATAGCAACAGATACTGGAACATTTTTAAGGAAAGAGCACAGTTATAATTTACCCGGCCGGGAATTGAACCTGGGGGTTCCACTGTGGAAAGCGAGCACGCTAAACAACGAGCCACTTAGTCGGGCGTTATTTCCATAGGGCTTCTCCAAATTAAGACTTTTTTCTTGAATGATTTACTGATTGGAGAATTGGGAACATTAAGGAAGTAAGACTAATCTTTGGTTGACGGATCCACCAACTTTGTTGCTTCATGCAATTGACCGAAATCTTTATGGTTGTTTAACCCTCCCAACGAAGCACTTCCGTCAGCAGAAATGCCAAAGATTACGGCACGCTTAACCCTCATTGAAGGTTGCGTTGTTATAGTGTATTTGACAACATGCCAGGTCACATACTTTTTATGCCCAATTTGAGGTTGTTTATGTTGTCGAGTCTGTGGTTGCATTGGTAAATCCCCCTTGCGTCCTGCCAATCCAAAAGTAATGGACAGTTCTCGTCTAAAAAATAGTGAGCATCGTTTTAGAATACGCAATCCCGTTAACATTTTCATACGACAAAAATTCTTTGCCACGAACACCTGCTTTCAAAAATTGAATTACTGTTCGCTGGAACCGTGTGAACGAATCCACAGTGAATGTATTCAGTTTGGCGAGCTTCTACATGAGTAAACAATACATTTCTTCGACGAGCCACCGTTCTTACATTCTATGTCACAAGCTACGGTACGAAAAGTGCTCTGAGTTATGATGCCACGACGCCACGACAATGTGTTTCATTTGGAAAATCGTTATTTACAAAAATATGTATTTTAAAATAATCACAAAAGGAATTTGTCCACAAAAAAGTACGTGATACCCTATGTGTCCCCTCCCCGTAGGGAGTTTCAGGACCTACAGCTGCTGGCGACTTACACGCTGTGGACCCATGGAGGCAGTACGTCTACCCGATGCAAATGGTGGGTTACCGACTTTTTCTACACATAGGGGGGACCGGTCGGGAGCTTAAAGCTTGTCTCGGTCGGGGCGGTACCATGCTAGTGGAAGATACGTGATACGTGTTTGGGAGAACCCCCGCTAACCGATACAGGTAGATCGGCGCCGAATCTCACTATTCAGCGGGGAACGATCACCACCACCACCCCCGTATAAAAACGTGCACTACACTTACGGGACTAATGATCTTAGCCATTGACGCACCCGAAATCAGACGATCAATCTATCGATCAATAAAGCAATAGTCAAGTTTAGCATTTCTCGCTTCTTTCCTTGTGATGCCCCCATGTTATCGTGCTTGGTCAGAAATATTTCTCAGTTTTTTTCCGTATCAGCAGTTGTTTCGCTTCCCAATTGTAACACTGCCGTTAACTCACTGTCCGGATTTATACTTCGTTTGTCTGCGTACTCCCCCCCCTCCCGCACCCGCTTTGACATCGTCATCTGTCTCTGCACTATCCGAGTGTTGGGGTCCGTCATTCACGCCACTAACGTTTTCAGTACCCCTGTCCTCGTTCCCTCAGACCGCAGCAAAGATGGCCGCTCCGCGACCTGCGCGGCTTCCTTCCCTGCCACCTGTTCGCCACCGCCCCAGAGCGCACCTCCGACCTTCCCCAGAGCTACGGTTTCTCTTCTCCCCCACCTACGCACCTGCGCCTCGAGCGCTGCAGCGGGCACTCGCTGCGGACGCATATCGCGGAAACTCACCGCAACAAAAGCCGAATTGGGTGGCATGCGCCGGCGGCCGAGGGGGAGTTGGGGGCGGAGAAATCGAAAGCAAAGATGAGGGAGGCAGAAGTGAAGACGGATGTGAGGCAGAGTTGAAGAAAGGATGGGTCAGAGGCGATGGTGCAAGGGGTTCTGAAGCTCGGAAGTGGAGACGGAGATGAGGCGGAGTTGGACAAAGGATGGGACAGAGGCGCTGCTACAGGGGGTTCTGAAAGTGTAAGTGGAGGCCGATAGGCGGTTCTGAAGGTGGGGGCTGTTCTGGAGGTAGATTCTAAGTGCGAATGCGGTTCCGAAGGTGGAGGCAGTTCTGAAGGTGAAGACGGTTCTAAAGGCGGTTGCGTTTCGGAAGATGCAGACGGTTCTGGACGTGATCGTTGTCCTGTAGGACGAGGCAGAGGCGAAATTGGAAGTGGAGGCGACGGTGGAGATTGTGGCATGATTGATAGATTAGTGATTCCGGGCGCATCAATTGCTGTCATTAGTACCGTAACTATTCTGCACGTTTTCATCGCGGGAGGTGGCGGTGATCTTCCCCCGCTGAATGGCGAGATCCGGCGCCGACCTACATCGGCTTGTGGGGATTGCGATTGCTCCACACCCAGGTATCTCCCACCTGCGGGGCATCGTCCTAGCCGGGACAAACTTTAAGCTCCCGGCAGGTGTCCCGGCTTATGAGAGGGTGTAGTGAATGAGAGTGTAACTGTGTGTAAGTAGGACAAGGATCAGGAAGGAAAGATCGCACGCAGTCCATAGCCCGTTTGTTACTGTTAAGAATACTGCTCCGGCATTCGCCAAGTGTTGAAACCACGGAAAACTGCCGATCAGAGCTGCCCTGCCACTACAATTCTCCTCCAGAGAGTGGCTGAATTCGACCTAGCTATCAAGCCAGTACCGAATATTCCGCCACCGTCGGGATTCGAACCCAGGACCTCCCCGTCAAAGGCTCTACAATGTCATCGATCGCTGCCCTGAGCCACCTTTGTCGGTGTGGAGGCTGTGGCCGTGGCGGGTGGTGCTGGGCGAGGATGGGAAGGAAGGGCCGGGGGCGGCCGCGGCAAGCCAGGGGTGGAGTGGAGCCCAGAAGGTCGAGATTCTTTTCGCCGGGGACCGAGCGCTCAGGTAGGAGAGAGATCAACTGACACAGTTTTGCCCGCCCGCAAAGAAACGCCCACAATCCAATCCGCCGCGAAGCGAGGCGAAGGCCCCACGTGTTCGCGTCTCGCCCGCGGATCCGTGCTCTGTTGTCGAACTTCAAAGATACTTCGCCAAAGCTGATTACGTGAGTCTCTAGAGCTTTCCAAAGGAACCTCGCCGCTTCCCCGGATGGCTCTCAGGAATTGGTTGCGGCTGAAAACATTCCTGGGCACACTTCGAACATAACTGTGGAACCAGTTACCGCCGCTCCTACTGCTAAAACAAAGTAATATTTGACAATCTTTTGAAATACATTTATTCTTTGTTTGCCATATTTTCTCTCATTATTTTTAAGTTTTGTAATGTTTGAAAATGCAAAGATATCGGTTGATGCGATTGCTAATTGTTCCAAATGTGTTTCGAAATAGGGAAGGAAGGGGCACTTGATTTTGTCTAAAGCACTCAACAATAACTGATAGTCATTTTATTTTCATTCTAACGTTTCGTTAAACTATAATTTTACCTCTTCAGAGACTTATGATATTAATATAGAGAAAAATATATTTCTGGTCAACGATTTGAAAAATATGATAACTAGATATTGAATAACCAAAAAATAGGCAATTGCAATGATTTTGAGGAAAGATCTGGATTCCTTTTTTTGTTGCTGTTGTAATGTTTTGTAATAGTGTTTGAATAGTTGTAGCACGTCACCGCTGTTGAATTAAGAAAGCGTGACAATATTACTACATATAATGTCTGTTATTAAATTCCTTGTAATCAGCTGAGAGATTTGGTGAGAGGCAAATATAAAAAATAACTTAATTCTTTAATATAAATAATCGAGTGAATGTTAAGTACAATTCCGATATTTTGCACTAGAATTACGACTCATTTCTGCCAACGTTAGTCTCCAGTTAAATCTCAAGGTTTAAAGAAAACGGGAAAATTCAAATGATTTTTATTGCGAGAAAAGTGTAAGATGATGCTTGAATACAAATTATTAATGTCTGGCTGAACGCGGTCCTATAAATACATGTAAATGGCCTATTTTTCCATAGCTCAAAAAACGAATAACCAACCAAATATATAAAATGTGTACGTCTAAAATTCTACAGTTCTTTGCGTTGTGAAAGTACTTCTGTTGTTCTGCAATGTCTATCAATCATTCCGCTCTTGGTGTTGTGTAATTGGGTTACCGAGCTCATATCAAACAACTCATGCCGTGTCTGATAATGCCGCTTGCAGTAACAACCTTAATGAAAACAAGAGCATGTCACTGTTGAAACAAACTTCTCGTCTAAGCAGCGGGACGAGAACAGGACATCAATTACATGAGCGAGAATAGTTAGCAGGACAAGGGCGATAATGACGATTGATGATCTTGTAGATCTCTCCTCCGTTATTAGACTGGCTCTGTCAAGAACGTTGCCGTCTCGTTGTGCCAACGATTATAAGATGCCAACAAACACAATGATGATAATTAGAAGGATCGTTGCGATGACAACAGAGATAAAGGAAATTACCACATGATGACGGGATCAAGTCCAGGATCTACGCATCATGCTCACATATGCTCTAAGAGAGAGTGGTAAGAAATTTGTTTAGTTGCTCGACTCGCGAATAGAAGGAACCTCTATGTATGTATTTTCATTACGAATGATTCACACATTTGGTTTCGTAAATTACAGTAATTCTAGCAAATAGCCGTCAGTCGCACAACATATGGAGGCGTTACTGTAATAGTGATAGCGCCATTTTTGTGACACAACACTCATTTCGAAATGTGTCACATTGTTACAACACTCCTTTCTACATGTGTCACATGAGTGATACAACACTCATTTCGAAATGTTGAGATCTCAAGTTAAATGATTATAAGAAATTGGGGACGGAATTAGACAAAAAATTGTGTTTTTCTCTTATAAGATAATTATGTGTTCCTCTGAAGATGGTAGGAATAAGCATACTGCATGGTTTACGAAATATTGGAGGTGAAAAGGAGTTATTCCACTATAAAAGTAAGGTTGGCGGGCCAAATCTGTGGATGTAGAAAACCATGTAGCCGCACAATGAGTTGTACGACTATCAAAATAAATAAATTGCAATCTTCAGTTATTCAATTTTATTGTGATGCGCTACGTCGTCCACAGAAAGAATTTTGAGTTCTATCGCGTTCAGAACACATGTAAAACACTAGCGCAGACCTGAAAATGGAGTTAACTCAATTTCACAAAATAGTGAAATTTGCTATTTGCATAAATAATGCCTTTAAAACAACTCTTGCATAAAATTTGCAGAAAATAATGCCTTTAAAACAACGTTTAAATTTGATGCTAAGATCGTCACATTTAATGCTCGTTAATTTTCCAAAATGGGGATACTAAGTTTCAAAGAATTCAAGGGTGGTGCAATACTCATATCGCGAATTATGAGAACTCAGATCAAGTACTTTCTCCCATTTCTTGTAAGACAGTACTTGCTAGAACACACAATTCTTTAAATGTGTTTGAGTTTTGGTTGTGTGAGTTAAATTTTCCTTACCTGGTGTATTTACGCACAATTAGTCGCCATAGTCAAGTCAAGAACATTTTTGTGATTTTCTCAAAATTCTTGGGCTGTAGTGCTAAATTCGTTATGTGCGCTTTCGCTAATATGTAGTGCGATAGATACATTATTCAACAGTGAGCTCCTTTAAATTTCGCTTAATTTTGCTTTCTTGCTATGTAAAGCTGCGCGAAAAAATGGCAGAAAATTCTTATTACAGGGCCCTGGTAACGTAAAAGTGACTAAATCCAGTCGTAAACTTTTAAAATACAAATCTTCTAACATGTGGTGTGGCCAGAAACCATGTGTTGTGGGCCCTTGATACCGAAAAATCGAATGACGGTAAAACGTGTCTGTCCGTCTGTGAACGCTAACGGCTAAACCGTTTGGGACATTTTCAAAATTTCCAAAAACATTGCTCATTGTCTTTGATTTTGTTGTTGGATAATGTGAAGGACGTTTAAGGGAATGGTGCAGGTGTCATGTACGTTGAAAACTCTGACTTTTCGAAAAAGGCAAAAGTTCAAAATTTCTTCGGAGTCTTCCTACAACAAAAATATTAAAGATAGAGATTTTTCCCTTAATGAAATTTGTTAAAAATAGATTTTGAAATAAGGTCAATTTTTTTGAAAATTTGAGTGATTTTTCGGGTAATTTCCTTGAAAATACGGGCGCGAAAGTACTAGGTGTTTTAACACCACTAGTTTTCTCTTTAAACGGAAATGAATGTGCAAAAAGAACTGGCGGCAAATTTACTCTTACGTGCATGGAAACAAATAATAGAGTACAAGAATAAAATTTGAAGAAAGAAACATAGAAGGTTATATTGGTAGAATTTAATTAGTTACTCATTAAATACAATACAACCATTATACTACCGACAATTCCCATCCTTTGTATACTGAATCTATAAACGTGGAGGCGAATCGAGGTTTTCACGTGTGAAAATGTCACAAGAGCATTTCATTAAATAAAAAAATAAAAAATGGGACTCATAGCCAGCTCACACGTGCTCTCACTTCATAGCAACTCATAGCCGGCGCTGCACCACAAACCTGGAAGCGTGTCATTTCACGCAACACAACTCTCTTTTTAGTCGAGCTTAAAGCCGCCATTTTGTCGCGGATCTGATGACTTGAGTCCTCTGCGCTGCAGCCGAAAATTCTCCAACGCATTAGATCGTTCTTTAATCTCTTCAATTCTGCGCCTCAACTTCAATTCTGGGCCTCTTTTCCGTTGCTTCTTTATTAACAAAAAACTTATTTTACTAGTATATAAATAAAACTTACTACAAGGGAAATTATGCATTTAATGATACAATTAATAAATATAATTCATTTTGTGTTGAACCATCGAGTTCAGTCGCTGTCTGGAGGAGAAATCTAGTGACCGACTGCTCTGATCGGTAGTTTCCCGTGGCTTTTCCGATAAACACCAGGCAAATGCCGGAGCAGGCCATGGACCGCGCGCGATCTCTCCTTCCCCTTCCTTGGCCTGTCCTCATCTTTTACTTACGCACACTTACTCTTACATGTGTTACACTACCACACATACCGGGAGATCGGTCGGGAGCTTAGAGCTTGTCCAGAGGCTGGGGCGGTGCCTCGCTGGTGGGAGATACTTGGTTGGGGATAACTCCGTTAGCCGACGGTAGGTCGGTGCCGAATCTCACCATACAGCGGGGAAAGGTCACCACCACCACCACCACCTCCCCCCCCGGGGAAACATGCACTACATTTACGGGACTAATGATCTTAGCCGTTGACGGGCCCGGATTCACTAATCAATTACGGATACTCAATTACTCGTAATCAATTTTCAGAAACGAGCCACGGCCCTCTGGCTTCCCCTCTCAGCACGCTTACGTCTCCGCTTTAGCGTGGAGTCCTTTGTCCAGCGTGTCCAGTGACTGCCGCGCGTTGGGCGGCGTCTGGTGCAGGGAGCATGGCTCGGCCGTTGCTCACTAAAGGCTTGTTTACGTGGAGGCAGTGTCACCCCAGAGAATGAGGAAGTGACGTCAGCGCCGCACAAGGACGGCGTGTTTTCGAGGCGGGCGGGCGGGCGCGTGCGACGCCGCAGTGCCAGCCGCGCGGCTGCACCCGCCGCTTAACGAGGCCTCGCGCCCCACGTACTTACTCTTTGGTGGGAACGAGGGGATGGAGAATGCTGAAAGGCTCGGGGTCAGCGGCTCCCTCTTGAGTGGCTAGATTCAGTGGCAGAGCTAGAGTTGGTGTCATCCGTGGCACACTGACGACGTCACCCTCTTCCCATTTCAATCAAATCTCGGGAATAATTTTTAAATTATATTACGGTATATCACTATTTCTAATAAATTTATAATTAATTTGGGTCGCTTTTCGGGACTTATAATTGTATAAATCAAACTTCTTTAATATTTATATGTAAAGATTGTTTTTAATCTTCCAATAATGTTTCTATTTAAATATGCTTTCTTTATTTCGGAAGTTAAAAGTTTACGTTACTCATAATAATTTTGTGGTGATGGCAAATGAATCGACAAAGGACAGTGACGGAGTTCAGCAGTAAAAAGATGCATGAACATTTATTTCTGGCAAGGAAATAGTATCCCACATGATGATAATACTTCCAGATAACTAGAAAAATCTTAATGAAGTAACTTTACATTCTCGTGAAAATTAACTCATTTTAAAAACCTTCAAATTAAGTAATTTTAAATTACATGTTCTAATTGTGACCCCGCAAAAAAGGTGAAACTCATAGGACCATCATTATGCCATAATTATGCTTTTGAAGAGACGTCTCTGTGGTGCTGCAAACCAAATCGAAACTTGCTTTGACTTTGTCGAATTCGCAGTAAATACTGCTGTAGCTTTTGTGGATTATGAAGGAGTGGGAGAAAGCATTCTGGAGATGGGGTATCAGCCCATATCTCGGTCCTAAAAATAGATGTTAGGATGAGATGTAAAAAAGATTGTCCGTGATCGGTTGCTTGGGAAATCCTTCAGCTTCCGACTGTAGTAGATCGGAAGAAACCATAGACCCGAGCCACTCTCTAGAACTCTCATGCAGGCAATGACTGACAGCGACCCATCTATGTAGCTACAGTTGGAAACCCCGCCACTGCAACTGTTGGGTCTGGAACATACGACTTCATTTTCATGCTTCGCTTATAACACTAGCGGACGCAGTGGGCTGGACGCTCTGGCCCTTCCGATTCTCGGAGTTTTCTAACATAACTGCCTTCACTTTGTTTTAGGGCCTATCTAGTATGTATAACTCGATGTTTCAATCCATGGGCCGAGAATTTACATTTGAAATTTCTTGGCAATTACAAATTGACAAACGATGATTTGGATTAGCGCATGAGATATGTGGAGATTTTATCTGTTTGCCACTCCACATTCACGACATCCATTGCTTACGCAGAATGCGAATTCTATCCCAGATATTTCCGTTGAAAACTCCTGTGCTTTTCAACCCGACATATATTTCATGAACGGTTAATTTCGTGAACTAGAATTACTCACAGGGCAATACTGTACAGATAGTATAGTCCTAAATGTGAATTGTCGAAAATTTTCCCGTTTGTAACTGCATGGCTTCTAGGTTTTAATTTATTATGTTCTCTCCGGATTTTCTTTAATTGTGAATTGGTTATTTTTTGTGAAATGCATGCAAGGAAAGCAATACTTTATATTATGAAGTACACAGCGTTTATATTATGAATAACACAGCGTTCGTTGGGCTCTGTGAGCAATAGAGCAGTCAGTTCTCTTCGCTTAGAGCGGCGAGATCAGTGTAGCATATTTTATTAATTTTAATTTTTGTGCATATGTATAATTTAAAATGGCGGTTCCTGGACAAGGCCAACTTTGACAAAATACAAGAGAGGTAGCTATTAATAAGTGTTGAAAAAAACTAGTTTTCAGTTTGTTTTCTCGTGTGGCTGAAGAAAATCCCTCATAGGCCGTTAATCACATTGCCGAACGCACGTCATGGTCCATGTGTGTGTTTTCGCCAAGTGTAATGAATGCATGCAGAGAGATGAGCACACAGAGCACTTGTCACACCAGGGAAAGTAACGATTTAGCGGTTGAAGCCTTTCTGAAGGAGTCCGCAATGAGGATTGTGAAACAAGATGCATGTGTCACTGCTGGAAATGGGAGCTTTATTCTTATCGCAGACATGACTGCTGCTACCGCGAAGGCTTCTGACAGTTCGTGTTCCCGAGTATCATTAAGGAGGAGCCTGGAGCAATCTGTCAATGACGTTAATTGTCGCGAATAAATACTATGCTTCTTTGTTTACGTCAGGATTATTCTTAGGCATTACAAAGATTAGAAAGTCCCCCCTCACCACGTCTCCTGCTCAAGTCTCTCCATGGCCAAGGCCCTGTCCGCGCCGCGAGGGTCCGTGCGGGGCGCCGACTCGCGGGTGGTCGAGGGCGCTGAGGACAGCAGGAGGGAAAGCGAGGCGTGCCACGCAGCTGGTGCGCGGGGGGCAGTTAGAAAGATGGCGAGCCGAGCCGGCACCTAAGGGACACCAGAGCCTTCAGGCGCAGAACTCGCTGGAGTAAGAAAACTGAACAGCGCAGTGAGACTTGAAACATAAACTTTATTTTTTTAAGGTCGTATCAACGTTATGGTATGAGGATGAAACGATATGATGATGATAGGGGGTGAAAGAACGAACACATACTACAATCGTGCCCGATGCGAGACTCGAACCCGCGACTCCACGGTCCAAGATCAGCACGGCACTACTGCTTTAGCTATCTCGGCCACGGGGCCGACAAAAAAAACATTGTATTTCTGCACACGCAATGCACGCGCCAGCTGGCTTAAGTCGAATAGACCCCTTGTTTTTTCTTTTTGTTTTGCAGGATTGTCCGTAGATGCACGTAACTGTAGGAATGGTCACACCATAGTAGCGTGACCGTGCATTGCACTTTCCGTGCGTTCACAAAACTGCACACGTGAGTTCGTTCAGGTGCAGAGCCCGACACCGGTACCCGCCGCGAATGAAGGACGACCAATCAGCCAGAATAGGACGCGCGTATTTTTTTGAAAAACATGTAGAGCTAATTGGTAAATGGAACAGGTTTAGAAAGTGCTGTTTAATGAGTTGTGATTCAAATCGTTGTACGTGTTAAGGAAATTGGAATACGTCATGTTAGGAAAACAATGGCCTATTTTGCAGGCCTCGGAGGGCTAGTGGTTATCTGAGTAACCTCTAAATTCTCGGTGCACAGGTTCGAACCGGGTATTGGCGCATGACCTTTCGAAGGTCAAAAAATCCCACAATGGCTCTGTCAAGCTTGAGGCATGTAAAAAAAACAACCTTACAGCTGCCCGGCAAATTAAATTCCTCCGGCAATTTCCCGTCCTAACGATATCTCACGTTCTCCCGACCAGAAAGCTCGGATGTAATAAACTGAAACCGACTTCTGGCGAGGTGAGAATCACACCCAGGAGTTCAAGGGGACGCCCGAGGGCGTGCCTGCTCGGAAAAGGTCCCTAGCACTGTGATGGGATAAGCTTCAAAGGAAACCTAGGCGGTAGGAAACCTAGGCTACCTCACGCGGATGAGTAATCACGGTCAATGGCCGTGTGGCTACAAAATAGCCCATGCAATAAATACATTTAAAAAAATAATGTCGCCCGGTTGTCACGGCCAATTTGATTAGCTTTGTTTGTGCATTTTCAAGTCCAGGTAGAGACTTCGAACTTCGTACTCTATTATTAACATAAAACCTGTTCCCGAGTCCAACAAACACAAAATTCCCTATATACTTGCATTTTTGCATCAAAAAACAGATTCAGCTTACCTTGTCTCGCAACCCACGTGAACCTACTAGTAAAGTATTTTCACCTAATTAAATAAGCGCATTTCACACTCATTTATTAATTGGCACATTACTGAACATCCCCTCTTTTCAACGTTTTGTTGCCAACGACTCAGGCATTCTCGAGCATTCTCTGAAGAAATCTGGGAGTCAAAAGATCATCTTAATTAGTATTATTAAAGATTATTCTAATCTACGTGAATGACATAAAATACATGCATGTTTAACGTACGCGAATGGCATAAAATACACCTGCTGCCCGGGCTGCATGTTGTACACAACTGACATGGGAAAGAATAATAACTTCATATATGATATAAAATAGTTCAAAATTACTTTTCTGCCCTTCAATCACCCTCTCGATAACATTTCTTTCAGTTGGGAAAATTAGAGATGAACATTTGCAAAACTGCTCAAGCTTTCTCAAAGACAAGTTCAGAGCTCTGTGATACATCGTGAAATTAAACTTCTGCAGTTACTGCTGTTGCCTGTACGTTCATAAAATAATAACATTTAGTAATATTAATCTAGTTATTACCATTTAAGAAATAATTGCCTAGTTAAAATGAATGATTAGTTCAGTGAGGGATGTTAATATAGTGTGGTGTATAACCAATGGTAATCTTAATTGACTATAAGTGAAAACCTTAAAATGCTTGTAGAGATGAGCTTGAACAAATACGTTTAAAAAACATGCGAAGTCATAGCAATAGGCATGAATTAATTCTTGGTCGTCACATAACGAAGGCCATACGAACTCCAGTATAAGTGATAGTTGAAGAATAAATATCGCTGAATGATAAGTTAAAAATACGTTTTATTCGTCGACGGGCCGAAGGAGTGAAAAAAGCGAACTATTTACAAGTTCAACGTTATTTAATCGTAGATGCCGCATAGGAACAACACCTGAACCAGTTCTTGAAGTTCTTGTTTTTTTCCATAGCTCTCACTATTTGCAACAGCTGAAATTCTCATGCGTTTCCAACACCCTTGGCAGGTGTCATAGGTTGCTGACGCCAGTGTTAAGATAATTAACAACACAAAGCATTATATGCTAACTTTATATGTTAATGTGCATTGTTAATAATTCTCGAATTACGACACTGAAAATGATGCGAATATTTCCTCTTCATGCAATTGTCTTAGTTAAATGTCATGCAATGTGTTGCAAATAGTTATTTATGTCACGAGTCCTCTAAATAGGTCTTTAAGGACGAAGCTGGAAGGTTAACTGCTCGGCTCGCTCCGCCTCGCAGTTAACCTTCCGGCTGAGTCCTTAAAGACTAATAGAGGACGAGTCACATACAATGTTTTTGTTATTTCTAGTTTATCGCTTATTGAAAATAAACTTTTATCACTTTCATGAGTTAAGGAACTATTGTCATTACTCACGGTTTTCTGTAGCAAAGATTGGTTGTACTGGATACTTTGTTTGTGGTTAAACAGTTGAATGCTTTTTCTGGCAATTCAAGCTGATTGAGAAAAAAATCCGAGAATTTCGAAGTATCAGCAGATATTTTCGTGCCAATGATACTCTGGAGGAAGCACACAATGCAAGATATAGTATGATGCCTTCTATATCACTTATGTATCACTCCAGTACTCAGTATATCACTTCTATATCACTTCTATATCACTTATGAAAAAGCGGATTTATTTTGTGATTGACAAAGGAAAAGGAATGTTCCAGGCATTAACGAAGTGATTATGCTACCATTTTTGAACGAACGATCACAAACATTAAAACCAACTAGTCTCTAAATAGTGAATACTGAAGACAACTTGTTTAAAATTTATTTGAATGTACTATTATAAAATTAATGAATATTTGAAGGAAAAATCTATGTTAATTACAAGCCTAAAATATCAGAAGATCAAGTTACTAAGTTCTAACCAGAGACTGGCGATCACATATGCCTGCTTTTGAAGGTCATTTTTTTTTTTTGGAGTATTTGGTGCTTGCCGGGGATAAGAACTTGCAAACTTGACCGTGAACAATATTCAAGAAAAAGGAACATACTACCAGGTACGTATTCCTCTGACAATTGTTTACATTTATTCCCAAACATTGTGTTTTGTGTCAAAGTCATATTTATCCCAAGATTTACGAGCACTGATAAATTCTAAACCCGAAAGTCCGCTAAAATATTTTTAATGGACTCCAAGCATTGTAATGGCCGTTGCTATGGACGCGTCCTTAAAGAGTTGTTTAGATGGTTGGTTGCTAAGGGGCTGAGTACGTGTTTACCAACGTAAATAACCAAAAAGGAATTACTGCACAGAATGCAAACCTAATTAAAGCATTTCATATATTTTTCATCGATGAATGCCCCTTGAATGCAACGTAACAGAACCCGAGCACTCGAGATAGACACAAAACTTCCTTCGGTACATTAATATCAAGATATAATTATGTAATACAGTTTTTGAGTAAATATGTTAATTCTCAACTAGTTTACTCTAAAGAGACAATATAAACTAGGAATAATATAACCAGTGATCTACTCGTATTTATTCTGAATTCAAACTTGAAACATTATATTGGCACATAGATGGCTAAATTAATTCAAATTTGGTGCCGTACATAAATTCAATCATTTATGAAAATTCTTTGAGGCTAATTAAGAGCAGAGAGCATACGTTTCAAACGTCGCGCCTTCGAGATAGTATTAATCTTCCTCAAAAACCGCCGGCTTCCTTCCAAAGAGGTCGGGAATTAATTTCTCGTATAAGACGTCGTATTCAGTTTTTTTTTTGTTTTTTTTATCCAATAAATAAAATAAATAAAAAGACTCTTTTGAACGGATTTTTGAACTGCTTTCAAAGATGACCGGAAGATCGCGCCACTTCTCGAGCATCGCGTGCGCAGCATTGCTCTTTGTCAGCAGAAATCAGCGTATTCCACGTAAGACGCTGCAGAATCATTGTTGAAGAATCAGAGCAGGCGAGCGGTTTCACAGCGGATCGCCTCGCCAATGTAGAATCTAGGTTATTACCTAGCGTCTACACTGTTATTACGCGCATGTTGACTGCCCTGAAGGTTGTATTCCTACGTAAAGTTGGTATCGCATTCCAAAGACACATGACGATAAATGCTCCATGAACAACGCGTTGGCGCGCGATCTCCATGTAAATTTCATTAACAGCAGTAAGGAAAACATTTCCCTTTCGCACAGACAAGGTAATACTACCAACTTCATTGTTACTTAATGATTCTTGCGCTGAGGTATGCTGTCTTAAATACTACGTTTTCAAAACTTTCCATTGTGTCAAAGGATTAAAAGGACCGTGGGAGTTTCTTCGGCACGAAGATCTTAAGAAGCTCTCTGAAAAAACTCAAGCTATATTCGCAGCCTCAACACATTATGAACACTATTTTTCAGCGCAATCAGTGAACAACTTCCTAGAATGTATCACGTTTTTCATTAATTGTGATGTAATAACCTTTTCCTTAGAATTGTTATTTGAATTTCCTTACAATTGTTATTTTCCTTACAATTGTTATTTGAATATTCAGTTGGAAACTTTGTACTCGCTGGAAATACGATTATGACCACACATTACCTTCTAGTATTGAAGTTAACCAATGTGTTCTTACACAAGCTTCATAGATAACTCTTGTGGGACAGTTCAATCTATTCCCTTTCTTACAAGCGGTCTAAAATGTCTCGGCTCAGAGGTACACTGCAACAAATATCTCATTAACCCTAGATTACAAAGATGACATATACCAAGCGTTATCACAAAGGCGTAATCTGACAGACTACTTTGGGTAAAATAAAGAAAAGCTCATTTTTACAAAGAAACACTAAATTTAATGAGTTGAACATGTTTGATTTGGAATTACAAAATACATTTTAAAGGGTTTTATCGATGCATCTTAATAACTTGACTCTCACAGCACAGACTCGCTTGATGCAACACATGGCTTTTGAGAAGCGTCGGCAGTAGCATCATGCAGCCTTTGTTATGATCGTCGTCGTCTCATTATGATTGCTAAATGTTCAGAACAACACATAAATGCTACAACACATTTCAAGAGTATTCATTATTCACAATATTAGACAATCTAGCACCAAAGAAACTGACGTAACTACAGACGCCTAGTGCTCTGGACGACGCGTGTTATATCGGAAATAGGCATGCGCACAAGGTTACATGTATTTCACTTGCTAGTCACACAATGAAGGTACCTTGAGTTTCAGAGACGGGAAGTGAGGGGAAGGGGGTGGAAGAAGCTTTCATCACTAGTTGCGTCGTCTGACAGACGACGCCTTTGTAATCTAAAATAGGGTTAACGACCATCCGCTTCACATTTCACATGGACTTCAGTGGGTTGCCAAGATCATCAAAAGCGTATAGTAATAATAATAATAATAATAATAATAATAATAATAATAACAATAATAACAATAATGACTTTATTTATGTGGCGAGACTCGAGCCATCAGGCCCGCTCTTCCGCCTAAGCACGTAAAACATAAATATATAGATAAAAATTGAACAGTACATTTAGTAAATGAAATAAAATACAACTTACATATGTCTTGCCCCTGGGCTCACAAAGTGAAAGAAAAAACATCCCAGCATTGACCTTAAGCGGCCGGGGAAAACCAGGGAAAACAAAGGAAGTGTGCATGCTCTTCAACATTGAGCAACAAAATAAAATAATTTAAAAAGCATTTACTGACACAGGAGAACACTAAAGACGCGCCCGAAAATAAATTATGAAAAATATTAATTTAGCCATACGCCTCAAATGTTATCCAAAAAAATCTCAATACATTAAAGAAATCATTTAGAAAAAAACAATATGAGAATGCACACAACCACCCGGCCCGGTGGTTGCTCCTAGATCGTCGGCCGAGCAATTGTCTTCAGACTCCATGAGCAATCGTTTTGTGGGGCGGTTCAATCTATCCCCTCCCTAGTAACAAGCGCTCTAAATCTCTCCGCTGCAGTAAATTCCAGGCGTGCACCTAGGGAAACAGCGGAGGGGGCAGAGGCGTGCGCGCACGGCGGCAGGGAAGGGGGGGTGAACGAGGGGGCGGGGCGGGCAGGATGGGCAGGGGCGGACGCGCACGGGGGCAGAGGAGGGGAGCGTGAACGAGTGAGCAGGGAAGGTGGGACGGGCGGGGAAGGCAGGGGCATACGCACATGGGGCAGGAAATGGTGACGTAAACGATGGGGCGGGGCGGGCAGGGGCAGAGGAGGGGAGCGTGAACGAGGGAGCAGGGCGGGTAAGGCAGGAGCGTACGCGCACGGGAGCGGGGAAGGGGGGCGTGAACGAGGGAGCAGGGCAGGCGTGGCGAGCGGGGCGGGGCGGGGCGGAAAAAACGCGCCGCGAGGGTGTCGACAGCCCGCGCTACTCCGCGGCGACATGCACTCGCGCTCCATCGACCCGCGCCTGCATACATTATTAACCGGGCCGGGGCCTCTCAATATTTCAAGAGCACTTTTTGCGCCGTGCCGCGCCGCACCGCGCCCCGCCCCGCTCCCGCCCCGCCCGGGCGCCCCGCCGAGTGTCGCCGGCGCGGCGCGCGCACGAGGCGGCGCACTCGGCGAGAGGAAGGGGTGGGGCCGGGCGCGAAGCAGGAGGTGGGAGAGGAGGACAGGCGGTAGGCGAGAAGGAATGCAGACGAAGAGGTGGGACGGATCTCGGGGGAGGAGTTGAAACAAGTGGCGGTGATGGAAGCCGAAGTTGAGGTGCGGGAAGTTGTATGGATCGCGGAGAAAGAGGTGGGCATGAAGTGTTCATCGGAGGGAGAAGCGGTGGGGATGAAGGTTGATGAGAAGATGGAAGAAGTTATGAGGAAGTCGGGGAGAATGATGCAAAAAGAGGCCGAGATGGAGCGGATAGCAATATCGGATCGCGGATAGCGGATAGCGGATAGCGGATCACAGTGGCAAAGCTAGTAGGAGGCAAGGTGCCTCAGTTGTGAGAAAAGGTGTCAGACGATTAGATCGAAAGGAAGAAGAAAGGTAGGATAGATATGTGGCATTGGACGGGGTGAAGGCGAGAAAGGAGATGAGGACGGGGTTGTATTCGAGGCAAGGACTTCGATAGATTGATTGATTATTCCGGGCGCGTCAACAGCTAAGGTCACTAGTCCCGTAAGTGTGGCGCATGTTTCCCTCGGGAGGTGGCAGTGATCTTCTCTCGCTGGATGGTGATCTCATATCAACGAGGCACCGCCCCAGCCGGGACAAACCCCAAAGCGAGTAAGGGGTGAGGAACGGACAAGGAAGAGGAAGGAAAGATCGCAAGCGGTCCGTGGCCCATTTGTTAGGCTACTGCTCAGGCATTCGCCTGGATGAACCTATTGATGAAGCGGGCACTTTGGCCGGCAACCTAAGATTTACCATCATGTTTTAAGTCCTTTCTTATGTGTCTTCTTGTTGCTGCTGATTCTTGATTTGTTTTTGTTCATTCACACACATATTCATACTAAAATCTATTTACAGTTCACACACGCGCACACTTTCACACGACACTATATACTGTGATGGAACTGCTCACAAAATGGAGGCGCCGACACACTTATGGTGTGACAGTCGTCCCAAGTCGCAGGAGGGGACACGCGCTGAATTTATTTAATAAGGGCGCCAAGCGCATGCCCACTTACCTGCTTAATGTCGCCGGCGTTGAGCGTCTCAGGGGTGAGCGCCCTGGGTCGAAGGGTTGCATTTGGTGGTTTCTTAAGATTTAGAATAATAACACTTTGCTATGGTATTAATTGGTTCACCCGACCAAATGGCGGGGACTAATTTATTCAAAAAATTAAACGAAGAGAAACTGTTCAGGTTGATGCTGGGTTGTTGTCACTTTAGTAGCCGATTAATGAATGATGGTGATGACAACTTACAATCTGTGATGTTAGATGGTAATGTCACCGCGACTGGATTGCTCGCCGAGCGACGGAGAAGTGTAGTCGGACCCTCAGGAGGCGACGCCGGAACGTTGCAAGGTTGGCCTCCGATTGCCTCCGGGGTGATGACTCCGGCGGACGGGACGTCGGCGGTGGATGACCGGGCGGTGGCGACGCGATGCTCGCGCGCGTCTCAGGCCGTCACACGACACCTGGACCGCGTATGACGCTCGAAGCCAAACTTTGGCTATTCGGAATTAATTCCGTGAAGACCGGGCAAGTTTCGCAGTGGTCGGCTCAGTGTGTGCCTTACCCACTGCTGCTGTTCCCTTTCTACCGCAGGTTTCATTAACTGACTAATATTCGGTGGTTTTCTTAACTACCACTGTTAATCTACTCAAAACTTTACTTGTTGGTTTCTATCTCCATACGACTTCTCCTGCACGACCGTCCTCTCTAGCGTCTGTCGCCCGTCCTCCCTCTGGCCTCGCTCGCCCGTCTGTCCCTTTCGTTTTTTTCGAAAAAATCTCAAAGTGCTCACGTGCTTCCTGCCTAGTGATTTTATTGGTCGGATTTCAACTTCTCGAACCTTCTATTTCATCAACGGTGCCTTCTGGTTGTTCATTGGCCGGCATTGTTAGGCCGGAGGAGCGCGCACGTGTCCCTTCTGCTTTGGCATGTGATGATTTTATAGGCTTTTAGAGGATTATTGAGCCGGGTGCGATCGCCAAGTCGCTAAAATGGTTGTTCCGGCTGTCGATCATCCAGTATTGTTGGACAAAGGGTAAGATTTATTGTTAGGGGCTTCTGGAGAACTTGGGCCGTTGGGCGGAACTAAATCGGGTCGCGGTGGACGCGTGGCCCTTTCCAACTTCCGGTAATTTGGCGTGACGCGGGGGTGAGAGGGTGCGATGGTCACCCGACGCATCGCGGTATTGTCAGAAAAAGGGTATAATTGATAGTTGAAAGTTTATGGGGGGCTTGAGCGGCTGGGCATATCTAATTCGGGGGCGCGTAGTTCTTTCCTGCCGTCCGGTAATTTGGCGTGACGCAAGGGTGGAGGACTGCGATGGTCCCCGACACATCGCATTACCCCCCCGTACAATGAGATTAAAAAAACGCATGGGACATGTTTTTTTTTAATCTAAGAACAAAAAAAGGACATTTACAAAAATAGATGATAAATAAATTTGGGGAGCATGTGCCGACAGATGAAGCTGTGAAAACACAAAAACCTGGCATGTCCAGAACGAAAATTAGGGGTTTCAATGACAACTCTAACATGATAAGACAATACTAGTTAATTAAGCAAAAGGATAAAATTAATGAAGAGGAACAACACTAAAGCTATCTCTAAAAAACTAAATGACCAATAAATTTAGGACACAAAATCTTTAAGAAGTAATACAAACACATTAATGATAAGAAAATGAATGAAAATAATCTTTATCATTTTTCAAAAATAAGAAATGGTGGTGGGCCATTAGCAACACCTACTCAAACTAAGAGCAAACTAAGCACTAAATAAGTAATTAAGAAGATAACATAGAGGGATAATTGGAAACAAAACTTAGAAAGACTGACAAAATGAAACAATGGGGTACCTAAAACTAGTTAAACGCTACTGCAAATTGAATAATTGTGCAAAGTGAAGAGCCAAAAGTGGGAACCCTGTTAATCATTATTATATTTGACGCTCTTTTAATACGATTTTAGAGGTATAAAAACAAGTGGAATAAATGTGACATTTGCAAAATAATAGATAAGCATAATAGTCAACAGTGGCCAAATTATTTAAAACACAAGAGGGGGAAACAAAATATCAACACGATGGAGAATTGAAAATAGAATGGTAGACGTGAGAAAACAACCAATGAATTAAACAAAGGACTTGGGTTGCAAAAACATTAAATTCATAATATCAGAATGGAGCTCGTTTCATTAATTAAAGTCAATGGCTATAACTCTCGTCAACTCTCGACAGAGTATATCTAAGGGATATCTGAATTATTTCTCTCTCTTTTTAATCAACAACGACGTTCACTTATAACAATCACTTAACCAAAGCATTGAAGTAGTAGCGAACCCACGAAATTAATTAATAATAAGACGTGCCAGGGCAACCGGGCTGGATCCACAAGAATATAATTAAAATAAGGTTACCTAATCAGAGCGACATAAATGAGGGCTTTTATTCTTTCAGCCAATTAATCTAGTTTAATCTCTGAAAGGAACAAGGTTATAAAAATTGTGAGGACCAACCTCGGAACCATCTGTGCTACGTAAAGTGCAAGCGTTGGGGGCTACAAGCCTCATAATTTGGTAAGGACCTACAAATAAAGGAAAGAATTTACTAATAAGGCCTTCAGGCTGATTAGATACTCTGAGAGCTTTGATTAAAACTTTATCGCCGACTTTGAATAAATGGGTTTTACTCTTCTGGTGTTGTTTTCTCGTATCACCAGCTTTCTTTAAATTTGAGAGAATAATTTGACACCGATCCTCAGGGGAAATTGGAATTTGAGTGGCCATTTTTGCTAAAATAGGAAACAATGGTTTCGGCTTCTTATTGAATTGAGCCTCGAAAGGTGTAAATCTGGAAGATTCATGGGGGATGTGGTTAAGCCACGTATTAATCTTCGGTAGTAAATCGGGCCAAGCGGTTTAACGGCCTCTGTGGTGGTTGACCTGGGGCTGTCGAAGGCGGCGCGAGAAGGGGCGCGGTTTGGCCTTGACCGACAATGAAGGGAGGCGGAAAACTGGTCGGCGCCGGGGGGGAGGGGGCGGGGGGAAAGTGCGGCGAAGGGCCGTGGTTAAAAGGACGCTCTTGACCTTGCGAATGGCGTGGGGGAAATCCTCGATTCTGATTATTATTATTGCCATTACGTGGGCGTGAAGAGTTTTGACTCTGATTTTGATAAGAAGCGAATTGCACATTCGTTTGGTCGAAATCGCCCAATAAGATCTGAAATTGCTCAAGATCTTTTACAAAACTAGTTTTAAGGAGGTTTTGAATGACATATGGATAATGACGAGTTAATAGCCACATAATTTCGTCGTCAGGGGGGGTAGGTTCGCATTGTTTAAGTAGGGCAATGCGAGACACTGCATAATCCCGCATAGACATGTTACCATTCTGGTCCCATCTACCTTTAGCCAAATCCATTTTAAAATTGTATTGGGTGTTTCTATCCCAAAAACGATTAATAAATTTGGAACGAAAATCCTGAAAATCAGCCGGAACTGGTAACAATGTTTGGAACCATTCTTGGGCATGGTCAACCAACATTTGGGCTATAACCTTCGGTTTAGAAGATTCAGGAATGTGTCTCGCTAAAGCAAAATAATTTTCAACATTACGTAAGAACGTAATGGGCTGTTCACCGCGATTACCAGAGAATTTTAAATTTGGAGGAATTGACAGTGGCATAGCATTAACCGGGAAAGCTGAAATAGTCTTTTCCGCTACTTTAATTTCTAGTTCGTCTATTTTGACTTCGATTTCTTTCCGTTCCATTTCCGCCTGTGCCTGGATAACTAATTTTGCTGTTTCAATTTTATTGTTCAGGGAGTCGTGAAGTCCTTCAATCTTATTGTCAACCCCTTTTAGTTTCTTAGTCACCTCGCCTTTCAAGTTGGAAATTTCGGATTCATTGTCTTTAAATTTATCACGAGCCCAATGTCCCAAATTTAATTGCTTTTCTGAAACGGTTGCAATATCCTTGTTTATGCTGTCTTTAAATTCTGTCATTTGTTGAACTGTTTCAGACTGGAGCGATTCGCATTTCTTTAGTTGGCCTGTTAAATGTTCGTTGATGTCAGAAATTTGCGTAGAATTATTTTCAACAGCAGAGGCGAGAGAGGCGATTTTAGTGCTCTGTTTATCGACCTTTGAATTAACCGAATTTAGTTGTTGAGACACCTCACTTTGAAAAGGGTGAAATTAGTGAGGTGTTCGTCTAATCTACTATCAAGGGCACAAAATTTCGAATCAAATCTGGAATTCAAGTCCTGAAATTTAGAATTTAATTCTTGACGCTGTTCGTCAAATTGTGATCGAAATTGACAAAATTCTTGACGCTGTTCGTCAAATTTTGCGATAAGAGTGCTGAAAAATTGAGACATTTGGTCTGAGGGTGGCGTCGGAGCGGCCGCGGCGAGGGTAGGTCCGGCCTCGGCGGTACTCGTCTCGAGTACCTGCTCTAAAGAAACCCCGACAGTAGGGGCGAGAACAGCTGGGGGCGTGAGCTCGGCAGGCGCGTCGGCGTTTGCGGGAGCGGGGTCAGAAACCTCGGGGTTTTGAATGGGATTATTTTCAGCCATCGTGGAGCGAGCAATCCTCGAAGTGACGTAAGTACGATAATGACGCCTACAGCGCGTTACACATGAGTACACAATCAAACACAATAAAAAGAAAAGTACAAAACACACACAATGAAATGTTAGAGGATAACACTGAGAAATAAACATAAAATTTCAAATAGAAAGTAAACACTATTAAGTAAACATATAATTGTTACGTGACGGAAATAGCACGTATAATGAAAAAGGAAAAAAAATAAAATAGAGTTCAATTAACCACACTTAAACACTATATGACGCATCAAGAAATTGTAAAAAGAAAATAACAATAAAATGAAATTATGCGTCTGAAAAGAGAGTGAAATGTTCTTATAAATACACTTTGGGCTTCTAAGTTATGAGAATCACTGTAATACTCTGAGCATTCACTGATACAAAATATGTAAAAATTACCGGAAGTTCAATATAAAATTTAAGTCTCACACGCAAGCAAAGTGATTGAAAACCTCATAAAATACAAAATATCAAATGAAACACACATTAAAACCAAATGCAATCTTCAGTTGGGCAATAATTGAGCAAGCGTAAACGGAAAATGGATAAGAAAGAATTAGTGAGTTCAATAAGAAATACACAGGTGCGAGTAACACAAAGTAAAATACTTGTTAAAAACCACGTTGTGTGTCAATTTATGCTCTGCACGCTGCACAAGCTGAATTATACGTGAAAAAACAAACGAAGTTGGGGAACCAATTTATGAGATGCCCGCTACACGAGTTCAATTATTCGTGAATAGAAAACCACGTTGGGTGTCCAATTTGTGATCTGAGTCTACACAAGCTCAATTATTCGTATAAAAACAACCACGTTGGGCGTCCAATTTATGATCTGAGTCTACACAAGCTCAATTATTCGTATAAAAACAACCACGTTGGGCGTCCAATTTATGATCTGAGTCTACACAAGCTCAATTATTCGTATAAAAACAACCACGTTGGGCGTCCAATTTATGTGATGGAACTGCTCACAAAATGGAGGCGCCGACACACTTATGGTGTGACAGTCGTCCCAAGTCGCAGGAGGGGACACGCGCTGAATTTATTTAATAAGGGCGCCAAGCGCATGCCCACTTACCTGCTTAATGTCGCCGGCGTTGAGCGTCTCAGGGGTGAGCGCCCTGGGTCGAAGGGTTGCATTTGGTGGTTTCTTAAGATTTAGAATAATAACACTTTGCTATGGTATTAATTGGTTCACCCGACCAAATGGCGGGGACTAATTTATTCAAAAAATTAAACGAAGAGAAACTGTTCAGGTTGATGCTGGGTTGTTGTCACTTTAGTAGCCGATTAATGAATGATGGTGATGACAACTTACAATCTGTGATGTTAGATGGTAATGTCACCGCGACTGGATTGCTCGCCGAGCGACGGAGAAGTGTAGTCGGACCCTCAGGAGGCGACGCCGGAACGTTGCAAGGTTGGCCTCCGATTGCCTCCGGGGTGATGACTCCGGCGGACGGGACGTCGGCGGTGGATGACCGGGCGGTGGCGACGCGATGCTCGCGCGCGTCTCAGGCCGTCACACGACACCTGGACCGCGTATGACGCTCGAAGCCAAACTTTGGCTATTCGGAATTAATTCCGTGAAGACCGGGCAAGTTTCGCAGTGGTCGGCTCAGTGTGTGCCTTACCCACTGCTGCTGTTCCCTTTCTACCGCAGGTTTCATTAACTGACTAATATTCGGTGGTTTTCTTAACTACCACTGTTAATCTACTCAAAACTTTACTTGTTGGTTTCTATCTCCATACGACTTCTCCTGCACGACCGTCCTCTCTAGCGTCTGTCGCCCGTCCTCCCTCTGGCCTCGCTCGCCCGTCTGTCCCTTTCGTTTTTTCGAAAAAATCTCAAAGTGCTCACGTGCTTCCTGCCTAGTGATTTTATTGGTCGGATTTCAACTTCTCGAACCTTCTATTTCATCAACGGTGCCTTCTGGTTGTTCATTGGCCGGCATTGTTAGGCCGGAGGAGCGCGCACGTGTCCCTTCTGCTTTGGCATGTGATGATTTTATAGGCTTTTAGAGGATTATTGAGCCGGGTGCGATCGCCAAGTCGCTAAAATGGTTGTTCCGGCTGTCGATCATCCAGTATTGTTGGACAAAGGGTAAGATTTATTGTTAGGGGCTTCTGGAGAACTTGGGCCGTTGGGCGGAACTAAATCGGGTCGCGGTGGACGCGTGGCCCTTTCCAACTTCCGGTAATTTGGCGTGACGCGGGGGTGAGAGGGTGCGATGGTCACCCGACGCATCGCGGTATTGTCAGAAAAAGGGTATAATTGATAGTTGAAAGTTTATGGGGGGCTTGAGCGGCTGGGCATATCTAATTCGGGGGCGCGTAGTTCTTTCCTGCCGTCCGGTAATTTGGCGTGACGCAAGGGTGGAGGACTGCGATGGTCCCCGACACATCGCAATACACTAACATTCCAGTGTGCGCCACGGCGCCGACTTTCCTCAAAGCGACCGAGGCGGCTAAGCACTATGCGCCCTGGCGACGGTAGCTAGCGGTTTCGCGGGCCCCGCTTAGTAACCGGCCGCCGGTGCCTCACTCGTCCCGCATGAGGCCTCCCGCCGCTGCTCGCAGAGCTCTGCGAGAAGCTGCGTCGGTAGCACCCGGAACGTGCCCTCCGGCGGATCTCCTCCGGCAGCTGACGGTTTACGCCCGAGGCCCCACAGATTGCGTTGTTCCTGTGGTGGCGGTTGGGAGGAGGGCGAAGACGCGTTGTTCGGAGGAAGGACAGAGGCGGAGCATGAACAGAAGAGATGGAACAAGAGCTATAGTAGACGGAGGCGGGGATGTCGTGAAGACATGATGGGAGGAAGTATATAAAAAGGAAGAAAGATAAACACCGGGTTGATTATTAAAAGTTGTTTATTATGAGCCCTTGTTGCAAGTTAATGGTAACATCCTAACAGAGGCTACGCAGCTCAGCACTCAGTCGGTCGTCGCCATGAGGGGGGTGAAGGAGAGATGGTAGGCAATGGTAGCGGCAAAGGCAGACAGGCTGGCGGTGGGTCGCTCGGTCGGCCTTGTGTCGATTCCCGCCTTGGTCACCCCGAAGGCAACCTTAGAGTGGGACGCCGGCGATCATTACCGCGCTCACGAAGAACGGAGAGCAAGCGATCCATCCCTACGGCAAGGGGGGTGGCGTTGCCCTCGTTCGGGGCACACACAGGGGTGCGGGGGTGGCGAGCGGTCAGCCTGCACGTCTGGACACGATGCCGCTTGATCTGGGCGGGAGTGAGAGCGGCCAGTGGCGCAAGGCGGCGTCGCCACACCACAGGGGCGTGGACGGATAACTGGTCGAGGGGGTGGAAGGGTAAAGGAGCGGTCGCGACAAAGAGTGGAGCGAGCGAAGCACCAGCTGCGCACCAGCAGACGGCAGGGGGAGGGGGGGTGCGGTTAGGTGGATTACCCAGAAGCAAAGGGAGCGCGTGCTGAGAGCGTCGATGGCGCATGGCTGAGGGTGAGCGGATTGCTCGAGATTAGCGAAATCCGTGCGAGGTGGCGAAGGGCTCCCGATTTTCCAGTTCAACTAATTATTAGTCCTGTGAAGCCATTGCACGACGGTGTAACGTCGTGCTCAAACATAGATGTGACAACAGGGCGGCCGCATGGCACCACATGGTTTAGGGTGGTGCGTCAGGATGTGACGTAGGCGGAAAAGCCCAGAGAGAAAGTTGGAAGGACGCGGCCCTGCCAAGCTAGGCGGGCTGCAACGCATCACCAGCCCCTTTCGCTTCAAGCAGTCGACCTGTGCAGATCGGAGGCAGCCGCCGGGTGGGGTGCAGACCGCATGCGCGGAGTCTAGGGCCGGCAATGTACGTTGTCGTGATACAGTGTGTAACCAGCCGTATGGGTCGGTTGTGGGGAATTCGTGGGAAAGTGGCTCTTTTCTTGAAACTTTGAAAAATAAACACAAAGCCGTTACCACAGAACAACATTTAATTGAATACGCTTTGATAGCAAAACACAAAATTACAGAATGACAACAACATTGGCCATAAAATAAAAAAAACCTTTAACAGTATCAAAAAACAAAAAAATGAAGAGGATAATTAACTGCAAAATTATGAATTTAATGTAGGCACTAATTAGAATCCTAGTAATGTCTTCTGAGACAAAGAAATGAATTGAAATTCAATAAATTGAATAAAAGATATCTCTAGTGAGATGAATGCACATAAAGTTACTTCAGAAAAAAAGAGCACAGGTATTACAGACGACAGAATGTCGGAGTACTTTCCGTTTACAAAAATTGCAGTTAACCATCCATCCACATACACTGCATAATCATTCATTAGTAAATTCTTGCAAAGAATTCATTGCAATTACCATGGTATATTTCGCATACAATTGAAATGAATAAATAGTTTTGAGAACACAGAATATTACCAAAGGTTGCTTGACAGCAAACTAAACGTGTTTGTTTATTACATGAATGCAAAAATTAACATTTATTACAACCTACACCTTTGGTTGAAATTGAAAAGAATATGTTTTATTTCCATTCAACAGGCATCCAAGTTTCAATAAATATTTTGAGATATTTAAGTTCACTTAACTTCTTCAACAGTTTATAGCAAATATATTTCATACCCTTTTAATTGTTCATAGACAGCACAAGGTGTTTTTAGAACGACTTGAATTTAACGCTATCATGAAAACCTTTTTCCTTTTTGAAGGCAACAGCTGCACTAGCGTTTCATTAACATAAGATTCTTTCACAAATCAGTGGTGTTCTCTCCTAAGAAAGACGCATTACTGTTCACTTAAATTCTTCAATAGTTCATAGCGAATATATTTTCATACCCTTTTAATTACTCACAAATAACATAATGTGTTTTATAACTTGACTTGAATTTAACGCTATCATCAACATTTTCTTTTGAAAACAGAAACTACACTTGCATTTCATTAACGAAACAAGATTCTTTCACAAATCGATGATGTTCTCTTCTAAGAAAGACACATTACTTCAAATATCTTTCGAAAAACAGTTCACAATGACTATGGAAATACCAATGGAACGGGTATACCAGTCATTAAGCAAGAATGTTAATGGCAAAAAAATCTGATAGTGAACTACAGGAACAACACATCACCCTGCATTCTATAGTCAATTGCTTCCAACTTCTTACTACTTTTTATAGCGTCATATACAAAATTATATCATCTTGAACACCGACCTTAATCCGGTGGCCGTGGCGTTCGCCACCAGCGCAAAACTCCCAGCGATGAAAATGCGGCGGCCGACGCTCTATTGTGGGCCTAAGCACGTGCTCTCTCTGCAACCATGTAGTACTCCAAGACCAGACGCCCCCACCGATCGTGCCTCTGCCGTGTGATTCTAGCCACCACTGGCACAAGCCTCGCCTTTCTCGCTAACTTGAGTTCGCGGCCACACCATCGGCTTCCAACCTACTGCTTCAGGTTCTAGTAACTTTCTGTTCGTCCTCCACTCAGACCGTTACAACGAGCCCCTTCGCCGCGGAGGGGCGGCAACTCTCCCCCCCACCACCACCCCTCCAGCGACCGCTGATAAGGCGACGAGGTCGCCGCCGCGGCTGCGCGAGTGCGCGGCGAATTTCGCAGACGAAGTCTTTCTTATGCCAAATTGTTAGCGATCCTGAGCAAGTTCAGGAACGCTACAAGTGAGACTCAAGTGACGAGTTGTGTGGGAATTCGGCGGTGCTTCACTCGATCGGATTCATTCGATAATTAAGTAGAGGGTGTTGTAGCCGTAGATTCAATATTACTCTAAGTAGTGGGTCGATTTAGTTTGTTTAACTATTGTACTTAAGGTTTATTTCGGTGGTGGATTTATTTATTAATAAATTAGCAATAAGTTAAACCCAATGTGTATTATTGCAACCTGCATGACGCCACAACGCACCAGCCCTTCACAATTTGTGAAGGGCTGTTTATTTTTTCATAGATTCCCTTCACAACTGCTTCATGTGATCGCTTTCATTGCACACCTTGCTCTTTCCATCCCATAACCTTGTCCGTTTCTGTTTTAATTAGTTGCTGACGTAATAAACGATTATAAAACTCTACCGGGCTTCTCGAGAACTCATGTGCCGAATTTCACGTGCCCACTGAGAAAGTGAGCGTACGTTAACATGAAACAAAAACGCGTTGAAGTTCAATTCGGAATATAAGGAAAGTAGCTATTTATCCAATAAAATATATGTGTAAGACGACGGTGGCATGTACCTTTCTTGAGAAATGTAAGAAGTTAATATGAAATAAATTTTAAACGACACTAAAATGTATATTAAAAGGATGGATTCAAGGTTGTTATGCAACTTTGGGACCAATTCACAAAACACAATAAACAACGTAATAAATGGATATCAATTCGAATACGATCAATACGAATATTAATTCGAATATACATTTACGATTAAAGTAGCACGTAATTTCCTCGAAGTTCCGTCTGTTGTGGGGGCTTCTCTCCAGGGCATTAGCGGCTCCGTTAGCTGCCAAGAGAGGCGGTCAACCAAGTGTGGCTAGAGTCGTTAGATGCAGAGAGTAGCGCATTTCATTGTTCCACCAATCCCGCCATTTTATATCCAGTTGTCAGGAGAATTGGAACTGTGAGATACTCTGTGTGTTGAGAACCATCAATCTATCCCAAACCACTATTAATATTCTTGAAAATTTCCATAAGGTCAATAACTGTTATGTTTCCTTCAGTTTCTGGTTTCGTTTCTGACGCGGTTGCCAGGTGACAGGATATTAGGGAGTTTTAACGCCAGGCACAAGGAGACTTCCTTAAACTTTATTGATCACGTGACTGACGACTTTGTACAGTCGTAATGAACAAGGTTCAGAAGAGTTTTTAGAAAATAGCGTCATTGCCCTTTGCATTATGACAAAAGAAGCATTTCAAGCGTTGAACAAAGAAGTTGCATAATTCATCAAAGAATGTAGTGGGTAGGGTAGTGGTGAGACATTTCAACCACGATACGAGTGAAGAGTTTAACAAATCTACATTGTACACGGAGTTTAAGATTTTGTGGCCCTCCGCGATGAGTATGCAGTCTAGAATTTCGAATCAGCTTTTCTTGAGAATGTAGGAAGAATCTTAAAACAGCATTCGTTATGAGCATGCAACATAACCTAACCTGAAGATATGATTTGAACTTCTTTTTCGTGAATTTCGTTCCTGTCACCTCTGCAACATTTCCTGTTAATTCTTACCAGCGTTGTAAAGTTGGTAAGGAATAATTGTAACTGCTTCACATACGAGAATCAGTTTATCAGAATTGGAAAAATGCAACTTTTTCCGTTTTTAGGCGGCCATTTTGTCGCTTGTAAGGTGGCCGTAGATCCTCCTATAGGGGTGCACTATTTATGAAGGTATAAGGTCGTACCTTAGGCCTAAGGTAAGACGTTATGACTTCAAGGTCCGTCACGTGACTATTAGTGTATAACGCCGCTACCTTGCGCGTGGCGCTAAAACTGCCTATTCAATGGCGGCGGTTGCGCCACTCTCCGTATCCAGGGACTCTCAGTGTGGCCTCGTAAGAGCGCGCGCGGCAGGGGGTTGTTCAGAGGGGGAGGGAGAGCGCTGAGGAGGAAGCCGGCGCGCCGCCACGTCAGCACTCCCTCCCTCCCTTCCTGTTCGACCCTCTCCCTCCTCAACGCCCCTCCGACGACAGCTGAGGCTGTGCTTCTCGAGTTCCCTGCTGGGGGTTCACGCACCCGCACGTTCTTATTATGTCCTCGAGGAACAATCACTGCGCACTGTGAATCATCCGGTGAGCCATCTCCAAATTCGATTAGACAGACTGCAATAGGCAGTGAACTTCCCTGCCTTCGGAGAATTGCATTCCAAAGAGTTCATCATAGTCGCGATGTTTTCCAAAGTGCATTCATCCTATTTTTCACAGCACCTTCAGGCCAGTGATTGTTTTTCTGGTATTTGTGACATCAGCTTTAGCAAAATAATCGGTCAGGAAGAGGACAACGAGGAGAGAGCGTGGTTTGTTGCATAAATTCCTGTCACAATGTCGTTTGTCGATCCGGTCTTGCGATATACCCATTATAGCGACCATTTCCCTCCGACAAATCGCCCACTACAATTGAGTTTCATCAAAATAAGAGGAGTAACTCAATTGCAAAGGGTTGTTGAGTAACAGTTTTTTTTAGAGAATTCTTGTTTTGTCACGTTCCTCTCCATGAACGATGTGGAACAGTATGTATCATCGGGGCAAACAGTTTTCATACATTGTATATTAGCTCCAAACCGTTTCACTTGCCACTATGGAAGTAAATGATCCACCAAGAAATGCAATAAATGCCATTACTTTCAGTCACCAAAGTGTGTTTTCAGACTTACACACACTCAGATATGTGTTAATGGCTGCTAAGGGCATCCGGTATTTTGACATTTTCAGGTATTCCTTTGAAAAAAAAGCCTACCTAATGGTACGATATTTAGCAATCTTGTGAAAAATATTCACAAAACTAATTCAATAACTATGGTATTCTCTCCTTAGCTGCATGACGTAGGCTTTCAAGATATACTAGTGCATAGTAGTTAAACACGACCCTAGTTAATATATTCCAGCAACATGTAATAAAAAACCAGTATTTCTAAAAGTTAAACATAGCTAATTGAATTTTTAACTATCCAGTTAGAAAACATTATTTATTGCCCTTTTAAAAACACATGAAATATTTTGTTCCTCCTTTCCTTAGTCTTTACTTTCTTTCTAGTATCTTCTCATTATTTGTCATCATTTTTGTGGGTCCACATATTGTTAATGCCAGACACTACACACTGTTTTACACCTGTTCTTCTCTGGAAAACCTTTACATTTGTTACTTTCAAATATCTGTTTCTATCCCAACTGTTTCTGTTTTAAATTCACATAGTAAACTATTTGAACATTCGATCTCATTTGCGACCACATGAAATTTGTCTTGACAGGGTGGATGTATTTACTTTTATTTATTTTTTCATAAAAACAAAAAAATGTATACGATGTAGTAAATGGAGGGTGTATAATCTACACACGTTTTCTTGAGCTCTGATACAGCCGCTCGCAACCTTTTATGTAGTTGAATTTTGAATAATAGTAACAACGAGTGTTCTTGGGAAAATTTCATTCCAAAGAATTCCTCCTGCGTTCTATTTGGCAATTTTGATAGGCAAACGAGCTACTGATTTGACTTGATAGTATTGCTGACTAAAACCCGGCCGGCCTGGTGGTCCAGGGGTTTGGGATACAGCGTCCAAGTACACGTTACAGGAAATCTGTGGGTCTGAATCCTGCGTAACGCATGGATGAATTCAGTTGCATTACGGCATGGCGTTTATTCTCAGTATACCATGTATCACCCCTGAACCCAATTCCTTCATCCTATTCCTTTCCCTCGCACTAACCTGTGTTCGGTTTTAACCCGGTGACAAAAACGTGGGGATAATATATGAAGACTTCTGGCCATAACATGCTATGCCATATTCCTGATGAAATTGAGGTTCTAGTGCATTTCGACGTCTCATAGATGTGTATAAATGTTGGGATTTTATTTTAAAGATTTGCCGCGTAATGGCAGTGTACTTCATAAATTAATGTTCTTTATTCCAATGTGTAGAACGCAATGTCTAAACCTTTACTTGCCTTTTTTCTCAAAACTAACGCATAGTAAGGCATTGCCCCGAGGTCTTCGTATTTATCTGGTGTGCGCAGCGCAAACGGGTCAAAGTATGGGACCCTGCTGCTAGCGTTCTCATGTGCGAACGACTACCGCCTGAGCAGGCGAATACAATTAGAAATGATTCTGGAAAAGTATTGACATCTGAAATGCAGACAAATCAAGAAGGCAAACATGAATGTAGATAGTCACAAACTCGATTCAACATGTATGTGGAAACCCTGCTGGTGGGAGATACCTGGTTGGGGAAACCCCGTTAGCCGACGGGTCGGCGTTGGATTCCCGACGGCGCGGGGCGGCAGGATTTTCAACACTAGCTTGTCAGCTAGGTCGAATTCAGTCTCTGACTGGAGGAGAACTGTGGCAGCTGGTAGCTCTGATCGACAGGGTTTCTCCGATCAACACCAGGCGAATACCGGTGAAGTACCCTAACAAACAGTCCACGGACCGCGCGCGATCTTTCATTCCTCTTCCTTATCTTATACTCACCCACACTTACACTAACGTGCACTAAACTACTATACATGCCGGGAGACCGGTCGGGAGCTGAGAGCTTGTCCCGGCTGGGGCGGTGTCCCGCTGGTGGGAGATACTGGTTTTGAAGAAAACCCCGCTAATCGGCGGTAGGTTGTCTCCGGATCTCGCCATCCAGCTGGGGAAGATCACCGCCACCTCCCGATGAAAAACACGCACTACACTTACAGGAATAATGACCTCTGTAGTTGACGCGCCCGGAATCACGAACAATCAATCGATCCAGCCTGCGATGAAAACATGCACTGCACTTACGGGACATGTGACCTTAGCCGTTGACGCACTCGGAATCGCCATTATCAATTAATAGATGTAAACAAATAAATAAGTAAATAAAGAAAGAAAGGAAGGAAGGAAGAACAAGAACGGAATCCAGGCACGCGGAAGCGGCGGCGTCGTAGGCAACGAGACCCTACCTCGGCGCGAGAGCCCGCGCGCGTTTTCCATCCAAAGGGCGGCGGCGGCGGCGCCCTTTGAAATTGGCGGCTCGTCAGTGCGCAGGCGCGTGGCCCCGTTGGCCCATTGTGGGCGGCCTATTGTCACAGGAGGCCGTGCCGCACGCAACGTGAAGAATGGAGATCACTGACTCAGGAAAAACTGATTGATTGATCCCTCCAAAGCATTAATTGACACCGTCGTCGGACGAACAATGAAAAACGCACGCATTGTAAAGCGGGATGGTGGATTTTTTATGTACATTCGCCGGAATAAAAAAGGCTCAAGAAGTAGGATCAGACGATCAACACAATGGAAATATCAATACTACTTTCATCTCATGATATCATGTGGAATAAGATTTTATTTGAAGTAATTGTATTCATTATTGTTGTTCATTTAGGACGCCTTCTTTTGGATCCGTCTCGTACACAATAACAGGTTTAAACCCTACCCCATTTTTTACTATCGCGGAAATGAGTGAAAGTTGGAGTGTAACTAGACGGTTTCTCTATTGTTTTCTTTTTTAGTGACCTTTCTGAAACGATATTTACAATTGTGTTAATCAGATTACAAATGCGAATAAGGCTAGGCTGGTGGCTCAATGGTGTCACCGCAGCGCCTCTGAACGGGAAGTGCCAAGGTTCGAATCCCGACGTTCATAGGATTATAGACACTAGATAGATTGCTAGATCAAAGTCAGCCGCTGACTGGAGTAGAATTCTAGCATCCGTCTGCGGACGCTACGGACAGCCCACCATCTTTTCCTTCCTTGTCCTTGTCCTATTCTCATCCCTGTCTTTACACACACTTACCCTTACGTTCACTTCATTAGAACACATGTCGGGAGACCAGTCGGGAGCTTTGAGCTTTCTCCGGCTGGGGAGGTGCCCTTCCGATGGGAAACATCTGGTTGGGTAACCCCCCCCCCTGCATTTACGTTGAGATCGGCACCAAATCTTATCATCTATCGGTGGAAGATAACCCCCCACCCCTTATGACAAAAACATGCACTTACACTTAGAGCACTAATGACAGCTTTTGACGCGCCCATAAGCACAAAATAAACTTAAAATAATGTTATTAACAGATTAGCAACAAACTATCTTCTATTACCTATTTAAAAGAGAGACCACGATTGTTACCACCAGGAAAATTTTCAACTGGCAGATTTAAGGTAAATCTTCTCCTTCCGTCCGAGCAATATTTTGGCTCACATTCTGTGAACGATGAAGGTAACTGGAATTTAGATCCAGCCCTACTCGCCTTCGATTTCGTGAGCAACCAAAAAGCGTCCACTGTTATCACGAGTTCATTTCTCGTGTTGCGGCCGCAGAAAGAAGATCTAATGAAACGTGGGAGAGGAGCTTTCCGTTCTGTCAAGAGATCCACGTTCTGGATGCGCATTAAGTTTTGCCCTTCGGGGTTTGCGCGTATCTTTGTTGTTTTTATTTTTTTTTACCGTCACTTTATTATCTTTCTCCGGATTTGTTTATTTTAAAGTTTGACACCAAATAACTTCGAATGCATTCACTGTGTTTAGCTTTGTCGTTGTCTTTATTTTGTTTATTTTTCTTTTAACTATTGCACACAAATTCTTTACAGAATTCATGACCGGACTGTTTTCAAGCCAGAAATAATTCTGTGAAATCACAAACTTGGGTATTTTGTCGTCTGTATAAAAAGAAGATTGTTTAAAAAAGAAGATTTTCTGGAATATTTAGAAATGTCCTCAGAGATTCGATTCTATAGGCATAGCTTCGGAACGGTACTGAAAAGAAATAGTCAAGAAACTGCTGTGCAGAAACGAAACGTTTCTCAGCAAAATAACAATAAGAGATATCTATTGATTATCTAATTGACTAGAAGACTTCCGATTTTCTTTCCACCTGAAACAAGCACCTTAACCACGTGCTTAAATCTCGTCGCTGGAAAGGAGCCACCATTTAATTTCTAAAGAATAATTCATAAACATTTAAGGCATTTTAATTCAAAAGATGGTAGTTTATTTTTACATTCATTTTGAATACTTGTGTTCCATTTCAGTGCTATTAGGGGAACCGAGAGTTCGTTCAGGTTAGGGGTCTTTAAAATCTTGATCCACGATCGACGCTGACAGCTTAACGCAACGCCTTATGGCTTACGCCGTACCAGAGATAGGGACGTCGCGGGATCGATATCCGGCAGGCTCTGGAAATGTGCCTGTCCTGTGTAACATCTGTGAATTTGTGGCCCTTGCAGGAATATAATTCGTAGCCGACTGTTGAGATCAGTGATTCCCTTGATTACTTCCAGGCGAATGCCGGAGCAGCACCCTCAGATACGAGCCACTGACCACGCGTGATCTTTCCTTCCCGTTCTTTTCAGTTTTCCCTATCCTTCCTACCGGGAGATGGGCAGATCACCTAATCTCGGATTTCCTATATCCCTGGTCTCTAACACGCAGTGGAGATCTGAAATTCGGCGTACAGGCTGTGATCTTTAGGAGCACTTTGTGATTCATTGTCGGATGAGCGGAATAAAAAAAAAGTATATATTAATCTGGCCTTGCAGGCGCAGTGCCATGAAGTGATGCGACACCGACAAAAAACATCCATGTTGCCAAGCATCGATGTTCAAAATTAAAACATCGATGTTAATAATACTTCCATCAAAACGCATCGATGTTTTAAAGTTGGTTCACTAAACGAACGTTAAATCCGGTTGCACCGAAATTTAATTAATCCGGACGTGAATATTATTTTATAATAAAAATTTACTGTCAACAAAGTTAAGAAACGCCTCTCCATATGCAAGATACAAGACGAAGGAAATATCTGAGCATCAGGATGATCTCGGGACAGGGATAGTAATCTGCTCGATTTAGGTAATACAAACCACGTTCGTTTGGTTCGAACACAGACAGTGGTATCATCAGTTATTATTTCTTTTTTTAACTTTTACAAAATTATGATTATGGGAACTTTTCATCCACGAACAAAACATCGAGCACAAAACATCAATGTTAAAACATCGTCTTCAGTACATCGATGCTTGAAACATTGATATTTTTATAGAAACATCGATGCTTTGAAAACTGGGCATCGATGCCGCATCCTTTTTTTCTTTTTTTTAAATTTTAATTACCCCTCCACAGTTCCCCTGTGGAGATGGACATTTATTTTTATAAGTCGGTTACGTTAAGCTCCCGCCCTTTCCGCTCAAACAACTACAGAGATGGAGCTTTTCTTAATAACTAAATAAAAATTTAACTTCATCTAATTATACAGTTAAAAATACTTGCACTTTGGCAAGTCTAACTTGCGAGTAACTAATAATTTTTAATACTGGGAAATGTTTTCCTTTTCCATTGGTAATTTTTTTTTTCACATTCACGCATCATTCACACTTGTTTAACGTTACACACATAACGAATCGCATCCCTAGTGCCATGTGCTGTGGTAGCGTTGGCGGGCACGAGCGCCGGCGGCGGCGGCGGCGGTAGTGACGGCGCGGCGGCGCCTGGCACAGCGCACAGAGGGCGCCCTTGTGCCGGCGCCGCTGCATTTGAACTTAATTTCACGGCTAATTGGCGCGGGCGGCGCTGCGCGGCGCGGCGGTGGCGGCCGGGAGATGGCATCGGCTCGGCCGCACGCTGCCGCCTGGCGGCGCTCGCCTTTTTGCGAGGCGGCTGTGGAAGCAATTGATTACGTTGCGTCACGCCCCCGCAGGTCCGACCTTCGACATGGTGCACGAGCCTTTCCAAGAGGCGGCGGTGGGTCCCTTGAGAGCACGCCGTTCTCAAAGCAGTGGTGTGATGGTGTGGGGTTGCTGCTTACAGTCCATGAGTGTAAACGTGTTTGATGTCTTTACGGATGTTTTATAAATGGTGAAATCGAGATCAGTGGGTTTCGGTGATGCCATCTACACTAATAATGGTTTTAAAAACGTTACTGCAATACCTCTGACCGGGAGGTCCTAGGTTCGGGTCCCGACGGTGGCAGGATTTTCGACACTAGCTTGTCAGCTAGGTGGAATTCAGTCGCTGTCTGGAAGAGAATTCTGCGTGCCTGCTGCTCTGATCGGTAGTTTTCCGATCAACACCAGGCGAATGCCGGAGCAGTAACCTAATAAACAGGCCGCAGACCGTGGGCGATTTGTCCTTTCCACATCTTGTTCTATCCTCTTACTAACCTCACCCCTTACTAACCCACAAACTTACACTAACGTGCGCTACACTGCCGTACAAGCCAAGAGACCGGTCGGGGGCATAAAGCTTGTTCCGGCTGGGGCGATGCACGCTGGTGGGAGATACCTGTTTGGGGGGAAATCCCCGGTAGCCGACGATAGGTCAGTGCTGGATCTCATCATCCAGCGGAGGAAGATCATCACCACCACCACCCTTGATAAAACATGCACTAATCCTATGGGACTATAGACCTTATGAGTTGACGCGCCCGGAATCACTAATTAACCAATCAACCTACCAAGATCAGTGGGTTGTGATGCTATCTTCATTAATACATTTTTAAAAACCTTGTTTTCGACAACGTGCCAATGTCGGTGGCGTAGGAGCGTGGAGCATCGTCCAATTACTGGGAGCCAAAGCTGAGGGTTTCCGATAATGAGTAGAGTATTGGTATCCTTACAGTGAGACTGTGACATGGCTGATTTATCACAACTCACATATGAACAATCATCTTAATCCAGGGACTCGTCACGTAACTGCTAGCGCGAGATTGTCGATGGGACTCTATTTCGACCCACGGCCAACCCATGAGAAATTTGTGGTGAACCGTGAGAGCACTTAACACGTCTCCTGTTTCCCCAGCCTTTCTTTCCATAGTTGATCCACTATCAGTCTTCTCATAAACATTATCGCTATCGTCTACTCATTCGACCAACGCTCGTGGTCTCAAACATCTCATAGGTTCCTAAACCGAGTACATAAATATCGATATACAATCCCTTGTGGTTCAGGGGCTGTAACAATACCCAAATACACAGAATCAAAGACTGTGGGTTTGAGTCACGCGTAGGACTAGGTTGTTTAACCATAAGTTTTTGACTTGGTTGGCTTTTAATAACACCATCTATCCCCATATGATCTACCAACCCTATCGTAATCATCAATGAGCTCTCAAGTTCACCACTAACCCCACCCACACCGTACAATGCAGAAATAGAAACAATATATCTGACCATCTGCCTCAGAAACGGGAAGATATACGCTCGCTCCTACTCTCAAGTCACTGTATGAAATTAACGTAAATCACACAAAGACAATTTTCATTACAGTGTTGTTGTTTTTTTAATCTACAGAGCATACAGTGCGAGCATACAGTGCGAGTGGTTCCACGTTCGATTCGTATTCGGATTTAGATGTTCAATGCGCTTCTACTAAGTCGTTCGGAACGAACGAATGTTCAAACCTTCGACTCTGTTTCTCCATTACTTACTGGATTCTCTTTTGGTTCCGGTTTCACCCCACACGTTTTACATAATAATTTGCAAATATTTCTGCACGGGTATTATTTGGAATTATTAATTGACAAAATTATGCAATTTGTTTGCTTCATTTACTACATCGTACTAATTAATCGTTCTATTCAGGTGTCTAACTTAACAGCACGAGAATGTTTGAAACCAGACTTCCTACTCGTAATAGACAAATTCTCATTCAAAAACCACAATATAATATTATAAAATGGAAATGGATAGGTTTTTAGAAATCTTTTAGCAATTTAGACGTGTAACGACCAGTGAACTGGCGGATTTGGGTTGCAAATTACCACAGTTCTGTATCGCCCGCGGCCCTGCAATCGCATCCGCCTTTTGGCGTTAGGACCTTGGCCTATGTATAGTGTTATGTATAGTGTACCAAAAAACACTGATCTTTGTATCTATCCAAAAGAAAATAAATAAACAAAAAAAATAAACAGGGCCTTGGCCTTCAAGCAGGTCATCAGAATTCCAGTGAATTCGCTGTTCAAAATGATACTCATGACCTCCAGAGTCTATAAGAGCGTTTCGAATCTTGGAAATGTGCATAAAGTTTCGATGATAAACAGGCAGCGATGAAATCTGAAAATTACAATAAATAAATAAACAAACTTCCTACGGCAATCTACTCTTGAGGCCAAAAATGTAAGGGAACTTGCTGGCGTGCTTTTATACCGTGGTATGACTCACCTGTACACAACGAGATGTAATAATGTTCTGATTTATATGTCCGTGTAGAAATGTCGATGATCTCCGTACGTGATTAAAACTGGCCGCAATTTGAAAAGCCTTTGTTTGAAAATTAATAAAAAACGTTCATATATAAATATCGTTAAACTGATGATAATTGATTATCAATACTGAGTATTGTTACAATTACATCCATATTTATTTTTTGTATTAAAAAATGCAGTCTTGTGTGGCGTCGCGGGGTAGAGCGCCGCTGCGGCGGGCCGCTTCGGGAAACCCGCTCCTAAGCCGGAAGGGGGATGGGGGTGGAACGCGGCGGCGCCTCGCCGGCACGCGCCGGGCAGGGAAATCTCGGCACCAAAATAACTGGGAGAAAAGGGCGCGCGCGGGCGCGAGTCTGGGTGATGTCGGTTGCGCCCTGGAGAGGGCTGGCCAGCGAGCCGAATGACGCCCGCCGCTTGTAGAGTGGGGGCGAGCCGACGGATACTTAAGGGTGTCGAAAGACGGGCGGTATCTCCAGTGCTATCTTTGCACGTGATCTTCAGGTCGAAGATCGGTTTTGGCGTTAGGCCATGTAACTTCTGTAGTTACGGGACTCTATGTCCGACAGCTTCGCACTTCGCGTTGCTTTCTCCTGCTCTCGAGCAGGGTACTGGGCTAGGCCTAGGGACGGTCGCGGGGTTTCGCGGCTAAGGGAATTGAAAGGTTGCCAAGGGGTTAAATTTTGTATAATAATCTTTGTACCATAATTGTAAATACATTGTAAATATCAAACAGAAACAGTCGTCTGTGTTATTCTTTTCTAGTACGTCACACTTGTATATATCTATTGGTTTGATTTCTTATCAACAACATTATTGTTAATAGCTAGTGATGACATTTAGCAATACGTACATCGCGTCAATTGCCGAGACAATGTTTAACCAAATTGTTTTACTTTCTGACATTTATATTTATATTAAATCACAGGTAAAAAAGAATGGGCGCTTACTGTGAATTAATTTTCATTTTCCTATTATTTATGTTATTAGAAACTTCAGAAATCAGTTGACATCATTCTCTCTTTGAATAACTATAGAACAGTACTTCTTTCGTCGTTTCATCTTCATGAAAGTTATAGGCCACAAATAACAAGAACTTCTTGCTTCAGTGTCATGTCTTGTCATACAGCTAACAGATTCATAATAGCGTGTTAGCAGAACAATCTCTGTACATGTCTCAACGCCAAGGAAATTAATTGGTCAGTGCTTCAATAAAATGTGATTGGAAGTGGTTACGAAACAAAATATTTGTACTCGTTTATTTTGTACAAAAGAACAAAAATCACGCGAAATAAATTCCAGACATCTCTCTTACCTGTTTACGGTCACCTCTGGTTTCACATTCTTAATCACCTAAACAGCTTTCTCGACACAGCAGGAAACGAACGACCAGCTGAAGAAAACTCCTTATGTATCTACTCGTTCTAAATTCGTTTCGTGAGGAATTAATTTCTACTTTGTACGGTCAGAGAGATATGTATTTTCTCTTTGATAGCGATACAAGTTCAACACAGGTTTATTTTTCCACAGGGAACTCCGTAAAATAAAAATAAGGCATGATATATGTGGAATGTCGGTAACTTAAGTACTTTTACATGCTCCCGGATCTCACAGAGAAAAATATGCGGATAACCTCTGGGTCTAATTTCATTTTTAATGCTGCTTCATGGCGTTATGACGTTGCATGTGGAGAACACGCTTATAAATACGAGTCTGAGAACGTTTTAGGGTTTGAGCAGCCCAATTTAGCACCTCGTCGTAGAATAAATTGATTCTCGGGTCGTAATTAATTAGGTTTTAAACTTAATATCGGAGGGCATGCGAAGGGTTCGTGTTACGATAGCTCGCCTGCGCAGCCGCTGGAACCAGGGGCCGGTTTGCCGGAGGCAGGTGCACACACCACAGTAATCCCTACCCTCACCTATTTGTAAGAAGTAGACATCGGATGTTTAGGGAAAAGCCTATTTTATTCTAGCAAACTTATTTAAAAGCTGATAATATATGTGCACGAATCATGACTAATGATGACATATGACGAAGTTTTACGATGCTTATTTTTGGTTTTGTTTTTAGCATTAATGCCTATTTTTGCGTAAATATCATTTTTTTAGAATTTTTCGACAGTTTTGCGTTTTGTGTATTTTTATTTACAACGCTTAAGTATCAGAAAATGGGCCATTCATTACGAATTCAACGTGACCATTCATTACGAAACCTACAATTCATGTATTTTTATTTTGAAATACGAGAGAATTCCTAAACGTTTCCAATTTCCCTATCTCAATAATACTATCCATATTCTGAGAACTTGGTCGATTGACAATACACCGAGGGCACTGAAATTTTAAGTGGAAATAAATGTAAATTCCCAGATGGTGTCAATGTTGGACTTGTAAAATATATGCTACTCACATCAGTACATGTTGAGAGATCCTTCTCTGTATTGAAACTGATTTTGTCTTTTAATTGACTCAAATTTGAAATTGTAATCCTTGAAAAAGGTTCTGGTAATATATTGCAATGCAAACGATTAAGAATAAAACGTAGCAGAGTTGTGAATATGTATCGAATTTTACACTCTTTTAATTTTATTGTGCATGTAACTTAAGACAGTGCCTTTTTTTTTCTCCTAATTTTTTACCTTTTCAGTGCTTTTTAGGCACCTAAAACACGATTTTGTTTAGTGCCTAAACATCCGATATCTAGTAATAAGCTAATGAAAGATGCAGTACATCATGGAAGCAGTATGTTACTAACTTACATTTTCATTCGTAGCAGTTGAGCTTTTATGACTGAAATCGAGTTACACTAAATTGATTGATACCTATAATTTTAAAAACAGTGATTCAATCAATGATTCTGGTTTATTTAAAAAATCGTGAATGATTTTAAGATTGCTGAAAAAATTCCGAAGGCATGTAAGGGCAAAATACCAAATATTTAATGTATAAATAGTTCCACATTTCCATGTTTGTTTCCTTTCATTCATAAGAAGATCTAATGAAAAAGCATTGAGGAAAATCTGTAGTAACATACCTACAGTTGGGGTAGACTGTCCGCCTCTTTCGCCACCATGCCTGCGCTACTGTTTCCGAATTCTATGGTAGATGTTTGTCACATTTTTTCAATTAAATTTTGTTATTCCTATAACGGAAATATCCTCTCCGAAAAGTTTTGAGCTGATGGTACAGTTTATAGTTTGGGAAACAAAGTCCTATTGTTGTTCATGATCTCCCGCTGAGTGATTATGTATCAGCTTCCGAAGTATATGGATAAAAACTTCCCAAAAATTACTCCAAGGTAATTGTTAAATAATTTTCCCGATTCATGTGTTTCTCTGTCACTCAAAAACGCACGAATACACACGCACGCACACACACACACACACACACACACACATTTGCGCCCCCTCGCTTTCTCTCATACACACACACACACACGCACACAATCACTAAAGACATTTTGTTCTACGAAAAAAATAATTATATTCATCAATACAATCAAAATAAGCCTAAAATTAATATGTAAAACCGACGTCTGAATACTGTGAAAGCAAACTGGTATTAATTAAGTCAATTTTTAAAGAAGAATTTTACCTGCCTATTTATAGTGATTATTTCTAAACTAGAAACCCAAACACAAAGTACTAGCAACATTTTTCTTTTCAAAGTTTCGTGGAGCTTAAAAAAGAAAAGAGTAAATAAAAAAATTAATTGACTCCCAAAGTTATGTACAAACATGATTAATTTTCTACATTCAAATCCAGGCATTTGTCGTTACGTGTACAAGCTTTTCTAACTATCCTTCAAAGAATCTTGCCACCAGTGAGGCGAAGTTGGCCTGAACGTTACTTTCGAACTTGTCATTAGACTGGAAGTTTTGGCCTCCTAACCAATTCTTCATTTCGAGGTACAGATGATATTCACACGGCACCAAGTCGAGACTATACGCTGAATGAGCACATCCCTTCTTCCTCAAACGTTGTGTGGTTACAGCTGCACTGTGAGGGCAGGCGTTGTTATGAATGAGGACATGTCCAGACGTCAGAATCCCTCTCATTTTGTTTTGAAGTTTATACAGTATACTATGCTCATTTTTGGTGATTATGTCCTGCATTATTCCCTTCTTTAACACTAAGCCGCTCGCTCTTGACGGGAGTGTCAGTTGTACCAGCCATCTTCATGTCTCTACACCTCATCCCAAATTGAAAATTGGCAATATGGCGTCGGTAGTAGCAGAGGTTATGGTGGTGAGGTAGATGTGCAGTCGCCCACTGCACGTCCCCAAATCTTTTTTTCTGTCCATTTAATGGCACAATCGGAGGTTGAAAAAACCAGCCTTCGTAATTGCTTCCTTGAATATTCTGAGAATTTTCACCCCAACACTATCGTATCGAGAAAGAAACTCACCCATCCACTCGAGCACTTTACACGAGATATCCGGCATTGTTCGCACCTGTGAGGTTCCCTGCTGGATGGGGCGCGCGCGGCGCTGAGGAGGCGGTGCGGGCGTGAGGAATGCCGTCGCGGCCACTCGGCGTCTCCGCGGCTCAGCGCGATGAATGGGCGCGACCCCCGACCTCGCTCGCGCAGCTGCCTGCTCCGCCCGCCCGCCCGGCCGAGGCGGCGGCACGCAGAGGTCGCGCCTCGGGGCCTCTTCACGCGCGGCACGGACGCCCTCGACGCCGCCACCACCGTTCCCGAGCCTCGAACGACATCGAGGCTTCCGTCGCCTTCCGTCGCGCCGCGTCCAAAGCCTTCTCCGCCGCCGACATCACCAACGTCCCCGACACGAGACACACGCATCGGCCCCGACAGCCCACCGCCCCCGACACCCCACCGCTCCCGACACCCCACCGCCCCGACACCCCACTGCTCCCGATACTCCGCCGCCTACACCCCACCGCCCCGACACCCCACTGCTCCCGATACCCCGTCGCCCCTGGCACCCCACCGCCCCCGACACCCCACCGCCCCGACACCCCACCGCCCCCGACACCCCACTGCTCCCGATACTCCGCCGCCTACACCCCACCGCCCCGATACCCCACTGCTCCCGATACCCCGTCGCCCCTGGCACCCCACCGCCCGCGACACCCCACCGCCCCCGACACCCCACCGCCCCGACACCCCACCGCCCCGACACCCCACCGCCCCGACACCCCACCGCCCCGACACCCCACCGCCCCGACACCCCACCGCCCCGACACCCCACCGCCCCGACACCCCACCGCCCCGACACCCCACTGCTCCCGATACTCCGCCGCCTACACCCCACCGCCCCGACACCCCACTGCTCCCGATACCCCGTCGCCCCTGGCACCCCATCGCCCCCGACACCCCACCGCCCCCGACACCCCACCGCCCCCGACACCCCACCGCCCCCGACACCCCACCGCCCCCGACACCCCACCGCCCCCGACACCCCACCGCCCTCGACAACCCATCGCCCCCGACACCCCACCGCCCCCGACACCCCACCGCCCCCGACACCCCACCGCCCCCGACACCCCACCGCCCTCGACAACCCATCGCCCCCGACACCCCACCGCCCCGACACCTCACCGCCCCGACACCCCACCGCGCCAGACCCCCCACCGCCCCCGGCACCCCACCGCTGCCCACTACATCCGAAGCCTCCCCCGACGCCGACGCCCCCTACAAGGCTGATGCCCTCAACGCCCTCACCGTCCTGGGTGACCCCGAGGACCTTGACCTCCCTAACAGTTCCGATGACCTCGACTACCCTGGCGATCTCAGCGACCTCCATGAGCTCAGCGTCTCAAACACCAATCAACGACACTTACCGAAGATATCTCCAACGCTCCCCCTACACCTTGCCCCAAGTAACTCCAAAATCTCCATTCTCCGTATATTGGACTGGGGAAATATCAATTAATAGTCTGAAGTTAATTTTTATATTTCGCCATTCCTCTCGTATAGATAATATCATCGCTACAGATAATTTCCTTTTGCTTGTATTATGTATGTATATAGTAAGGGTGGAATCCATCGTTCCCGTCCTGCGTCAGAAACGCAAGGCTGTGCGTTCGGAGTTGACTTCCGACGGCACAACCCGAGACGACGCGGCGTCGTAATATACAGTCGGCGCTGAGCTTTATGAGGCGTAGCTTGTATCAATCCAAGGCGAAGATTCCTACTTGCACAGCCATAAACACTATCGTTTTGCAGCAGCTAGCTCTCAGCCATCGCCAGGGGCTGGCTTCCTGAGAAGAAAAGACGAAGTGTACTTCTACGTAATATCACGTGCCAGTATTTACAGTCTCTTCCACTCTGTCTTAGATGTTGATGTGTTTTCTTCGTTTTCCAGACGCATTACATTTTACTCAATAATCTCTTATTATTCACAAAATATCTGCAGCCATCACAACATAACTCGGAAAGCTGAATAACATCGTGGACCTCAATGTTACTCTAAATCATCTTGTCGGACAAAGACATTTTTCTCTTATTTTGGAATGCGAAAGTTTCGCACATCTTAATATCGTGATTACCTCACTAAATTGATTTTTTTCCTTGAACTATCTTTATAAATAAGAGATAAAATTTTTATTTTCTTCTATCGCGTTTTAAACTTTCAAGTAGATGCAATAATATTCTCTCATCACGAACCGTCAGACACGGCGAGGATACACCAATGTGTGAGTTTTTTAAACTACAGCTTCCGTAGTTTTCCCTTCTAATTGAATATATTCTAACAGGTCTTTTTCTTTGGACAAAGCCGCGTATGTTCTAACCTAACCCTGTCAAACGCGGTGCCTGCGGGCTCGTTTCTTCGGAGCCCCCCATGTGCGAGTTAAACAATGCCGATTGTTCCTCATTAATTGCAATTTCAAGAAAAGCGTTTAATTAAAATGTCTGGGAATTCATTTTTCCCCTATTAGAAATGTCTTGCATATTTCCTTAATTGCATTAATTGTGTTGCTGTATAATTCTACGAAAGTGATTTTCAACACTCTTCTTCAAAGACGTTATGGAGGAAATCTTATATTCGATTCAGCTCCCTGTTCGATGTCCCGTTGCGGCGGCCGTCGCGAGATTCTGGCGATGTCAGGTCTCAGGAACCAGCGCAAAAAAGGAGTAGACATCAGACTTGTTGAGCTGTGGTAGGAATTGTGAGTAGTTTCATTTCAAAGTTCGTTGTATTTAGTCAATACATATATTATTGCTTATTACAATGTGAAGTTAATTGTGACTTACTCGGGATAGTTAACAGGGTGCGTTTATTGTGGATACTCGGCACTCTTGCCCAGAACGTGTTTTCCTGTATCGATCCTATATATCTTCGCGAAATTGCATTTTCTTCAGTAAGTATAATAAAAACTTATAACCGCTACTGTCTGAAATACTCACACCAAGATGACGCATTAACCCTTTTTTATCTACATTCTAGCAGTACGTTTTGCGCATGCTCCGAAGTGGTTTAGGCTCCAAAGTGGTGAAAGTGCTTCACACTATGCAAAATATCTCTGTAGCCAGCGAAGCGAAGATAACAAGATTTTTAAGTTCGAAAATTGCCAATATTAGTGAGTGCATATAAACGCAATATCCAGCAATTGCGTGTACCTTTACAAGAAAAAGTAGCAATTATATGGAGAATCCTTAACGATCTTAAATAGTATACTAAAGCAAGGTAAGCTTGGTCAGTAGGGGCAAAGAAACCATGTGTTAAAATTTTTTACTCGTACTAACCTAACCCTATAAACTTGACTTCGGTGATTATAATTACACATAATGAGTTCGAATTGTATAAAATTAGGTTTTTAAGTGAAGATGGATAGCAGAAAATGCTGTAATATACCCTCCGTACATGGTCTTGACAAAGACAAGACATTCAATTAAATTTTCCGAATCACGTTTGTGACTGTATTAACAGCGAATAGTGATTTAAATTGTTTTAGAATTTGTAAACCCCTCATTTCATTACTCTTGGAAAATAAGTTTTGGACGATTTATGTGGATGAATATTTTTTAAGTTTTTGATTTTCCGTTATTGTTGTTGTTATTATTATTATTATTATTATTATTATCTTTTCTTTTTTCTCGGGGTTTTCTCACTTGGAGTTCCAGGTTTGAAGAGCCTCTAGGCATACCAAAATCTCCGTTTATTCTCTCTCGTAACTCGCAGGCCAACATCTGTTCCGAGAAATTTCGATGACTTTGAAACGGAATGCAGTTTGTCCCGGGCTTAAGGTCAAACGTGAGATGTGCATGCAGTCTCGTGTTTTTAAGTGCGGCGAATATTGACAGAACGGATAAGTGATGCGATTGGAAAGGTAGGCGCCGAGCGTTTGGCTGAGCGGCCGCAACTAAATGCCGCAGTCCGATTTCATGACAACACCCCACATCCCTCAGAAATTTCAATTAGACGATAATAGGCATAATAAAAGGTACAGACGCTCATAGGGCAACAAAATGGAGAATTAATACGATGTACATAATAAACGGCACTCGGGTTTCACAGATCACTCGAATGCACTGCTGGGTTGTCATAAAAACTTTTTTCTTAAATGAAATCTTTAAAAATGGTAAATTAAAGCAAGTTGATAACTATAATTCATGCAATAAAACTATGAATCTTGCAAATTCGTCCAGTAAAATCCCAAAATGTGCAGTTTTCAGGCAGCGTTACCTATGCAGATGCAGTAACACGGGAATCCGGTCTTTAATTATTATTATTATTATTATTATTATTATTATTATTATTATTATTATTATTATTTTTCCATTACATCACGACTAAAGATGTTATGAGTCGGCTGAATATAAAATCTACTCCAGGTTGCAACCAGCTACTTAAGGAGCAGATCCGGTGACTGTCAGTGCCTCTACAATACTTTGCGCAAAATGTGGGCTGTTCCAAATAAAGCTATTTCTTGCACTTCCCAGTCTTTTGAATTACCTGGGAGTTTAGACAAGTTCTTACTCAAATTTTGCGGAACAAATCCCAGAGCTCCGATAACTATCGGGACGACCTGTGCTTTTACGCCCCACATTCGGCTGATCTCGATTTCCAAACTCTTGTATTTAAGACGTTTCTCTGCCTCCTTGGTAACGACGTTTTGATCGCAAGGTACAGCAACATCGATAAGTAAACACGATTTTTTCGCCAAATCCCGGATAACTATGTCCGGTTTGTTTGCCGCTATCGTGCGATCAGTTTGAATTTGTTGGTCGTACAATATCGTACACAATCCAACAGACGTCACCGGTTTTGGTGAGTGTTCGTACCACTTTGGGCATGTGTTTGGATTATTTTTATTATTATTATTTTTATTCCTTGACTAGTTGAAGTAGGGGTGATATGGTGGTCACAGGGCGACCACGCTCTCTAGGAATGAACCAGTTGCGCCCGAGTAGTGAAAAAAGCCCAGTAGCGATATTCTTATCTGTTTAATTAAAGAGGTCAGTAGTTAAATCACAAAATATTAATAAATTATCCGCAAGACACGTATCGTGGAGAAGAAATAATCATATATCGATTTGTGGGACCATGATTATCAGCATTGACAAGAAAGACAAAAGTGACGTTAAAGAATGAGTATCCGTTATTTATGAGTATCCATATACTAATTAATGAGTATCTGTATGTACATAAGTATTTTTTCGGCTAATGCTTAATTTTCTATTTTTGTTTTCTATCTTGAAAAAAATTATAATATAGAAAATGAAAAGAATTAAATTAAGGACAAGCCCGGTCGGAGTGAACTAAATGAAACTTGTGGTGCTAAAACACCACGTAATTTCTCGCACGTATTTTCACGCAAAAGTAAGCGAAAACTACTCAAATTTTCGAAAATTTGTGTAAGACGTTATTTCAAAATCTATCTTTAAAGAACTAATTTTATTTAGGGAAAAAATCCCTGTCTTTAATATTTTCATTTTAGGAAGACGCGAAAAAATTTGAATTCTTGCAATTTTTGAAAAATCAGTTTTCAACGAAAATGAGACCTACACCATCATCTTAAACGTTCTTCACACTACCCAACAACAAAATTTAATCAAAAACAAAGGAGCCATTTTTTAAATATTTAAAATATCTCAGGGGCTTCATGTAAAGTACCTCTCAAAATAAAAATTTCGGTTTCAAATTCAAGAGGCCGCCACATTAGCCAGACCGGTTGGGAAGAATCAACTTTGGAGAAACTTTGCTCAACAATTTAGCCGTTAGCGTTGTTCGGGACAGACGGACAGACGTTTTGCCGTCATTCCAATTTTTCGGTATCAAGGACCCACAAACCATGAATTCTGGCTATACCACGTGTTAGAGGATTTTTTCCTAAATTTAGCAACCAGATTTATTCTCTTTTTCGTTACTAGGGCCCTGTAAGGATTTTTCTGCCGAAAATTCAACCATTTTTTCGCGCAGCTTTACATAACTTTCTCTCTACTCCTTAGCGACAAAGTAAACATAGGTTAAGTTTAGATTTAAGGATTTTTTTCTAGTAAATTCAGAAATTCAAAATTATCCCATGTGCTTCACTGCGTTATGCATGTTTCAGCATGATAACACGCATGGCTCCACCCACCCCCCTCCCGTTTCAAAGCAGCCAGGCAAACTAATGAGATCAACATTAAGGGGTTACATGTGGATCGCACGAGTAATTAAAATATGTCCCGGAACTATATTAAAGATTTGAATTATGGCCCTTGAGGCTTGCAAGTTGGACACCCCTCATAAAATGTCATTAAGCGTTGTCTTTTAAATGTGTATGTGTATATAAATATGTGAGGTGACAGTCTCCAGAATGGACAGTTACACTGGTGGAGGAGTATCGTTGATTTGAAGGCCTCATCAAAAGTGTTGTCGCTGTGTTCTTCCAGTTATCAAAGTATCGCAGAACCACTGCTCAAGAGAATACTTATAACTGCGTTTGTTTGAAGTGCTCATCAAAATGGATGGCAAGTGTCTTAAAAGAATGCAATCAGCAACATGCCCTCTTCACAGTTTCGTAGATAGCGCATAGTGATTTGTCAGCTTTCGTTCATTCTTACTTTGATAAATTGATAACTAAACATTTTAAAGAATCATTTACTAGAATTTTTTTGAATTCAAATCTGTTTAGAAAATCTTAAAAATACAATAAGCAGTAAATATTTTTAGAATGTTATTTACAGTTTCCTCTTCCGTTCGAATCTGCCAAGAATACCATCTTTAAAAAAGTTTCTTTTTTAAAAGAATAGGTTCATTTAAAGTTATCTTTATGTTTGTTTGTTTATGTGAGTGTGTTTGTGTATACGTTCAACAAGAATTATGTAGAAAATTTCAAAGTTTACCATTTTGAATGACGCGGGAAGCTCCGGATATTTTTTAAATACTATATATGAAATGGTTCTCAAGTTGTGTGGGAATGGTGTAAGGGGCAGTCCATAAATTACGTAAAGCGAATTTCGACGATTTTCAATAACCCCACCCCCTTGTAACGCACTTACCTATCTCTATGTAACGCAGCGTAACGCTGCCTCAGACCCCCTCCCTCCCTCTAGCGTTTCGTAATTTAAGGATGACCCCTAACTCATTTAACAATCCACAATTTCTAAAATACAAATAATAGTAATATCAAAAAGCAAAAAAGGTTGGATTTGAAGAGTTGAAAAGATTCTAGGTACGTGAAAAATCGATAAAGCTATAAAATTACACAATTTTATATATTTTCTTGCTGGAATTGATTAAACTGCGCTTACTCAGAATTGACGACTTGGATGAATACAAAAGACAAGAGAATTGTTTGGTACTTTCCAATGGAATTATAAGTTAATTTCCATTAAATGGAATGTATTTATTTACAAATTATTTTCTTTATATGTTATCTCGGGTTATAAATTGATTACAATATGAACGAGCAATAATGGAATTAGATGTTCGGGGATCAAGCAACACAAATTCCGCATATACCAGATTACGAACCTCAGTACTTTCTCCTACAGATAAAAAGTAGATGCTCCCGAGTAAGGTAGTGGTATTGCCAACCCAAAACGCCACATATTTTTAGTTCCTGGAGCTAACTGAACTCAATCCGCAGTGAATTCAGGTGCTGGATGAAACTTGACAACACCCGATCCTGCGAATCTGAAAATTCGCAGTAAACACACACACACATACACTTCTTAAACGATCCAGGAATGGTTGAAGGCTTGAACGATTGAATAGATTTTATTTAGCTATCTCGGATATGTGTTACATTAAATACATATTAAAATACATTGTTTACATCTACAGATATACTATATGAACTTTTTATTAAATTAATATTCTAGTTTTATCTTTTATAATTTTTTCTTTTATATTCTATAATTTTATCAGAATGTTTACTTTCTAACTATTGATTAAATAATTTAATCCTTTATCAAACAGTTTGTTTTTGCCAGTACAATTTTACAGAAATTAATTACTAAATTTTGTGCTGATGTTACAAGACGCAATCACTTCAACACGAGTATGTTGTTGAAATAGTACTTTATATCATGCTCTCCACTAGTCAGAAACTAACTACACACCGAGTCGTGGCGAACCGATGGTACACTTGTCACAAGTGATTTGATGTATGTTGAGTGCTTGAATATTGTAACTCTTATTTTAGCCAATGTCACTCCGTACCATTTTTGTTTGAAACATTTAGGTGGCAGAGTCTTGTTGAGTCTTGTTTAACCGATCTTCTTGTCTTCGCATGAATATCAAACCCTTGACACATCCAGACGCTAACGAGACGGGACTCGTGGCGTATACTTCGATTGAAACATTACGTTCGTTGACACTTGATCAACTGTGACTCCGTCATCCAAATAGGAGCTTGAACGCCATCATAGAGGCATCAGTATTGTGACGTTCAAGCTCATGATTGGATGTCAGCGTCACATTCAATTAAGTGTCAATGGACTTATTGTTTTAATCGAAGTATAAAGGCTAGTGCACAAGTTGTCCACAGCTGAGGCCGGATTACAGCACACATTTTTCACGCATTTTCATTACATTTTCTTCCGTTTCCCGTGTTTCTCAGTCCACCACTTCTTGGTCTACTTTGGATTCATCATTATCACCATCATCGACTAGTTAGATGGGTTTCAGTGGCATTTGTAGTTAACAGGACACGAACCGAAATAAATTACAAAAATAAATACATAAATCAATATAACAATCTAGATATCTGCGTCGCATGGCCTCCTGAATGAATGGAGCTTGACCAAGCGCCTCTTTCCCCTCCCTCCCCCTCATTCCGGCCGTGTCCCCGGCGCGCCCAAAGCCTGCTGGAATCACTCGACGGCCGGCTGAAGAGCGATAAGTGTCGCCGTTAGCATCGCGCATGATTTCTTTTCGCCGACCAAAGTACGCGCAGGAAATGACGTCCACGAGTGGCTGCCTGCGCCTCTTCTTGCACCGTTTTCTCGTCGGAGCGGTAGCGGCGGCGGCGGCGGCGGAGAAGGAGGCGGAGTGGTGGTTGAGGCAGAGTGGTGGCGGAGGCGGGGATGGAGGCAGAGGTGGTGGTGACGGCGGCGGAGTCAGCGGCGGACGCGGGGGCAAAGGCGGCGGCGGAGGCGGAAGCATAGGCGGAGACGGAGATGGAGACGGGGCTGTGGCGGTGGCGGAGGCGAAGGCGGAGGCGGAGGCCGCGGAGGCGGAGTCGGAGACGACGGCGGTGGCGGTGGCGGTGGCGGTGGCGGTGGAGGTGGAGGTGGCAGTGGCGGTGGCGGTGGAGGTGGCGGTGGCGGTGGCGGTGGCGGAGGCGGAGGCGGAGACGGCGGTGGCGGCGGTGGCGGCGGAGGCATTGGCGGCGGAGATGGAGCCGGAGGCGGTGGCAGAGCGGGGGCGGGGGCGGGAAGCGAAGGCGGAGGCGGCGGAGACGGAGATGGCGGCGGCGGCAGCAAGCGCAGCCAGGGGCCGGGCGCGCGCAGCCCGTCGTGATTTATGAACGCGATAGCGCGCGCAGCAGATGGCGCAAATAGAGAGAACGCCGTATGTTTGCGCTTCTGTTTGAAGTTGAATGTGCTGCTTTGTGTCCGCGGGGCGAGATCCTGCGTGAAAATACTGATTATTTGTTTCTTTCACTTTGCGAGCGCCCGTTTGAGGATGACGCAGAAGCTTGAGAAGACGTCTTGAGTGTCGTTCTTGCTGGGTCATTCGGGGGGCACGTATGGTACGCGTGTCACGAGTGATTTGGCGTGTCTGTTTTTCATGACAAGAAGGCGGAGGCTTCGATGTTAGAGCTCTTGTACGAAGAGTCAATGTAGATTCAACGAAAACATTTTTTTAGACATTATGATGAGGAAGAGTATTCATTACTCATATTAAACACTGCTCTTGGCTTCGTAAAAATCTCAACACCTCCTCCACAAAAGAAATGTTCTATAAAGTTCTATAATGTTCTATAATTTAGAAAAATAAAATTGTTCTAAATTTAATGTAGATGTCAACCTCTGCGTTCGTGAATAATTTAGTTGAACGATTTCTGAAGACAAACCGTGTCTTCAAAAAATGAACTGACAGTGAATAACAATACACTACTGTATTCAGTCGGTGGGCGAGTATATTGACAGGTTCGAAAACAGAGCCGAAAACAGCATCGCATCACGAAATGAATTTTTTCACGAGACAGATGAGCTGAGCGGTAGCTGATAATGCCTCGGAAGTGTTACTTCAGTGAGTGTAGTTAGAGGTTGGGGATAATTTGAGTGATGAGTGATTTAGTTTTATCCACTTCCGTCTACGTGATATCTACTGATAGAAATGAAGTGATGGAAATGAAGTGAATAGAAATAAATATCAGTATTACTGATAAAAACAGTCTATTGATCAAAATGAATCCATTTACGTCGAGAGACCGGACAGCCTAAAATCACAGAATATCACAAGTGAACATCACTTGTACTTTAAGTGATGTTCACTTACATCAAGCTTACAACTAAGCTCTCAATATACCAACTTTTAATCAAATCGATGTAAATAATATAACTTTGAAAATAATTTTTGAAGCGCTTTTTTAATTCTAGAATCATAAATATTTTTTATTCGAACATTCTGCAGTTGAATGGCAAACTAAATTTTAGTTCCACAACCCCCAGACGTTTGTCGACGTTCGTGAAGTGTGTACGAATCACCGAAACGCTACAAATTCAGTTTGGCATCAATGAGTGTCAAAATAATTGCTCGCATGGCAGAACCAACTATATTCAAATTCACCATTTCAAAATTGCATCTACCTCAAGTATTAATGCAATTCACTCAGACTTTAAATTAAGGCGTAAAATTAAATCGCAGAGTAATTTGTGCGGGATGGCGTTGTAGGACAGGATATTAGCAAACTGGTAGGCGGCCATATGCCAAAAGAATCGTTTATTCTATCTCTTCACCATTCTACTCTTCGATTAATATAATATATTAAGGAAAGACGTTTCTGGATCGTCCAGTTTCTCTTCCACTTTTCTAATACTCTTATTGACTACATGTGGAAAACTGCAGCATATATTTACTTGGATTGGTAAGTCAATGTAAAAAATGACTCACCTCTTCTTGTCGGTAAAACCTTTGTCGAATTACGTCTAAGCAAAATTTCTTTAATTTATTACACCACAATATTTTAACGTTTCCTCGTTTTTAATTGAGATCCATCCAAAACTTTTTCTGTCGCTTGATTCCGGTTGTAAGTTTTTTGGACTTATCCTTAATCGTAACGAACCAGAGAGAATCCGTTTACTCCCGCAAGAACATGGCAAACGGCACGGCTACCGCGTCGTACCAGCGCGTGTGGAATGGCGTTGTATCTGTAACCTCAAACATGAAGGCTAGCGACACACGGGCGTCGGTAAACGTACGTCGGCGACGTTCAATTTCACGTCCGTTACCTGACTGGCCACTCGGGCACGCTCGTCGTGTAACGGACGTCATTTGTCCTGTGGTCGTACTAGCACATATGGAGACCGTTGAGTTAACAATTGTGTTACATTGGAATGAAAATTATAAAATAAAAGACGAGGAGATGGTGGGTGTTTCCCATTAATAGCGAGGGCTAGTGAGGGGAACATTTTAAACACTTTCAGATTTTATGCAACGACGGTGAGGTATTTTTTTAATTTATTTCCTAATGACTGAGCTGTCTTTGAGAGAACTGCTATCGAAATTACATGAACATTTTAAATGGCAAGATACCAATGTGAGTTGCATTATACCGCCAGAAGAAACACTTGCATGTGCACTTCATTCATTAATCTTTCAATGCCGAATCTATTCGTTTTATGAATGGAGAAACGTATGCCGTGCGTTCAACGTACGTATAACTTACGTCGCCAGAACTCCATGTGTTCTGCATGCTTTCGATGCATAAGAAGCTACAACGTCCGTAAGGAACAACGTAAGCAATCTAGCGGCTAACGTCCGTTGGCTGATAAGCGACGGACGTTGTTGGTGACGGACGCCAATGCAACGCGAGAAACTGCCATGGGCCGTATGCGTCCCTGTTGCGCTACTACGGTCACTGCAGTGCCTCTGACCGGCAAGTCCTAGGTTCGAGTTCCGATGGGTGGCAGGATTTTCGACACTAGCTTGTCAGCTAGGTCGAATTCAGTCGCTGCCTGGTTGAGAATTCTAGTGGCCGGCTGTTCTGATCGGTAGTTTTCTTTAGTTTCTTCGATAAATACCAGGTGAATACCGAATCAGTTCCCTAACAAACGGGCCATGGACCGCGTGCGATCTTTCCTTCCTCTTCCTTGCCTTATCCTCACCCCTTACTTATACACACTGAGACTTCCGTGCGTAACATTACCACACATGCCGGGAGACCGGTCGGGAGATTGGAGCTTGGCTGGAAAGGTGTCCCGCTGGTGGAAGATACCTGGCTGAGGAAAACCCCATTATCCGATGGTAGGTCGGCACCTAATCTCGCCATGCAGTGGGAAATGATCATCCTATCCCGAAGCCGAATGAGCCACATCCCGAAGAAAAATATGCGAACGAGCGTCAAATGACGGACGTACTTTAACGCTCGTGTGTTGCAAGCGTAAACTGCAGCGACGCTTTCGTGTCAACCACATGGCGAGGCCGCCGCCCATCGATCCACGCGATTAACATAAGACTTCCTTAAGTCCGGGCAACGCCTAATTGCCAGTGCATTTCAGGCCAAAGTTCTTTTTATGCCAAACACTTTTAAATTGAGATTTCGACGTTGCGAAGTTGGTATCGAAGCTCTGACCTTTAGCCTACACGATTGTAATAAAAGAAGCATCTTTGAAACTTTGCCACGCAAATTTCCAATTGTCATTCGAATCATGGAAAAAGAAAAGCATTGTCATTCGTATTACGGAAACAGAAGGCTCATTTTAATTTCCCGTACACGTACGTAGTATATGCGGAGTAATATACATAGTGTAGGGAAAGTTATGTAATGCTGCGGAAAATCGATTTCGAGATTTTAACGTAAATACACGTTTTGGGGTCCCCTGATACCGAAAAAGTGGTGTTTTTCAAAACGACCGTCCGTCTTTCTGTCTATCTTCCCGTCCGTCTGTCCGTCAGTCAGTCAATCTGTCTGTCGGTCTGTGAACAACATTAGCGCTTAAACCATACGTGCGATTTCTTCCAAAATTAATAATCCCCGGTCAACCTGCGTCTTCTCCAGGCACCGCGATTTTGAAAAACTCTCTTCAAAATTTGGGGGGTACTTTACATAAAGCCCCCAGGACATTTTCAAAATTTTTCAAAAATGGCTCCAAATTTTTTCTTGAAATTTCTTGTATGAATAGAGTAAAATACATTTAATAAGGTGGCATAGTTCTCATTTTCACAGTTAACTCTGAATTTTCACAAATTTCAAAAGTTTGAATTTTTTTGGCGTCTAGCTACAAGTACAAAATTGAAGATAGATATTATTCTTCCAAATAAAATTTGTTCTCCAAAGTGAGTTCTATCATTAAGGTCATGAACATTTTTTTTAATTATAGTAGTTTCCCCGCAATATTGCGTGCAATATGTTCAATTTTAAAAAATTACAAAAACACGATTTTCTCAAAAACGGCTCCAAATTTTTTCTTCAAACTCTTGATAAGGGTAGTTCCTAATGTCTCCCACGTCGGTAATATTTAGATTAGTGGCGATTTGTTCTCATGATTATATTTATGAGTACATGTGCTTTAAATAATGTCAAGTATGGGTTCTCGAGAATTCAACCGTTTTTTCTGAAAACTTGCTCAAAATTCCGCATTTTCAGAAACACTCAAACGCCTTTTTCTCATAAATGGCTTCAAACTTTTTCTTCAAACTTTTCGAACGGATAGTGCTAATTGCACTCTTTAATATGACGTACTTTTCAATTTGCGGTATTCTTTGTTTCTTCAAAAATTACACAAATGTAGTTCTTATGAAAGATCTCTCACACCTTTAGTATGCACATTACCAGTATTTTGTAAAAACTATTGTATTTGTGAGTGTAAATGCTTCAAGTTAATTCAAATGAAGTTTTTCGAAAAATCAAAACTTCTCTGAGAAAAAGAGCTTCAAATTTCGCATTTTTAGTAGCGCTTAAACGTAATTTTTTGTTAAACGGCTTCAAATTTTTCAAAGAAAATTGCCATTTAGGACGGAGTTTTACTGTTCTTTAATATTCTAAACTTAATATTTTCTCTCTATCGTTAAGAATCCGAAAAATTAAGAAAATGTCAAAAAAATGTACTACTCAAGGAAATAGAGAACTAATTCGGGAAAGTCTGTGCCATTCTGTAGCACCATAGATTTCTCAATATTGGTTTTCTCTAAGGGATCTGAAATTAAGAAAATTAAGATTTGCCTCGCTTATTACATAAATAATTGCAATGCATTTCTATGTCACTCATGAAAATGCATCTCATATGTCACCAAGCCTTAGATTTATAAATTTTCGCTATCAATATCATATCACTATCTTTGTTGTGAAATTATTCAGATAAATTACAATGTTTCATTGTGACGTATCTACTATCTTGCGCAGAAGTAAAATTTAATATTTGTAAAATATTCGATAGCCTATCTGTATTGAGCGAAGCGAATTTTTTCCTAATAAATTGTCATCTGAGGTAATGAACCATATCACATGATTTTCTAGACGTAGGGTATTTTGAAAACACAACCAAGCAACATAGGTCTATTTTCCATTCGTAGCTGAAAAAATATTTTTTGGTAAAACTATACCCATAGAAATCCAATATCAGCGATGGCAATAGAACACGATGACTAAATTCATAACTTAATCGTCCGAAAACAAATACGAAACTCCAGCTTCTAAAATCTAAATACTACTTCTAAAGTCGAATATATTTCTAAAATTAAATGTTGAATTTATGAAATTTGGATAATATATTATACTGCAGTTCGTATTAGTAGGTAAATAATTATTAATAATTGACACAGTTGTAGATTTCCTTTAAAATCGTCTCAGTTTCTGTAGCTGTGTGACGAAGAAAAGCTCAGGCAGTCCGCATTCGCTAGTTGCCGTGAAGGGAATACGTCATGTTCGCCACATGTCGCTCTTGCCTCCAAGCATTTTATCTAGGGCTAGGCAGGGGAAACACCAAAATGCTGAATACATAGCTGACCTCCAAAATGCTAAATACATAATTAACACAAATTTACCATATCTTTCTGTCCTATATTTTATGTGCATTTCTGTTGACTATTTCCTGAAGAAATGTGAAATACTCCCGAACGAAAATTGATAGAAAACGAAATTCTACTAAACACCTCAGAATTTTTCTGGGGACATGTAACAGATCGCAAACATTCTGCAAGCTTCTGTAACACACATTTTATAAATTTGTTCTGTTAAAAACTACCCAGAAAAAATAATAAAACGCAAAGCATTGCAGTGACAAATAGTAGATAAATGTGTTTGTTGATATTCCATGCACCACTGAATCACTAAAATGTATTCATTGGCCAGAGGATAGAGCCATACGCCAAAATTGAGAAATGGAAGTGGATTGTGGGTTGCCTGACTGCAGGGAAATATAGCACGATCAGTCACGCGTATAACGCTTGATATTGCATAAATAATTCAGTATTTGAGCTCCACAAATACTACTTCAATAGCATCTATTAATGACGTATGTTTTCGTATTAATGTATGCAGTATGCATCCGTTTAATTATATCTCTGCGAAAACAATATACATTTTCATTTCATTCTCGTCAACCTTCTCTCTGCAAAAATATCCCCTATGCGCTATCCGCCATTACTCCAACTAATTATCATTAAATTACTGAAAGGAAGCAACTGAAAAAAAGCTGATTACATTACATTTTGAAATATTCTTAAATAATGGACAAAGATATCCCTTGTGTATATTGCAACGAGTCGATATTGTAATTCGTTTTAGAAACGTAGTAGAAAATTGAATTGAATTTTTTTAAATGTTCGAGTAGGTTATATCGGGAACGCGCCCGCCAGCGAGGTTCGTGAAACGGCATGTGCATGCTGCACAGGGTGTATGGGCAAAGGACATGGCGTAAAAAAATACTCTGATTACCCCAGCTGAAGTGGCTCAGGGCATCAACTGATGTCACTGCAGTGCCTCTGACCCGGAGAGCCTAGGGTTCGAGTCGCGACGGTGACAGGATTTTTGACACTCGCTATACAGCTAGGCCGAGTTCAGCCGTCATCTCGAGGAGAAGTCTAGCGCTCCAATCGGTTGTTCTGGTCGGTTTCCCCGTGGTTTATCCTATGTACATCAAGCGAAGGCTGGAGCAGAACCCTATTAAATGAAAGAAGGACCTCGCGCTATCTTACCTTCCTCTTCTTTGTCTTACTCTCCCCTTATCTACTTACTTACTTACCCACCACATACCACACACTTGTATGCACTACACCAGTCGGAGCTTAGATCTTGTCCCGGCTGTGGCGGTGTCCTGCTGATGGGAGATATCTGGATGGGGAAACCCTGCAAACCAACGTGCAGGTTGTCGCCGGATCTCCTCATCCTTCGGAAGAACTTTACATGCTAAGCGTAGGTTTAAGATACAGTGAGTCTTTCTTTCCAACATTACGGAGAGTATTTCTTTGCAATATAATTGTGCTCGTTCCTACTTGTGGTGGGCCCTTTTGCTTCGTAACTTCGCTATGGTTACTACGGTTACGCCACGCGCGAAGCTGATTGTAGCTCCGATTGCGTCACAAAGGGCGTAACATTGGCGCCATCTCTGCACTGGACAAGCGCATGGTCAAATAATGGCTTAATTCCTCTATATAATGATGCCAAAGTAAGGCGCGATAGGAGCACGGTACCAAAGATATTAGCAGTATTAATATTGGATCTGGACGCTAGAAAGTTTTACCAAAGGCTCCCCCCCCCCATCATTTTCATGTCAAAATACCTACTTTATTACTGTATTTTAATACGAAGGTAATCACCTAAATTATGTAATTTGAAAGTGCGAATGATTTGAATTGCGAAAAGTCATTTGAATCGCGAGAGTATATGCGCGCGCGTGTGTATGTGTTATTATTCCTAGTATTAACCAATTTTATTTGCAATCGTAGCAAAGTAATTAAAGCTACAACCATTGTGTTTTCTCTGAAAAATGTTGATTTTTTATTGCTTTGAACCTACGGAACTGAGGCAGCAGAAAATTATGCATTATGTATTCAGTACAAAAAACTATTTAATATAATTTTGCTGATTTCTCATGACATTTTATTTGCATTTGCCCCTGAGATGTTTCCTTGACTTCTGATCATTTACCCTTTTTATTAGGCTCAAGGCAATCATGCGACTCACGTTGCAAAATAGTGAATTCATTGCCATTCTGCTAAGTCAACACATGATCTCAATAATTCCATTGATGCCATTGTTGTGCTTTATTTGAATTTATTGTTCTGTTCTCCGAATAATCGCAATAAAGCAAATTCACATAAATATAAGTGTGTGTGTGGTGTGTGTTCCTAGTATTAACCAATTTTATTTTTAATCAAAGCAAAATAATTTCTGCTACACTCATTCTGTTTTTATTTTTTTAAACATTTAGTTTTTTATCACTTGGTCCTAGGAAACTGATTCAACAGAAAATTGTGCATAATGTATTCAATTAAAAAAACCGGAATAATATACATTGTAAAATAATGAATGCGTTGCCTATATGCTAAGTCAATATATTCATTCTTGCCTCTCACTCTTGGATCACTCGAAACATCATCAACATCGTATTTTGATCCATAGAATTTGCAATAAAATTAATATAAAAATGTCAATATTATTTTTACTTAGTTGTCATGGCTTTCTGTGAGAAATTTTGCGCGTAAGACGAGAGAGCACTCGCTTCGCACTCGTTACGATGTCTTTTCTCTCATAAATTCAAAAATGTAAACGTATGAATCTTGTTAAATGATTGCAGGTAAGCAGTCTCTTACCTGTTTATTCAAACCTACCGAGTACTTGGTGTATCTTCCACAATACCTTGTCACATTTCTTCAACCCAACACGCAAGAAAACAGCACTTTACTCTCCGCGTAACGAGTATTTATACAATACCCCCCCTTGGCGCGCAGAAAGTTTGCAAAACACATTCGTTACGCTCAAGAAGCAATTACGAAATTCTGATCCGGAGTCTCCGTCTCGCACGCGCACCCCTCGCAACAGATCCTCGCCTGCGTTTGCACGTTATTTACTCGGTTAGTTCCCGCCCCGCCCCGCCCCGCCCCGCCCCGCCCCGCCCCGCCCCGCCCCGCCCCGCCCCGCCCCGCCCCGCCCCGCCCCGCCCCGCCCCGCCCCGCCCCGCCCCGCCCTCCCCGCCCAACTCTCTCTGCACTCCTCTGCCTCACTCACGGCACTTCCCCGCCCCTCTGCACCGCTCATCCCCTCCCCGCCCCGTTCCGATACTCCCCTTCTTCCCGCTTGTATCCGCCCCGCCCCCCGGCCCTGCGCGCCCCGCTCCACGTCCCTTTCTTCAACTCTCCTCCGCCCGGCCCGCCTCCTCGCTCCGCTCCGCCCCGTCCCAACCCGCCCCGCTTCACCCACCTCATCTCGCACGTCCCGCCTCGAAGCAACCTTCTCACCCCTTTCACGAGGTCGCTTCCCGCCCCTCTCCCTGCATCAGCGACGACTGACTGCAGCCCTTTCACCCCGGCGGCGTCGCGATCCTCTCCCCTCGATTAATGAAGGGCTCATTATACCAACTTTTAGGGCAGGTCCTTAGACCGGCGGTGAAATACGGCGGGGGGAGAGAGAGAGCGAACCCTGCTTTGAAATTTGCCTCCCTTCGAGATAGTTTTCTGAAGAGGGAAGCAAGCTGAGTCGCACCGCCGCGCCGCCGCCGTTCTGTTTTTCTTCCTGCTCCGGCACGGGGCCACAAGGTGCGCGGCGGAGCGCCGTCAATGCGCGGGGCCTTGACGAAAGCGCTACCTGACGGCTTTGTGCGTCGGTTTCTTTGACGGGGGGGGGAGAAGGGCCTCGAGGGAGACCCAGGGTGCGGTCGCGTCCCCCTGCCTACCGGGAACCACTCGCTCGCCAGAAGGGTTTATGACGAACAAACAGAGATAAACCGCTCCCGTTATTTGTAAAAGTCTCGGAATCCCTACACCCTCGGGGCGGCCGCCCGCGTTAAGTAAATTCTTTTGATATAAATGGCGACGCGGGGCGTGCCAAGAATAAGAATCGTCAGATGTAGGGCGGCAGATAATATTTTGGCAATGAATAGCTCGTGCACTTCCAACTCGGGCGTCGTCTTCCACGGAGTTTCCATAAAACACCGCGGCGAGGCGCTCGCGCGTTCTCGGGCCTTATTTGTCGCCGTCTTTTGTTGAAGAATATCTTTTGGCATGGGCGGTGACGCTTTTAGGAATTTATGACTCGAGTTTGCAGTTCAGATTATGTGTACTTCGGAGTGCATTTGTCATCCGGAAGTTTGTAAGTCGAGGAACTCTTTTTAATTATTTTAAAGAAGCGTCTCTTGCGCCCGTTACGTGCGCCAGTCGCCATCTTGCGAGAGGGCACATACGTCACGGAAACGGAGCGACCGCAAACGCCTCTTCGTTTATCACGCCGCCAGACAGCGCTCGCATTCGGAATTACGGGATTTTGTGGAAATTGTGTGGAAATTATGGCTTGGACTTTGAAGCTCGAAAATTTAGTGACCGATGCACAAAAAGTGTCACTGTTTTTAAGTCCCAATGTCTCATGAATTATTTGAGAATATCCGTGTGACTTAATTCTTAGAAAGTCATGTAAAACTTTCCACAATTTGATCTTCAAAAGTTAGGTTTTCAAGGAAAGAAACCCGCATAAAGTACTAGTTGTTTATGTGATCATTATAAAATTAAAACTCAAAAGTACCTGATGTTTAGTTCAGGATTGTTTGGTAAGTTGAAATTGAAAAATGATCTTGTTACACACAATTTCTCTTCATTAAAGGAAAATTTCGTCGTTGTTCTTAATAATGTACGTTCTTTCACTCATCTATTACTTTCTCTATTTCTGGCGTAATTCATCACTTCGAATGTACTGTTGGAGTGTAACAAATTTCATATTCGTTGGAAATGAATTCATTGGTCCCGATATCGACAATGAGATCGAACAGTTCTTTACCACTTACAGTTCTTCACAGTATTTACAGTACTTTACAGAGCAGTACCAGTAAGCTGCCGATATATTACATTTATCAACAATACTACTATGTACTGAACGAATTCTATTTACGGCGGGAATTTGTTACAACAAAGATCGATAGATAGAAAGAATTTTCGAAATCAATTTATACGCTGTTGCCTTCAATTCGTTGTTCAGTGTGACAGAAAACAACAACGGAATAATATTCCAAAACCAATGTCACTATTAACATCAATGGCTTGTATCGATATATACCATAAGCATTCCACCTTTCCACAAGATCCTCGTACGTCCACACACACACCATAGGAGCGCACACAAACACACGCGCGCACACACACATGCACACATATACGCACGCACGCGCATAACCCCCCCCCCACACACACACACTCGTACGATTACCTCCCATTGAGGAAGGCAGTACCCTCACTGCAATCTGTAGTCCCTTATGATGTAGAATTACTATATTTTACAGTATCTCGCCACGATAATCTCCAGCCACGATTCTTTCTCTCCCGCACGTCCGTTCTCTCTTGCCCCCGCCTCCAGCTCCCTCCACAGGTTGTTATACGAGCTGGGGGTACAGTCAAGCAGAGTAGTAAAGAGCAAATGCACTTTCTACGCATTATTCTACGCCCAGTGATGCATATGACCCGAACGCAATGCGAACGCTGCTCCAATTTATTCTTAGAATTTTATAATTAGTTTTGCAGTGCCTAAACATTAAATGGTCTGCAATGGTGAATGCAAGAATAGTTGCTAAATGTGAAGTTAAGGGCACTATCAAAGGAACGAATATCAAACTCTTGTCCATTTAGGTGCATTGGCCATTGCCCCCCCCCTCCCCCAATATGAGTCCATTCGACAAAATCTAATTTAAGAAAGTTATATTCGCTAAATACGTTTTCCCAATTTCATGACTGTTTACATCTACGCGTAATATGTTGATTTATATACATGTAATATTCTTACAGAACTCTTGGAACTGATATCGAAAGTAGCCGTGAGATTGACACGTTATGAAAGCCTATATCAGAAGAGTATACATAGCAAGAGAAGAGTAACAGAAGGAGATCTTGGAAGTTCATACTACCTTCATTCAATTAATGTGGAAGCCTGTTACATATAATTCATGTGTACGAAATTATTTAGGAATTTATGGCGCTATTTTTTCACATACCGAGAATCTTAATGTATTATACAGAGTCTTCCTACGCTTATACTAAATGCATAATATTTCAAATTGATTTTGTCTTCCAAATTTGCTTTTGTTTTCATATCAAGCTCGGATTTTATCTTTTTTATTTATTTATTTATTTTAAATTTACTTATTTTAACTCGCTCTCTTCTTCTCCTTGCCATTTAGGAGAATACTCTCTTAATAAATATCGTATATTTTCCCCTAGATATAGTTTTAGAAAATAAATTACATTTATAGTTTTGTAAGTTATTAAAATATTGATTTCCGGACGAAAGGCTACAAATGACAAAACATCTCCCATTTCTAAGTGGTTCTTGTATGAGTGCGAGCAAGGCTTGGGTTCACACAAAATTAAAATGGGAAAAACGACCGATATTTTATTCTATGTATTCAAGTGATTTTACATTTCTATCATTTAAATATAAAATGAAAAAATTGAACTGATGATTATGTATTACCCAAAATAATAATATTCACACTTGAAATTGCTATGTTTGGGAAACATTCGGCCAAGAGAATTCAAGAGTAGATGATGTCACACTCAGTTAAATAAAATATCACATCCTGTCGACGATTCGTTTGTGGAGTAAGAACAAGTTTCTTAAAATCTGGTGCACTCGTAAAACCCGATACCGTGCATTCAGATTTAAAACTTCAAACTACATCATTACACGTTTCAGTAAACTACATCGTTTCTTGAAATAAAATACTCGTTCCGAAGCAAATACCATAGGAAACTAGCTAGGCTTGGGCGAGAAAAAGCAGTATCTTCCGGACTGTGTTCAATAAAGTCAAGAAACAACCTACAGACCGCCCAAGATGCTTGAGCCTGTCGTCACGTTTCTAAGTCTCCAAATGGTCTGAAGATATTTCCGGACATTCCAGATGGCTTGTGAGAGAAAATTTCTAGTATCAATTTCAGTGCGTTTCTCCCCATGCCGCCAGCGCCTTTCTTTGAATCATATTACTTCGCTTACCTTAATTGCCGTGTTTGCATTGACATTGTTCAGCCGTTTTCAAAGGAGAATGATGGAATTGCAAATCTAGCTCTCATAGCGATTAATAGTGATGTAGTTGTGAAGTGTAATTGGAAGAGCAAATAGAAGAAAATCCTGCTTGTAACTATTTTTCCCAATAAAACAATCAAACGGAAATCTGCTGCCCCAAACATTTACATGAACTTACTTTTATATAAAATTTAAAATGCCAAAGTTAGATTTTACCTATAATGAATCTATTAATTAATAGAACAGCAAACAGAGCTCCATAAATGCGATTTAAAGAGAAGAAACACAGGCGAAGCCAAAATGTTTTAACAATGGTCCAACGCACGTCTTCTTTAGGTTGGCATGCCGTGCAGTGCGCCGCCGCATCGGAGGTCGGGGCGCCTGTCCCCTCCCGTCCCTGAGGCTCTCGATCGCCGGCTGAGAGTAACGGTTATGACGAGCCGCACCCTCTCCGCTGGCTGTGCGCGCGCTGCTTTATGGGGACCACACACCGCAGAGGCCCGGAGCCGCTCCGGATTGCGGGTCCCGGAAACGCGTCGCGTCGGCTGCCTCCCTCTGCCGCCTCCGCCTCCGCACGCCTCAAAAGAAATCCGATTCCGGGCGTAAGGGAACTCCTGCACACCTGGCGGGGCCGCCACGGCGGGCCGCGACGTGCCGCCGGGCAGTGGCGCGAGGCGGCGCGGCGAAAGCAAAAGGCGGGGAGCGAGACGGGGGAGTGGATAAGTGCTGGGGAGCGGGGGACGGGGTGCGTGAGAGGGGAAGCGAGTAGCGGATAGTGAGCGACAGCGAGCGGCGGGGTGCGAGTGGAGGGTAAGGGGCGTGGTGCGAGTGGCGGTGTGTGAGTGGCGGGGTGCGAGTAGCGTGATGCGAGTGGCGTGGTGCGACTGGCGGTGTGTGAATGCCGGGGTCGGGCTGCGAGTGGTGGGTGCGAGTGGCGATGTGTGAGTGGCGGTGAGTGAGTGACGGGATGCAAGTGGCGGGAGCGAGTGGCGGGGTGCGAGTAACGTGATGCGAGTGGCGTGAGGTGTATTACGGGTTGCGAGAGGCGGGGTGCGAGTGGCGAGTGGCGAGTTGCGAGTGGCGAGTTGCGTGTGGCGAGTGGCGAGTGGCGAGTGGCGAGTGGCGAGTGGCGAGTTGCGAGTGGCATGGTGCGAGTGGCGGGATTGCGAGTGGCGATGGGCGAGAGGCGGGGACATAGTTTTCGCATTAAGATATTATCGACGCTCTTTCTGCAACTGTTGGTGAAACATGAGACGGACTAGTTAGCAGAAAATTCCATAGCGCAACTCACGAGCTGGCTATTTTTCTACGCGGCTTTAGATTAGTCATAGCTAGCTTACTGCAGAAGTTTCGTGCATGTTTAAAGTTGTAATTAATTTGCACACGTGTGCCCTACTTTCCGAGTATTGTTTTTCATTGCTTGAATTGTCAGCACAAACGACTGACCTCGTTGGGATTTCATGTTGCAATATGCATGTGCCATAATTCTTTAGAATATATTACAATTAAAAAAGTGCACTTTAAAGATGTAGGTTATTTTTTAATTAACATTTTCTGTTAATATAATTAGTTGTTACTATTTGTATATTCCTTGAAAACATTTTGGAGACCTATTCACTCAAACAGGAGACATTTAAATGATACATATCACGATACATTCTATGGTCAAAGAACCTAACCAGGAATGGGATTCACTTTACCACTCTCTCATGAAGTAAAGATCATAACTTCAACAATTAAGATGCGCACACGAATAAATAAATGCCGAATACCAATACTACAATAAATACCGAATAAATGCCGAATAACTTGAATATTAAATGTGGATTTTTTTATAAACACATATCGGGATTATTTTTGGGTTGAATTCGATGACCTCTCTGAAAAGGTAATTAAGTCTGTGACAAATCTAAAAACTTCAAGTTTCAACTAGAATCTGCAGGATTCCTGCGACAGAATTTCGAAGGGTATTGAACATGTACCCTTTGGTTTATTTCCTTCTTTGTTGATCAAAATAACTTAAATGCTAATTATCATTATTCTAGAGAATTTCCACGAATAAATAATAATAATAATAATAATAATAATAATAATATTATTATATCGTATATCGAAAAAATACGTCTACTTGTGTAGGATCCTACATTCTGACAACATCGAAAGTGTACATTTAATATGTAAGAAAGATCAGGGCTCGAATGTCTGCCCTAAGCAACCTCCATCAAATGCTTTCAAACGGTGCAGGACTCTCCTGTCAGATACAACAGAATCACGTTTCAATCGCGTGTTGTGCACCCCTGCTAGGGTGCTACCTGAGGCAGGTGCAACCGTCGCTCAGGCATCTGGGCAGAGCCTTTCACAGCCGCCAAATTGAATTTTAAAACGTGTCACAACAGATTTATAGATAAAAGGTAAACACGACGGCGCGGCGCGGCGCGCTACGAGGAGAGCTGGCCCGGAGCGGGATGGGGAGGGACGGAGCGAGGCGGGACGGTGTGGCGGAGGGGTGGATGCTGGGGGGGCGGGGCGGACGAAACGAGACAGGAGAATGGAGTGTGGTTGGGAGCGGGATGCGGAGAGACGGCGGGGAGGTGGGAAGAGGCACGTCGGGACAAAGGGGGGCGGTGTGGGATGGGGCTGAGAGCGGCGGGCTGGGACAGAACGAAGGGAGGACGAGCGGGTAGCAGCGCCGCAGGGCGGAACGATGAGGAGCAGAGAGAGAACGTGGGAGGTGGGGGGGTGGCAGGTGGAGCAGGGAGGGTCGCGTCAGAGAGGGGCGGAGAGGACCGGGATGGGGGAAGGAGAAGTGGGGCGGGGTGGGGCTGGCGGGGCAAAGTGGGTGGGAGCGGAGCGGAACGGGCGTCGCGGGGCAGGGCATGGAGGAGCGGGGCGGTGGGGCGGGGCGGGTGGGAACGGGGGAGCGGAACGGGTGGAGAGGCGAGGCGTGGCGGGGCAGGGCATGGAGGAGCGGGGCGAGAGGGAGGCGGATGGGAGCGTGGCGACGGGGCGGGGCAGGGCGGGTGGGAGCGGGGAGCGGAGCGGGGGAGGGGCGAGGCGTGGCGGGCAATGTTCGGCTGGAGGGTTCTCCGCCCGCTCGCTGGTACGTTCTCTCCTCGCCGCCGCCGCCGCCGCCGCCAGTCTCCTTATCGCCGCCTGGCGTCTTTTCCAGCCCGTTCTCCGCTTCCCGGAGGGGACGCGGTCGAGCGTGAGGTACACTCGCCTCCGCTCAAAAGGCGCCACCCCGCACAATGAACTCCGCCTCAAAACATTCCAACAAAAATGGAGACTGTGAGTCAGTCTGTGCCTCCTGAGTAGCCTACGCTATTAAAACGGTCAGTAATGACTACTTCAAGACGTTTGACTTGACGGTAAATATTCACACTTTTAATATCACGGGTACGTATTAAATGTATATAAACATCTCGATTTTGTTGTGAGTACAAAAGAGGATTCACTATATAAAAATGAAAATTGATAAGTAAAATCATCCAAATAACAGAAAAAAAGTATTCGTTCATTTTCGTACATCTGAAAAACCATCTCAAACTTTGCTCACTTTATTTGTATACGTAAGGAAATTAAAGACATAACTGATGAGAATCTAGTACAAATTACACAGTGTGCAATGATGTCTTTCACGAGTCATCTATTTCGAGGATGATTTTAATATGTGGCCTGATATTTTTGAGTTCTGTTAAAAATATTAATAAAGATTCTTATTGTATTAATAATTATATTAATTATAAGGCCTGCATTTGACAATGAAGGCCTTCAATTTTTGTTTTTCTTTACAATTTACTAAAACTACAGTTAATTCAATGTTTTTAGCTTTTCAACCTTCTCGATGTATACTAGTCGATTATGTGAATACATATTTTCTTTCAAATTATTCCGAATGGTTCAAAAGGAATTCAGTTCAATTTCAGTAGTGTCGAATCATGTAGAAAAAAATGTGAAGGCTTAGTTAACAACAACTGCTTTGATATTTACGCCAACAACATCATTACCTAATTATTTTGTTTGTATGCAATTCATTGAGAGTCGAGTTGTGCAAAATTGCATTGTCGTAAAATAGTCTGCTTAAGGTCCAATTGCGCAGTGTTGATACACTGATGGGACGACATTTTGACGCGTAGTTTATAAATGCATTGCGTCCAGTTGATCAGTTCACACGGAGGTCCGTCGTCCCGTAAGATGCTGTGATTCTGCTGCGCCTGTTCATCTGCTCTTCAGCAGAATCAGTGAGTGCTCTTCCTTCAGTGGTCTGTTTTCAATAGGCTTTCTTGTTATGGGTTCGACACTTCCTCAAATGATCTCGACCGATGAAAATATAGTGCGCCACGAGAAATAATTGAAATTAGGAAACGTCGTACTGCCTTTGCTTCTTTCAAAATTCCTTTTTATAGAAAAACGTTTTGTATTGCATTACGTTATATTATACTACAAATTATTTTGTTACAAGTATTACGTGTAATTTAAAAATGTCTAGTTACTGAACTCCAGATTTTTGCCTTCTTTATTCCTTTTACTGAAAACGCATTTTTTATGTTACTTGTCCAAAACGAGAATTAGGAGTACGATTTGCAAATTCTGCAAATGTATATTTGACTAAGAAGTGCCTATTTGTCTAATAAATGCTTATTTAGTGTAAATATATATCTTACCTGCGTTAACTAACTTCTTGTATAAAGTATAAATAGTCGGTCATCATTTATTAAAAAATTAATTTTACCAAACCTAAGTTTTTTTCGGTTTTACCCACCAGAGTGCTTACAAGTTAAACAAATATCGTCAATTCTGTGTTACGTTTTATGATCAGAAAGCGGGTATTTCGAACTTCGAAAGTCGTGTAGAGTCGGTGAGAGGTAGTAGTGTTTTTTGTACAGTTTAGGCTAGTCAAGCGCGTCATTTAGCGAGTTAAAATTTCTGAGAATCGTTTGTGAGCCTTCGCACAATAATTTTAATCCCGATTTAATGTATTATAAGAGTAATGCAGTTTCACGTACTTTTAGAACTTATTTTCCGACAGCAGTTTACTTTGAAGAATATGGACCAATATTCAGTTATTCATTGTTATATTTATTCACATAACTTTCTTTTCACTAACAACATTTCTGTTATGCAATTCTTATTTAATTGTTAATGAACAATAATAAACTGCTAGTGCCTATTTAAATACCAATTTTAGACATTTGTGTGTCTAATTAAATGCCTGTGTTAGAATTTAAGTGCCTATTTGCCTGCCTATTTTTACAATATTAGTAAAAATCGGCAGGCCTAAAAATAATAACCTAAAAATCCGTAGTTTACTAATTCCCAACATTCTTCACGAACTTTCGAAGATTCGCATCTGCAAAAACGCGCGCCTCGTTGATGCTGTGCGCGGACGCTGCGTCTCGCGAACCAGACGACGCTTCACTGCGTTAAAATGACGCTCGGGTGAACCGGACCTTAGAATGTCATTTACGACGCTGAAATCCTATTGGCTTAATTATTAAGGTCCGTTCTCTTACAGGTGTTTCGTAATTTGGCTCGTGTGCCTTCTTCCTGTTTCTACATTCAGGTTTCGGCTGTTGATTACTTTATTAGTGTTGGGCACTACAAGTGACATTCACCTTCCAGCACGCTCCTCTGGTTTTATTAAGGATAAGAATCTGACGGAAAAAAACGATGACTCATGGAAGACATGGTACCTTGTGATGTTGGAAGTAGTAGTGATTGTCGGAGTGGGGCACAGAATTAGTTTATTACGAAAAAAAATCCTATTTTTTCGTCAGGAATGTATGTAACATCTGTCCATATGATGAGGGTACGAACAAAGCTAAAGAAGAAAAAGGGATAAAACTTCAGCCTCCACTAGTATTTAAATTATTCATTTTTTACTTTTAGTATATTTCTCCAGATCCATTCGATTTCATTATTCGAAACTGAATGTAATGTACAAGTTCTGAAAATTATTATGTTTCTAGTTTAAACATGTATACAAGTTTCTAATTCGTAAGTCGTATTATACTTCGCTCCTTCTGGCATTGAAAATAGAAAATTTTAAATTTTCTGGTTCAATTTCCTGATTCATTAGAGTACACACTTCCTTTAAAATGCTATACAGATGTCATCGATGACGTTATGTAGATAGCATTAGACCTTGTAATGAAGTTCGGTACTACGAACATTTTATCTCTGTTGGTTTTATCTTAAGTTCAAAGCAATATTATTAAGAATACCACATGTGCACAGTGATAAACACGTGACATAAAATCAATACTTTTCACAAATCTTAAACTAATATAAACATTTCGTTGAAACAAAACACTATCTCGTGTGAAAATGAACTAGTGGGAATCCGCGACATACCAAAACTTTCCCTCCTCTTAATGGTATTACTAAAAAATTATTCATATTTTCTAAGAAAGTTCATTTCATGATTTAAATATCTTCTGTAGAATTAGGTTATGCTGAAAACATCGAAGTCACAAGAAACAATATGGTTGAAAAGTGGCTTGGAAAGTTGGGATTTATCTTAAAATTTCGAGCAATAAGAATCCATGCCGAAAATTAGATCTGCGTGGAATATCGCTATAGAAATGTTAGAAAAGTTCATTTTCACTAAACGGAAAAGAGAAAACCCCAAAAACATTTTTTTCATGTCAATTAGCGTTAAGCCTTCGAAGACTAATGAAATGTCTTTGAATCGTCGAAAACTAATGAAATGGAAGTTTACACATCGTAAAACAATACAATCGATATTCATTGTGAAAATATTGTTGAACATATTTCAGAAAATATAATTGAAATGTTTTATATTTACCAAGATCTGGACGTGAATGTTGTAGAGAGCTATGTCAAAGAAATCCTACTGTTTATCTTAAAAACGTATGCACCATAATTATAATAACTGAAATGTTTCATTGAATGTAGACATGCGTTAGCGATTGCTGGGCACTGCGTTGCGACATCTGAAACTCTGCATTTGAAACTACTCAGTCTTCACACTTAAAATATTCGCTTCGACAACTCTAACCTTATACTCACGCATGTTTGCTCTCTGCAGACCAACGACCTCTCGAAGAAGTTTCTGGCAGAACACGAAGTCGCATTGAACAAATGATGACAGGTAATCGTTCATTCAATTAATTTTATAATTTTATTAAAATTTTGTGTTTATACTATAAAATCGATTAAAATTACCTAGCAGTAATACATCTGGGGTCCACTACCTTTCATTTATAGGAAATATCACAAAATTTTGATGAGTAGAATGGTGGCTCAAACTTCCTTATCAACGAATTCCCTTTGGTGTTTTAAGCAAAGAATTTTGAAATGTTATAAACGTCAGTTTTAATGAAAATAGAAACTATACCGTACTTATAAATGCACTTTCTTCTATTCGAGCAAACATTTCCAAGAAAAATTTTTCAGTCGCTTTCCATAAAATTTTGAAAAATTTGGCGAAGCTTCATATAAAGTATTCTCAAAAAATTAAAATATCTTCAGAACGGTACAACTAGATCTTACTACTGACGTATTTACAAGGTTTCAGTTCAGAAGCTTCTAATCGTAAAGAGTTATCTGCGACACATTCATTCATCGGTCATTGCATCCATACAGGCATCCCGATTTCCGGTTCAAAATTGCGTGCATCTGCTCTCCATCTGCACCAACCTTCACCATCTGTGGAATAGAACTAATACACATTAATCCTGACGGGCGTGTGAAGTTACAGATCAAAAGAACTTTAAACACGGATTTTCCGACCGAAATTCGAGATGGTTGAGGTGATTCCAATACTTTTCTTCCCAATACTATAGTATAGAGAGGAAAAGTACTGTAACCCTTTTGATAAAAAAAATCTGGTTAATGATGTCTGACTAGCTCTCATAGCCTTTTTCGTTTTCACAACCAAGCAAACTAATTTTACTTTTACAGCCTAAAAATTACCATTAACAGGTGAAAACAGCATCTTTAATGTCTCATCGATGAGAAAATGTGTCTATTTCTTCAAACTGGGTTGCGTGAAATGTTGCGTAAAAGTGTCCGTCAACCTAGCTTTTAATGTTATTATATGTAACATGCACTCCCCCTGCAAGAAACCTCTGACTGCGGTATTCTGCCAGAGACGCAATGGAATAAACGATGACTCTACCAATGAACGCGTTGAAATCTCTACCGTTCATTTCTCTCTATTTCGCGAACAAGAAGTCCTCATCTCCAACACCGTCAATACCGAAACAAAACTGACGCGGCGAAACGCCGGCGGCTCTGGCGGCGGCGGCGGCGGCAGTGGCGCACATCCAGAACGAGTATGGACACGGCTACAAATGAAAAGCTAACACAGGCCGGGGGCAGGAGGCACGGCGCGCGGCTGGACGAGCAAGCGGCTACGGGGCCGCGTCGGTGAGCGAGGAATATGGACGAGGGGGCGGGGCGGAGCCAGGCGGAGCGGGGAACAGACGGCGGCGTATGGAGTTGGCGGGCGAATGAATAGATGGCCGTACTGACATGTGAACGAGAGTTCAAAGCTATGGGCACGCAGACAAATGAATCGCTGGATGCTCAGGCGCTCGTACAGATAGTTAGAGAGTCAGGTGACGGAATGCTTTAACAGGTAGGCGAGGTGGCGAGCGAAAGATAAGCTGGGGTACATGCAAAAAAAGTATAACGAGTTGGGAGAACAAGCGAGTCAGAACAGTTTCAGGATTATCTGAGAGGGAGGAAATGTTTATCACGAGCAGATTTCACATTCATCACAAATAATAATCATTTTCTTCAGGGAATACCACTAATAATCTTGTTATTTGGCTTTTAAAGTTCATCTCTCCACTTTCAAATTCTTAAATTTTCATTTATTCCCAGACATCGTTTCTAATTAATATTTCTTCCGTCTTGCAGACATATCATTCCAATATCAGCATTTTTCTACTTCTTATTCTTCTTTGTTTACACGACGTATCTTTGTATTCAGTTTTTTAAGCGCTGCATACGACCTTCCAATGAATAAACCTGCACTTCTGGCTTCTTCGAATAGATGTGCTACCTCCTGTTTTGGTGTATACAATCACAGTTTTAATTTCAAACAAACTTGTCAACTCCACGCACCACCTTATTCGTGGATAATTAAGGTATACTTTTCACATGTTTTAGTAATCAAAGTTTTAGTGATCTTAGAATAAAACGTACTCAACACGCAGCAAGAGAGCGCTTGTCCGAGCGTGGACCCCCGCTACACTTGGGTGATCCGCGTCCGAACGAGCCGAGGCAGAAAAGTCGGATGGGCGAACAGGCTGTCGGAGCGGATGGACAATGACACGGAAAGAGAGCGGAGGGGGCGGGCGGGTAGCATGCGCTGCTGTAGCGCGCTACAAGATTCACGACCTGGCGCGAACGCGCGTGTCTGCCAGCGCGCGCGCCCTCGCGCCCCCGCCCCCACCCCCGCCCTCACCCCCCGCCGCCGCGTCCCGCCCCGCGCTGCCAATAATAGAAAAGTTCGCCTGCCGGCTCCCGCCGAACATGGAGCACACTACTTGTTTCGTTCGGCGCCGACAGGCACGTCCCGACACCCGCCCACGACGCCCTCCATTATTGCCGCCCCCGTCCCCCAGGCCGTGGATTGGGTCCGCGCACACTCGTTCAATGCAGGCGACGACTGATAGCGCTCCGTTGTTCGAGTTTGTTTCAATGATCTAGAATATTTCGTCGCGTTTTATTTTAGATGTAACATACCCGATGCGGAGTCAGATGTTCGATGATTCGGGTCTCAAGAAAATGTGCTAATATAATCTTTCCCCACACGTCATATACTGTTTTTACTGTTTTTTACCAAATAAATAAATTCGAAATTATCTTAGAGATTGCGGTAAATGTCTTTTTCTGTAAGATATTTTACTTAATTTGCGAAAATTACAGGTTATTGTGAAGGGGGATTCTATTTGTTGCAATAATCACGTACATTTCTTCTTGTTTTTATGGTAGCGGGAGTATGACAACCGAATTCTAATTATTTGTCCTATGAAACGGAGGCGTTTTAGAAATAGTAATGAACACCTTTTATTGTATTCGCAGGCCGTTGCGAAGAGTGCCAAAAATTATTGTCAGATTATTACATCGCGAAAATTAATAATTTGCTGAATAATGAGGTTTCGTGAAGGTAAGGTATTTTACCATGCTGCGTCTAGTACAAAAGCAAAATTTATATGAAAGGATGTAGATGTTGATATATTTCTACAAATTTGTTTCATTCCTACTGTTAGACATTAGGTCATTGTGCACATCTGATTTGGTTTACCAAAACATTCTAGAATTTTGTGGACTCTTTTACCCTATGATCCTGTAGTGGTATTGCAATGTATACCTTTACTTCATCCGCATCAATATCAAGAACATGATTCTTCTGCATAGCATGTAATTTGCTTATCTCATATCTCATTTATTATACCCTCATTACAGAAGTTCAAAACATTGAGTTGGTATGAGCTCATATTTTCAAATATTTTCAACTTTGTCACCAAATCCTGAACGTGAAACAAAAAGACATTCATCATCGCACCATTTCTGAATACAACTTTTATTTGAATATTTCATTTTCTTACTAAAGAGCAAGAATTCTGTTTTTTCATTGAGAGAACTGTTTGATTTGGTTCATCAGGTGCTAAGGTCAGATTTACTTCTACTCTCGATCGCAACATCATATCTGGAACATGATTCACTTCAGGAGTATTCTCGTCCCCACTTTCTTCGTCCGTAAGATGTCCATCTTCAGAAGGGAAAATTGTAATGACATCTATCAACTCATCATTTTTTTCCTCCAAGCATCCCAGTATTACGTGCAAAGTCAAGTTATAAATTAAAAGGAATGATTTTAATACGATAATCTTTCAGTAAATACAAACTCATGTTCGTAACTTCAGAAGCACGTAAATGTACGAGAACGGGAATGCATGTGTCCAATGACGCTTGGTGTTTCTGACGTAACCCGTCACACAAATCCAGTAAATTCAAGAAATTGATAAAATGAATTGCTTAGTTGATATTTCATAGAGACAGAAGTGAAAAACCGCAAAATATTACCTTTCTTTATGATTTTTCTTCGCCAAAAATAATTCTCTCGCACAAAATCACTTTCCGATGGAACTGCTTCCACGATACTGATAATTTAATTGCTCTACGGAAAGCGAGGAAGAATAAAATGGTCTTTCCTCATTCTCTGAACCGTATTTAACGGAAACCTCAGTTAAAGCATTGAGTGAACAAAAGGAAAGCGAAATATTATGCTTCACCTGCAGAGGACTTTGGGCGTTCATGGGTTAAAGCATAGCATTCCTAGACACGGCCATGGTTAAAGTTAATAGCACATCAGTTGAATTAATATGTGAAGAAAACTTAAATCGTGAATATTCTTGGGGTGAAAACGAAGTTCAAAAATCGTTATTTTTACCGTTTTTATTATAATTCAAAGAATTTCTTCATTCTTTTTTTTTAAATCCCTAATACTACATCTGAATTCGTGGGAACTTCACATTCAAGTACACAAATATCAACGTTTCCGTTCAGAGAAATAATTCCACACCGAAATACGTTTAAATCCTCTTGACATCCTCGCTCGCCGAAACCGAGAAAACGTTGAAAGTCGTTTAGCATGATAAAACGCTGAGTTCGAAGCAATTGTACCTTTCGCCCTCTAAGACCCTCAACCGATCCAGTTCAATTCACTGCACAAATCGCCGAACGCCAACCGAAGCGTGACGTGTCCTGGCGCAAACAGAGTACTTTGATCAGCAGCTCATTCAGCGAGCAGGCCCGGCCCCCGGCGGTTGAATGGCCCGCTAAAAAACGCCTCAGGTGTGTCCGAAGAAGCGTAACAGAAAATAGCCGGATTGTCGCGCTTGTCTCCGCGAAGACCCTGGGGTGAGACCGGAGAAAAGGAGTGTCTCCGTTCCCGCAGGCATTCAACTGCTGCGACCGCTGTTTGGGGAAGGGAGAAGGGGGACGGCGCGGGATGAGGGGCAGGAAAATGAACGCGTTCGGGATTGTCTCCTATTCTCCGTCGGGGAAGTCACAACCCACGTGTACTCGGAAGGGCGGCGCGGCGCGGCGCGCGGGTTGGAGGCGAAGGGCGTTTGAATAGCCCCAAGAGTTCCTCCGGCGGAGGGGTCAGTGTCGTTTTGTGTGAGGGGCGGCGACGGCGGCGGGCCAGGCAACAAGAGACAAGGGCTCCCCTTCCGCCCCCATTTCTCCTCCCCCCCCCCTACACACCTCTCTCGACAGGCCGACGAGGGAGGACAGGAATTGGGCGTCGTTAGCTGAAGGGTATTATTAGCGCTACACCTCGGCCGCCAAGGGCCCCTGCGCGAGGGCTGCTGCAGGGCTCGTTACGCTCGGGGATGGGGCGGGGCAGGGCGGCGAGGGCTCTCGCCCTTGCCCGGCCCTGCCTCCGGCCACTGGCCTCTCGCCCGGAAGCGTCCGATAAGCGACGACTAGGGGTGCGGAAGCCCCTACGACTACCACCTAAAAATGAGAAAATATGCAGGCGATTATGATCGGTGTTTATAATCAGAGGCGGGTCCAAGGGGGGGGGGGCATGCGAGCCATGGTCCCCAAAAGGGTTAGAGTTTTCTTTTGTTACCTTCTTTTATTTGGCAAAATTGATTTAAATATTTATGTTAAAATTATGTAATTATTTAATAAATAATATTGTATAGTACATATATACACTTAAAAATAATATACAGTATAACAAATATGTTTATTATTTAGCAGAAATCGATGATGGCCCTCAAAAATGATCGGCTGGATCCACCCCTGGTCATAATAATATTATAAAAACAGATAGTACGAGTTTTTACTGATAAAATCCATGGAATTTTTCGAACTATGAAACATTACGTTTCACTGGCAAATCTTAGAAGTTGGAGTGTTTAATGATTCACAATAAGTAAGATAAAGAGTACGAAGATAACAATTCGAAGAATCTTCTCCAGCTCTGTCGTGCTCGCTTTTGTATTTCCATTTCTCTTTTCGTTTAAATGCGAAAGTGGATACGATAGAGCTCTGCAACAGCCCTTGCGGAAATTCTACGCTGTTACTTTTAGGTCTTGAAACTCAAAACAAGTCTGTACAATGATTTTCGAGAAAATATGCTTCTAAAATATCATGAAAAATATTTCGCCTACGAAGTAAAATTATCATTAAAATTATAAAATAATGTATGAATAAAAAGAGGCAAAATTACAAATTTATACTGCGATTTTCGTAACAGCGTCCCTGACAGAAATCAGATGTTCACGGTTTCATCCAATAGGGAGCTTGAATGTCACCATAGTGACGTCACTGTCGCGAAATATAAGCTGCCGATTGGATGGCACCGAAACAGCTGATTTCTGATAGGGACGCTGTTACGAAAATCGCAGTATATATTGTGAGTTTTTAAAAAAATATGTTAATATACTGCAATATAGGGATTTATTTGTTCAATAAAACCGCTTCACTTCCATTGGAATGCCAAGCATCATGTTAATATCACTTTGAAACATTAAATTACACTGAGATAAAAATGACAAATCATAAGAATCCACCCCTCATTTGTATAGGAGCTTATTACGAAAATAGTGGAGAATTGAAAAATGAGTTTCCCTGAAGAAATTTCTGTAGTCATAAATGATGCGATAATCGGACAAGTTTCACGTTTTATATTATCAGAATGTGATATACGATTTCGAAGGGATAAGGGGAAAGATAAAGAATTTTTATCTTTTGGGAACTATTCGCAACATTTTCTACGAGTAAGGAAACCACCACAGGAATGTTATAGACATTATGAAACGATGATGTAATGATGGGTATTAATACACCAGTGTGATATTAGGATACGAGCGAGGAACGAGTGAGTAAACTTCACACGAGTGTGTTGATACCCATTACATCGAGTTTCATACGACTCGATTTCATCGAGTTTTCTACGACTTATAACTTTTTTAAGTAAAACTTTACATCGAATCGTTTCAACGCAGTTGACATGCAGGATTCAGTCAAGGCCACCTACCGGACACTTCCCTATGGTACACCAGACCCTGCCCGCCGCAGATGGCTCAGGTTTTCCACTGCGCTAGTCAAATAGGATCAACGTGAAATGACGATCCAATTTATTTTAAATAATATTCCATGTAAAAATTACTAATAATAAAAAAATTAAAACTGTCTAGCATAATATATTATTAAATGCAAATTTAAAGTACACAATCGAACGAAACATTTACTACAACGATTCTCAATTATTAATTGTCAATACTTAGTTTGTAAACTTCTCCCTGATAGGTCAAGAAACTGTATCATAAACAAATCTGTATCGTAATGGGTATCATTGCGGCCGCAACGGGTGGCATCCATCAAATGACAATTATACAATGGGAGTAGAAAAATGAAATTTTATAGTTATTGCTATCTCCCGTTTTGTCTACGGATTTGAAAATTCAATATCAACTCAAGAGGATACAAGTAGAATTCAAGTTGTAGAAATTAGATTCTTGACATACGTAGACGTTGCGATACATCGCCACAAATGTACCTCTCTTCCGCTGGCACTACAACATTTCGTTACCACAAAAACACATATGCCACCATTTAGAATTATTTAATTGCTAATTAATTACGCAAATATTAATTTTTTTGCTCTTCACATTTCCGAGTAATTAAGTGTGAGCTGGCGGAATATTCAGCTGGCACACCACTTTCGGTTACCACAAAAACAAATATGCCATCTGGTAGAACGATTTAATTGCTAATTAATTACGCAAAAATTAATTTTATTGCTCTTCAAACTTCCGAGTAATCAATGATAAACTGGACTTGAAGTGTTCAGCTGGCACACCACATTCGGTTACCAGGAAAACCAATATGCCACCATTTAGAACTATTTAATTGCTAATTAATTACGCAAAAATTAAATTTTTTGCTCTTCACACTTCCGAGTAATTAAGTGTGAGCTGGTGGAATATTCAGCTGGCACACCACTTTCGGTTACCACAAAAACAAATATGCCATCTTGTAGAACGATTTAATTGCTAATTAATTACGCAAAAATTAATTTTATTGCTCTTCAAACTTCCGAGTAATTAATGGTGAGCTACCGTGCACGCTCTCCTGCCAGTCGGTTGCCCGGCCTGCTTGCGGGCCGGCCGACGTCAGACCGCCCGGCCGCCGGGAGCTGTGCGCGGCAAATTTAAATGAAATACACGCATTGGCCGAGAGCTGCCTTCGATATAGCACTGTTTGATGAACAAATCAAAAGAGACTAATGAAAATTATGCCAATACTTTGTTATGTTCATAAAAGTTCTCCATGATATTTAATTTTCATCACGGAATTACCATATGCGCGTATTATACTCTTATGTTGGTAAAGCCTTGATTTTAAATACTACGTTAGACACCTCTGGCATCAGGTTACTAGCTGAAATGAAGTTTATTATAGGCTCAAAACAAGCAAGTATTTGTTCACTTGATTGTGTTCATTCACTGCTCAAGATTTGAATGGACCTTGCTAGTTTTAAATCAGTAATTTGACGACTGCAACCGCCCGTGAGAAGCGGGTTTGTTATGACTGTGGTATCTAACGGGTGGTGATATACAGTCAAACGATACATATAAATATAAGGGCCTAAAGGAGAAGGCGCACTAACAAAAGAAGTGATGCTTTATGAGGCCGAAGAGATGTTTGTATGGAACTACGTCATAGGTTTATGTTAAATATTTATGGAATAAATATTTAAATACTGCAAATAATACAATACAATGCACTACTAAATATAAAACAAGGCATTTGTTGTGCTGCTTTTATATCTATTTTACTGGTATATATGGTACTATAGAAATACATCTTTCTGGAACAACTTAATTATTACACCCAAATTAAAATAATATATTATGGAGAAAGGTCGTGAAAATTATAGGCAATGTCTTGCGAAACCCAAATTCTGTTATAAATTGCTAACTGATATAATCTTTTCTTTTTCCTCCTCTTCTTATTCTTGTGTCGTAGTATGGAATAGGAGTAGTAGTATGGAAATGTCTCGGTTTGCAGTTGCCTATAGCAACTGTGGTGGTAGATAGCAGGGCGTGGCGTAGGAGTCGTGGCGTGTTGTGGTATGGCGGAGGTGGCTTAGCGTGGCATGGAGTGATGTGCTCAAATGATGCAGGACGCGGCATGACGATGCAGAGCAGAGCAGAGCAAGGCAGAGCAAGGCAGGGGAAAGAACAGCGAGGAGCTGGACAGAACGGGGCAGAGTGAAATGGGTCATCATGGGAAGGGTCAAAGGGAAGGCAATGTCAGGAAGGAACAAGGCACGGCAGGACGGGGATTCAATAAACCTACAATTCCATTTTCTATCTAATAGATGAGTATGATAAATAAACAGGGTAACACATGGTACTTCAGCTAAAGATTAAGATAAAGCCCCTCTGGCTACTAAAACCGCAAGGCAACGTGATATTGAGCAGTTTCTCTAAGAAGGGACCAGTTTAACAGGTAGGGAAACGAATGTCACGTAGAGCGATAGCATTGCAAGAGATGGTGACGAAAACCATTTACTAAAGAGCTCACTAAACGAACACATTAACGAATTGAGTACGTGGACATAATCCGCAGTTAAATTGCCAGCAGTCGCTGTCAAAGCGGTGCCTTCTTATAAGAATATCTCTGTACAAGGCCTCCCGCCTCCCTAGGGCTCTCGTGAAAGAGAAACACGCAATGAACATTACCTGGTAGACCGTCACCACCCGCGGTGCACGCACACCGCCGCGGACACGTGCTCCAGCGCCGGCAAGTGCTGGGCGTCGCACGCGGCGGACAGCACCACGCGCAAGGCGGCGGGGGAGGGCGGAGGCGGCGGCGCGTCGAGCCACGTTGCCCGACGCCCCGGCGGCGTCGCGCGCTCCTCGACCGAGGGCTGCAGCTCGCGCTCGGCGGCGTCCCCCTCCACCCAGTGATGGCAAAACATCCATACATCACCAAAAGATTTTCGATGCCGATAAAAATATCAACAAAAACTTCCGTGTGTAAAGTATCGATGTTTTAAATATGATGAAACATTTCGAAGTAAAATGTCCTGGTTCTAATGTGATACATAACGTCAGTATTGGTTTAAAATATGGCTTAGTGATGGCAAAGTTTCGCAAAACATCGATACATCACCAAAAGGTTTTCGATACCGGTGAAAACATCGACAAAAACTTCCGTGTGTAAAGTATCGATGTTTTAAATATGATGAAATATTTCGAAGTAAAATGTCCTGGTTCTAATGTGATACATAACGTCAGTATTAGTTTAAAGTATGACTTAGTGATGGCAAAGTTTCGCAAAACATCGTTTCATCACCAAAAGGTTTTCGATGCTGATAAAAACATCGACGAAAACTTCGATGTTTAAAGTTTGAAATCGTATTTTACTTCCTGAATAGAAATAGTTTGCATATTTTTTCAGAAAAGCGCATTTTCTGCCCATTCTTTTGTGCAAGCCAAAAACGCGAATTTTCGTCGATCCATGTCCATGTTTCGTCGTCCATGTCGTCGATCCAATCCGTTTTTGGAACACAGTGTTGGTTTTCCAGGAATTGGCGAAAAACTGAATCGGGCAATTTTGGTCATTTTTTTAAAAATGCGTTTGGAGGCTCATTTCTTGTCCAAATGCGGTAAATAATGGAATTTTTGAACTCTATATTAAAGTATTCATGTTTTAAATATGATGAAACATTTCGAAGTAAAATGTCCTGGTTCTAATGTGATATATAACGTCAATATTAGTTTAAAGTAGTATATTCTGCCTTAAATTTCACTGTCAACTTAATTTTCTAATCAATGTTCTATGTAGTCAGGCTCAAATTGCAGTCTAACGATATTATCCCATAAAAAATTATTTAAAAAAAACTTAACATCTCTAGAGTAAGATTGCGAATAGCAATCTTTGGTTGTTGATTGCGAGCAATCCACAAATAAAATACGTCTTCTTGTCAAGTGTTTTTAATGTGTCATAACTTTCCATTATTATGTGTTTTATCTCTTTTTTTTGGTACCGTTTTTGATCATGTTTTGTTACCTTTGCATTTAAGAGCTTACACCATATGTATTTTGTTCATATGTATTGTATGTAATTTGAATAGTACAGTTTTTCTCGTAAATTGAAGTTACAGGTCACAAAATGCGATGGCAATTACACTTTTGACACCTGGATATCACCAATAATGTAGGGGAAAATGCAATTTTTTTAAATACTTCTAAAATTGAAGAAAATTAATAAAATAAGAAAATAATTTATGTAGTAAAAACAGCAAAATATGTAAAATATGTAATACAGTACTAAATATGTAAAAATATATAACGAAAAAATTAGATATTGTGTTAGGAGGGCGATAATTTGCCAAGATTACAATTGTGAGAACGGTAAGTAGGAAGACAAAAAAAAATGTAAATACATAAAAATCCGGTTCTAGCCCTACCTTCACCGCCACCGCCGCTAGCGGTGGCCGCCAGCAGCGCGCGCGCTCGAGCAACGGCACATCCACGAAGCACTCCACCCGTTGAGGCTCCCCGCACCCTGCTCGCGGCAGCAGGTAGACGGTGTTCTCGTGGGGGCAGGCGCGAGGCACACTCCAACAGCAGGTGCGCCATGGCGACCGGCAGCCGCGCACAGGGTTCGCCCAGCCACTCGTCGCGCGTAGGGATCGCGGCGTGTTGCGGTGTGGCGCAGGGCGGCTGAGAGGGGCGTGGCCAAGCGAGGCAGGGCCGAGAGTCGGCATCCAGGGCGACCGCTCAAACCAGCAAAATTTGTTCAGCAACTGCCTTTCTTTTTTGGCTCAAGTTTCTTTTCCAATTCTGTAGGACATGAATCGTCTGCTTACAGATCGGTATTTCCGTATTCTATTATTACTAGCAGTGTAAGCTGTATGGTAGAAGTGTTTTGCTGAATTTGGTACTACACGAGGCAGATGATAAATCCAGAAGGCTCCAATCGCCCGAATTCCTCCATTCTCAACATAATTTTTTGGAAATTGCCCGATTTGTTTCAATGGTATCACACTCTAGCTCGCCGAGGTGACTGTGGTTCTAACGTGGTTGCGGTAGGTTAAGAAACGTACTTCGGCTGATTGAAACAACTTTCATGTGCATGGTTGGTAGAAGGAACCTGAATACGAAATACGTGCTTGAGGCGTATATTGTGTTCGCATATACACGTAAGGACATGAGGGAACCTTCAATGGTAATTATGGAGGATGTGAACTTCTCGATGCTCATGCTAATTGTAAATCCAGTTTCACAGGGCAAATGGAGCTTTTGACCCCCTCTTTCAGTCATGGTGCTACTGTGTTTAACCGGTTGCAAGGGTAAACAGATTGCGTGAGGGTTGCCACAAAATGGAAGTTATGAAGTGCTTAATCGCTTAGAAAAAGTGGAGTATGGGGAGAATGTTACTGTTAAGGTCGGTGTATTGCTGATGCGGCTTTACCCAGTTGTGCTTTCCCCTCTGATGCTGGAGACACACTCATGGAGGCCTTCGAACGGTTGCTTCCTTTCAGGGCATGGGCTTCTAACTCACGTTCCTTCCAGTTGGAATCGAGACTTTCTGACACGAATGTGTCGTGATGACATCAGGAGTTTGGTAGTACTGGATTTGTTAGTCTGAGACTTTTAGCACATTTGTAAAGTCTTCACCTCATTCGAGTCACGTGACTGATGTTGAAACTGTATCGGCGAAGCTTACGTGTAAAGTACAACCTACGCTTCCCTTGATAGCGCCAGGTTGTTAGGTTAACTTTACATCAATCTGTTAATAATACACAGCTAGTATAAATCTGGGATGATCTGTAACGTCTTGTCTCTGCGTTTAATGACTTTTCCTTAGTTTTAATGCATGAAGTGTGCCGACATTACTTAAAACCCTTTAGAACTCTGAGATCGTGATTCCTAGTGCCAGATTCAAGGTCAAGACGACACAAATGTGCTGAAACTCCCTAATAGCTGTTTTAACGCAAACAGGAATGTTCCACTTACATTACACTGCGGGTCCTTCAAGCCAGCGCTCAGTCCAGTCTTCGTGGGAAGGCTCGGGCTGGCGGCAAGCGGCAAGTGGCGGCGTGGGTTGTTTGGGCCGCCCGGTCGCCAGCCCCGTTAGGTCCGGCCGGTCGTTCCCGCACGCAGTCCCCGGCGTTCTAGATCCTGTCGGCATCCCTTCGCAAGTCCAGGGCAACACTGCGAGCGGACCGCCGAGAAATGCCGCTGGCGTCCAGGCGCTGCTCGGCCGGGGAGAGCACCCGAGGGCGCCGCCCCGCTGCGCACCCTGTCGGAAGAGAAAGCGAGCGACCCCCCTTCAGCGGCCATGTGGCGCGCTGATGCGAGCTCTGCTTCGCGCTGCGCCGTCCCGTGTTGGGAGGGTGACGGGGTGCCGGCAAAGTTGGCGATGCATTTTCTGAAGGCGGCTCCACACATTCGCTATTCGGCGAACAGCGAGCAACCGCTCACCGAATCCCGAGTAGTGTGGATGGGGCGCTTGCTATTTGCCGAGTGACGAACATTCGGCGCTCGCCCTACCCGTCGCGTGTCGGTCTTTCGGACACATCAAAGGGAGCTAATATTCGCCGAACACATCAGCTGGTCGGCATCAGGCGAGCAGTAGTTCGCTGCTCGGTTAATACCGAATGTGTGGAGCCACCTTGAGGATACGAGGTGGAGCTGTGCCGACTGCGTGCGTACGAGGCGGAGAGTGCCTACTTCCGGTCATTTTGCCCTGTCGAGGGTGGCTTTGCCAAGGAAAATAATTACAAGGTAAGTCCAGTCAAAGCTTGAGAAACTGAACGCCAACACTGAAAATGAATAGAGGAAGTTTAAAGAGTGAAGTTACTTACCCAATATCCATTTTTTACTAACAGAATCGTGCACTATTTTAACTGCACATGCACATTTAATATCACTCGATATTTGGAGTAAATGGTAACAAACGACATGTTGCGTCTCCGTGGTTTCGTGATAGCTCCAACAATTTCTCCGTGTCTATTATTTCCGAACTTAACGTATTGTTTTACGCTTAATCCGAGGCTACCGCAGTAACTGGTTAGAACATTTCACGATGATGCGAAAAATTAGATTGATCAAGGCAGGAATCAATTTCACGCCAATTGAATGCCGATATTTGGGAAGAGCGATGAAGAGATGAAATATATCAAGAGTCGGAATAACGCAAGAGGACTTATGAATTGTGAAGTTAATGATGACGGTACTGTTTGTCAAAAAACGAAATATTGCGACTGGTATTTGGTATTTTATAACTGCTCTCGAGAACCATCCCCAGGATGAAAGAAATTCGAACCAGGTAGATTACCGACAGTGTGAAGAGTTTCCCTCGTTCAATGCAAAACTAATTAACGAATGAAATATAATTGCAATTGGAATATTATATTTCAAGCGACAAGTGACGACGTATTCATAAAAAATAATTCGTATGTAGATGTTACTTTGCGTGATGAAAATATTGAAATCTACTTTTCTATTCTGCGTAAATCTGCATGGTGAGTGCGTCAGCGAGCATACGCAATGAAAAAAAAGCGACGTTGTGTACATAACTCTAGAATTGATTGTGTCCAAATTTCTAACTTTTGATCACAATGTCCTCATGATAATAGTAGTGGTAATGATGATGATGACCACATAACAATTATAAAATTATTGAAATGATAAAAATAATATTAATATTATTTCTCTTTCGCATTGCTTTGATTAAATGTGAGGCATCTTATTAGTTTTGGGGAAATATGTACATATAAACATTGTTTTTTGCCTTCCAAATTAAGACTGAAAATTGTAGGCTTCGGCTAAACAACCAAGATATTAAGAGTGAATCGTAAAAAATAATTTGTATTTTCACAAACATACCACTAATCCACGCTTGTTTGTAGGAAAGCCGACGAAAAATTGCAGAATTTTCATTCTCCTAAATTATCCAATCTTTTAAGCTTAAGGTTTGATCGTACACTCACTTCTTCCCAAAGAGAAGAAAAGAACACAAATGACGCAGTATCTCTTACGCACGACGACAAATAAATACGAGGCAATAAACATTTGTAACAAGAATGAGAATGAGAAAGAACCAGCGTCTAATGTATAAATCAGCCTCCACTTCCCGCCGACCGTTCGTGGGCTCCTTCATCTCCATTCCTTGGCCTCCTGGAAGCACTCGGTGTACAATGGGCCAAACATTATCTACGTTTGGCCGAAACCAAGTAGTGTAAAGAGAAAATAGATTTTATTTGTTTACTGACGAAACAGTTAAAATCAATGTATGAAATGTATAAAATATCAATGTATCAAATGTATAAAATCAAATATATCAATGTATAAAATCAATGTATGTTGTAATCAATCAATCAACATTCTGTGCACGTTTTCTTGAGCTCGGGAATGATGTTAAATTTCATGACGTATTTTCAAAAATCGCCGGCGATTCAGTTGGTGTTGATGACGCTCGATGTGACATGCTGTGCAAGACTGTATTAGATCACTGTATCTACAAAAACATTAATTCAAATACCTTCACAATATTAAATTTTCAAAATATGGAAACGCAAACACAGTTTTGCTATTGTTTTTACGCGTTGTCGTAATAGTACAGTAGCCATTGCCGGTGCTTAAATATTATTCTATTTAAAGATTGAGTTATAATGTGGCTAAACATTAATGTTTAACGATCAAAACACTGCGCACAAGCGAATAAAATTAATTTAATATAATGAAAAGTATCACCAGCACCAACAGTGATATGTGACTTCACAGGGCAGAATTGTGAGCTGAAAACTACGTTTTGGGCACAGTTTTCAGCTCTTTTGCATGGCAGCATTATCTTTTCTATGTAGTTTTTAACTGGATATTATATGAAAATTATTTTCTTTTCTACATCGTTCCAATAATATTACACACATTTATAATATCAATTTATAATCGCTTTTTGCCACAGGAAATGGACCGTGTACAAGTGTAGTGAACATCCGCTTGTGGCCAGACCACCGTGCAGCTGCGCGGGGGCGTATGATGAAAAGGCGCCTTCTTTGAATAAGCCAGCAGTTAGTCAAGGAGCCCCGCTCCACGGCGCCTTCAGCCCCGCCCCCGCCGCCACCAAGCCCGCTCCAACCCCACCGCTGCCACGACCGCCCCCACCCCCCACTGCCACTGCCACCGATCAGAACCCCACCCCCACCTCCACCCCCTGCCGTAGCCATCGGCTGTGTCCCCACCACTTCACTGCCCCACCCTCGCCTGCAACCACCTCTCACCCCCACCTCTGCCATTGCCCCGTCCACGTTTCCGCTTCCACCTCCCCTTAACCCTATTTCCCATCCATTCCCACCTCAGTCTCGCCCATCGTCACCGCCTTCGCCGTCGCCGAGGTTCTGCTCCTCGCCGCCCGACGCCCCGCGCATATAAACGACCGTTTTCAGCAATTTCCTTCCTTTTAATTCGGCCTCCCCGGGGACGTCGGCCAGCACAGCGGCCCGCGGTCGGCGCTCGCTTAGCTTCCGTTTTGCGTTTGAGCTTTCGTCGCTCGTCGCCCAAACAGCGATATTAATGTTTCGACTTGCAGTTTTGTTTACTACTATTCGGTTTGGGGGATGCTACTCGTAGATGTGACTGCGCAGGCAAGATTCTAGGGCCATTCGTGTTTGCGGCAGACTTGTCTCGTATTAGATACATGAAGAATCCTCACAACTTTTAATAATTTACATTTTAGTTCAATTAAAGAATACACAATTTTAAAGTTCCAAGCATTTTTTTAAATTCGAAAATTACTGAAGAAAGAGTTCGATAATCCCTGAATTCTGGACTTATGAATTAATATTTCTTTGTATATAATAGAATTATGGATAGAAATATTTCATTTGACAATTTGATTTATACGACTCGACATTTTTGATCTTAGCACTAAATTCTTCATTATTATCATTTATTTACTGAAAGACACTAGACCTACATTATAAAACAATTATCTTAAAAATATATTTAATAATTACAAATTATTAACTGGATGCCTTTTACATCTGTTTTTTTTGTGAGATTTAGAGTTCCGTAGATAAACTGTAACATAAATGTTGTTCTGTTGAGAGGACATAAAAGAAATGAAGTTTTGAATAATGTGAAAGTAAGGGAAATGGTCACTTTATGAAAAACTACAGATATCAACTCTTGAAGTCTGTCCTTCAAAGAAAGCTACCTGTCAAGAATATGGGCTGGAAATGAACGTTTTGGTTGAACAACTTCACAACCTGACCTAAGTTGACATCGGTGTCAAGTACAGAGTTATTCTGTACTGACAGATACTATAGAAAACACAGCCAAGATTCACACAGCTGGAACGTATGTAACGGTTCACAAGAAGAAGAAATACGCTTGAATACCGACCGTCGGGAGGGTATCTTCGAATCAACAGTCAGTAGATCAAATAGTCCCAGTCTGAAGTAAAATCTCGCGTGTATCACGATATCAGGGGCAAGAAGTTATCAAATATCATGTATTTATGAAGTATTCCAGAAAAATATATTTTCAGAAAGTCTAGAACGAAAACTGGGGGAATAAAATAAAAATATCAAATGTTGACACCCAAATATTCACACCCCCTTAAAGGATCTCGTGTGATATGTGGTAAAGCCCACATCCTCGGGAGAATGAAGCATCCAGAGCCTGACACTCTATCTTTCCACATGCCCCCTCCAAGAATGCGTCGCCTGGATACATCTGGGGCCCTCTACTCGCACCCTCATCTTCACACCACACGGCGCTGGCCCGCCTCGACTTTCCTCCTTGCACCCTTAAGGAAGGGATAGCAAACACGGCAGCCACTCCCACACACGATGAAATGGAGCCGCTCCCGCTTTATAAGCGCCACATGAGGACTCTGAAATGACGCTCCCTCTGGCCCGATCTTTAACCACACTGAAACTCGCCCTAGAAAAGCCTTTAAAAATCTCAATATTTTTCAACTCTGCCAGTAGAGACTTCCATATTAATAAATCTATCGAAATGCCAAGCAATCTTCGGAGATGAGAACATCTACAGCACAGTCCCAACCCACCCCAACCCCTGCTAATAGCCATCCATTCCCTAGCAGCTTAATATTCGCTATTTTCGCAGAACCTCCCGCATACACATTTGGTCTCAACACATTAACCAAGCCAAGCCATTACGGCACTACATCGAATGCCCTTCATCCATTTCTCACATATCACTTCCTCTCAGTAAAAAATGTTAACCCCTCTTAAAAAATTCAAAAGAAAATATCGAAGGCGTCATGCTCAACTGGAATGAAATGCATCTCACGATTGTCCTATTTTTTTTTTAATAACAGCAACCCAAAATATGATTATTAACGGATTATGTCTAAAACACTATGTTCAATTACATTGCAATACATGTATCTCTACTTAGTCACGTAATTGTACATCGTTGTTAACAGGTAATTCTAATGGAGGAACGATTTCATGTAACAAACCGTGCCAAGATACGTCGGCAGACAAGAACATAGTGAGCTGATCTCCCCGGCACCACAAACACCACCCGACGTCAGCCCGAACGGGCGCATACGGTGCCCGGGACGTGAGCAAATAAACCTGCGTAATCTGCCCGTCACTCCTCACGCACGTAACTCCGGTTGGCGTGGCGTCAGCACTTTCGCCCGGTATCAAAATTTCGCAGACCCAGGCGGGCTTTCGGGCTAAAAGCACCTCGGCGCGCGACTTGTTAGCAAGACCTCACGGGGTGAAAATTTTACGTCTGCGGCCAGGCCGGCACCAACCGCACCTGTCGACACCCCTTCGATTCCCCTGTCGAAACGACCGACTGCCCTGAAAGAAAGATGGCAGCAATAGGTCGCGACGTGTTAGCAAAAGCCGGGAACGTGCAACATTGACGGCCCACGCCCACATGACCGCGCTGCACGGTTTGCGCTGACGACGAACGCCGCTCGGACGGGCTCTGTCGGGAGCCATCGTCCCGCCGTCGAAACAATCGACGAACGTGAAAGAAAGATGGCGGTTACAGCGTGATGCCTTGTTAGCAAAACCTAGGCGGCCTGAAATATTCACATTTTGCGGCGACGGCGTCCACGCGAGGCGGCGCGGGGCGATGCGGGGCGGCGGCGAGGTGGGCGAGGCGGCGCCGCGACGCCGTTGCATGGCTGAAACAACGGACGAGCGCGAAAGAGGGACGGCGGCGGCGGCGGATGGCCGATCGTTGTTCCGCGTCAGGGCCCCGACTTGGCGCGGTCGCCGAGCGCGATGCATGATGCAGGGCGGGCGCGCGCGGCGGCGCGGCGCGGAGCGGCGGGCGGCTAATCCGAAAGCGCGCTGCGTGTCCGCTGGTTTCGTCCAGCCTTCTTCTGCACATTTCATACGCCGCCCGTGTCAGCCTGCGGTCGCCCCTGCGGTCGCTGCTCGCGTCCAGTTTTCATGCTGGCACGGCCGCCCGCTGGCGCCGCACGGCACCGCCCGCCACTGCCCGCCGCCGCCACCTCCCCCGCCCCCCGTGTTGTTGCCGACCGCCCCTCTACCGCTTGCCGCCACCCGCCGCCGCCACTGCCCGCCACTGCCCGCCCCTGCCCGCCCCTGCCCGCCCCTGCCCGCCCGCCTGCCGCCCGCCCCTGCCCGCCCGCCTGCCGCCCGCCCCTGCCCGCCCGCCTGCCGCCCGCCCCTGCCCGCCCCTGCCCGCCCCTGCCCGCCCCTGCCCGCCCCTGCCCGCCCGCCCCTGCCGCCCGCCGCCCGCCCCTGCCCGCCCGCCGCCCGCCCCTGCCCGCCCGCCGCCCGCCCCTGCCCGACTGCCGACCGCCCCTGCCCGACCGCCGCCCGCCGCCCCGCGTGCGCCTGCCACTGCCCACCACTGCCCGCCACCATGCGCCATTGTCCACCACCGCCCGCCATCGCCCACCACCGCTTGCCACTCCCCGTCACTGTACGCCACTCTCCGCCAACACTCGCAACCGTCCACCACCCGCCACTCGCCACTGGCCGCCACCGCCCGCCAATACCCACCAGTGCTCACCGCCACTTGCCACTGCCCTCCACCGGGCAGTCCCCACCCCCTGGTCGAGCTCCCCGCTGACAACCGTAGCAGCCGCAGATCCCCGGTGGGCTCTTATTAGCCTCATACATACCCCTTGGCCCATGACCTGTACCTAGACCTGGCGACACGACGGCGACAATCCTCCTTATCTGCAGGAACATCTATGTTGAAAATATTTTCAGAGCCTGACTTCTAATCCATTGGATAAAATTTATTTTTTCATTTTCTGCTAGTCTCAGTCCTGTTGCTAAGTCAAATCCTTCTCATTTACTTGTTTAATAACTACCGCAATTATTCCCACACTATTTTGCATTACCTATAATTGCCTACACTTCATCGTCCTATCGTGATATTATATTTTCACTGAATGTTAAAAAGAACGTTAATTGAAATGTAATTCGCTGCTTGTATCTGGGCATTTCCCATCTCGTCTTCGCTTTTTTTTCCTCTATTAGCCCTACAATTTCCTATCTATTACCATCATCTCTTCGTCCTTGCCTTTTCTAGAACGTCCTCTATAGTTTCTAGTCATTATCAACAATATCTTTCTCTCTAATCGTAACTCCCTTACCATGAAGAACTTCGCCACTACTCCAAATCCTACGGTAAAATACGAGTAACAAATTCGTATTTGGTTTTGGCTTTACATACTTTCCAACATTTCCGTTCACCATGCAATGTTCAGCAGAATATCTTCCTTGTGATTGTTCATTTCCTTGCCTAATTTCGTGGCCTTCTCCGAATTTACATGCTTCATTAGTTTTCCTTTTACTTTCTCCCTACGGAGGAGAGAGAAAGTTACGTAATGCTGCGCAAAAAACGGTGAATTTTCGCCAGAGAAACTCTTATTACAGGGCTCTGTAATGAAAAACTGGATAAATCCAATTGCTAAATTTAGAAAAAAATCCTCTTACGCGTGATGTAGGCAGAATCCATGTTTTGTGGGTCCTTGATACCGAAAAATGATGGTAAAATGTCGGTCTGTCCATCTGTTCGTCTGTGAACAACGCTAGCGATACACCGTTCAGCCGATTTTCTTCAACACTGATATTCTCCAATCGATCTGGCTGATGTCGTGGCATCAAGAATTTGAAACCGAAATTTAATTTTTGAGGAGTACTTTACATGAACCCCTGGGACATTTTCAAAATTTTCAAAAAATAGCTCCTTCGTTTTAATGAAATTTTGTTGTTGCGTTGTGTGATGGGGCGTTCAGGAGAGTGGTGCAAGTCTCAATTTCGTTTCAAACACTGATTCTTCAAATACTGCAAAAATTCAATTTTTTTTCCGCGTCTTCTAACAATCACAATTACGAAGATATTTTTCCCTTAATGCTATCTGTTCCTTAACGGTAGACTTTGAAATAAGGCCATGTACAATTTTTCGAATATTTGAGCACTTTTCGTGTAATTTTGCTTGAAATTACCGGCGAGAAAGTACGTGTTTTAGCACCACTAGTTTCCTATTGGATACTAATACGACTCTGTTACCTTTCTGTGATGTTTTTTGATGTTGAATCGCTAACAGAATTGCAACCCATGCTTTATTCAATTCTTCAAGTCATGTCAAGTTCACGTGTATCAGAGTAATTTCCTCTCTTATATTCTTCGCATTTTGATTCAAGTTGGTATAAAACATTAGTGTACTATAGCATACGGGTACATTTCTCGTTGCTGATTGACTATGTTCGACATCTTGGAATTGCAGTTGCGTTCGAATATTGCATTAAGGGTCAAAAATAGCAATATAATTAACAATATGTTCCCAGGATAAATCAAATATATCTGTGTGGCACCGTACACAATGGGCCAATAGGTGGTACCGTTAAGCCAGTGAAGGCTACAGGCGGAAGCTGGGAGACAAAGGTGGAGGCTGGCGCAGTGGCCGTGGCAGGGCCAAAATAACTCTAGAATGATAGATGTGCAAGTCCTGCGGACGCGTACCAGCCTCCAGCCTCCGGAAGCTAGCCGGCGAAGCTACTCGTCGACTGTAAGGGACAGACCTGGCAACACAAAAGAGGTGGGGGTGACAGGTCCCGGGTATATAACGCGGCGTCGTACGCGCCCGCGCTCTCATAAGTTTTGTATCGGAGACGAGAGTACGTAGGTACGGGGAGAGAAGTGTTTAGGTGGGTGCATCTAGGCACGCGGTCCGCCGGACGGCGATCGGCTTTTTCTTTTGGCGTCAAGCCATGTCATGGGCACGGTCACGGGACTAGGTCCGCCAGCGCACACCACGCGTCGCTTTTCTGCGGTAATGCAGGGTTGCTGGGCCATAGGCCTAGGGACGGTCGCGGTATGCGGCTAAGGGAGAGAAAAGATTGCCGGAAGTAGACTTAAACTATTATGTAAAATTGTATTTTTTTTTTTTTTGTAAATACATTTAATATTTTATTTTGAAGTCGTCTGTGTGTATTCCACTACGTCACACCTGTACCAAATTCCTCGTTTTTTATTTTCACTGAACAATTTTAATGCACCTATTCCACTCAGGGAATATGAGTCAGTAAAGTTTGAAAATTATCTCGTGACAATAAACCAGTGGCTAGTTTTATCAGGATCGACGTTTATATACTGTTATCTTTTAATTTATGCAGCGTAGTGTAGATTTCCATACTTTCATTGATGTATAAATTGATCCGGAAGTATTCATTAAACCCTACATATTTCTGATATCCATTAACATTTTTTATTATTGCTGACTTTCATGAGTGGAATATCCTTAAATACCGTTTATTCTTTGGAAATATCTAGTGGATTTAAAGATATATTTCAGAGCACTCGTTATGCTATAAAATGGGTATATATGCTATAATATGGGTATAGAAACTACTACATATCAAGATTTTTTATCGAAGCTTTCATTTTTATTCTCGGCTATCGGCATGTAGAAGCTTCCAGAAACCACTTCCGAAGAAAATGGAGACGAGTGTATTTGCGATGATCGTCCCCTTCCCTGAGCGACAGAATGTCGAGCGCTGCTCTCATCCATGCTCTCTCGCCACCACTCTTTGTCACTCGCGCCCCCCCCCCGGGCCCGGCCCCGGCGACCGCAGCCACCACAATCCGCAATCGCGACCGTCCCCGCCCCCACCCGCGCCACCCCCGCGGCCAGCTGCTCGCCGCGCCGGCGCCGCCGCCCAACGATGCAAAGTGCGTTGTCCGATTGTGCGACTCATGTTTCTTGCAGGCCACCCTCGACCGCACCGGCTTTCCGACGACTTCCAGGAAAATCTGAACGTGGCAGGTGGAAGCGGGGCAGGATGAGGAGGGGACGTGGCGAGACGAGATCGCGACGCGCGAAACACCCGTTCAACAAACGCGCGACAAACTGGATTCGCCATTCCGCGGAATGCGCATGGTAGAGATCCGCCTTTATCATGCACCCGGCTCGGATTCTGAAGACTTAAAAAATCTTTGAAAATGACCTATAAATAACTTAAAATAAAAAATGACGTATTTATGACTTAAGAATAAGGGGTAAGTGACGTAATTTTTTTAAAGTACCCAAAAATGTCCTTGAAAATATTTATCCACTGAATTTTACACTATTAAATAAAATGTACTTACATAAAATTCTATTTAATATAAGTATTTATTTACGATTTATTTACGTAATAAGTATTTATTTATGAGGTAACGGAATCCTTAGCTCCGACTTCCAACTGTCAGTTTTGAAAGATCGAGTAAGTTACCGAATATTCGTGTAATTTTGAGAGTTCGAAAACCAGAGCCATTACAGTAGTGAATTTTGTCATGAAGTGATGATAGTACAATAAAAACTTTGTTTTAGTGTGTCATTGTAAATTCGTGAAACATCCACAATAAGCGCGAAAAGGAAACAAAATGCGTAAAAATGACTAAAATGACGCTAAGGTCCAAAAAAGACCTAAAAATTGAAAATGGCTAAAAATGACCCAATAACTATACATTTCTATCACCTATATGTCATGGTGAACACACATTTACAAGTTAGCTACGTCTAGAATGCACCAATGAAAATATGACGTCAGAATCCGAGCCCTGATTGCATATTTAAATAAATAGGACACCTTTGGATTCAATTCGCTGCGTTTCCGAGAGAATGGTAACATGGTCATTACGCCCGCCAATGTGGGACCTAATGGAGTTCTGAGAATTTTAATAAGCGTGGATGTGCTGTAATAGCTCTGGGCTGTTGCTGACTTGGAGACCTATCCGTGGTCCAGTTATGAGATTAGTTCTGCCGATCGGGGCGGTATATTGAGCTGCCAAATTTGGAAGCTGACGCAGGAAAGGTGACAAGTATCTGCTGATGAAATTCTGAGAATTTCAGTGCATTTGCATTCGGGATGCACAAACTTTTGTAATGAAGATCGGATGGATACTGTGGAATTAAGATAAACATCAGTTTTCAGTTGTCATGTTTTCAAAAGTGATACATTTTAAATTCGTGTATCATAGAATTACGTTAAAGTGAATCTTTAATGTAATTACATGTAGAGAAACGAACTACTTGCTTCTATAACATAGCCTTGCTGATGATGATTTGTGAAATCAAAAAATTAGTAAATTTGGTGAAGTGTACGTTTGGAGCATTCTTTTTTCGACCATCATCTTAGTAGAATAATGTAGCTATGTACCCTGCCTTACAGGTATAAATATTAAATGCTATATGGCTTGAACTAATGAGACTAGCTAGATTTATCTCATAATGGGTTTTCGAGCACAAGTACAACTATTTGTAGTTTATAAGTAGGAGTAAATTATTACAAATTATTTACATCGTTTGCACTTTTCGAAGGAAAGGAAATGTTTAAAACGCTTCACACAATTCGTTCGAATGTAAAAATTATTTGTTATAATACTTTCAATATAATGTGTATAGAATCCATTGGAATAAAATATACTTTATATTTTAAAGAATTACAGATGCATTGATCGTTAAGCATCCAATATCATGTGGCTATGCTATTATAAAAACTAGAAGAGCTACAACAGAACGTAATTTCTCGTATTATTTGCAACAGTTTCTTAGTATAATTCTACTTGAACATACATATGTGTATTTTTTTTAAACCAAGGGTTACGTCATATTAATGATTGTCATTTTATTCAGTGCATTTAGCTGTGCCCATTCAAAAAGTTGTTTTTTTGTTTGTTTTTTAATTTTGGAAAGGCGATTGAGAAAATCTTATTTTTTAAAATTGCCTTTATTTCACGCAAAATCATGCGAAAACTACTTGTGTTTTGAAGAAATTGTAATTAACCTCTATAAAGAACTCGCTTTGAAGAATAGATTTCATTTAAAAAAAATATCTCTATCTTTAATATTGTAGTTAGCGGGAGATGCGGGGAAAAATTTTACCTTTGCTATTTTTGAAAATTTAATAAAATTAACGAAAATAGGACCTCTGAAATTTTTGTGAGTGAATTTATCTCTATCTCAGAAAAAATGAAGAAAAAAATTGGAGTCATATTTTTGGAAAATGTTGAAAATGTCATTGGAGCTTCATGTAAAGTACCCTCAAGAACCAAAATATTCTTTTCGAATTCACGGGGCCGCCACATCAGCCAGATCGGTTGAGGAATATCTGTTTTGGTGAAAATCCTGTCTACAGTTGAGCACTAGTGTTGTGTACAGATGGACAGAGAGATGGTTGGACCGACGTTTTACCGTAATCCAATTTTTCAGTAACAAAGATCCTACAAAATTTGAATACTTTTTACCATAATCCAAATATTCGGTAAAAAGAACCCACAAAATGTGAATTACGACTTTGTTAGATAGAGGAAATAATTTACTCCATATAATTTTGGTACATGAATTATGTACGTTTTCGGTATCACGTGACTACAATAGGACCTTTTCTGCCCAAAAGTACTCCCTCTAACAAAAATTCAAGGAGAACCAAAACTTGCATCTTCATTTACGATGGTCTGCCATTCATCCGTGTCTCATATACGCTTGCCTTACATGGGGCAGAGCTTGCCAAAGATTCAAAAATTTTAAGTAGTACAAAGCAAAGTACTAATTTGTGTGTAATTTCTTATGTTAAAAACTTCCAAAGACAATTATGTCAACGAACAAATAAAATGTATTTAACTTTGGTCATTACCACTCATAATCAATACAAAATTCGGTGTCGTCGTTCCGGTAGTTATTTTGATGCAACTATTTTGTGAATAAAAACATTTTATTCGATTTATTTTTGTAAAAAGAATAGTCTAATTATTATTAATCACGATTGTTTTTAACAACCTCAAACTAATAAAACAAACATTGACCCAGAACATCTCCAGCATCAAATTAGTCAACGCTAATGGCAAATACATTGAATTGCACGAACACTAGATTAGAAGGCATCAACGGGAACACGAGAACTCGACGAAACATTCATTAACGCATCGATTCTTACCCGGATCTAGTCGTTTGTGAGCGCGTGAACACAGCCCAGTTCACAGCCTGACCGCGTCACCGACACGGGGGAGCGTCCGAGGTCCGAGTGCGGGGGAGGGGGAAGGGGGTGGGGGAGGAGAGGGGAGGGGAGGGTGACGAGGCGGGCGCGTCGCAGCCAGCGCCATGAAACATGCAGGGACAAAATCAATGGGGCCATTACGCCGTCGGCCTGTTACAGTAATACCGCGCCGGTGATGCAATTACCAGACTTGTATGTTTGCAGGGCGACGAAGGGGCGGCTCCCCCTTTGGGGCGGCGGGGGTGTCCACCGTAGCAGTGGGACGAGGCATGCCATACGTGGAAGGTTCCGTAAGTTACTGGCCTCACTAACGTCTAGTTTTGATACAAAGAAAAAAATTACGTAACTTTTCAACTTCATCATCTTTAATGCAAACCCACATTTCACATCTGTATATTAACATTTCTAGGCCGTTGAAAAAATTAGAAATCCGAATTTTTGTTCGCAAAATGGTCAAAAACTGCTTCCTTCAACTCACTCTCGTCCGAAACTCTTCTTCTCCGAAGTTTTCTCTTCACTTTTGATACTCGGATGATGTCGGGGTGTGGCCAATCTGGACCGTTGTGTGAACAGTCCAAGACCTTAAAGCTGTAGTCCTTCACTACATTCTTTGCAATCAGAGGAGTAAGCACAGGTGCGTTGTCGTGAAGAAGCTAAACACCATGAGATTTCACACACCGCACTCTACTCTCCACAAAAGTACCTCTCCCCACAAAAGTGAGTAATATGTCGGCTGCAAGCTTACTTCATTACAACTATTAAAGACAGTGGCGTAGGCTCAATGTATGCGAGTGATGCGTTGCATCCCCTAGTTTTTCATTACTTTAAACTATTTTCAATAAAGTAATTTACTTTCTTCCGTAAGCATCTCCCTCAGTTTATATATTCCCTCTCGCCATTTACGTGCGCTCTCCAATAGGCGGTATTTCCTTCGCTGGATGTGGCGGGACAAGAAGCATCCCTTGAACGACATCGCTACGTTGGTGAGGTCATTGAACTCACGGCCATGCGCTGTGTGCAAGCAGTGTGGTTTAGACGGCCGATGATGTGACCAGGCCTCTCACATCTCAGGCTTCTGAGTTCTCATTGGCGTTTTTGTATCCCCTCCCAAGAACCTTCCATACCCCTCCTCTGATGCAGTCATAATTCGGCCGTGCGCCTGGGAATCACAGACGTCACGTGCCGCGATTGTGGGCCCCGAAGCGGGGAGCGGGGCGCGGGGGCAGACGGCACGACTGTCTTTCTTCACAACTCATGCACGTCTGCCAACTATGCTTAAGCACATTTCAACCTGATTCAGTTTAGGTGGGTAAGATGATGTGTGTTAGCAGGCCTGACAAAACAAGATCACTTCCTTCATGTAAGAAAATAGTAGGTAGGGACAGTCCGTGAAGTCCAAACGGTGGTGCGACGTAATTTCGTTCGTCTTGTGTGTCCTTCGTTGTAGCGTAAATGCTGTTTCGTACTGAATGTGCGTTAAATAGACTACATTGTTTAACTATTGATGCGTTAAAGAGAATCGTGAATTCGAAATTTTAACGTGAAAGAATAAAACGTGTGTGTGTGAAAGGACGCGACATGGCGAGCTCATCCAGTACATTTATGGCAGCGGATGACATAGAACAGTAGTCAAACGTCTCATTGTTCTATAGACAGGATTCTTCAAATTCCGTTTGGTTCTTTCTCCTATTCAGAAAGATTTAAGGTAATTAGTGATCGACAACCAAGACAACGCAAATCGATCTCGAGTTCGAAAATTAGGTATGTACTTTTTAATGGTTTATTTTTTAGTTTTATTGTTTTGTACAGTGAAAATTGATGATTTTCAAGGGAAATTCAGAAGGTATCTAATTTGCAAAATAAACTTCTAAAATACTTCAGAGTAAAATAGAATGACGCAGACTTTGAATATATGCAATTATGCCTTCAATCTGTAATAACATGATCACATCCCCACATCTACTAGTCAGGAGACGCCACTGATTAAAGACCAGACAATATAATGCTCAGAAGCTTTTTCTATAGATGAGCGTTACCTTGGTAAGGTCGGAAACTCATGGAACCACCAATGTAGTGTGAGAGTGTGAGAACTTGGTGAATATCCTTTTTGCAAACATTGTTCAGAAGGTACCAAGTACATATCTATAGAATTAGAAGCCTGTAGAAACATAAATAATAATTGACAACTTATTAGACATTATCTCATATGCGAGTACCATGATGCAAAGCTAAAAATAGAAAGCAATAAAACAAAATATTCAAGTGTTTGCCTCTGAATTTTGGATGTGCCGTGTCCTGCATTAGCATCTGGATCTGCGTTTGTTTTGAGTAAAAAATCGATCCATTATGACATAACTTCCAAACAATTTCGTAGGAACAATGTGTAAACGATCTACTCTGTCGTGTTATTGGGCATTAGTGCATAATGTACATCAAGTAGAATAATAGGCCTGTAGAATTATTAACAATTTATGAGTTATAATTTGATAGGCCAATATAATGATGCAGAATACCCTTCGTATTATATAATTCATTGATTACTGCCTTAAATGGACTTTGTGAACATCAAAATAAGTAGCTGGACCTGAAGAGAATTTAATTTGTTTTGACGCTGAGAACTTTGGATTAAATCTTTTCTCAAAATGAAACATTTATTTTTAAATGCTTTTTACCAACCTTGAATATTTTATATTGTTTTAATGCTAAGAGTTATTAAATAAATTTCTTTCTTTTTTATTAATTCACTATTAATACAAGCGTGAAGAAAATTTCAATGTCTCTCTACAGACCTTCATAATAGTTATAAATAAATTGTAATGCAGTTTTCCTTTCTTTGCTTACGTGTTAGACAGAATGACAGTTGGAAAGCATTTTGCTATGAATAAATGAAGCCTCGCATTTTTTTGGTGCGCTATTTGTTAGAAAAGTGTTGTCATGAATGAACAGGAAAGCAATTCCATTCCTGATTGAGGTTGTCAATGTATTTTTATGCATGATGCAAATGCGTGATGTGGTATGTTCTGTATCATTAGAGCAAAATTGGCGTGGAAAGATTATTTCCTATGTGATTTCCTTTACTGAGTAATTCAAGGGAGGTCATTTATTTTTTATACCAATTATCACAGAATTATAAATTATTCTTTTATTAGAAAGATTTATTTTCTTTTTGTTATGTTCAAAGAATTTTCTGTGGTCATTTTTATTGTGCGCATAAAAACCGTAAAATTATAACCGAAATCCTTGTACAGTGTAATGATTGCAAGATATCAAGAACTTTTCGTTATAAATACCCTAGATTAAATCTAAATAAGAAAGAAATGTGGCAAAATTCGATAATTTTGGAAAATCAATATAACTACTAAGTAGTTCACGTAATAAAACCTGGAGATGATAAAAGTCAAGGCTATTCAGAGAGACTTGTTTCTGCAGGCCGAAGACTGGAATATTTACACGACTAGGATAGTATCGATCCCTTCAAAGTTTTTTCTTAAATATCAGAAAATGCCTTCAGCAGAATTTGTCGGCATGTACGAGACCAGTCTGCGGAGAGCTACCTCAAATGCGACAGGAAGGGGAGAAACTAAGGTCTGTCTATCGATTGTGACCAAGGGCACGGAAGTCGTTAGAGTTACGCCATAGTTGCCACCTCCCCAGCCACCACCATCGCGCCGCTTTTGTCACTCCAATACCTCTGCCACCTCTGCCAACTTCACATTCTCCCTCATTCTCTTCTACTGCCAACATTCCTATCGCTTTCTCCATCTGTCTGTCAATTACCCTCTTCATTTCTCGAGTATTCCTGTATCCATTATTTCTGTTTGCACTTTCGAGGATGTATTTAAAATGTGTCCCTGTAGTTGTAATATTGTTTAATGTTAATGCAATACTTAAAGTCGGGAAGTAAATTTCATTTTATATAACATTCAACAATTTTTAGGGTATTTTAAATAAGTTATTAGTTGTAGGAATTCACCTTTCCATAACCAACTGTGTATTTTATTTACTTAAATGAGAGGATTGAGAGAAGTGTGTTCTTTCTGTTTCTACAGAAAATTGAATGAATTACAAGCCGAGGAAAAATGTTCTTTAAGTTAAAAGTTAATCGTATTGCAATTTATCGACTTATTTCGGTTTATTTCGTATTAGTAAACTGGTTCTGACTACCACGGATGCTGCAGTGGCGGCGGTTTCGATAGTGCGAAATTTTCGATTCCTTAGAATCAAGTAATGCTCACTCTAAAACTGAAATAAAAAAGTCTCGACACAAAAGCACAGAATTTCGGCACCGGTCACAACCTGGCTCACTCGTGGCACGACCACTCTCCCCCCTCCCCATCCCCTCCCCCTCTCGCTCACGCCGCTCCCTCGCAGTCTGCTCTTGGCTCTACCTCTTCTCCGGCTCCTAGTTACACCGAAGTCGCCAGCGGCCCCCCCTCCACTACCACCACCCACAACCTTCATCACTCCCCATCACTGTCACTTCCACAGCTTCTCCTTCGTCTACCGCCTCCATAGTTCTTACCCCTTCCTCCAACAAACTACCAACTCACATTGACGCATTTCTTGAGTACCCTCGTTGCCATGACTACCTCTGCACTCACCCTCCCCGACGCCGCCACCCTCGTTCTCGCCAGCACCGCCGCCGCCGCGCCACTCCACCGTCTTTCCCCCTCTCTCCGCCCCCGCCACTACCCTCGTCGCCCGCGCGGTTTGCATGTTGCATGTCGCCGACCGAGTGGTGTAACTTGGCCCATCGACGGTCGGGAAGTAAATATTTCAGCGCATTGCCCAACCGGGCGAGGCCGTCGGCACGGCGCGGCGGGGCTGACACGTTCCGGGCTCTTAGTTGCTCGATGTGCTTCCCTGAGTCGCTCCCGGTGGAAGAGGCGTTACGAAAGAGCCAGCCAGCGAGCGAGCGCGCCCACCGACTGCTGGATGGATATTCTCGGAAGCTTTCTGGAATTCCCCGAACGAAACGGACGGTAAAATATTTACTAACTTGTATGAGGGAAATGATGTTTTGTTCTGCTGGAACGTGAGTGCAAACTGTGGGTCGTCGTTCGGAGAAACCGAGTACACCCGGTTTTGATGTTATTGAATTCGTGCACATTTTATTTATCGGCCGTCTGAAAGGTTGTGCAATAGGTTCATAAACGGCGCCTCGTGTGATAAAATTAGTTTAGAAGTGGAGTTTCGGAGGTTTTCATGAAGAGTAATGTTTAGTTATTCTGTTTCAGCTTTATTACTTTTGTCAATATTCGTGATGGGGCGATTTCCAGAATCGGGCTCCACAATTAGTTTAGGTTTTAAGCCGTAGCTGTAAATTATGGGTTAAGAAAGGATGCTTCAGAAAGTGGAACAAGCAGAAACATCCTTCTCTAAACTAAAGGGGGATTCAAATCTACGACACTTCGAATCACGAGTCGATACACTAAATACACGAGTGTATCTAGAGCACACCGAAATCTGGAAGCTCCGCTGCCTTTGTTAGCTTTTATTATTTTCTTACTCGATACACAAGAAAATGCGATGAGTAGGACATTTTATATTATTTAATATTATTTATTTTTGATTGTCAAGAATCCCTCGAAAAAAGTACGGCGAATTACACATTACACGCTACCAACATTTTAAAATCTTTATAAAATATATATTTCATGTCACAAAATGAATTGCAGAGAAATGTAAATCCGTTTATCTCAAATCGAAAAGATGATTAATGAACTGAATTGTAATATTGTAAACGAGTTTTTTACAGACATTTTAAGACTCTCTCTTTGTTGATAATCGAATGCACAGTATATCAGCCTTAAAATTAACATGCTTCAGAGCAATATTTCTCTCTTCCTGCATCCATAGTAATCTAAACGAATAGAACATCTCCTTTATTCACAACAATACAATTACTGACATGTTTTAAATTGTACTAAACTACAAAACAGCAATGCTACAGTCACACGGCCAGGTGCCGGCATAATAACTGCATGGCGGTGGGATCTCTCATTCTTTGCAGGTCGGAGACCAACCACAATGCATAACCGAAAACGGACATGAACAGGCTGCAAATTATACGTCGTCCTCATCCGACAAATTGCCGAGAACGCGGAAAATGTGAGAACATCGCCCGGAAAACAAAACGCGCCATTTTTATCGCGTACAAGAAGAATGAACCGGCGCCGGCGCCGGAGCCAAGAGAGAAGGGGAAGGTCCTGGGAATGCTGCAGCTAGTGTTATGCTGGGCGCTCGCTGGGTTTGCGGCGCGAGCTACTTCCGCCGGCATTGGCCATGAGTAGCGCTAGGATTGTTATGATTTTGCATCTTTTGGCTCCTTCTTGAGAAACACTTCTCCTTTGGTACTTACATACAGATAGTAACAGTCTTGTTTGTACAGTCCATAATTTGCTCAAAAAACATTAATTTTAAGTGGAAAATTCATCCTAATGAAAAATATATTACAAGGTAATTGAATAATCCAGTTAAATAAAATGTAACTGTGTACACCTAGACGAAAGGGCTTTGAATTTGAAGTTCACCAGCACATTTTGTTGCTTGGAAACCTTCCGAGCGGTTAGTTCCTGAGCGACTAATGTGCTGGTGAATTTCAAATTCCAGGCCATTTCTTCTAGGTGTACAAAGTTACATTTTATTTAACTAGAATTATTCAATTACCTTGTAATTAATTTTTCATTAGTATTAATTTTCCACTTAAAGTTAATGTTTTTCGAGCATATTATGGACTGTACAAACAAGACTTATCAACTGTATTTCTCAGTGTTTTGAGACGTTTGACATGTCTTTGATTGGGCATTTTTTTGTCTCTTTTTGTCTTTTTTTATTTTTTACATTTTTTAGTATAGAGGTCATTGTTTGATAATTTTTTACTTTTTTCAATATTTTAATTCAATTTTTAGAACTTGCGTGCTCCTAGCTGAAAATCGTCAATCATTTGTATTTGAAAATCTAAAAATTATCTTTGTGACACATTGCAACTCAAAATTCAATGGTTTTCAATATGAATGTAAATTGTAAGTAAACAACAATAATAATAATAAATGTAATCAATATTAATAAAGTATTTATTCACTATAATAAATAATATATTAACTTCAATTCTTAACTGAGTTTTACAGTATGCAATTTACCCAAATATTTTATCATGGCAAATTATTGGCTTAACCGAAGAAAGAAATATTTTGCAGTGTAAAAATCACGAAGTGGATATGTTTTTGGGCATTTATAAGACATTTTTAGGGCATTTTTTAAGGTTTAGAGCACAAATGCTCTCTTTTTAGGGCGTTTTTATGAAATTTTTAGGTCTCAAAATCCTAGCCCTAACCACGAGCTTCTTTGGCGGCAGGGGAGGGCACGTACGTCCCCGTTTTTTCAAGTACTTTCAATCTAGTCTAGGCACGTTAAACCACGCCCGAACGAGCCACCTGTCCGCCCGGAGAGCCCGGCGCGGGCACGGGCAACGTGCTATACAGTGCTCGCGCGCGCTCTAGTAAGCTTGTTACCTTGTCCACGACCTTGACATGCCTGGTGTAGCATCTAGTAGTTTTTATTCTCATTTTTACTCTTAACGTTTTCTACTCTTAACGTAAATGAAATGTTAAATAGACTGATATACTCCAATGTTACGATATCAATAAAAAACAGTCTGATCAATGAAGCACGTTCGTTTGGTTTGAATACATAGACAGTGGAACCATAGGGTATTATTTCATATTTTAACTTTTACAAAATTGTGATTATGGGAATTTTTCTTCCACGAACAAAACATCGAAAACGTAAAAACATCCAGCAAAAATAGCGATATTAAAAAAACATGAGTTTCAGTACATCATTGTTTTTATAGGAACATTAATGATTTGAAAAGATAAGCATCGTTGTCGCATCTCTGCCCGAAGCATAATCATCAGTATTCTTCGGGGCGAAGTATGATGGCACTGCCAATATGAGAGGTGTGCTAGTTCTCATTGAAGACTGAAAACGACCTTACCAGTTTGATTCAGAAGCGATTGAATAATATACTCATGTTCAAAGATGTTACCTTGTCACACATATCAAGATTTGTTACAACTTCCCAAACTAGACGAATTAGCTTCCAGATTAACTGCAACCAGGGACCATTACAGAACAATATTTGGTCCCCACAGCTTTAAAAATTGGTAATATGTGATATAGGTTAAGATAATTCAATATTGATTGTGTTATTATATGTGTCTATTTTTTCGTCTTGAGTAGTTTTGTAAGTTTATTGTCAAACTATGTTTTTGAAGTTATAAATAGCTGCAACATAATTAGACTTCTTTTTACTCTACCGTGTGTACATTTTGACTTCAATAAATCAATAAAAAATTGTGGTTTAAACTAAAATTCCGCGCAGTTACTAAATATAAGTAAATATGAACGTTCACATCACTTCCTTTGATGTTTTCCCGCATGCCAATGAGTTTGGGATGCGGACACAGCGGAAGTGGGGAAAGCAGTGATTCATTTTTTTCATTATACCGGTATTTTTCCTTCGATACTGTGTTGCAGGTGACTATTGAATTGCGACCAAATTTGAGGAATTTAACAAAAATCTTGGGTGAAGTGTCAATAAATGTTTCTGTTTTCCACTATGAAGTGAAGTCGATAAGAAGTTATGAATTAATTTCTATTTCAGATATTTCTTATGAAATTATGAAATTTCAGTATTCATGATATATGATCCAACATCTTAAAGGAAGGTATCGATGAAAAAAAAATCTGAGGAATATTATGATTTAAATTATGAGAACGCTTCGGTGGAGAAGAGAGCAGTACTCAAACACTAGTGCCAGCTGTTCGTTGTTTATAGTTTTCTCCATCGTTGGTACCAGGAAGGTCGGTAATAAACACGAGAGCGGTTGGTGTTCATAGTAAAACCTCTCAATTGATTGTCCTCCAGGATCAACTGCGACCTAACGCAGATAGCGTAGGTTTTCCCTTATTCGCAGCAACACTGCCTAGCGTGAATCTACACCAGGCCAGAGAAGGATAGCGCTGCACACCAAAGCAACTTATATTCCTTGCCCTGTGCCGACTACTTGCCACTTCACCCATTCCCGTGGTTTTCCCGAAGAACGAGTGAATATCGATTTTGGTCGCGTCATCTACTTAAGCCGATAGTACCGATAGTATTGTGAATGTGATTCCCCGGGAGGCAGTGGTGTACCTCCCTGACTGAAAGGTGTTATCTGGTGCTAAATGACGGCTTCCAGAGATTTTCTTCGTCGAGGTATCTCCCAAGAGCGTCACCACCCCAGTCTGGGCAAGCTCAAGGCTCCCGAATGAACTCTCGATATGTGTGGTAGTGTACTGCATGAAAGTGTAGAAGTGTGTGTAAGGGGAGAGGAGACAAAAATGATGAAGGAAAAATTGCGCGCAATCCGTGACCTGTTTGTAAGGGTTCTGTTTTAGCATTCGCCTAGTATTGGTCGGAGAAATCACACAAAATCAGACATCAGGGCAGCCGGCCGCTAAAATCCTTCTCGAGACGACTGGTTGAATTCGACCCAGCTACGCATCTAGTGTCAAACATTGGGACTCACGTCCAAAGACATCTCAGTCAGCGACGCCGCTGAGCCAACGGCATTGTTCACACTGAGCCATCGGTCGGGTGAAATACAATCTGCTTTCGTTTTCTTCTTATTGTTGTCATCTTGGTTGTTATTGTTGTTTTCAAACCTTGTTCCATATTCCATCTTCGGCATTGAGGATATTAATGAGCATTTTATACAAAAATAAAATAACATAAAAAATAAATAAAACAATTTCCCACACCACGGGCACACTAGTATGTTCTCGTGTTCCCTTGTCTCCCTTGTTCCCCGCTGGGGACCGATACCATGTGTCCAATCTCATGTGGATGAAAATGGATGGATGAACAATCCTTTTGCATCTATGTAGATAAGTAAATAGTAATAAATTATTGATATTTTTGATATAATATGAATTGCAATGGATTAACAATCATTTTGCATGTATGTAGATAGATGTGTCGTTCCTTGCCCGAATGGAAATGGGATCTGATTAGATCGGGAGGTTTCAGGTCAATTTTTGCTGAACTTTTTGCCAGGATTATTTCGCAACACACGAGACAGGTGCTGTAAACAGTGAGGAGTTCTTGCTCTTGGAACATTCACCACCTCCATCGGAATTTCAATCCGCCGACTTAGGTTTAGGGAGCCAGAGAAGACGTAAAAATTTAATTTCGGTAATTAAATGAGTCTTGCTGCTCGTTACGAGTAAACGTTCGTAAACATTGAGTTGAAAAAGAGGATTCAAATATGGGTTGCAATAAAGGAACTTGAGTTTGGGAACCATATATTGTAACCCCCCTACCACATCTCGTTTCCTTGATTAAGAACTTGGCTCGGAACTCATGACTAGAGCCCGGAAGTTTGGCAACATGCCTTTTCATTATTGTAACGATTTTATTACTTTTAACAATAGGAATCACTTAATTGTACTTCTGGAGTTGTTTTAGTAGATTTTGATTGTGCCTTTTTTGCCAATTTTAGTTTCTGATGTCTTTTTTAGCATTTTGCCTTGTTTGTGCCTTTCGCTGCGTTCTTTGTGCCTTTTCCGTCATTATTTTCCCTTTTTCCCCCTCCTGGCATTCATTTTTATCAAGATGGAAACATATCAGCCAACCTGGACAACATGAAGGCACGTTCGTATATTATCTTTCTGTGGTCGCGGAGGCTCCAGTGTCAGGTCATGTTAAAAATCTAAAATGGAAAAGAAGATGATATCAGTGAAAGATTTTTGATGTTTTCATTGATGCTGAGAGACGTGTTCGATCACGTGAAATCTCATCCTATGTTTGTGTATGGTCTCGAATCCCTTTTGAGGACAAAGTTGTCTGTTCATGATATCAGTTCCTTTTTGTTCTCTCTTCCCTTCTGGCGATTAAAAAAAGGCGAAGAACTAAATCTATAATTCCATTTCACTGATACCATATAATAAATCTCGGAAGATGTAGGTCATAGATCCAAAATATTAACACTAATAGTCTCGCGGATATACGAATAATGTGAGCTACTCGGGCGGCAACGTATTATAGGTTCGGCAACGATGTCCATCGCTTTGGCCTATAGCTCCGCGATTTCGTTTGAAATTTGTCGTTGCGTTCGTGCACTCTCACGGCTGCCTACTGAGACCCAGGAGCGAGCGAGCGAGCGGTTTTCGCTTGAGGGAGCGACAAGGTGGCGGGCCCTGGCCTAGGGGAAGCGGCTCGCGGGCGTGCGTGCGGCGGGGCGGCGGAAGCGCGGGTCGCGCGGGGCGAGAAGTCGTTTCCGCCCGCAGTCGCCTGTGACCGTTTCCCGCGCCGCGCCAGGCGGAATCCGCGACGCGCGACGCTCCGCGGCGCCTGGCCCCTCCCCCGCCCTCTCCTCCCGCATTACCCACCCTCCTCGCCTTCCCTCTCCCTCCCCGTGCCTCTCCTCACTGCTTCGCCTCCTCACTGCTTCGCCTCTTTTCTCTACACCTTTTTTCTCCACTCTCTCATCCTCCTCCTCTCTCTGAACCCGCCTCCCCCTCCCACTCCTCCCTTCTCTCGTCCCTGCCCTTTCGTCCATCCCTCCCCTACCTCGTCCCTTTTCCTCCATCCCTCCCCTACCTCCTGCCTTTCCCTCTCCTCCCTCCCCCTACCTCTTCACCCTGCTTCCACTCCGTCTCCTCCCTCATTCCTTCTCCCCCTTCCTTTTCTCTCAAATCCTCCTCCTCCCTCTGAAGCCGACTATCCCTCCCACTTCTCCTTCCTTCCCTATTGCCATTTCCTCCATTCCTCCTCTACCTCTTCTCCTTCCCTCTTTTATCTCATCCATGCCCTTTCTCTGCCATCCTCCTTGTCTCTCTGAACCTGCCTACCCCTCCTACTACTCTCTTCCTCTCCAACACTCCCCTTCCCCCTACCCTTAGTCCTCTCTGTCCCTCCCCTATGCACACTTTACCATGATCTTTCCGTCCTCTTCCAATCTTCCTTCCTTTCTCCATTCCTCTTCTCAACACTATCATCTGCCTCTCTCCATTCTTTTTTCTCGCCCTTTCCACTCCTCTCCCTCCCCCTCTTCACCCCCCTTTCCATCCTCTCCTATCGTCAAAGGTGGCTCAGAGCATCACCTGATGTCACTGTCTGACCGGAAGGTCCTAGGATTCCATTTCCCACGGTGGCAGGATTTTCGACACTACATACTAGATAGCTATATTTTATAGATCGATTTCAGCCGCTGCCTGGAGGAAAATTCTAGCAGGGGGTACTCTGATCGGTCGTTTTCCGTGGTTTCTCAGATCAACTCCGGGCAAATGCCGGTGTAGTACCCTAACAAACGGACCACGCGCGATCTTTCCTTGACCTATACTCTCCTCTTATTTGCACACACTTACACTCACACGCACAACACCACGACATTTGTTGGAATTTTAGCGCTTGTCCCGACTGGGACGGTGCCACGTCGCTGGGAGATACCTAGTTAGGGATAATCCCGACAAGTCAACATATGTCGGCGTCGGATCTCGTTATCCCTCGTGGGGTAGATCACCGTCAACTCCATTGATAAAAAACATGCACTACACGTACGGGACTAATGACCATAACAATTGACGTGCCCGGAATGATCAATCAATCCAACACCGCCTCTCCACTGCACGCCCTTCTCGTCGCTCTCCATCCCTTCCCCTCATCATCTCTCAACATCCTCCCCCTCATCATCTCTCAACATCCTCCCCCCTCCCTCTTCACCCCCACTCTGTCCCTTCCCTTCTACTCCTTCCCCTCTGCAACTCTCCCAACTCGTTTCCACCTCAGCCCCTGGCTCCTCGCAGCCTCCAAGCGGCTGCTTCCGGAGTAGCGTCCCTGAACGTCGCCGGAAGGCCAAGTAGCTGCAATTCTCTGCACGAGCGGGTTTCCGAATTCAGAATTGAATGAAAAATCATTGAATTTATTGTTAATAAGTCACGCGGGCTGCATGAGGTTCCAAGGTGTAGGCTGACAACTCGCAATACGTCGGGGGAATTGACAACGAGATTATTGTTCAGTCTAGAGATAAGAAACCGACTGCGCCAAAAGACACTCAGTCAGCTCAGCACCCTCTCCACACTGGGTGCTGGTCAGCTGGGGTTCGATTGCTGCACTCAAGCGGATGTTTTTAAACATTTATTACAGAACATTTACAGCATTTTCGGTTCTTCTTATTATATTACTGGACTCTTTATAACAATCCTTTTCTTGGGAAAAACAAAAACGTTCTTTAAATACTGTAGCTTTTTAGAATCGTAACAAAGGCACACAATATGTGTAACAGTTTTTTTAATGCACTACGTACATGTATTGTGACCAAAGCATAGATTTTTAAGTTGTTTTTTTTTTCCTTTGTTAATCAGTCTCATGATAAAAGTATCTCGTTTGATTTTCGAACATAGATGTTTATTCGCTCAAATGTAAGGAAGACGGGAAGTAAAAAACAAGATCGTAGAAATCTACCCTTCTTGTTTTGTAAAATAAAAATTATTTAGATCCGGAAATTTGAAAATAATGGACTTTGGTCTGATTAGAATATAAACGAAATGTTCAAATATGGGACACGATGTTATTGGATTACGTACGGCACCTCAGACATGCTCAGAAAAAACGTTCTGTCGGCATGTTCATCTGCAGTTTCGTTAAACGAAAAGTGCCTTCTTTAACACTAGACCCACTGTTCACAGAGATCCATCGCCATTTCGAATGCAAGTTCCCAGATAAGAGCGAATTATTTACCAATTCATGATTGTTGATGAAAGGGCTCTACTTCGCGAGCGCGGCGCACGGGAGGGGGGGAGACAATTAAAACGCGATATTTTATTCCGAAACGGCAGCGCTCGCGCACGCAATGTTGCAATCGGCGGATCGATTGTCTGACCCCAACGAGCGATTCTACAAATTATCGGAGCGGTTTTTTCCGCTGCGGCTTGTGTTTATTGAGCCGTCAGAGGCCGCAGACCGCGACCTCGTGCTACCGCCCCCGCCCTCCACCCCCCCGGCCACGCCCCCACCCCGGCCTCCGCCCCCGCCCCCGGCGCCCGCCCCCGCTGCCCGATTTCCCCGCTTTCTAGCCCTAGCCCGCTCGCTGTTGCCGTGTTTACCAGCTCGTACCCGACACTCGGCTTTCAACTGCTTGTCAGGAAGGGGTGGTATCTCGCGACAGTTGTAATGAACTACAACATAATCCAGGTTTTCGCGAGGGCAAAGTTGTCGCGGGCCTTCTGAAAGGAACTTTTCAGGGCAGTGTTTAGTGTTTTTCTTTCACACAAGTTTTCCTTGCTTCTTCCATTGCTGTGCAACAGCAGGTGTACAATATTGTAATGACATGTGTAGGTATATGTTAAAGCTTTGTTTCGTGAAATTTCGTATTTATAATATTTAGGAAACAAGGATGAGTGGCCAGTAGAAGTAGGGGGCTCAACTAGAAATATCTCTCCATATTAGAGAGATAAGAGAGAAGTATTTTTTCATTTATTTTCAGAGGTTTTCATTTTAACTTTGCATTTAATGTAAAATTCTATTAACTTACTAGTCTTTCAGTCATTATAACTGCACGAATAAGTAAAACATCAAGATTTTGAATTTTACCGAAGTCACTGGAAGGAATCCTCCATGTTTGAAGATGGCAAAACTGAGTAGTTCGGGCGACATGCGTTGCTATGTTACTATCTAAAACAAATATCTTTCGAATTTGCACTAAATTGTTACTTGGAATGAATGAATTTTAATCGTAATTTTGATTAAATAATTAACTTCATTTCTGCGCAGTTTTTACCGTTTATTCTTTTCCACTTTTTTTCCTGGACTTATACGTGACTCTTGTTAGACTATGTAGACTTGTTTGTGTTAGAACACTCTCTCACAGCAGAATACGGATCTGACATCTCTTCCGTTTCTGCTCAAGCTGGTGTTTGGGAGGTTTAAAAATACAAGTGCTTAATATTTGAACATTAAAAATACTTTCGTAGTGCATAGTCTTTATATTATATGCAGCACATTTTTCAGAAAAGAAAGAACAATATTTCACACGATTGCATCGAAGTGAACTAAATTTCTGAAATCCATAATCAGCAATCAAAATTTCTTAAATAAAATAAATTTCTTAGTTCTATGTTAAATATATTACCTTCCTTAATCTATTTCCTTTCGAAAGAATGTTATCTACATCATATTGAATAAAATTTGAAAATGCCATGTTGCCATTTTGCGAACTCCCAGCGTGTCAATCGAAGCCCGGAAAATTCGAATTTACCATTTCGATTCTTTTCCCAATTCAGAGTGTTTCAGAGAGAAAATTCAGAGTGTGCGGAAATAGGACCAGCGTCACTTCCTTTACCGTTTTTTGCTACATATGTGAAAAGAATTAAACAAAAAATTGAAGCCGTTTCTGAGAAAATACTTTTTTATTTAAAAATTGCTTGACACAAAATTACGCAAAAAATATTCATATTTTTGCAAAAATATGACAGAATCTTATTTAAAAATGTCTTTCTGATAAACACGTTTCAATGAAAATAATTTTATTTTAATAATTGTGGTTGTGGGAAAACGTTGAAAAAAATGAATTTTTGCAATTTTCGAAAAATTTCAATCAATTTTTCAATGGAATTTCAATGAAAATTAGACCTGCGCCATTCTCTTAACGGTCCTTTACGCCATCGGAGGTCAAAATTTAAACAATTTCCTCCATTTTTTTCTCAAAATTTTTAAAATGTCTCAGGGGCATTATGTGAAGTACCCCTCAAAATTAAAATATAGATTTAAAATTCAAGAAGCCTCGACATCAGCCAGATTCATTAGGAAATATGAATTTTGGTGAAAATCCTGCTTAGGATTTAGCCACTGGCGTTGTTTATAGACGGAGGATGGACAGACGTTTCGTTAATCAATATTTCGCTATCAAAGACCCACAAAACATGTATTATGACTACGCAGAGTATTAGAGAGTATTACTATGTGTATGTAGGAAGAAGATTTATCCACTTTTCGTTACCAGGGCTCAGCAATAAAGAGTTTTTCTGTTGAAAATTCGCCGTTTTTTTCCCGCAACATTACAATTATTTCTCTATACTGCGTAAGCAGTAGCGAGAAAGTAAAACAAGAAAATGTATAAAATAGTACAAAATGAGGCCTTTGAATAATTTGCTAAGACCATCAAAACGAATTTTATACAAACGCAGAGTAAAAAAAGCAAAATGTTAATTAGCCAAATTTTAATCAATTATGTTGTAATGAAATTTCATTGTAATCTTTAAAACGCATCAAAGTCATTTTGTTATCGGTCGGAGTGTTCATGCTTTATTTGAGTGTGTGTATTACAGTGTAGGCATATGACAAAAATGATTGATGTCTTCTTCCGAACAATTCACTGAATGAAAATTTGAATCTATATGTGGTCAATATGATGAAAGCGTAAAAAAAACTAGAATGTATATTTTTAGTGATCAATGTTCGGGAAACAATCGTTAGACTTTTCAACTACCCATGTCCACAACGCAGTAAGAAGGTATTAAATTATTTTTTAAATGTCTTTTTATTATGAAAAGATCTTTCGAAGTGTAACAGATATACCTAAACATATATCATAAGCAAATAATTTCACTGAAGGTTCTACTTAAAATTAGGTTTTAAGGGAAGTTTCGACAAAAAAGGTGGGTTTAAGAAAAATATATTGATTAATACTTTACCACTCTGAGACATTCTTTCTTCAGCGAAAAACTAACCCACAATTCGGTAAGTGGCAGATTTCGTTTATTTCTTTTCTGGGCTTCACCAAATTATAAACGATAATTAATGAACATGAAATTTATAGCCTTTATTATGGTGAACGGCTACATTTGACAAAATGCAATAAGAAGCTCTTCTAATTTCATGATCTGCAGAGCGCTATTGATCAAATCATTTCACTCTGCAGGTGACTTGGGACCTACAATTAACAAAAGCAATCCCAAGAGCACAATTTTGATTTTCTAAGCAAGTGTTCAAACAACACCAATTCCTCAGAATTACAGAACATCTCCACACTGCATTTCAGAAAAAAACAACACTCAATACTCATCACTCCACATATCACAGGCATTCGTTAGAGTATGGCACCAGGCACTAATATACAAATTAAAGAAAAACGGCACTCTACAGTACATCACCTCAATAATCCAAAACTTTTTATCCAACAGAACCTTTGCAGTAATCACCAATAATCTCAAATCCCAAGTTAATCAAAGCAGTTTTATCACAAGTATCCCCCCTTTCACCCACACTGTTCAATCCGTATGTAGCAGACGTCCCCAAGCATCCAATAGTTAAAACAGCACAGTTTGCAGATGATACACTTATTTTTGCATCCAACAACGCGCTAACCAGCACTAAAAACAACATACAATTTTATCTAAACCTAAAAGTCAGCTGGTCAACCAAATTAGAAGTAAAACTAAACCCAAATAAAACGGCAGCAAACATTTTTCACTAAAGCCAAACACTCCACCAACCACTTGGACATTAAATAATGAGCCTATTCCATAGTACTTCCCCAAATAAACCCATTAAATATTTAGGGCTGCACATGGACACCAAAATGAACTGGAAACAACACATACACATCAAAATAATACAAACTAAAAACAAACTGCCTCAACTAATACCACGAATAATGGGAATCAATACCTTCCATATAACACAGCAATAATACTGTACAAAACAATAATCAGTCCGACAGTTCTCTACCCCTGCCCAGTACGGATCAATGCTGCAAAAACCAACATCAACAAAATCCAAATACTTCAGAACAAATTCCTTCGCACCATCACCAATGCACCCTGGTTCATTTTCAACCACCAATTACGCAATGAATTCAACCTCGATCCCATCATTTACCACATTGTCTACTTATCCCATAACTTCTCCAATATTCACCACATCCAAAATGTATCTTTATTCAATCACTGTAAAAACTCCATTCACTGTACTCGCGTAAAAAGCAAATATCAATTTCATATATATATTGTAAATTGTTTTCGGTACTAGAATAAAATCCATGTGGTCATGCCATCATGGTTTCCTCAACCTTTGTATTAGTATTAAGTTAGGTTAAGATGTACTTACTAAGCCATCACTACATATGTGTAGTTCAATGAACGGATATATGTATAAAAAATTAAATAATAAAAATAAAAAGTAATTTGGGAAAGGCCCACAAAAGTTTGGATTTACCACTCACAACAGTTCAAGATGACCCGATATTCTTTTTAATCCAATTTAGTACACATTTTCTCACACATTTTTGTTTTTCGATGCTCCATGTTCTCCAATTTTCATAACAAAAGTTAATATCAAAATTATTGCAACCAAAATAAGTTTCGTAGATACGATTTACGAAAACATTATTACAATATAATTTACAATTCGATGTGATGAAATATAAAAGCATTCTCACTAATAAGCCATTTAATTTAAATACGGATCTCTGGCAGAAAAGCCTTATATCTTTTAAAAGCGTTAATTATATCTAAAAAGATTTATGTTTGAAAATTTTTGATGATAAATATTTTAAAAACTAAAACCGTGTTTGATATTTTACGCACTTATTCTTAGGTATTGTAGTTACATACGATATATTCATCGTCGCGAATAATTCTATTTTGTGAAATATTCTGCTGAAATAAATAGTTCGTTGTAACCTATTACTAAATATTCGAGAAAGCAAAATATACTGCGATTTTTGTAGGAAGAGCTCTCAAGATAACTCAGATCCCATCTTCGCGATGGAATATGTCACGGCATTTCGCGTCTTTTCTCGGTCTTGCCGGTAGAAGTCGCATGATCGCAAGCACTGCTTCATACGGTCGCGATCGTGCAAAATCTAGCGGAACGACTGTGAATGATACGAAATGCCGTGACATATTCCATCGCGAAGATGGGATTTGAGTTATCTTGAGAGCTCTTCCTACAAAAATCGCAGTATAAAAATATTTGAACTTGTGCCTACCTAGCGTGAGTTATAATACTCTGGAAATTGTATTTTATACACTAGAACAATTTTTATTTCGTTGGTTTGGGGTTCCCTTCCGATAATAGTGGCTTCCCACTCAGAATGTCAGCGTCATATCTCTCGTTGGAAACTTGTCATAGTTACGTCAACACCCAAACAAACGAGAAAACTATGGAAGCGCGGCCGCCGCATTTTATCACACGATTGTTTGAACTTCCACTGGCCGCGCTCGGAGCTCCATCGCGGGGTAATTCGACACATTACCACGGAAAAATATTTCGCCGCCGTGGGCAATTAAAGTGGTTAAAAATAACGGAAACACATGAACAATTTTTCAGTGGCAACAACGGGCAGGGCTCCACTCCAACGCTCAAAGCGGAGGGTCGTTCGATCGCCGCGGGCGGTGAGTGAAGGGTGGAGGGCGAAGGGAGGAGGAAAGTGGGTGGAGAGCGAATGGTGGAGGATGGAAAGCGGAAGGACGAAGGGCAGAGGGCGGAAGGGAGAGGGTAGAATGGGGAGGACGAACATTAAAGGGCGGAGGACGGAGGGTGAAGAGAGAGAGGACGAATGCTGGCGGGTGAAGGGTAGAGGACGGTGGGTGGAAAGCAAAGGTTGGAAGATGGAGGGAGGTGGGCAGAGGGTGAAGGCGAAGGGCAGAGAGCGAAGAGTGGAGGGCGGAGGGCGAAAAGTGCAGGATGGGGAGCGAAGGTGGAGGGTAGAGTGTTGAGAGAGAAAGGCGGGAGGTGGACGGTGGAGGATGGACGGCGCAGAGTGAAGGGCAAAGGACGAAGGATGGAGGGCAAAGGGCGGAGAGCGAAGGGCATAGAGCAGAGGGGGCGAAGGGCGGAGAGTGTAGGATGAAGAACGGAGGGTTGAGTGCAAAGCGTGGAGGGTGCAGAGGGGACGGCGAAGGACTCAGAGTGGTGAGCGTAGGGTGGAGGGCAAAGCACGAAGGACGAAGGCTGGAGGGTGGAGGGCAAGGACTAGTGGTAGAGGGCGGAAATGCGAGGAACGGTGCGCAACACTTGTCCTTCACGCGTGTACGAGTATTGTCACCCTCCGCCCACGAACACGTGCATACATTCTACACCGCTACTAGCTGAACAATGTACAATGTACAGTATACATACCCACCTTCAGCCCTCACTGCTCTTATACACCATCACACACACACACACACACACACACACACATGCATACACACACACACACACACCATCTCTTCAATGAACTTTTATTGTGCTTGTACCCGAATGCAGACCACCTCGGAACTGTCACCCGTTCCAGAAAATGATTTGACGTTTTGAAACATCGTTCATTTAAAGGTATTAAATTATAGTACTGAAATCGTTTTTATCAGTTATAATCTAAGTTTATAGCTTACTTAATGTTAATAGAATACATATAAGAAAGAAAAAGTACCCTGTAAGAATTGCATGTTAAGGAAGAAACTTAACTGGTGTTAATGAATGCTGCTGTATGTAATGTATGTGAATTTACAGTACGTAATTGCAGTACGTTTATGTACACATGTATTTGACCTTACTAAACCGGCCATTAAATTTCACATTCAGCACAGTACCATGCTGAAAATAAAAAAATCTATCTAACTAATCGTGGGTATTCTTTTGTTTGTTTGCGGCAGAATTTTGACAGCTGTGAGAGTCATCACAAACTCGCGAAGAAAACCGAATAAAAATTTCTTCACTCTCTCCTCATAAGGGCTCTACACACACATGCAAGGAACGCTCGCTTACCAGGTTTGTACCGTTTGTCAATCTCTTGTCGCAGCTTGTTCCCTAATGTGCGAACAATGAAGCAGGTAGCGGAGCAACAGATTTACAACAGGCAAGTCAAGCGAGCTGGATGCTTAGCTTTAAAGGGACCTGCACACACGCTCGAGGTACGTGATAATTTTTTTTCGTGTTCATGTAATCATGAGCGTCTGTAGTCACAATCCGTTGGGTACAACTATATCAGAAACGAAACACGTTGGTTCCTCATTTTCTTGATAGGGTGTCTGATATGCCGGTATTCTGTGCCTGTAAACCTTTTCAATGTAGGCTTGGAAAACCTCTACAGTAGACATGTGGTTCAGGGCATCAACTGATGACACTGCAGTGCCTCTGACCAGGAGGTCCTACACTGTCAGAAATTACATTAAATTTAAAGCACTTTAATGCACTTTTTCACATTAAATTTAATGTACCGTGTACATTAAAAGGGTATTAATGTGCATGTACATTACATTTAATGTTTAAATTAAAATCAATGTAGATTTAATGTGCTACAATACATTAAATTTAATGTACCGTGTACGTTATAACGAGATTAATGTGTTTGTGCATTAAATTTAATGTTAAAATTAAAATCAATGTAGATTTATTGTAGGAATACATTAAAATTAATGTACCTTGAAAAACTAAACCAAAATTAATGTGTTGTACATTAAATTTAATGTTTAAATTAAAATTAATGTAGATTTAATATACATCGGTACATAAAACTTAATATACCTTTCCCTACATTAAAGAGAGATTTATATAATTCGTCGTTAAATTTAATGTTTAAATTAAAATTCACGAAGATTTGATAAATAATTATGGTATGTATGGAGCACAGATACTGTTTAAAAACTTAGAAATATTTTCTTCCGCTATTTCAACTTACGTATAATAAATGTAAAATATATTTTCAACATATATAGAAAAATATAAATTTTTAAAATTCGGATTTACATTCAAATTAGCAACAAATAAAATTGTAAAAATCCGATAATACAATTGTAGGGACCTACATAGCACGGTAATTCTTTAGTTAACAATTTTTTCAAATTCACCGGAAATAAATTTTTTTCAAACAATTGTCACTGTAACAAGGTCAGAATTTAGTATTTTTTACGGCTACGAAACATTTCCGAGCGTGAACGCGTCCAAAATATGTGAAGAAGTAGTGACAAATATATATAATATTGTAGCGTCGCGAGGTAGCGCACGCTCCGGCGTGCCGTTTCGCTTGGAAAGCCCAGTCTTAAGCCGGATGGGGGATGGGGGTGGAACGCGGCCGCGCCTCGCCGGCGCGCGCCGGGCAGGAAAATCCCGGCCCCAAAAAACTTGGCCAACAGGTTGCGCGCGGGCGCGAGTCTAGGTAATGACGGTTGCTCCCTGGAGAAGGCTGGCTAGCGAGCCGTATGACGCCCGCCGCTGGTAGAGTGGGGGACGAGCCGTGGGATATTTATTGCGGCGCCGACATGCGCTCGCGGGATACGCTAGTGAGTCGAAAGACGGGAGGTATCTCCAGTGCTATCTTGCACGTTTTGGCGTCAGGCCATGTAACTTCTCAAGTTACGGGGACTCTATGTCCGACAGCTCGCACTTCGTGTAGCTTTCTCATGCTCTCGAGTAGAGGTACTGGGCTAGGCCTAGGGACGGTCGCGGGGTTTCGCGGCTAAGAGAATCGAAAGGTTGCCGAAGGGATTCAATTTTGTAATATAATCTTTTATTTTATTATTGTAAATATTATACCGAATCAGTCGTCTGTGTTCTTCTTGTGCAGTACGTCACAATATATACAATTCTGTAGACTTAATATTATATATAATACATCTAAAGAAAAATGTTCTGTATACGTAAACAATATATTATACATATCATAGCGGGTTACAGTCCTGACGGTGGCACCTAGATAGCAAGGTCGAATTTCGCCGTTGGCTGGAGGAAAATTTTTGCAACCGCCTGCTCTGATCGGTTTCTCCGATCAACACCAGCTTAATTTGGAAGAGTTACCGTATCAGTAGCGGCTACGGACCGCGCTCGATCTTTCTTTTCATTTCCTTTCGTATTGTCACTCCTCACTTGCACACCCTTACACTTACTACATGCACTACACCACATGTCGGCAAACCAATGGAATGTTGAGCTTAAAGCTTCTTCCAGCTAGGGCGGTGTTTCGCTGGTGGGAGATACCTGGTTAAAGAAAGCCCTCAATCCGTCGTGTAGGTCGGCACCGGATCTGACATTTATTTATTTATGGCCACAGCATTTGACGCCCAACCCTGACCGCTGTACGAACTGCTCTGGGGTGTCTGTATGTCACTAGACGGCCCGTGGAAGTTTCAGTTGACCGATACTGCCCCCAAAGCGATATTAACTCCCATTTCCTTTGCTGAAGCAAAGAAATAAACCATTTCAATGAAATACTTCATAGTCATATTTAAAATTGTCAATTGAGAAAAAAATTAAACATTTTGATCGAAAATATCTTGGTTTCCAAATCGCATTTACTTGAGTGTGCAATGACTGCATTAACTTTCTACGTTCTGATTAGGAAATTTAACTAAGATTCTTGCCTGTTCAAAGAGCTGTCAACCTCTAAGAAACTTGTTGTATTTTCATATTATTGTTATGTAAACAAATAACAACGATCTTATTCCATATAACACAAAATGAAAGAAGGCAAAAATTTGGGCATTCAAACAAATTCCTATTACTTGGCAAAAATCTTTAGACAAGACAAATTGAAAATAAAATAAACGTGAAATAAAGAAATAAGTAGAATAAGTAAGTAAACAATTTTCAAATGTGGTTTGCTTCTTAGAAAACGACAGGAAAACTTGTTTCCGTACGAATCTACCATTCTTAGAATGCTACATTGAGTGATCCTAATAATAGTGGCACTTAACAATTTACGAATGCTCTAATTACAATTGATATTACTATGAAGATATAATAAATGCGTGTGAGATAATTACAACGTTGTACGTGTGATCTTCTCCAACTAGATATTTTGCACCATTCAGGAGGATCAACTGAAAGCTAATCGCCAATATGAAATATTGGTGTTCAGTTCCAGATGTAATCCACAAATCGAGGTCTTATGTAATTTTTTACTCTCGTCTCTATGATGAAATTTTCATATATCATATTACGTTTCGTCGAAGTTTGTCAAACTTACATTGCCCGCTTCAGTATCTAGTACATCTATTTCTGGAGTTGGAAAGGAAATGAGAGCTTACCCAGAGAGCACCGAACACGGGATGGGCCGGAGCAAGAGTGCATTCAGATTCGGCTCAAATTGGAGAGGGGGTTTTCTGGTGACTGTTTTCACCTGGGTAGTTTGATGTCCCTCAGTAGAAAACTATAAATGTCCTTACCAGGGACGAAATGTTTCGTTATCCAGGGGCCTGATTTATGATCTCCACACTTTGAGACGTTTATATAAAGACGTTCGAATGAAGGAAAGTGGGGTAAACCATTGTCAAGAGCATTTTTAGGAATTATTCAGAATGCGATATGTATGCCGTGTTTAATTTCAATAATTTTTTACATATATTGCGTATTATTAGCAGTCAATCGGCAAGGTTTTATTAAACTTAGAATCCTGATACTTAGTGATTTAGTGTTTTATTAAACTTAGAATTCTGATATTCTTAGAGTTTAGAATTCTGATATTTCTTCATATTCCTAGTAATTTGTTATTAATTTACATAGCTTTTTTTTGTAATTTGTTAAATAAAATCATTGAATAAGTATTTTTAAGGCTTTAGTGATTGGCTAAAGAGGTACACAACCGTGTGCCTCTCGTGCCAGAGGTCTTTGGTGTTCTAAGTACCGTATTCCTGCTTTTTATTATTTTTGTTTCCTTCCTTCACCTGACCTTTCATATCCATCTTTTTCGCTCGTCATCTCAATCTGTTTAATAACCTGTGAATGTACTTTTCTGTACCACTCTCCAACGCTCTTCACTTCTCTTACTCGCTCCCTCCCCCAGGCATCCCGGCCCCTCCCCTCCCATGCCCCCCCCCCACACACACATGCACATCCAGCATCACATTCGCGGATGGAAACCACATGGGCGCCCTGCTAGCAACCGCGGAAACTGTATTGCATTTCAAACCTCTAGGCTGCGCGCACATTCATCAAAACAAGTCACTTCAAAAAATAATTATTTTATTAATTTTGTGCACTTTACGGGATAATAAAACAAGGGAATAATGAAAAGCGCTCGCTCGCGGGCGGATGCGGGCGAACATGGCCGCGCGCGCAAATTGCGCATCGGCGAAAAACACAAACACTGGCCTGGGAACCTTCGGCAGTTGCGGCGAGGCCCGCCGGGGCAGGCGGAACCAGGGGAAGCGGGCAGGGCGGGGCGGGTGGTATGGGATTAATGGAGCGGGGAGGGCACGGGAGGGTGTGACCAGTGGAACAAAGTGGGTGGGACAGTTGAGGCGAAGGGTGGGCTGGGCGGACTGGGGAAGGGAGGGGCAGCGAGGAGGGCTGTAAAAGATGAAAGGAGTATGATGAGTGAGATAATAGACACGAAGATAGGGCAGGCGCGGATCCACCAGGGAAATGGAAAATGAGGGAATTCCCCCCCCCCACCACTATTTTTTTGCAATAACTATTAATTTTAACTTGTCAAGAATCTTTCAAGCAAAAATATTTTCGGATAATCATCGCTACGAATAAAATCGTATCGTAGCCTGAGCTTAGTGTAGCCTGTGACATTTTACAATATCTTTAATACGACAAATTTGACCGAATTATTTTGACTTTCCTGTCCCAAAATTTGTCGCTGGATTCACCCCTGGTAAGGCAAGGCGGTTTAGGAAGCGATCTCGAGGCGCGCAGGGAGGGATGGACATGTGTGGCAGTAAGGGTGGAGAGGCGGACAGAGGAAGCGAGGTAGAGCGAGGAACATTGAGCAGAGGGAAGGGTGGAGTTCAATGGATGATGCGGTATATGCAAAATTATAAGAGGGCGGATTGGAGGCAAGGAAGATAGAGTGAGGCGGGAGGTGAAAGGGGTGGTTAGCGCGGGTGGAATGAGGGAGGCGAATGGAGCGAGGCGGAGAGTTGCGGAGCGTGGAGGGTGCAAAGTGGGATGTAAAGTAGGGGTGAGGAAGGTAGGCGGGGAAGTGATGTAGTAGCGGAAGGTGGGTAAGGATGGGAACGCAGTGCGAGGTGGGTGTGGAGGCCGCAATGCATCGGACACTGCGAAGTGGGTGTGGCAGAAACATAGGGGATAGTGGAGGGGGGTACCGGAGGAAAGTGGCCAGATGGTGCAGACGGGGAGGCGCCGTGGACCATTCCTGACGAGGGTTCTCCTCGCACATGCGCCACTGTGGGTTGCCATGCACTGCCCTGCGATACCACCATAATGCTTCCGACAAGACCCTGCTCTGCAAGAAGTAGGTGCCTGCTTGGCAGACGGTGGTCATTCACAGCGGTTGATCCGCCACTCACCTCTCACGTCATACATATCACGACGTTCGCTGTACTATAATTTTGCCTTTGAAAACCATACTAAAGTTTGTGAAAATAAATTCGAGAGAAAACTACTTTTCTAACATCTCTTTCTTATTCATCCCAAAACTTATTCAGAAAACTCTCTCATAACAAAATTTCGAATTGAAACGTTTACAGATTTGCATCCTTCGAAAAATATTTTACATATCTGTAAGTACTACAAATATGTTGCTTTCGAAGTTACTCACGTCACCTAGTTCTCCCGGAACAACTCGCTATTTACTTTATTTTTACTACTTCCATCGTATAATACTGTCATTTGATGGCTGCAACCAATTGCTTAATGATACTCATTTCGATCGTTTTCATTATGATAGAGGTTCTTGACCAATCATAGAGAAGTTTACAAACCAAATATGGACTCTTAATTAATCAATGAGAATCGTTCTAGTAAATGTTTCGTTCGATTGTATACAGTAAAATTACATTTGATATTATATTATGCTTGTCAGTTTTAATTTCTTTTATTATTAGTAATTTTTCTTGGAATATTATTTAAAATAAATTGGATCGTAATTTTACTTTGATCCTATTTGACTAGCGCAGTACTCCCTCACAGGCGGACTGGAGGCCAGAGCCACCTATGGCAGCACGCGAGGGTAGGGTTAGAGAGCGTCTGCTAGGTGGCCTTGGGTGAATCCTTTATGTTGACAGCCACGAAACTATTCAATGTAAAAGTTTAACTTATAAAAAATGTAGGAAAAGTACCGTATGAAACTCGTTGTAATGGACATTACATCATCGTTTCATAATGTACTATTACAGTATATGTTTGATGCTCTTTAATTGTCAATAATTGTGTTTTTTAACATCTGTAGAATATCTAATCGAATAATTACGCTTAAAATTGGTTCAAGTGATAAGAGAATGAACAATGTTCAAGAGTTTTGCATAAATCACGAACAAATTATTTGCCTTAAATTAAATTCTTTCATACTTCTTTCGTTCTTTTTAAAAAAGTGTTGATTCGAATCTTCATGAAGTGTCTATATGAGACACTAGGGATTCTTCTCTCTCTCAATCAAGGCGTAAATCTGTAGCTACGAAGTACGGTCGAATGCTTCTTTTCGGGATATTAGGGGTCCCAGAACTGTCAGGTCAAGTAATACACCTGAAAGGAATTGTTTGCGTGAATGAGAACTCTGAACTAAAACCTTTGTTTCACATTAGAACTGTATTTAATTGAATTGAATTGATTTTTCGAGAATAGCCTACACGTTATAGTGTTGGAAAAACTGTGCTGAGTGATAATTCTCCGCTGAAAAAAATGAGGGTAAATGAAGACTGTTTCCTGGAAGCACAAAACAAAGAAGTCAATAACAAAGAACTTGCATTCACATTATTGTATTTTAATTGCAAGAAACTAATTCTAAGGAATGTCCTTACGAGTTGTGAAAACACCAATTATTGACTCACAGCAAATTTGTATCCTTCAATGTTACATTCCGTTAATTTTTTAAATCCCTTCTCTTTTCTTCATCCAAAATGCTGCAGCCGACTTTTCTCTACCTGCAATATTATTTTATCAGACAAGAATTCTTTATCTTTAAAGGAATACCCCGAATCATTCCTTTTATTATTTTTGAGACTGTCTTGGCTTGTAATGTGGTATTCCTGCTTTGAAGTTAAAATATCCACTGTAAAAATGTCTCTTTATCAAATGTCACACGTAACAATGAATCATGACAAATGTCCATTGATATCAGTCTCTGTCGTAAAAGTGTCCAATTCATTAATTTTCATTACATTTTATTCATTAGTTGTTTAGAATATTTTGTGTTTGAAAGTAAAGAAAAGTTTAGTGCAATGTTTTAGTCATTTTGTCCTTGTGGAAATAACTGAAGTTATAAACTATATGATACACTACGCAGATAGCTTACGGTAGCATTACCGTTTTTTACTCATCTAGCAGCTGTACGTTTTGTTGTTCTTCGTTTGGAAATATATTCTGTATAATTTATATGATATTTCATTATGTATAGCAAGACTGTTTCCATGGTCTGCTTGCTTTTGAGCTACAATGCTCTTTTTCTCAAGGATTTGTGTCTATCATATGCTCTAGAAACCTCCGGATACTATTGATGATGACAAAAAAATATTTTGTTGTTTCGCAGTGTGTATGCATCTCATAATTGTATTATGTATATTTTGGGTATTTTTCGTCCTTGGATATTCTACATGGGACATTTTATTTTGCGAATGTTTTGCAGTTGTTATTTTCGTAGGTGGGGAATTCGAGGTAACCATTCAAACAAAACTAGAGCCATTTTTTAGAACATTTTGAAAACACCTTTGGCGCTTCGTGTTAAATTACACCCCCCTCCAAATCAAATTATCCATTTAGAATGCAAAGAATATCAGCCAGAACGATCGGGGAATATCAATATTTCAGATGAAAATCCTCACTTTAATTTATTTAATTTTTAAAACATAATTAGTTAATATGAGTTAATATGTTTTAGTATAAGACTGAAAAAAGGAATTATTACAGCAAATGTTTAAAAAAATACTCTTACATAACTTAAGGCTAACGCTTACCCTACCCTTAGGTAACGCAGCGTAACACTGTCTCAAACCCCCTCCCCCCGTCTTTGGTGTTCTTGTTCTTCGTTTGGAAATATATTCTGTATTTCGTTATTTCTATGGTCACGGGGTAAAAGTTCTTAAGTCAAAAATCTCAGTTTGGAGAAAACAAGGGTTAAATAATTGAGCCAATGTTTCTTCCTATGTTGAACGCTATTTCCCAACGCTTGTTTGTCGTTAAGGAGGCAACATTTGAATTCGGTCGTTTTACTAAAATAAAATATAGATACTTAACTTGTAGTTTCAGTACTTAACCCAATTTTGCCAAAAATTGATTTAAGAACTTTTAGCCCGTGACCACAGACTTATGGACGACCCCCAAAATCATGTTCCACCCGTCCTCCAGAACTCTCCCGCAGACAGCGGCTGAGTTCGACCCAGCTATCAGAATAGAAAATATTTTACAGAATTATACATATGTAGTGATGGCTTAACAATTACAACTTAACCTAAGTTTACACTAATACAAAGGTTGAGGAAACCATGATTGCACATGAAAGGTTCGCTTTAGATCTAAAAAAATATTTTACAGAATATATGAAATAGATATTTATTTGTGATGCGGTAGGATGAATGCTTTACTAAGGTTGACCGAAGATTGGTTTTGGAAGTGGTGAATATTGGAGAAGTTATTGGACAGGTAAGCAATGTGATAAATAATGGGATCAAGGTTGAATTCATTATGAAATTGGTGATTTGATATGAACCAGGATTCATTAGTATAATTTGATATGAACTAGGATGCATTAGAAACATTGATATGATCCAGGTTGCGTGCGAATATATAGTTTTGGCTTTCTAGATCAAGACCATTTGCTGTTTAACTCTTAATTCATATTTATACCGGATGATAAGTTGTGGAAGAAAATTAAATTTGATTGTACAATTCAAAGAATTCTCTGACAACAGTCTGATTGCGAAAACCGCAACAGAAATTGTCAACTATTTTTGCTTTGTGAAATTAATATGATAAGTAATTCCAGGCAATATCGAAATTGTTCTCGTATGTATTGCAATCTCAGCGTAATATAATTTCACATTTTTCAGTTGAATGATAATAAATGTCTTCGGGGCAATCAATTGTTTATAGTCATTCTTCCCCTGAACGTCCCCGCCTTCTCCTCCGTCGTCTTCAATCGCAGTTGGCATTCGTGCACGTCATTTCCCAGTTGCCGATTGCTAATCCGCAACGCGGCCGAGAGCGTTCCGGCCCTTCGGGAGGGGAAATGAGTCTCCCCGCCCAACCCTCTCGCCCTCTCACTCTCTCCCTTGTGCTTCCCCGCTCTCCGGCGCGCCCGCGGGGCCGCGCAGGACGCTACCCGTCGGTTCTTCCGCAGACTCGAAAATTATCTCCCGTGTAATCCACGGGTCGCTAAGTTGAAGTTTCCGACAGGAATAAATCATGCCTTCAGGAAATGGGTTTTATTTATGGACGTCGTGGGAGCTGGGTATTACTTCCATCGATCCGGCCGGCGGCGGCGGTGGCGGGGCGCGTCCTGTGCTGCCCCCGCCCGCCCCTTCCACCTCATTCGGCGCGCCGTCCCCGCCTGCGCGGCCGTTCTCGCTCCCCGTTGCCCCGTCCTCACTTCACACTGCCTCATCGCGCTGCGATCCAACAACCCGTCCTCACTTGCCACCCTCCTCGTTCTCAGTTCCCGTGTTCGCTCACCATTATCGCTCTCTATCCTCGCTGACCGTCCTCATTCCATTTACTCTTCATCTTCTCCCTCTGATCTCGCTTCTGGGCCTTACTTCCCGTCCATGATCCCCGTCCTCAGTCCTCGTCTTCGCTCTATGGCACAACCCGTCCCAACTTGCCTCCCTCACACCTGCTCTTCACTGTCCCTTCTTGCTCCATACACTTTCTGTTCTCACACATCATCATTCCCCGTTCTCGTCTTCACTCCCCGATCTCCGTTTGCGCTCTCCAATCTCCATGCCCTCATTCTCCGTCTCCACTCCTCATCCTCACTTCCCGTCCTCGCTTTCTCATCTCTCCCATCATTATTTTTATCTACTTTTGAACTGTGTATTTTCTATCGTTCCGCTACTCTTTTCTCCCAACTCAATGTTTATATCTGCTCATCCACTACGCTAACCAATGTTAATATCCATTTCATAATTTTCCTTCCTTCTACTTCCCCTCTCGTCCATTGTTACTACACTACTTCACTGCCATCCCGCCTGGGCTTCATTTTGCATCCCGGTTCATCCCTGCGTTATCCACCTTCGGAGCTTTTGCTTTGCCGGTGCTGAAGCCAGCGCCCCGCCTCCTATCTCCATATCTCCCCGCACCTCCCTCCCCCGTCCCTCCCCGCCACGCCCACCCTCTCGCTCGTTGGCACGCCTGTTTACCTGAAACGGCTGCTCCCGGTCGTGCCGCCTCTAAAGCTCCGGCAGCTTTTTGCGAGCGATAAATATACAATGACACACCGCCGTGGCACCGACGGGGTTGCAAAAGCAGCCTCGTTGTTTTGTTATTCGGCTTTTTCCCTTCCCTCGCTCCACCTCTTCCTCTCGCCTCATATCTTTCTCTCCCTCCCCCGACCCCCCCCTCTCTCTCTCTCTCTCACTCTCTTCGTCTTCCCCTCCGCGCCATTTCCCCCGTGTCCACCCTGGCCACCACCCCGTTTTCTGAAAGTGGGGCGCATCGCTTTATATATACATTTAATTTGCATGTCTTTATGCAGCCTCATTGTGATGGACGTTGTACCGGGTGTTCGTCAAAAGCCTGGCTAGGTTTAATATTTTATTATGTTCTACGAATCGCGTGATTGGGAAATCGTTGCCGTATTTTATGCGGTGAGGAAATAAGATATCCTTACTACATATTTATTGATTAAATTTCCATAGCATGTAAACCGCTGATGGCAGTGCATTGCGTTAAATAGTTTTTCCTAGCGGAAGCCAGAGGGCACTTCATTCTTTCAACTAACTTCATTGATTTCAAGTTATTCTGTGGAGATCGCTACTTAAAACTAATTCATATTGATAAAAAATTCTTCCTTCGAATTATATTATTGCATTGACGTCATTGAATATAAGTTGGTAGATTTGAATGCATTTGGTAAATAGGTCAATGTTAATGTGACATTCACAGTATGCAATTCACTTCATAGTGCAAGGACAAAAAACACGTGCAAGAAATGATTGCGTAGGCTTCCGCGGCCGGAATTCATGTTGTTCAGGCTATCCGGGATGAGCCGCGTCGTCGATTTGGTGGCTGACGTTTCGGCCAACATATTGTGTGACCTTCCTCAATACGCTCTGAGGAAGGCCACAATATGTTGGCCGAAACGTCAGCCACCAAATCGACAACGCGACTCATCCCGGATAGCCTGGACAACACGTGCAAGAAATTTCGCAAGATAAGTAATAATCCTGCACAAGAATATTAAATTTCATATATTCAAAACAACTATAAAAACATAAATTTCGATTCATTTTCTACGTACTTCCTCCGGAAAATAATTGACCGAACATACGCTATTCTTCCTGAAAACATAAGAAGCCATACATAAGAATTCTTCCTGAAAATCTATTAGGTTTCCATGTTCTTGCCATGTAAATAATAATAATAATAATAATAATAATAATAATAATAATAATAATAATATAATAACAAAATAATAATAATAATTATTATTATTATTACTGTTATTTTTAGTTCGCAGATTTTATAAGAAGATTTGCTCTGGAGCAAATGTGAGGAAAATTTACAGCATCACTCCTTTTCCACTAACGCGTGTGAAGGTGTAATCAAAATATTACAGTGGAACTCGTCTCTCACGGCCACCCTGTGTATTTACGAGCGCGGCGGCGGCGGAGGGGGGCGTGGGCGAGGGCGGCCGGATCGTGGGCCGATATCCGCGCGGCGCGTTAATGAAGTAACGAGCACTTTCCTAATTAGTCCTCGTGAATGCCGGCGAGACGCCACCCTCATTAGGGGTCGCGTAATTCCGACAAACGCTTCGCGGGCGATCGACGTGGCGGCGGCGGCGGTGGCGGCGACTGAGGGGGAAGGGGGTGGGCGGCGGAGGGAGGGAAGGGGCGGCGGAGCAATCGCGCTTTGACCGCAACGCCCCCCGCTCACCGCGCTCCAGGCGCTGGGCGGCACCGCCCCCTGGCAATGCGCCGCCGGCGGGAACTGCGAGCGCCCATCTGACCCCTCAGGGCTGATTTCTGCTGGAGGGCTTTGATTCGCGTTGAGAGACCACTTCAAGTGTCAGCTCTTCGGGGTCGAGACTACAACAAGCTTAATGAGGGTTTGGGCTCGTCTTCTCAAGATTCATAGACGAAAGTGATTTCGTAATAAGACTTGTATGGTATATTACAACGAACAGCTATCGTTAAATTATATAATTGAAATTTAGAACACATTTCTTACATTATGTCTGTCTTTCGTGTAGATTATTTGAGAAGAAGAGATTTCATCGTTGACGGGTGTCGATTCGCTTTTGTACAAAATAGCCTGTATATCTCTTAAAATGCTGAATAATTTTCCCATTGCTTTTAATTATTTCAGAAACAATGTTTGTTACATTTGATATAATCACAAATATTATATTAAATTGAAACACATTTAAAAATGTGTTTCCTTACAACTAAATATGGTTGTTTGAATAATTTCACGCTGTAACATTCGATGGGCCCATATGCAGACCTTTAATTTTCCGTGCATCCTTTACTTATTAAGTTTTACTAAATGATTTACTTGAAATACTTGAAAAACTTGAAAGTATCATCTGTGTGTGGGTGTTGATTATTTACAAGCAGTAAACACACACAGAACAATACTCATTGTCGTCTTATCTGATTAAATGCGCAACAAAATGATTAAAACGCTTTGAATTGATTTTAATGATTGAAGTACTTTGAATGATTGAAACGCTTTGAATTGATTGAAATGTTCAATACGTTATATTTAAACTTTTCCCAAAGTGGTCTGATCGATACTTACCTATTGAGGATTCTAATTCGCTGTAGATTCTTAGTAGTTCTTCCTTAGCATGACACTAGGGACATTCGAAACATGACTTCAGTTTTCTTCTGATTTCATCATCCGCAAGTGAATTTATAAACGGTAAACTACACTTCTTTTCCGTAGACGTTCCTGCAGACGGGGCAGGGGGTCATGTTCCTCTTGAAAAGTTTGAAAGGGTCTCGTTTGGGGTATTTTGGTACAATTGAAGAAGAGACTCTGGATGACATCTAGCAATCATCTAAATGGTTCATAATAAAATCAATTGTAATCTTTAATTGTATCATTAAAGTTACAATTTCATTCTCATTGTAGTATGTTTTACTTATTTACGAATAAAATATGTTATATGTAAGAAAAACTTTTAATGGAAAAGGGTGTCCAGACACGTACTAAGCTCCTCTCTTATTTTAGCCTACTCACGTGTATGTTCTCTTACGTTTTCAGGTCCCTGAGTATGGAAAGTATTGTGATCTGAATCAAGGCAGCTGTCTTTGCTAGTTTGTTGAACCATTAAATTGAAATAGGAGATAATTATTTTCCCTATTTCACGTTAACTATCTTTGCCACAAATCTATCAAAGGGCAAGAATTAAAAATGCATTGCTTATTTTTTTTATCCCTCCTCCATTACACCAGAAATTGAGTATTTACTCCCAATAACGATTTCACCACTGCAAAGTAAAGCATTGAAATGCTAAGAAAATGTGTCCTCTCCTTGGAGAAGAAGGTAGAGATTAAAATGATAAATTTATAAAATTTAAAAACGCATTATTTGTTATTTATTTTCTTACCCATTCGTACCTCGTGCCTCATTCGGTTTATTTCGATTTTCTGCCACAATCGCACTCACAGATATAGAGTGAAATATTGTGATTACCTGGTTCTTTTCTACTATCTTTCCGATTTCAGCTAAGAAGACTCCCAGCCACATTTCACATATTCTGTATCGGTAATAATTAGGAGAAAATACAGGCTTTATTTGTTGACAGATTCCCAGAGGATATTTTTTCAATGATAGTATCCGCTGTTTTCCGTTGCGTGGTTCATGGGTATTGGTATTGGCCAATACCCATGAACCACGCTATGGATTCCACTACAGATGGTCATGAAATACAGCAGATCCACTGTTTTGAAAAGGTGATCCAGAAATAAAATAATAAAATTAAGTCTTTATTTCTTGGAATAATGCCCATTTTTTTTCGTGATGAAGTTCTTATCTATGTCGTCAGTTTATTGTGTCAAAAACTTTGTAATGGATTGAGAAAAACATTAGGGTTAAATATTTCATATTTATCGGAAGAAATAATTCATCGGAGGACCTGAGTACACGGGATTATCAGAATCGTACAATCTGCTGAATCATCTCATACATTCAGTCTATAAATTTAAAATATATTCAAGCCATTGCCTTTGTTGGGCAGAAGAACATTTATGACATACATCATCCGCCAACTGGATTGCGGGTGACGATAGCGTGTTCGAGTGTCCTTGATTTAGAATGAATGGAAACGTTGCGATACACGACACAAAGAAATTTGGTTGTCCCCATGTTTGTTGAATATCTTCCCGTGTAACACACATGATATGTTGTTTTCATGTTTCAATGATTTAATCTCGAATGTTACATTTGAGCTTTGACATATTTCCGTCATCTCTTTCTATTATTTCTGTTGCAGCGAATACGTCCTTTCCATGTACACATTTTCTGTCCTTGTTATACAAAATTGTGTCATACATAGATCACATTTTATATTTAGTTTTTTGCACGTTCTATAGAGAGAAGGTGCACTCAAGAGAACAACTTCAGGCAATGATGTAAGTGAAAGCCAGTTCTTCTGGATGAAAAGTAAATTGATCAGTAAGTTGTACCAATATAAACTAGATACGTTTAATTTTATATTTTGTAGTAGAAATGTGTGTCATCTGATCGGAGCCAATTGACCCCACAAGTAATATGAACTATAAACACATGTTTTAAAGTATGAATTTTTTTTCATGAACTTAAAATCATTGAATTTTCCACGAGCTCTTGAAAATTTTGAACGTGATGTTTATTTATGTATGATGGTAATTTATCACGCTGACAAAATTTTATTTTGATGGAATCTGAGTCTACCGTTTGCATTATGTTGATTACAAGCTATATTTTTTAAAGAGTATTTATGTCATTTCCGTAAAAGATTTTTGATGTATGTCCAAACATGTCAAAGAAATTATAAAACTAAGTCCTTTGATTTCTCATAAATCATTGGGACGGAACAGGGATTAAAAGAACTCAACAATATATAATGATATAAACTATTTTTACTGAATTTATGTTATTAAAGAAATAATATAAATGATAAAAACTAGTGTAAATATTTGTCGTTATACATAACCAGTCAAATGAAATGAACATAACAGTGTGAAAATAGTAATTAGTATATGATCTTACACTTTTCTACTATTCTTCTACTACTATCTTACAAGATTTACATGATGCACTTCTAAATAGGCTACACATGAATGTTGGACTTCTAAATTAAAAAAAGGTAATGACATTCATTATAATTGCGCGTTTCAAACAAATAAGTTAAATATCATACAAAGGTGAAGTATTTTTAAAGTTTGAAATACTGCAACATGATTATTAATCTGCATCTTAATAATGTGCACTCTTATCCCAAACAGAAATTAAAGCAAGTGACTCACCTAAATTTCCTATAAACCGTCATCGACGTTCTGTGAGAAAACAATTATACTAACCTAATTAGTGAGATTACCTTCTATCCTATTTTTTATTGTTAAAAGGAGAGAAAGTCATTCACATAAAAATTAACAAAATTAAACGAAAAATGAATATTGATGGTTTTAAGTTCACTTTTTTGTTTGTAGGTAATCGTATTGAGCAGTATTTCATTTTTTTCAGATGCACCATTTGTACCATCACCACTGTTTAAAAGTGATATTACCATCTTTACGTCAATATCGTGATCGAAAACGTGCCAGACATCCAATGATCTCTTTGTTTATACTTCAATCAGTATTTCCCATGTACAGTCCCATGGGTACTCCATTTAAATGCAGTACTTTCAGAATAAAAGTTCTCGAACCCGTTCGATCAGGAAAGATTTGAGCAGTATTTCAGAATCTGAATTTTGGAATCATAACCTAGCTTCATTGGTATTTAATCTTCCAACTTTCGAAATTGAGTTTGAACGCTGGCTTAGATACGCTGGCTACGATTAAACGCTGGCTTAGATACAAATTTCAATGATATAAAAAAAAATTCTTTGAATTATACAAAATTTCGATTTATCCCCGGTTTACTGCGTTCACAGGAACCTGCTGACAAGACATCAATAAGGCGCTCGGTGAGTTTGTTGCGCGCGGCCTCCGGGCTCTCGCCGCTGTTTTTTCGTCGCGCTCCTTCTTCGTTCGCGGCGATCGCTCGCATCTGCATCTGGAGAATGCGCGTCTTTTACATTTTACCACATCGCCTTTGTCTGCGCCGGCCGGCCGGTCCCTGCCGCGTTCGGGCCATCCTCCACGACGCGCCGCGCCGGCACGCAGCGGCGAAGACCACGGGTACTAGCGCCGAGCGAGCAACCAACCAACCGGTTTCAGCGCGCAGCTTGTGTAACACGTCGGAGGCCACAAAAGCTTAGCTTAGCCGTGGCGAGAGCAGCGGTGGATGCGAAGGCGGCGGCGGTGGCGGCGGAGATGTTGGTCGCGGTGGCGGCGGCGGCGGCGGCGGCGGCGGCCAGCGGCTGGCGCGAGGCTCTAGCAGCAGCCGCCGGCCTTCCTCGACCGCCTCCGCCCCCGCCGCCACCACACCTTTGGTCAAGGGGTGCGACCGCGCCGTCCGGCTTGCGGCCACCCCGCCCGTCCGTGGCCACTAAGTCCGAACCTCGCTGCGGTGGTCTGCCGCCGCCACCGCCACCGCTGCCGCCCCCGCCCCCGCCCGTGCCCCCGTCCCTACCCCTGTCCCCACCCCTGTCCCCACCCGCGTCCCCGCCCGCCCCGCTGCGGCGGCAGCCAGACAGCTCCTCCGCATTCTCGTCTCCATCACCGTCTTTCACTCACTCTCTCTCTCGCTCGCTCGCTCGCTCGCTCTCCTCTCCCGCGCTCGCCTCTAAAACTACTCACTTCTCCTTCTCCTAACTTCCCGGGACCTCTACAGCTGTTCTACATGGTCGCTACATTCACTACATGGCTCACGCAGGGAGTGGAAGCGAGAGAGAGCGAGTTACTTGTTGTCGGACGAAGACGGAAGGCGCGCGGCGGCGAGAGCAGTTCCTTCTCCGCCTTCTCCTGCTCCTCCTCCGTGGAAGCACGCTGCCTGCTTGCTTGCCAACCCGGGCCGCCGCCCCCGCCCCCGCCACGGCCCAACCCAAGCCGCCGCCGCCGCCGCCTCACTTGCCCGCCCGTCTGTCTACCCGGCTGCGTGCTTCCCTAATTATCTTGCCGGGCCCTAAGTGGAGATGTGGCAAGGGGAAGAGAGAGAAGTACCCTGAAGACAGAGACGGAGAGGAAGGCGGCGGCAGCGGCGGCGGCGGTGGCTGCGCGGCGAACCGCCTAGGCGGGGGACCGCCCGCCCCGTTCTGGCTGTGTTGTGCAGCGCCATGCTCTGACTTGGTAAGCCCGACGCGCGCTCTCTCACGCACACACGCACACACACACACACACACACACACACACACACACACACACACACGCACACGCGCCCGCTCATTGGTTACACGCACACGGAATTGTGCCTGTTCACGCACGCACACTCGAATGCGCACGGCGCGCGGCGGCCCGCTCGTCGTCACGCACAAACACGCGCCAACGCCGTGCCTGCGTCCCGGTTTACAAATGTCGTAGAAATAATACGTTTTGAAGACGCGCCGCCCGCCGTCGCTGCGCTAAGTTGCGCGCCTTTCGAGTCGTTTGATCTCGGCTGCCGCGGCCGCGGTGGCTCTGCGGTGGCGCTTCTGTGTTCGTCGCGTCGTTTGAGCGCGCAAAACGGCGAGGCCGGGAAAAAATAAGAGGAAACGCGGTCAACTCGAGGGGAAGGAAGGGTTTTTTTTAAAGCGCTAAGTGCAAGAGGTGAAAACTTTTCTGTGTTTTTTTTTACCCTCACTTTTCGTTCTGTGTTAAAGCAAACGGTGTGTGTGTGTGTGTGTGTGTGTGTGTGTGTGTGTGTGTGTTCGGCGTCGCTGGCGTCTTCTTTGAGAGTGAGTGCGTATACGTGAAGAAAGATTCCGTGTCGTCCTCATTGTGAAGAATGTTATGGGGTTGGATTCATTAGGAATGCAGAACAGGGGAGAGTTTTTATACAAACGGGGCTTAAGAGAATTTGAAAAATAGAACGAAGGGAGCGCTGAAGGCTCACGTTCCGACGCTACTGCCCCCTCCTCCCCCCCCTAGTCCTCCTTTGAGGCGCGAGAAAGACGCCGGTTATATTTTTATGATTATTTTCGACAGTTTAATGAGGGTGTGGGTTCAAGTTCTTTTATCACTCGGCGGCTGCGACGGCGGCGGCTGCTGCTGCGGCGAGAAGCGGAGGAGCAGGGGTGGCCAAAGGGAGAGCCTCGAGAAGGGGTGGGAAAGTGGTGCAACATCCTGCCGCGTAGGACAGTCGGAAGGAATTTGTTTCTTCAGTGGCTTCGGACAATATCAACATTTTAGGTAAAAGCCAATTTTGCGAGGCTTTTTATTTTTATTTTTATTTTTGTTTGTTTGACAATACAGATCTGTGATATAAACTCAGGTTTTACGAAACCATTTTGGAGTTTACTCGTAAATAAGCAGAAGTATCCGTCACAAATGATGGCCTATATTTTTTTCATTTACAGGTCCACCTCCACTAATATAAGTAAATAATAAGCTTCTATTGTGTGCGCCAAATGTATTGATGCTAATTGAGTTCGGTGGTACGAAAAGTACTAACACGAGTGGAGCATATTTTTGTCTACTTCAGTCAATCGGATAAAAATGAGAGATTTTGTTCATAACGTGAAAACTATAGTACATTCCCTATCATTCGAACCAATTTGCTGTTTGATGAATTACAAGCGAGGGAAGTGATGCCACCGAACACACAGAAATTGTAGTCCAGACGTGTACCTTCAGAGTATACAATAAAATGTATGAGTTTGTAAATAATGGACATATATTTTCCACATGCGGCAATACTTCGCTATTGCTGTGTATTACACTTTACACGTCACGTCATTGTTGATCATGTTTTTCGCTAGGCTCTGCAAAAATTCGAATAGATGATATATTTTCACGCGAGTACAGGGTTGTTCTATAACCTGGTTTGGACATGGTTGTCAAGTATCCTATAGTTAAAATGTTCTCCCTCAAATTGGGGCACGGGTTCGCTGTGACACTGTCTTGGAGAAATTTGATTTAAGTGTCCAACGTTCAAATAATAACTCCGGCCGATATTTCCAAATGCACGACCCACATTTCCGATTTAATTCAAACCACTCTTTAAACACTCTCGATTATAAGAAGAACACTGTGTGAAAATTTCACCGAAATCGGTCGAGAAGTCTTTGCGTCTATGGGCGACAGACATATGCACATTCCGTATTATTTATATACAAGTTGCGAATAAATATTTACATTCATAGGTGATGAGAGGATAATCTTTTAAACGAGATAATTGACACTGTCATAAACTGAATGTTAACTATGAATCCGTTACGCAGATCATTTTCTAGAATCTGAAATGAACTGCATTAAAATTGTACCTCTTAGTTACGTCCTTTTCCTTATCATAATGAATGCTCGTTTCATCAAAATTGAAGGGATTTTTCTGAACGTTGAAGTGTGGTGAATATTAAATTCATTGAATCCAGAATAAAATAATTATATACATGTAATAATAATAATAATAATAATAATAATAATAATAATAATAATAATAATGCACCTGTAAATTATCTTCGGGTTTTCAACAAGATTTGTTGTAACGGTAATATGTCGAAAATGCAAAAAAAACAACAAATATTTGTTATTATTCTCAGCTCTGATATTTTCTGCAACGAACACATTTCAATGTTTGTTCCAGTGATAAAATATTATGTCTTTCAAAATAAAAATTCTCTTTTTAAAAATAATACCAGTAAAGCTTCTACTAAACATTTTATACAAATAGGATTTTCGTGAGCAGAAATTACGATTATTTTCCCATCCTCTCTGGCACTGCGAATGCAACATCACAGAGCATATTGATAATCGAGGATATTAAGTTAAAAGTGGTACATTATTTGGGTGGCATACACGGCTGGAATGTTTTATGGTTCAAAAAACAAATGTGAGACAGTTTGGAACAAAGCATCATGCAGTAACACGAGAGAAAAGGGTAGCCATTGCTAGCCCTCTGAAAACAAAATCATCTGCAAATACACACTTATTTAAAGTATAGCAGGTTGATCGATTATTTTTCAAAAGAATTTTAAAATCATTTTTTATTTCAAAATATAATTTTAAACAATAATTTATAACAAAATAATATTTTTATTTCAATACATAAAGTTATAATCGTCTGTTTTACCTACATTATTGTTGCCCATTTTTTATTGCATATATAGTGATTCATATCATAAATTTTCATTTGCAGTTGACATTCCAATCTAAGTAGATACCAAAAATATTCATATTTGTGATTTGTATTGATGGACAAGATTTAGTCATTGATAACACCTAATAAATAGAATTAATTTGGAACAAATAAAAAGTAATCCATAATGTTAAATAATTGTATAACATATTCCGAAGAGTATTATTTTCTTTAAGTAAAAAAAAAAATAATTGTAATAAAATTTCATTGAAGACATTGGTTTATAACAAAGCACACTCATGGGACTTACAGTGCAGTGCATTTTACACTATGTACTTTGAGAATGTATTTTGTTCTGTTCATTAAGAGAATTTCATTTCTTTGTGTAATATGCGTGCCATTGGGCATTTTTTCGCGTGCTTCGCTGTACAGATAGTTGAGGTACTAGGTAATTTGGTATCGTGAGAAGACGTAACTGGGTTACGAAAGTTGGGTGAATGTAGGACAATTAAGAATTTATTTTCATTGTTGTCATGAAATACACTATTAACGTGTTTACAAAATATATTCTCATTACAAAATAAAATACAAAATAATGGTACGGATTTTGTTTGCCCAATAGTGGCATTATCAAAAGAAGCGTTACAACGATACTGAACAATGGCTGCGACAATGGGAATTGCGGGACCGCATTAAAATGCACTTTGCTCGGAAACTTTCGCCATCACACCCCAGTAGCTAGGCGAAATCCCGCGTCTTAATATAAATTTTAATTGGGAGGGGTGGCGGAGGGTAGGGGGTGGGGTGGGTGAGGGGAGCTCACGTGCCGACGCCGCGCCGCGCCGCGAGACGGCGCTGGCGCGCGGGCGCTGACGCCGCGGCGTCGGCGGCGAGAACGCGCTGCGGCGGCCTCCCCGCCACGCCCCCTCCCCGCCTCCTCCGCGTGGTTGAACACGAGCATCACATGACGGTGGCGGCACCCTGGCTGACGGATGACGCGTCATTGTTCCCGCAGGGTTGCCGAGGGCGGCCGCCGCCGCCGCCGCCCCCGTCTTGCAGCGCTCCACCCCTCCCCGCCCACCCCCGCCCAACCCGGCCCGCCCCGCCTCGCGCCGCGGCGCCGCCGCCGCCGCCGAGCCCCAGCCATAGCGGAGCCAACCCCTAACCAGTGGAGTTGCTCTCCAATACTTTTTGTGTTGCTCCCAACCTTACCCCTCTCTCCAGGCACCTTCAAACATTTCACTCCACGTGGAGTTGACGAGGCCCTGCCAGCGCTCGGCGCGTTGCTAAGCAACCGAGCCGGGAAGAACGCGCTGGGATTGGTCCTCTTCGGCGTGCCATTGGTATTCCTTGAAAAGAGTCCCGCCTACTGCTGGCAAAATGATTACGTACGGTGGGTACAAGAGCGAGAACGCTCTCCCATTGGCCAAGTGAGCTCCTTCTGAGAACGCCATTGGCGGAGAGAGCTGTGACGATTGTATTTATGCTAAGGACTCCACGTGGAGTCCCCTTGAAGCCAGCGCTGGCGCGTCTGAACCGATGTAGGGTGATACGGGCAATCCTCCACGAGGGGAGGCCTAGCCCTGCAAGAGAGGGAGGAAAAAGGGGACAGAGCCTCGCCTGATACGGCTGCCATATTTGGAAAGGAAAATCAGTGAAGAGTATTTGCTCCCAGAGAGGGGAACCTTTTGTGTTGTGTGCCGGAGTTTTGCAGAGCAGCAAGGAGGGTAGTGGGCGGCCATTTTGTGTAGACTTTTTTATATTTTTTCCCTCCCTTCTCCCGCTCGCAGCCACCGCTGCTGCCACCCTTGCAGCGGCGGCGAAAAAAAAAAGCAGCGAACGAACAAGGTATAGGGAATCATCATCAGCGGGTGTGTGTGCGCGGGCGCGAGTTTTAGCTCGGCACATGCACGGCCGGGGGTTGCACGGGCGACAAAGAGCGGCGCTCGAGAGAGAGCGCGAGGAAGGAGAGAGAGTGAGAGGGGGTGTGTGAGAGAGAGGGCGCGGTGGCGCCGCGCGCGCGAGAAAGCGAGAGGTGCGGGCGCGGCGCTGAACGCGGCGCGGCTCGCGCGCGTGTGTGTGTATGTGTGAGAGTCTGAGGGTGTGAGCACGTCCGTGTGGGGTGTGCGCGAGTGTGTGAGGGCACATTGGGAGCTGCGGTGGCTGACGGTGGCGACTGGGGGTTTGCGGGAGACTGGGGCGGGCGGTTCGGTTCGGTGTGGTGCCGCGGCGGCGGCGGCGGCGGCGGCGGCGGTGGTGGTGGGGACGCCGGCGGCGCCGAGGGGACGCGGCCGCCGCGGGGTGGCAGCGGCGCGGCGCGGCGCGGCGCGGAGCGGCGTGGCGCGGAGCGAAGCGGCAGCGGCGGCGGCGCGGCGAGGCGCGGCGCGGCGCGGTGGAGGGGGCGGCGGCGGGCGCCGAGCGCCAGAGCCGCCTCAGTCGCGCTTGGACCTGGCGAGTGGGAGGACGTGCCTGCGCCACTCGTGCCAACCGCCGACGAGCGTAGCGGACGCACGGACGCTCCGGCGCGCCACCTAGCCTGCAACACCTGCGCCACGAGGGCCCACCCGCACGACAGTGCAGTGACGTCACACTCGTGAAACAATTGGATTACTCGCTTTGTCGCCGCTTTGTGGATTTACCCGAGGAAGACACAGTGCCTGTTTTTTTTGCGTCGAGGAATAGTTGTGAATCGTTTTTTGAAAAAAAAAAATAAAGTTCTGTCGTAAAATATTTGTTGTTAATTTTTAAAAAAAATATCGTGGTGTGAATATTTGTGATAACCAATTTTTGTGCTCCGTCGATTTTTTGAGTGATTCCTATTTTTTGAGCGAAGTAATTGGTAGTTTGGTTTCGGTTTTGACGCTCGGGAGTGCCCCGCGTAGTGTTCCGTGTGTCGGCCGAGAGGAAATTTTGCTTTTTGGTCGGCGGGCCGGGCCGGGCCGTTCCGGGCAGGGCGTGCGCGCGGGCGCGCGTGCGAGGCGGTGCGGGCGTGCCGGCAGGTGCGTAGGGCGACGCGCGTCGCTGCAACCCTTGCGCCCGAGGCCGAAGGCGTGCGGAGGGCCGCGAGCGCCGCTGGGGCCGAAAGCTGGAGGGACTCTGGTGGTGGCCGCGAGCATCGGCGCCGGCGGCGGCCGCGGCGGCTGCGGCGGCGGCGGCAGCGGCGGCGGCGGCGAGCGCCCGGGCGGCGGCTAGCAGCCCCGCGGGTAGCAGCAGCACCAGCAGCAGCGGGGGGCGGCGGCGGCGGCGGGGGCGGGTGCGCGGGCGCGAGTGCTGGACCGTCCGCCAAGAAGCGTGCCGGCGGCGCGAGCGGCAGCGGGAGCGGCGCGGGTGGTGGCACCAGGAGTAAGATGCCCTGCTGACATAAGATGTACCCCACTGCAGGAATGAACGCAGCGGCGGCAGCGGCGGCTGCGGCGGCGGCTCGCCACCCGGTGAGTATGCGTGCAGCGCCTGCCGCGGGGACGACGAGCGCCCCGGCCCCTGCGTGTGTGTGCTCCGGGCGAGGGTGTGTGTGTGTGTTACCAGTGTGTGCTGGTGCCGAGGACGCTACGGTTTGAATTGCGACAGCCGCGTGTGTGAAGAAAGGACGTGCAGTGCGACGTAAACACCGCGGAGCGTGACAGATGTGTGGCTTTGTTTATGGATTTCATCCGCGCTCGCCCAAGGCACGTGCTTGCGCTAGTGGTTGCACTCCGCTGTCTCTCACTCAGTGATGCTTTCCCGGAAGTGTCCAAAAATATTTGCCTCGAAAATTTTACCAGTTCATTGGACCAGGAAGAAATTTTGTGTCAACCTCCTGTGATGTGTAATACCACTCCAAATTGAGCGTCCAGAACCCAAAACACGTGCTCCTAAAATCTCCATTGCTCGCACGAATGTCAAAATGTCAAACAACGCAACTACACGCCGTTGCATCGAGACCCCCACAGTGGTGCAACAGTTCCTCGTAGCTATGTTTTCGTGTGCCAACCGGAGACAACCACAAGATCGTCAACGCGTGTGGAAACAAAAAGAAAGAAAAAATATTGAAAAAAACGAGTGCTCGCTTCGCAATTCAAATCGCAGCGTCTGAGGTGGTTGAGTGGTGGGTGGAGCCGAAGCGGTGTGCGCGGCTGGCGCGGCGTGGAGGCGCTTGGTCGCTGACCTCGTGAGCCCGCGCCGCGACGCCGCAGCGTCCCGACGCCGGTGCGTCCCGACGCCGCTTCGGCGCCCGCCCGGCGCGCCCGACGTGCACCTGGAACGAGGCTGGAATCCCCTTCGATTGAGCATAATGTGTGTGTTAATGTTTTGTTTCATTGGTGTGCTCAGTGCAACATGTCAATGGATTGCTCCACTCGTTTCACGTTTTCAGCGATTGTTTAGTTCTTGTTCCAACGTGGCAAATGTGTGGGTGGCAAGTCGTGAAATGGAAGATAATTTCAAAACGTTGCATCGTTGTGTGCTGTCGAAAGTGTATTCGCTGTCATATGTTTAGAAGGCGGGAAGATAACCTAAACGTAGGTTGTGGACGGTGTTATCACGCTTTTGATGGCTCAATAGACGGTAGTTAGTGGCAGAATTCTTTTGTTCCATTTTTTTTTGGCGTCGTATGTTTTAGTTACAATCTACCGCATGAATATGACGGAAGACATTGCAATCATTAGGTCTCGACGTCTTTATCATACTTGTTTTTCATGTCTTAAAAGTCGAGCGTGGGTGGCTGATAGTACGATTCCACTTTGACAAGTCCTTCAGCGCAAAAAGATATTTATAATGTGTAGAAATGGTCCGTGTTTCTAAAAGAACATGCCCTAGAACGAATATTTTCACTCCGGTTCGAAAATTAAAATACACGCACACAATATTGTGAACAATGTATTGTTTAGTGATGATACATTTCAAAGTACTAGAGTGCTTCCCTGGTACAGGTACTATTACATCTGATGCCTCAGAAGTACTGTTTTCAAGTGTATAATGATTTTAGAGTAACGTTCACAATGCGTGTTTTTTTTCGGTCAGAATTTTTTTACAATCCTTTCTCACGTGGCGATCATGGTCCGTAAAGACCTCATCCAGCGGTATATTAAGAAAATTAATATAAAATTTTACAATGAGTGAACCCTTTCGAAATTTGGAAATATTAATTAATTGTAGTTGAACGTGTTCTACCTTCAAATGTTCAACTTTGTATTCTTTCAAAAATATAGATCAAATTTTTTAATGAATTGCCACTTCGTTAACTAGATTAAAGCAGTACAATCTGGCCTGCGGTAGATTTAAAACATTCTATGAAATTTTGGAAATTGTATGGAAATATTCAAAATTGGAGTGAGCTTGGTTGGAAGGTATAGTTACAGTGGTGCGGTCAATCTATGGTTCTATACCCTAAAGATTATTTTGAGAGTACATACTTTTCCGTCGACACCGTTTAGCTATTTATTACAATACTCCGCACTCGGCGATACAAACGTATAATGTATTGCATTTTTAGGAACTGTGTGGAAAGAAATTTTTCGAAACAAGTTAAAATTATTGCACGAACTTTTTGTCGATGTCGGAGGAAAAAGTACCTTAGCAAAACGGTGCAAAGGTTTGTGTCTGCAAATACAAGACGTGGTAGTATTTTTCACATTTTTTCATCTTCAAATATTTTTCTTAAAACATTATCCTCCATGTTCTCGTTTTTATCTATCTACAAATTGTTTCCGAGCTTTTCGTTTCACGAATTTATCACATTCCAAAATGACCGCTCCTGAGAACAAATTCTGAAAATTGTGCGAATTTTTTTGGATTTGGATATAGTACTACCTTATCAAAATGTTTTGGTGCTTTGTGACTAGTACAAATTGAAGCGATAGTATTTTTTCATTAGTTTTTCACTTACAAAATGATTTAACAAAACATTTTCTTCCGCGTTCTCTCTTCGCATGTTCCAACATCAGTCTTTTAATTTTTCATTTTTGAGAGGACGTTTGTTTCCGTTCTCTCGATTCGTGATCTTATCACGTGCCGCGAAGACCGCACTGGGTCTGGGCAAAGGCTCACGTGCAGCGGCTGTGGCAGTGTTATGTCCTGCAACGTGCGCGGTGCCCGAACGTGCTAACCGGATTACTCGGCGCGGTGTGAAGTTTCGGGGAAATCCTCCTCGCAATAGCTGTCGGTTATTTGCAACGCGTCGGTTTATCGGCTGCGGCCTCGGCACGGGATGTTCCGAACGGAAAGTCGCTACCGCCACCGCCGTCGCCTTCCTGTCTTTGTGCGCTACACTTGCCTCACGTCATCGCGATACTTATGTGAAATAATTAAACGCGCATGTATAAATAAGAATGACTCGTTTATACGAGTGGGAAAAGGAATTGAGTTCATGAATTCGCTGTTGGTCAAACGGCGTTAATATTGCGCTGTGTGTTTGACAACTTCAAAAAGACAGTCTCAGCACTCGACTTTGTTTATTTAAAAATTTGGCTTGGTATGTTTCTAAGCAAATTATATAAAATAAACAATCGTTTACTTATATTAATCGCACCCGAACGGACAATTGGCATTGTATGCGCAGTTTGTCCGGAATAAATTTAAAAAAAATTATATTTCCATTCGTCCATAGTACCAAGGATATTCTGAATCTATTACTTACTTTTTATATCAGTCTGCTTACGATCCAAATAAAATTCGGTCGGATATAATGAAATATAAAGAAGCCCTCGAGTAATTTTATTTAGTCCAATTCGCAACTCCGTGAGCTATACAGAAATTCTGAAATCAAATTTGGGAGGATCGTTTCATTGTTTTTTTTAAGTCAACTTGTCGATAACTTTTTTGAACACACCAACCTTTTAAGAACAAATTATACATAAATTTACATAATTTCCACTGCCAAGTAGGCATTGAAATTTAATTCGTGCATGAACACGAGTGTTCGATTCGCTCCTAAAGAAAATGCCGGAATGGCCGAGGCTGTGCAGCGGTTGTGAAACCGTTAAAACGAAGCGCCAAAGCTTCGGGCCACGCAGTCGCCGTGTTGGCCGGCGCCGACCGTGGGGCGTCCGCGGTTCGCGACCCGCGCCGGCCGCCCGGCCCTCTCTCTCGCTCGCCGTCCGTGCAGAATCGCATTATTCTAATCCGCCGTCCAGGCGCCCGTCCACCGCGCCCACCCGCCCGTTCGTCCGGCGGTGGTGGTGGCGGCGGCGGCGGCCGGGCGGTTTCGTCGCTCGTCATGAATATTCGACCGGCCCCTTGTGGTCGGATGCGGTGTCCGTCAAACGACCCCGCAGTAATTGGCCGCCGATGCTGCCCGCGCGCCCGGCGACAGGCATTTGTTCGCCGGGCCGCGGCGGTGGCGGCGCGTGGTTTGCGACTCGAAATGTTGCCGTCACTCCGGGAGTCTACGGCAGCAACGATAATCGTGTTTTTTGTGTGAACTTCGAATAGAACGCACATCTACATATGAGTGTTCCCGGGGGTTGACACGTCATGGGTAGGAAGTTGTTGGCGTACTCGTGTTGGTAATTTTTACATATCTTATCGATAATTAATTTCTTGTCCTATTGCCTGAATTTTTAAAATCCATGCGTAATAGTTTGATATGCTAACAAAATCTTTGTCGCAAAGTTCCATTTCAGTGCCTACATGTAGACATTGGAAATAAGGAAATGTGGTGATAGTGTTGCTTCTTCCCTTTGTTTTTTGTTCAAATTTTGGTTTCACCTTATTTCATTTTCTTCCACATTTTCTAATTTCATTTGATGTATTGCTTATTTCTTTGTCGAAAATGTTCAATTAATTGTGACGTATGTGAAGATAGAAAATAAAAAATATAGTGATACAGTGTGTTCATTTCTAAAATATTTTCGCGTGTTTGTTCAACGACGGTGGTTGATATTTTGTGCATTGTGCGTTTACACGCTGTTTGTTTGTGAAAACAGTCTGGTTCGTAGTGTTTAATGAAGGCTCTGAGAATTAAGGAATGTGAGGTTAATCGTGTTATTCATTCCATGGCTTCTGTAATGTGTGGTGAAGTGCCTGAAATGGAATTATTTCCATCAACAAAGAAAATGTGGTTGTTCCCCTCATCCGATTGCAACACTAGAACGATATCGAGTCACGTTCAGTTGTGTTTAAAAGTACTTATTTTGTTGATAAACGTACTTCATAGTTCATTAATCTGTGCAAAGGAGGCTGTTTGTGTACATAGACTACTCTACGTTTTTGCGCACGTATACTGGGGTTCGGTAATATGTTATTTGGGTTCGAAACAAGGAGTATTTCATGGATGATTGTGACGGTTTGTTACGAAATATTCCGGTCTCGGTTTAATATTTTTGACGAGAGAATCGACCCTCTGTACATCAATAAATTGATCGTTTTAGCCAGAGAATTACAATCTAAAAAAAATCGAGGTGTAAACATTTTGGTTGAAAAACAATTTGGAGAAAATTGCCAGAATTGGAGTTTAACAACTTCGCTCTTTTTCTGATGAAACTGTGCCTGAAAGAAAAGTACTATTTTTGAGATAACTGAGCAAAATATATTTCCGTTTTTAATTTTCTAATATCGTCCAAAAATTAATGATAAATCATCAAAATATAAATGGAATCGCAATAGAATTGGTAAAGATTTAAAACAAAATATGCAGCTAAGTTTTTCATTCTTTTTTTTAACCGCACACTTTTTTCGTTTCCTGGAAATCTTGACCGTATTGCAAATAGCTTCACTTGAAGGCCCTCCACGTAGTGGTAAACAAACGGCGAACCTTGTCCCGCGGAGGGGCGCGGGGCGCGGGCTTAAGTGCGCGGGCGTGCCGCGTCGCCCGGCGTCGGCGCCCGTGTGCCGGAACGAGGTTATCTGCCCCGCGCGCGCCCGATAAGCCCCGCGACCGCGCCCTTCCAGCCGCGCGCCGCGGTTTTCCTGCCCCTCGCGGTTTCGGGAGCCCCCGCGGCTCCTTGGCAGACAGCCCGGGCGGAAACACGCCGAAACCTGCCTTCAGCGGTCACCGGAGGTTCCGGCAAAAATTGGCCGTTAATGGAGGTGGCCGCTCAATGAAAGTTTTGAAGCGAATGGAACCATAAATCAAATCTAATTGTGTTAATTGCTGTGGAGTGAAGTAAGATCTCTTTGACCTTTTAATTTCTATAAATATCAAAATTCTATAAATGACTATAAATGTCAAAATACAGTTTAAACAAGGTATTTAGGATTATTTGCCGGTTTGGATGGCGAGGTGGCTAAGAGCGTGCCCCGACTCGGCGCTTCGGTGCGAAAGGTGCCGGGTTCGAGTCCCGCCTGGGGCAAGTCTGTTGCCCCTTGTCTCTTGTGAATGTTATCGGCCTCGCTTTCTGCTGACCCCAGATCAGAGGAGTCCGCAAGTGCGTCGGTGTCTAGTGTACGGTCGAATATGCGTCCCGTAGGGTAAAGGGTAACCGGCAGGCTGACGCAGAGGTTCGCGAATGACCCTTTGATGGAATTCACGTGCTCCTTGAATCTTAAACATATTTTCATAAAAGGGAAGCACGAAGCAAACCACAGAAATGCTGTGAAATGGGAGAAACGAACGTGTTGTTTCATTGAGAGAGATTTCTTAAAATCATCTTTTTGTTTCCTGAAATGGGAAATAATTCCTGTGAAAGATGAGCGGCTCTGCATACCATTATTCCAAGTAATCTGACAAAACGTTCCGTCATAGGAAGATATTAAATCAACATTAATCTCCGCCACTTTTCCTCTTCTTGCTGTAATTGACTTAAAGATCGCTAGAGTTGACCGCTTAGTTAAGAAATACTGCCCTGGCCGCTTTACAGGTGGCCACTGAAAAAAGGGAATTTTTACTTGTGGAAAGTTCAGTAGGTTTTACGATAAAATGTCTTTTTGGAGGTGCCCGCTTAATTGAGGTTTCACTGTTCGTGAAAGTTGAAAGAGCGTGATACTTGAAGTGCTGTGTTCTTGGGGAGATATTGATAGCGATAGTATTTTCCTTCCAGGTATTGCTGTTGATGAGGTGTGACTGTAAGTCAAAGGCCAATATTCCAATGTTGCTGATTATTCATGATATACAGCAATTGATTATATATGATAGAGAAATTGTCGTTATTGTCACGAAGAAATTGTCCCTTAGCGGTTGGGATCTTAATATACTTGTACACCCAGGAATGTTTTTCTGTAATCCTGCTAAATTTATATTTTTAATTAATGAAGGTTGCGAATTTAGATTAAATATTTTACTCAGAATAAGTAATTTAAGAAAATTATTATAAATTAGTGTAATAGTCAATTGTTGCATTATTAAAAGGCATGTCTGTAATGTCTAGAGCAAGCAGAGTTTTCTAACTTGTATATTTTTTTTAGTATTAGACTGCGCGGAACACTTGGAACATTGTGTAATTCTTTGGGTTCTCCTCTTCAGAAGGTTTTCCTGGATGTCCATCCAGTTTGTAATCTCTATTACGGCTACTATGACTTGGCGGTACGCTTCAAGGAAATCGAGTGATAATGCTAGAGATAGGTTAACGAGACACTAGTTCTTATGAGATAGCTCTTGGCGAGGCGTGCTGTGATAGGGAAAATAGGTGCTGTTGATTACTACATGGTTCGCTTTTGTGTAATTTTCACATGTTATCAGTATGCTGAAACTCTAGTATAAAAAGTGTATAATTGCCTCAAGGTGAGGCTGTACCTAACATTAGCCCTTGGCACATGGTATCAGAATGGTGCATCTTGCTACAATTTGTAATAACAAGATCTCGATAATGTCAGAAAAACAGATTTATCACTGCTATGCTGTTTTCGTTAAGAGGCGAGTGAACGATATTATGTATTATCCGTGTATCATCTCAACTTACGATCACGAGAGCTTGTACCAGACTAGCTTTGATTGGGCTGTAAATGAAAATAGTATTCTGAGCTCTGGGTAATTGAAAAACATGTATTCTCCATGATAGTAGAAAATACACATTCAAGACCAAACTGTTGGGCTCCCTAATAACTGAAATATCGTATATAAAACATGAATATAAAAATAAAATTTTGCTGTTTGCTGTTAAAAATATTAATTAATGTATTAAATATTTACGAACTAATTACATTTCATTTCAAAAAAATACCTGCACCCTGCCCCCATCAAGCGCGAGCCCTAAGTACGTGTTTCGTCTGCTCGCGTATTAATCCACTGCCTCTGAACCTTGGGCCTAGTCAAGCAAACGATTGCGTCCCCGGCCTGTCGTCCGGTGTGTTGCACGAAGTCACGCATTGCGTCGTGCGTCCATTGCCCGGAGTCGCAATGCCGCGTACCGTTTAGTGAAACTCGAGCGAGTAGCAACGAACGCGTGTAAAGGCTGTGCGAATGGGTGGTCGCCGAGCGCGGTCATGCCGGAGCTGCGTAACAAACAATCGTAACTGCCTCGAACGGCAGACGGCAGCAAAGCGCATTCGTTCCTCGTCGTAAAAGGAGCGTGACCAAATTATTCTTTTCCGCTCTTAAGAGCAGAGAACAACGGAAGGAGTAATTAACTTTCGAACTGCAATTGAGATGGTTTTCTAGGAGCCTTTGAAAGAAGCTGGGCGAAGAGCACTCTGCGAGGTATAAATGAATGCTCATGTGAGGGGAAAACGTTAAACATTTGAATAGACTGAACTTAATTTGACAGACTGAAGAATTAAAAATGCCTTCTTGATGGATACTTTCTGGAAGGATTCTATATACTGCGTCAATATGCAACGTATTATTCAACTGAGATCAAGCCATTTCTTCAGATGCACCTTTTTATATCAAACTTTGGCACCAACACCTGTTTTATTGAGGGGAAATTTTAATTATTAATTTTTGTTAAAAGTATTGTTTTGACTTCTAATTTTACAAATTAATTCTTCGCTGAATGTTTTTCTGTTTGGATCTGGTGTCTTAAATGAAGAAAGTAATTTACGAAATCAGATCCAAACAGAAAAGCATTAAACAAGGAATTATGGTCTAAGAAAAAAAAAAGACCTCAGATCCATTTATTGTTCCACTCGGAAATATTAAATCTTTTTACTTCAAGTTGAATTGTGAAAAAGTATTGACGTGCGGGAAAAATACAAGGCAAAATAATGTGGTAGAACATAAACATAATGTTTGAAATTCAAATAACGTAGTCTTTCTCGCCTACATGCCTTCGATGTAGAGAAATGTAATTCATCACCCGTTTCCGTATGAAAAACAAAACCGATATGATAGATAATGTTTAAGAGTTTTATTCGATCGTCAAGGCGTTCCCTATATTTAGACGCCCTGCCGCAAACACCGCGCGCCCCCTTCTGAACCGCGCACCTTTGACGCGTGTGCATGTGTGCGTAGCCACCGCTTGCTGCGTTTGAGGCAGGCGGGGTGACCAGCAGCCCGCTATCCGCCCGCCGCCGCCGCCGCCGCCGTCCCGCGCGACCGCTGTAATCGATTCATACGAAAGCCACAAACCGTTTTGTTTGCCGAGTGCTTGATGTGTTTATGAGTTTATTAGTGTGTATGAACAGGCGGCAAGATGAGGTGCATGTTTGGCGCTGCGAGGCTTCAAACGCTTTGGAATCCAAACTTCACGCGGCAATGGCGGCGCGCCCCGCGCCACAAAGCCGCCACTGCTGCCCCCGCCCCGCCCCTGCCACCTCCTGCACACGCGGGCGGGAGCGGACATGTGTGAAGGTGCAAAAGGGCTTTGAAGGGGGTGTGTGCCCCCAAAGGCTCAGGGACGAATGCGAACGGGAGGGTGGGCACTCCTAGACCTAGATAATACCGATCTAGAAATTTCCCGTTATAAATAATTATGTATTTAATTTATTGTTAAATATTTCGTGTTGTTAGAATTATTGTGTAGTACAAATTAATATTTACGTTAAAATTAACCACGAATTAGGCCTTGCCAAAGAAAACGGCTGCTCTGTGCTCTTAGCGTACAGACAGCTCCTAATCCGTTCCTGCTTTGAAACACACTGATCGAACAAAGAACAGAAACGGATTGAAATATAACAACCCCTCTCTTTTTTATCTTTGAAAGAGAAAAACAAAATAAATGTGACAACTCATGGATATTGTTTCTTGTTGATACAGAATATTCCGAGTTACTCCGTTCGCTGGAGACGAGAAAAAAAATATGGAGAAATGAATATTTAATACAGAAATGTAGATGAAATATGATTACTTACGATGATAAATTTTTCAATAGTTTTGTCTTTTTCTTATGAATGTCATAGACGACTGTGCCAGTAGTTTACATCCAGGGTCTCACTGATAGGGGGGCAGCAGATACAAGGCAAAGACATCGTATCACGTTATCTCGGCCAGATCACGTTATGAATCTGGAATTCGTAGCAGATTGACGTATGAATTGATTGCACATAAATTAGTAAAACTGCTGTGTAAATGAACACTTTCCTCCTGCGCCGTGGGTTTGCGGCCGTGGGGGCTCGGCCGCGAGGAAAGTTGTTTTTCTGGATTGGGCGCCGCCTCGTGTGCGTGGCGGAAGTCAGCCCCGTGTGCGGTGACCGGAAGCGAGCCGCGCGGGGCGCGAGGGGTTGCCAAGAGGGCGCCGCGACGCTCGGGCGCGTTTTGTCAGGCGTCGAGGGGACCGCGGCGGCGGCGGCGAGTGACTCCCCCCCCCCTTTTTGTGCCGCCTTCGCCTTTCATCGCGGTTTAAAATATCGCCGCCGCCTCCGCCCGCCGCGCTCTGGGCGCGACGCGGTCGGGAAATGTTGACGCAGCCTGAGATGTTTTCTAAACGCACCCTTCTCCGGTCGGCGAGATTCTTTTTCTTTTACTTGTTTTTTTTTTCTTTCTTTCTTTCTTTTTATTCCGACGGAGTATAAGTGCCGTTGACTAATCTACCGGATCATTTATAGCGACGGCTGACGTGAAGGGATAGTTACCCTCCTAGAGAGACGGGAATAACCCGTCGCCCTGTACCCGCCCCCACCCTTTCGCGTTTTCACTCCTCGCAGTAGTCCGCGTCCCTATTCCCCGTCGCTCCATCCCTCTTCTCCCGCCCTCGCCCTCGTCCGACATACTCGTTAAGACGGGCGCGGGGCGAAATCGCTCTCATTATCTTGAAGTTTACGACTGGCATCGCGGGATGTGGCAACTTCGCCCCCACGCTCGCTCTGTTGTCCCTTTTAAGCTTTCGCCCCGTTTTGCTCCCCCCCCCCGTGCCACCCCCATCTGCTGACTACCCTCTCCACCCGGCCTGCTCCCCCTTCGCGCCGTCAACAATAACTTGGTAAGCGAGTTTATATGTGTCCCGGTGATGGGCTTTGAAAACTCTAAAACAGGATGACACATGCTGTGTCAAATGGCTGTGCAGTCGGCCTCGTTATTCGTTTATGAGCCTCCGCCCCCCTCCCAGCTCCGAGGCGGTGGAGGCGGAAGGGGGGGGAGGAGGCGGGTGGCCCGTAAAGCGAGCGCCCTCTTCCCACGGCGCTGAGAACGTAATAAAAGTTAATGTACCAACTCTAAATGTGAAGCTTGTATTGCTTTCAGAACCGTGCCAAGGAGGCAAAAAGGTCCGCGTCGCGGAAAGTAAATTACTCGGGACAAACCGTTCGCCGCCGCCGCCGGCTGCTGCCGCTGCCGCTGCTGCTGCTGCAGGTGGCTTGGTCCGATGTCTGCCGGCGATTAAGCCTCCTTCGTAACAATGCCCGCGAGGACACGGCGATGGCGGCAGCGGTGGTGGTGGTGGGGGCCGTTTCATCCAGCTTCTACCCTGCTCTCCCGCTTGTCCCTGCCGACCCCCCTGCTACCCTCGCTCCTGCCGCGGGGTCCCGCTAATTCATTTATCGCTTTTTGCCCGCGCGTTATGCCACTTGGCGGCTGCCGCCCGCCCCCGGCGCAGCCCCCTCCTCTCCCAGCGGTGTCCACCCCGCCGCCCCGCCCCGCCCCCTCCCCTGCGCCGAACGTGCCGGTGCGCGCGCCGCCGCGAGCTACTGGTCTTCCCCTGGCGCCGCCGCCGCCGCCGCCGAGGTCCTTCACGTTTCGAGTGGCTTGTTGCGACCACTACACCACGCTGTGTTTTTAGATGTTCGTTTTCGTGGCGATTGGTTGTGAACATGTGTTTATCTTTGATCGAACAACGGGACTGTGGAGTGCGTGTTTTTCGTCCTAGGTGAAATATTAGTAATGAATGAATGGTTACCTTTGTTGGTTTGGGGCGTGAATTTTGTGCTTAGGGTATATGATTGTGTAACATAATATGGTATTGGGAAATTAATTCATTTCAATTTTAGCACGTTCATTTTGAATAAAAAAAAACTTGCGAAGAACCACCTTCTTTGTTTCCTTTGTTACGAGAAATTCAGTCTCCCCTTGTTTTTATCTGGAAGTATCGGTAATTCTAACAGCAAGTGCCTGTCGGTGTAGTTTCTCTACGTTTCCATTTTAATGCCATCTGGTGCCTCACTTTTGGAAGCTCGTAAAGATATTTCGTCGAGAAAGTTTCGACTGTTTTATCTGGCTTTACGACTCCGTCGCATACATTAACTCCAGGCTCATGCGAGCTTCCCTCGAGGTTTCTCTGGCGGGCATTAGAGGAAACAAAATATTCCGGGCCCCTAAAGAGAAGTTTAAGGATCGGATTTGAACCGTGGGTCGTGTCGAATTACTTATAGACCGCTTAACCTTTCGATACGGCCTGGGAGGCAACAGACGGCGTCGGGTGTTTTGAATCGAGTCGTCTCGGGGCCGGAACACGACGACATCGCCGCCAGAAAGGGAAGACAAGAACCAATTAAACGCTGGCGCAGCGTGGCGCGGAGCGGGGTGGCGTGGCGCGGCGTGGCGGCTCGGGGCCCGAGAGGGCCGCGGGAGGTTCTCGAATAAACCCGTGAACGCGTCGATGGCGCGGGCGAGCCGTGTGAATATGCATGAACGGCACTGCTGCCGCCGCCGGGGGCGGGGCGGGGAGCGAGGGTTGAGGGCGGGGCCGAAACCATCGCGCTGTCTTCCCAGAAGGACCCCAAGGCGCCTGTACTCGGCCCCGCCGTCGTCGCTGCCGCCGCCGCCACCGCCCACGGTGGGCCAGGGGGCTCCACACCTCGGCATAACTCTTGTGCGAAGAAGGACTTGACACAAGGCGCTTGATTGATGTTTAGAATTATGAATATTGAAGACTTTGTTCAGCCTCGGTGGAAGACGCGTCTTTAGAGGACGGTTCAAACCGTATTTGTTAGAAATCAACTCCTCTTAACATTCTGTTCAGCAAATCGGCAAGTTGTTGATATCAAGTTTCTCAGGAAATGCTTTTAGAATATTAGAAAAAATAGCTAAGGATATATTCGTTAATATTTTTTAGTGAATTTTAAGCATTCTAGTATTTTCCTTAACAGCGGAACTGAACACATGATTAAAGATTAGATAAAAACAGATACTGAGAAGGTCGTTCATCCATCACACTTGAAGACAAATTTCAGCACTCAGAAATCTCGTCTGACACACAATTCCCCCGATAAGGTTCTATAAAGGGGCAACAATTTCCGTTATGTAGCAATCACCAATCGCTATTGAATGATACACCTGACTACTCCTATTTAATGAATTAGCGAACCTCTATTAACCAAATTCTGATATGCCTCAATTTTTATTCAACACCGCTCTGATTTCCTTAACACACCTGGTGTTTGTTTAAACAAATTTCGATATGTCGAAACATGTCCGCCAAACTTGGTGTTTTTCGCTTTATGTATGAATTATCGTTAGTTTCACTTCGAAGGATCTGACGTTTTGTCCGGAGTAAGTCGCTTTCGGTCCATCTCGGGCCCGCTACACGCCGCACGCCGTGTCTTCGGCCGGAGCTAACGATTTCACGTCTCATTTTTCGAGGCCCCGGGGCCCGCGGCTCGGAACGAAGTGGTGCTCTACGCCACGAGAGCGCGGGAGGGAGGGGGGTTCCAGATGCCATTGGCCACGGCGGAGAGATGACCGGAACAGGAGGACGCGCCCGGCTTCGTTTGAGGACGTTTGGAGCCTTCCTGGCAGTGCGCTTGGAGGAAATACCATTTCGACAGAAATGAAGAGATGTAGTTTGACCATATTTTTATTCATTGGCCGAGAGCTCATTCAGGCGCGTTTCCTCCATCAACTATGTGTTTTGTGGTTAGCGGCAGATGAGATAAAACTGTGCCTGGGTTCATTTATTTGATCGCACTTTTACTACACCTCGATGTGTTTCATTGGGACTTTTATGCCCATATTTGTATATTTCAGAGTGATACTTTGTTTCAGATAACATAACAATGTGGTTGGTTAAAGACTAAAGTTTTTATTACCTGTGGTATTTTTACTTAATGTTTGTCGCCTTTAAGTTATCAATCATTTTTATGGTCGTGATAAAAGTACCAGAGCGTTTCTGTTGCACTATTTTAAAATTCATGATTTTAATTATTCTGTGCAACACCATGTTTTCACTAGAAGTTTACTTGAGACCTCTCACGTGGGAAATTAACATAGAGATTTTCCAGAAAATAGTTACTATTTCAATGAAATTAAAAGTTCAGTGTAGACCGAGAGTGCCTCCTACACGTTTTTGTGGAAGTTTGATAATTTGATCTTTATTGACCACAGTGTTAGATTCTTACTATTAACGATAACAAATTACATTAAAAATGTGGCATAATTTATCTTTTAATTCAATCAAACTCACAAATCCGCCCAAATGATTTGAGAAAGGATGGAAGTGGACCGTAAGGTAGATAGTTATCGTAATTCAAAAATGTAGCCTGCGTGCGGGCATTACAGCGTGCTTTGGGATATTGTATCTCGCTCCCATCTTATTGCCTGTCGAATATTATTTTTGAATTACTTTTGCAGTAAAGTTGAGTTGCTATCCCTGCCCAGCAAATCCATAAAATTACCCAGCCAGTGTATAGGTGGTGGGAATCCGGGCCGAAAACAATTTCCTAAAACACTGGCAGATGGTATCGATATAAATCGGCGCGGAGGCGGAGGCGAGCGCTGCGGGCGCCGCGTCGGTGGGCGCTCGCCAGGTGCAGGAGATTGCCTGCCCCGCGCGAATCCTTGCTTACGGCGCCGCTGCCACCTCCACCTCCAGCACTGCCTCCACCTCCATCTCCAAGCCCACCTCCACCTCTAGCACAGCCTTCACCTCCAACCTCTCCACCAGCACTGCCTTCTCCAGCACTACCCTCTCCTCCAGCACTGGTTCCTTTCCAACCCCATCTCCTCCTCCTCCAGCACTGCCTCCTTTCTAACGCCTCCACCTCCTCCAGCACTGCCTCCTGTCCAACCCCATCTCCTCCAGCACTGCCTTCTTTCTAACCCCTCCTCCTCCTCCAGCACTGCCTCCACTTTAAACCCCATCTCCAGCACTGCCACCACCTCCAAGCCCATCTCCTCCTCTACCTCCACCTCTAGCGCTGCCTCCTTCTCAGACACTGCTTCCATCTCCAGCACTGCCTCCACTTCCAACCCCACCTCCTCTTCTAGCACTGCCTTCTCCTCCAGCACTGCCTCCTCCTCCAGCACTGCCTCCTCGTCCAGCCCTGCCTCCTCGTCCAGCCCTGCCTCCTCGTCCAGCCCTGCCTCCTCGTCCAGCACTGCCTCCTCGTCCAGCCCTGCCTCCATGTCCAGCACTGCCTCCTCGTCCAGCACTGCCTCCTCTTCCACCTCCAGCACAGTCTCCTGTTCCACCTCCAGCTTCAGCTCCTCCTCCTCCTGCCTCCTTTGTTACTACTGGGTATTGGCACCGTCGCCTCCGCGGCTTCACATCGCCAGATCTTTAGAACCGTTGCACCCATCGCTACTAGGTGTCTCGCAGCTATTACCACGTACGTCTTTCTGCCTTGCGATCATTATTGTCAACGGAGTACTTACGCCAGGGTTCATTTCACAATTTACAGCCATCCCACTGGCTTTACGGGCAAACATAATTGCGTTCACAACTCACTATTGTTATCTCCTATTGATTGCTGTTGCATTGCTCACCAAACCCCTTTATTTCGCCATCACAAAGATTTTCTTATACCACCCAACAACTATTTTTCGGCCAACCTCCATCTTCAGATTTGACTCATTAACCCTTATTACTTACCCTCCTTCTGAACAAACCTTCTTCGACACGTCTCAATTTCTTTATCCATTCCATCTTCACCGAATTTTCTGCTCCCCTTTGCACATTCTCCCTTAGTCTCTCCGCCTCTGCTCGTCTTCTCCTCTTTTTCTCCTCGCCTCTCCTTTTAGTCTTGCCTCTCTTCTTTTGCCTTCTTACCTCTTTGTCTCGTCTACCCTCGTGTCTCTCTCCTTCTGCCATCTCCTCCGCACCCTCCACCTCCTGTCCTCACCCTCCGCCGCATGGCCTTTGGACGCGCGGCGCCGAGACCCGTAGGCGGTGTGCGGCGGCGGCGGCGGCGGCGCGGCCCGCCCGCCCGCCGTCTTTTTTGCTCGTCGGCCAGCGGCGGCGGCGGCGGCGGCGGCGGCGGCGGCGGCAACGGCGGCGGCGTCACGCAAGTGTTTCTCCGCTTAATTTCCTTGTTTTTATTAGCGACCCCCCGCGGCGCCCCCGCCCCCCTCCCCGCCGCCGCCCACAGGTGGCAGCGCGGGCCCGCGCGCCCGCTCCGTCCCCGTCCCTCTCTCGCGCGCCGCGCGCTCCCGAGCCGCGTTAATAACGTTCTTACCGTAATAAGAGCGAGGCGAAAATTGGGACGCCTAATGAAGGAATTGTTACCGGTCCGGGCTGCGCACCCGCGTGGCCCGATGGGCTTCTCAACCATACACTCGGGGGAACTGCTTTCTTGCTCCCCTGAGATTAAGTCGACGATGACCCGACAGTTCGGTCGATGGGGATTTTTGTTTTCTTTTTTCTCCCCGCCAGAGTACTGGGATGTATGGAGAGGTTCTTGGAAGTAGACAAACGGTTGTACCTTGGGAGCTAGTTGAATTTTGGCTTCCAACCCACCCGTGTGGTGCGAGTCAAACAAAACTCGTATGGACTCGATTATCGATTTTAGATACGTAACTTTTGTGAAGATGCTGTTCATTGTCTTGTTATTTCGGTAGATGCTCCATTACCACCACCAGCAGCTCAGCTCCCAAGATATTAGTATGATTAAACCATTAGCGCACACAACGGGGGGCGGGCTCATAGGGCTTCAGATACACCCCCTTCGAGCCCAATGGTACGTATTAAAAATGTAGCTTTTACTAATTTTTGTGCACCAATGAAAGTCATTCATATATCAAATGTTTGCTTTATAAATGTTAACTGTAAGTCAAGATCCATTTTTTTTCAACATAAATGAAACTATTGTTTATATGATTACATCAAGTCAATTAGACTCTATACTTGTGCCCCCCTACCCTTTATACATACACACACAGAGAAAAAATCCTTACAGCGCCTCTAGACGAAAGCTTTGTTTCTCAGTTCGATTGGTCAAGCTATTAAGTACGTATTATATTCTCTACTAAAATTCTCAATAAATGTAATTGACTTTCTTTCTGCTTATTGCCAGTTTCAAAATAAAACATTTAAAGAACGTTTCTTTACAGAATTCACGCCATACGAGACAGTCGCGAGCGTGACGAACGTGGCGTAACGTGCGCGAGCTTATCCCGTATCTCCCGATCTTTCGGCGCCCGCCCGTTGACGGAAGGCCGATTGTTCGCCCGCGCGCGCTTTACGAGCCGCGCGAATTATTTTCGTGGTCAAATTGGACTTCGCATTCGGTGCGGCGCCGCACGCCGCGCTTGTTCGTGCGAGTTTCTAATTTCTCATGCGGGCGGGCGGGTTTTACGATCTGTAATTATTTTTATCTCGATAAAAACGCTGCGCAATCTGCGCCCGCGCGGGCGGAGGGTGCGTGCGTGCGTGCGTGTGTGCGTGCGTGCTCGGGGCACAACACGCTGCGCAATATGCGAATAGGAGCGTGGCGCCGGCTGCGAGGGAGGAGGGGCGGTGGGAGCAAGGTCGTCGTCGAGCACGGAGGCTTCTTATGCGGGTCATTGTGCGCGAAAAAACGCTTCCAAGCGGTAGGCTGTAGGAGGCGTTGCCACTGTGTTTTCGTTGACGGAATGAAACCACGAAAATTAGGGTCGGTGAATTGTAGAATTATTGTAGATATGAATATAAAATGCAGATGGTTTAACAAAACAAACACGTTTCAGAATTATGAGCGGCTAACGTATTTATTCAATTAAATGTTTATTTATTTTCTTTAGGTTTTTATTGTTCTAAAGTGTATTATTAAATTTCCAATATATTATTTTCGAAACGGCAATCGCCTTTGGTTACATCCAACTTTTGAACAACATTATTAATAAATTTGCTGTAATTGATGTTTTGGAAACATCGACATCGATGCTACATCCCTACGTGGAGCACCTTCCGCGCCGTCGCCAGTGTCCCTCGGCCGCCGCCAGTCGCCTGCTGGCCAGCGCGCGCTGTAAAAAACCCTAATGCGCGTTTGATGGTGGCGCGTTTTAAGGCCGCATTGTTAATTTAGACCTCCCCACCCCCCACCCCCGCCGCCTGCCCTCCCCTCCTTCTCCCGTGCCGTGCCCTCGCGCTCCCCGAGCGGTGGCCGCTGCCGAGAACTTCCCACGTCGCTGTGCAAAATGCAAGGGGCTTTGGGAGTTCATGACGAAAGCGACGCGGGGCCCAATCGGCCCCTCAAACCGCACCGCAGCCGGCGCGTGCGGGCAGTTGGGCTGCGGAGTCCTTCCAGACTTCCTCCTGCCGGTAATAACCAGTCTTAAGTACATTACGTAATCTGTGAATAGTCAAGGAGACAGACTTCAGAACATAAATAAGCTGGTCCAAATTATTTTTATTAAATATTGCATTCCAACTTCTAGTGCAAGGTCAATTCGGGCAGGCGTATTAGAATTCTTAGTTCAATTCCAAGAAACGGGTGTTTGTCTTAATTCAGTTTTGAAACTATGTTGAAATTTTCAGTTTAATTTGAAATGTATTCAGAATTTGGTAGTTTTCAAACCAAAATAACATCTGCGATTTTAAGAAAATTCTCTTTACTTAAAAAAATACTGATTTAGGACCAAAGAGTGCAGAGAAGAGACCCATGAAGAGGAAAGAACTTTTCTTCATATTTAAATTATTTGACACCTGTCGCACACATTAAAACTTCCGAATCAAATATCATACCTCAGTGATTGGGATTTAGAAAAAGAAATTTCTTTAGATACAAACAGATTATTTTGAACTTAAAGTAATTTTGAAACTACATTCAATTTAGAATTTAAAATATTCCAAAATATTTAAAGCGCGCCGATCAAGTACATACTCTTCGAAAGTCAATGAAGATGAAGAATCCCCTGCCAATGTGCCTCCAGTGGATGTTTTTTCCTTGCCCTTGGAGGACCGTGTCCCCCGCTTCCTCCGGCTCCGCCGCCGCCGCCGCCTCCGTCTCGAGGCCGCCCGTGCCGGTGCTTTGTCTGCGCGACTGAATGCTCGTTTTAATTACGCGAGGCAGTCATGTGCGGTCGCGGTCGCGGCGGCGGCCCCGGGCACCGCGCCCGCTTCGCGAGCCGCGCCGCGCGTCGCGTCGTCCACCGGGAGAGATGGCTGCAGTGCATCAATCTGATGTCACTGCAGCCCCTCTGACCGGGAGATCCGAGGTTCGAGTACCGACGGTGGCAGGATTTTCGACTAGCTTGTCAGCTAGGTCGAATTCAGTCGCTGTCTGGAGGAGAATTCTAGCGGCCGGCTGCTCTGATCGGTAGTTTTCCGTGGTTTTCTCCGATCAACACCAGGCGAATGCCGGAGCAGTACCCTAACAAACGGGCCACGGACCGCGCGCGATCTTTCCTTCCTCTTCCTTGTCCTATCCTCTCCCTCGTCCTATCCTCTCCCTCTTACACACACACTTACACTAACATGCACTACACTACCACACATGCCGGGAGACCGGTCGGGAGCTTACAACTTGTCCCGGCTGGGGCGGTGCCCCGCTGGTGGGAGATACTTGTTGGGGGAAAACCCCGCTAGTGGACGGTAGGTCGGCGTCAGATCTCGCCATCCAACGGGGAAAAGTTCATCGCCACCTCCCGAGAAAAAACGCACTACACTTACGGGACTAATGACTTGAGGCGTTGACACGCCCGGAAAAACGAATCAATCAATCAGTCGCGTCGTCCGGGAACTCTTGCAGCCGCCGCTCGCTTTTTACACCCGAGGCACACGCGGTTCTGATAGTGTAGTGCAGAGGTTGAATGGCTGTTGTGGCTGGACGTGCAGGTACAGTAGTTCTGGTGGAATAGTCCTTCCGGGACTGCATGGCTGTTGAGCGTGGAGGTAGTTCCGGCAATGGAAACTGCTCGTTGGGCGTTTCCCTGTTGGCATGACGGCAAAGACAGAAGTTAGCTTTTGCGAACCGTGTATGGGTAGTAAAATTGATTGAGTAGTAACCATTTATAATCCTAATTCATTTTATTGTGGAATATTCCAATATTTCACCTAAAAAAGTGATGGTGTTTGTCGACGTTTTTTGCGTACTTTAACTGAAGGGTAGTAACTGATGAACTTCAATTTTTTTATGCCTTTTGATTATATATTTTTTCCACCTACGCTCAAGAAAATATAATATTTCCTTTGAGACTATCGAACTGTTCATGATAGAGGAATCAACAAATATTTAATATACCACTACTGTATTGTAACTGATTTACTCGAAGCCATTATTTTTTACACTATTTGGACGATGATGCCTGGAAGATGTTGGAAAGTGGTGAAATTGAGATCGTTGGAAATTTATGTGTGTTAGAAAGTGACTATTTTAAAATGAAAATAAGAAAAGGTCGATGATATCGGCCTAATTCACATTGTCTCGCACGTACACTAAAGTTTGCTAATACATAATTCTAGTGATGAAAATGAAATACTAATCAGTATGTAAGATGATCATGATGTATGAACCCTCTGAAAAAAGAAAGTAAAAAAAAAATGAATTCGTCAACTAGATAGCAGCTTGTAATAGTCGGTTATATTTATTTTCCAGGTCGTGACGAAGTACTTACCTAGAACATTAATGTTATTTCCTCTCCTTAGTACAGACATTACATTTGAGATATGCGCTTTTCAATTACATTTATCATTTAATTGCATCTCGTCGTACTCGATGCAGAAGTCGAGTAAGTATCGCAAACTTGCAAGCGTACAGCCATCAGCTGCATACGTGCGAAGATAAATGAACATTTAGTATTCCGACAAATGGCGCACTGTGAAGTCTAGGCCTAACAGCGCCGATAGTAAACGACGCACTTTTTAATAACAGAGATCTCATTCGACCCACCTCACCGCATGCAAGTTATTCCTTCAGTTTAATTAACACTCCCGGCGAAGGTTCTTGGCAAGAGTGCCCTCGTTTAAACGACTTTTTTCTCCCGTTCTCTGAAAAGAATGATTGGCGATAGCTTAATGCCGGTGATAACGTTTATCCATTTGCGATATCGGGGCGAAATGACTTTCATAACAAGCAAATACACAGCGTTTCTCCGGCGCGGCGCACGCATCGGAGAGAATTTTCACCCGCGCCAGTAAAATTCTCGTAAAATTTAATTTCTGCCGTAAAAAACGCTCGTGTGACTGCGAGATAGCTCGCCCTGGCGTGACCAATGGCTGCCGCGCTGCTCTGCGCTTTCGTCACCCACCGGACGTGCAGCGCACCCAGGTGGCCGGCATGATACGCTGAGTGGAAGGAAGGTGGTCGAATAGGATAGGGGAAGTCGGCTCGTACTCCGAGTAGTGATGGCACACTTTATGAAAACATCGGGACATCACCGAAGGTTTTCGATGTCGATGTCAACTAAAATCATATTTAAAACATCGACGTTTTAGATATGATAAAACTAATGGTATTTATCCATATTGTTTCCACTTTTAATTAGAGTACGTAAATGAATTTCTGATATATTTTATTTTGGTCACATGTAAGTAATGTTAATAATAATGTTTATCGAAGGTAAAGAGGAAAAAAAATAAAGGACATCGTGTTTTGCATTTATTGTTTCATTCTTAGATCATTGAAATAAAACGTTTTGTATCCATTACACATTATATGTAAATTTCAACTATATTCTGCCTTAAAGCGCTTGGTAACCTTAATTTTCTAATTAATAATCTATACAGACAGTGTTCAAAATACAGTTCAACAATATTACCACTTATAAAATTATCGGAAAAGGTAACAAAAACTTTTTTAAAACGAAAAATATACCGATCTTAAAAACACATCGAAAACAAACAACAAAGTTAATACAGAAGCAAATTATGTGGTAATATTTGGTGCATTCAAGATTAAGTTGCATGGCACTTATATTACATCGTTGAAATTGTAGGCTTCCGTAGTCAGAATCATGTGCTTGTTCATGTCTTTTTCTTTAGAATCTGGTCTGGAACGTGGTGCTTTTAGATTTGCAGAACTGGAAGATATTAAGACGGAGTCATCATTGGTCTTAAAAAACAACCAAAGAAATTTCAGTGACCCAAAAATTGTTATTGTTTTATTCGTTACATAACATTTATGTAACCAGATGTAAACAATCTAAAGTTTTTTATTCATACTTTATATCTACGTATCTTAAAATCTGAGAAATTATGTAATATGAGAATACTTAAAGAACAAATATAAGAATAAAATCATAAATATAAAAGTCAGTAAAATTGCGTTTCCTAAAGAAATCGAAAGTTCCATTCTTCTCGCACGTTCTACCTTGCATTACTCCGTGCAAGCGCTACGTCACAAAATGCGGCTGCGGCGGCGGGCGCAGCGAGCAGCGTTGGTCGGCCAGCTGCGGAGCGGCGTGCGGTCTAGCCGCTGCCGCCGCCTCCACCGCCGCCGCGTCGCCGCCGACCGCACGGGCGGAAGCGGTGTCTGCGGTCTCGCGTGCATGGGCGGGCTCGCGGCCCACATGTTGCCGACCCGCCCGCCTCGCGTCTCGCCCTTGCCACTCGCCCCCCCCCCCCCCGCCGCCGTCCCTCCCCGCCCTCTCCCATCGTTTGCTCCGCCACTCGGGGCGTGCGCGGTGGGCGGCATTGCCCGCCGCCCCCGCCTCCCGCCCTCGCCACGCCCTCGCCCGCGCCCCCTGGCGCCCGATACGGGCGAGATAGCGACTGCCGCCGCCGCCGCTGTCCGACCAGCCACGCCCCTAAGAGCCGCCGAAATCACAATTGCACCATTTCGCGGTTCCGGCTATTCGCCGCTCCGCTCGCCCGTTCGCCTTCCGTCCCCGTCTCCGCCCTCCCTCCGCCGATCCTTCTCTCTTTCTGTTTATCGCCGTCTTTCTCACGCCGTCGCGGTCCCCTGCTCTCGCGCAGCACGCCTCCGCCTCTCCCGGCCTTCTCAATCAGACGCGCTGACCCGCGAAGTTCAACACAATACCCGCCCGCCCGCCGGCCGCCGCCGCCCGGCCCTCCCCGCCCACCGGGCGTTCCCCGCGCCCTTGGCTCACAGTGGCCGACGGAGCGACTGAGGGGGACATAGGTTGCAACAATGCAGAATGCCTCTTTCTGCCCCACGTGATGGAGAGTTATTTTCTAATGCAAGGTATTGTATTTCGAAGCGTTCTATGGGATCTTAATACTTTTCAAGGACATACTACACGGAATATAATATACTCCAGTTTCATCATTACGTATTTCCGATGCGATATCTTTCATTATTTCTTTTCTTTTTTGCGACAATATTTTGTTCATGCGTTCTGTGCATTTTATAATTCCAATTAAGAATTTTTATAAACCCATCGTCGGTAATAATTTATATGGACATTTTATTAATCGAATCAGAAAGATGCGTAATCCAAGTTTTAAACATGAATTATTCTTTTCTTAGGACACACGAAATACACATTTTTAATTTTATTAATTTTTGCCAATGACAAAAGTGTTTATTATTTAGCATTGTGAACAATTTAAAGCTTTAAATAACATAATTGTGAAAGAGGTTTTTTTTTCTTCTCTTTTTATTTTTGACGATGACGGTGCATTACGGAGTAAGTCTAATCTACTTCGAAGAAGCCTCTCCGCAAAGCGTGCGAAACGGGATAGTATTTCCCCGGGCCGAAGGAACGCCTTCTGCGTGGGCAGGCGCGCCTCGTGTGCCACTGTGTGTAGCCGCCACCGCGGGGCTGCGCGCAGAGTAAATAACCTTTCAGCGCGTCTGGCGGCCTCCACCGCCGCCGAAGCGGCCCGCGGAAATTAGTGTAGGGGGCGCTGCATTACACGGCGCTCGTGCACGCGCCTGCGCGCCTCGGCGGCGGCGGCGGCGGCGGCGGCGGCGGCGGGCCCCATTAAATTAACCGCAACACGGGCGTCTGCCGCCGCCGCCGCCACTGCTCCGCCCCGCTGCGCGTCTCCGCCGCCGCCGCCGCCGCTGTAGTTGCGCCGCTCGCCTTCGCTAATCGCCGCCCCCGCCGCCGCCCTCATACTGGCTCTTCTTCGTAGCCGTGTCCATATGGGCGCCCAGAGAAAGCTAGGGACCTGGGGCAGTTGATCCATGGGGCCCCTTATTTCTAACAAAAGTTTCCTTATTTATTAATAATATCATTATTATTATTATTAAATAATATATTTTAAAGAGAATCATATTTGGCTGGCCTGGAACTAAAGTGGTCTGTAAAACGTTTTGGCTAAAATCCAGATTATGGTAAATGTGATCTGAACTGGTGAGAATCTATACATTCTAAAGTGGTCTTTGTCATTTGTCGTTGTAGGTGCCCCGTAATAAAAGTACCACTTCAGTATTGGGAGATGGGTTTAATGGTATTCAATTCTAAGAGGTCTAAAAGTCACATTGTGATTTGTACCATTGACCCCTTTAGTTCCAGGCTAGCCATTTCAGTTACTTTTTTTTTTCTTTCAAAAAATGTTTTGTACATTTTGTATACATTTTCACACAGTGGCGGCCTGGGGCAAGTTGTCCCAGCTGCTCCACATTCTGGACACCCGTGCGTATCCGCCTCCTGTTTGGGGTCAGTTCTGCTGGTCTTCGAGGTGTCGTTGTTTTCCTTGTTTCTCAAAGGAAGACCGTCCAATTATGGAATAGTGTGTCTGCTTTTCGAAACGTTGGTGCATCGTGATGCCTTTTTCTCCCCTATTTATGTTTTCGCGTTGAAAAATGATAAGAAATTTTACGGTAATCTTCACGTTCTGCGCATGCGTTGTTCGAGTTGTCCATGGGCAGATGCTTAAATGTGGCATAGTATGGCCGAGTTGTTGCCGTACAAAAAGGCCCTCATAAGGACTTCCAACTTGTTTTCCCTAATATTATGAAAACTTTCAACACTAAAGCTTGGACGTTTTTCATAATTTTCTTTGTTCGTCCTCTTTTTTGCACTTCATTCTGCTTCTCTTTGCCTTCTTCTTCCCACTTTAAACACTTACTATTTAGTTCAGTTTCATGTAAAGCAGAAGGAAACTAGTATAATCGATATTCATGTTATGTCCCCCTCGAAATCGTTAAACCTGCCTGAAAGTTAATTTTCCTCCACACGTGCTCAATGTTTTCCTTCCAACCATACTGAAGGGCGAGTCATTTTAGATCTAAACGTCACGCAAATGCTGGTGTTGACTCTGTGTCCAGTATGTCTGCGTGCGGCCGTATGTCCACCGCACTTGAAATGCGCAGCGGCGCATTGTGTCTCATTAACAGGAACTTGGAGCCTCACTCAACACCCCTCCCGGTCGCGTTGCCAAATGTCGCTTCGCACTGGACGCGGACGTGCCACCTCGTGAAAACACCGCAGCGAGGTGCTCTCCCCGCCGGTTCTTTGTAACGGTTCTAAATCGACGTTTTATTCGATAGTCTCGTTTATCATTCCATTGTCACATCCCGGTGCCATTAGCTAATTAGTTCCGGAAACAGTCGTTAGAACAAATTGCCCCCAAGGTCTCGGAGCGGCCGGCGAAGCGTCGGCGGTAGCGGCTGCGTGGGCGGAAGCGCCGCCGAGTGTTTGTACGCGCGTGCGTGCGTGGGTGAGGGCCGGTGTGCGCGTGTGTGTGTATGTGCGCGCGCTTGCGCGTTCCTTGCAGAGCCCTCGTCCGCGTCGCGCACGTGTGCGTGTGAGTGCGTGTGTGTCTTGTGGCTACCGGCAGCGTAACAGCGACAGTTTAAACAGTGGAGGGGAGGGCCTCTCGTTATCGTGGAATTATTGACTTAGGGAGATAGTATTCAGACTTACAGGCCATAACACGGGGGGCTATTATTGTTTGTTTGAGCTAACATTACGGCCATTGTGGCGTAGCGGCTGCGGCGGCGGGGGCGGCGGTCGGTGGGCGGGGCGAGGGTGGGAGGGGCGGGGAGTGACCGCGCCCGCCCGGCATCGGTGGCCGGAGGCGGTCGGCCGCTCCCACGGGCCCGCACTCCCACGAGTTTGCTCAGCATTATGGGGGCGCTCCCACATAAATACTTTCTCGTTAAATAGGTTTTTCCCCTTCTGATACATAATTAAATGCTGTAAAAACGTAGTACTTATTTGAACGCATGTGCTTCAACTGGCAACTTACCATCCTGTGGTTTACTTTTTATATTAGTTTCGTTTCTGAATTTATTAATCCACAAGTTTTTTTTCTTTCTCTTTGAGTTAAAACAGTATTAATGTTATTCAACAATGTACTATTATTCTATTTTTTAGCATATAAATTCCATGATACCAGGTATTACAAATTGAGAGTTACGAAATGATGGCTATTCGCAAAATATTGGGAGGCCAATGAAACTATTTGTCTTGTTTCCAAGTAGTTCATTCGTTTTGTTTATTCGTGTGACAATTCTGTTTTCTTGTGCAACATTTCATAATGATTTCTTTGACTTTGTTCCTCAAAGAATGCTTTCTTTCGTATGGCTCCTAAAACTTATGTGAAAAGGGGAATATATGTCAAGAATTTCTTATCGATCTTCTGTACACTACTTTGTCAAATCTGTTTGTGTATTTGTGTTATTCCCCGGGCGAGATAAGTGGTCTTCGCAGTGTGACTCACTTTCCTTTATTTACAAATTCCATCGACATGGCATTTTAACACACAAATATCGGCTCAAAAGTATATTTCTGAATGAATTATTCTGTATTTATGTAGCAAGAGTTAAATTCAAGTGAATGTGTTTGAAGAAGGAACTCCTTGGGAAGTTCGAAGGCAGCTACGCATAGAGGCATCTACCGTATAAATGTTTAATCTTTGGTGGGTGACTCTGCTGTTTGCCTTTACTTACGTTACAGAACTACGAATGCTGTTAAATATTAGGCGTTTCTAAATGGACTTTGCTTACGACGTTGCGTTTCCAAATAGTGTCCTCCTTTGAAATATTGAATTTAATCAATATACGGTATTGCGCTGTTTGACATGCACTTCAACTAATTTGTTATCAGTGATTCAATGAATTTCATGTCTGTTTGAGAATCTCTCTCGACACCGCCCTTACTGAAATGGAACGATAAGTGTGAAATTCAAAGTTTCAGCAAAATTCAGATGACTCGTTGAAAATGTATTTCCACCTTTCCATATATTCATCAGATGTTTTTCGTCCATTCTATCAATTTCAAAGAAATTATTTTGTAAATACCCACGACTATATAACAGAATACTATTGTAACTCTAACTTCAACGAATGATTTTTCATTCCCAAAAATATAATTGGGTAGAGTGAACACTGTGACTTCTCCGATAAGTATAACTATGAACATTTCGAAATATCGAAATATTTATAAGTTAATTGAAGAGAATCTAACATTAAATATAGATCCAAAAAATGCATGCTGTGTGTATTGTAATATTGATATATCTGTTTGGATTAGTATATGTTGATAGTGCTACCGTTGACACGTAGGTATTCCATTGTACGTGACGAGTGTGTCAAATACGAATTTACATCGTAGCGATGTCAACAAGCGTAGGGAGTGCTTGTTGGAGGAAACGAAGAAGACCACGCGAATTCGAGTGGTGCGCAGCGGCTGTTGGAAGGACTCCGATTTGGAGTGCTTCAAGGAGTTGCTGCTTAATGGACAGGATCCGGCCGCCTCCTCCAAGTCGTTGACGCGACCGGCTCCGCGCCGAATCTGACGCGCCAAAGGCCGGCCGCGCCGACGCCTGCGGTGGGTGCGCGCCCGCCCGCCCCCCCATGTTTTTATTGCCATGTTGATTTATGAGCGTGTGACGCGCGCGTCGAATGAATCAATGTTCACGAATCGCGTTGCCTTTGTGCGAGTTTAATTCGGAGGGCGATCGAGAAACCACGTGTTATGCCGCGTCGAGATGGTGAGAAGCTACCGTCACCAAGTATAAAACATTGATTCCGTTGACACTTGATCAGCTGTAACGCTGTCATCCACTCAGGAGCTTGAACGTTACTATAGTGACGTCACTATAGTAACGTTCAAGCTTATCATTAGATGACAGTGTCACAATCGATCAAGTGTCCTCGGACTCAATGTTTTAATCGAAGTATCACTCTCCCTCTGCGTATCTGTGCTGTTGCTGCTTTAAATTCGTCTGTGTTCTCGGTCGAGTCGTATATTCTAGAAAATCCTTTGATTTCAAATGTTTCTAGATTAATGTTTTATGGTTTAGTCTATAAATAATCGACATTTACTTATCTTTCGATCATAAGATAACTTATTTTCAACACTTTGTTAATTTCCGGAAAATTCAAAGGGAAATCTTACCTGGTAAAAGAGACCAAAGTGGAAGAAATAAAACACTTATTAATTCGATTTCATTTGAAACTTTTTCAGTGTTAACGAATAAGTAGTGTTGTGGAATTTAGTGAATGTATATCGATTTAAGTTATCAGGCGATACACTGAATCTTTTATCCTTTATCTCTCCGCCCGATTATCTTGCAATTCAAGAGAGGAAATACGATTGACGTGAGGAAATTTTAAACGATCTGAAGCAAGCCATGTGTTTCATGGATTTCCATTTGCTTAAAGATATGAATTTGGTTTCACACTTTGTATGTTTTGTATGGGTTTGTTTGGGAGCTCTAAGATCATTTTAACATAAAATTTTACGACCATGTTACCGAAAAGGAAAAATGTCTATTATCATTAATTATCAATAAACGAGACAAACAAGCCCAAGTGTTGATAAAGAAATGAGTGATTTTCCCTGTGGTTAATGTTGCATCGTTTGAGTGGAAGTAATCGTTGATTCCAATTTCTTGATTTAATTACTCTTGCGAACCCCGTGTTTGTCTAAAGCGTTTGTCATTCAATTTTTAATACACCAGGAAAATGAAGCAGTTAACTTACATGAAGATCCGTAAATGCGTGTAACATTTCGGTGGCAAGATGCATTATATCCACATAAATCAATACGGACCGAAATAGACGCGAATTGAATCAACATTCATGTCTGATAGAGCCGAAGTCAACGTGAAATCGAAGGTAACCTAAATTAGTAGGAATTTATGAGCGCTTTGTAGGAGTGACGGCTGCTTCTTTGGGTGACCGCGAAAGGGAGTTGGGGGATGTGGGAGGACGCAGGAGGGGGCGGGGGCGGTGGAGAAGAGCCGCAGGGGCGGGGAGGCGAGCCGCGAAAGGTGCGGGGCCGGCGGGGCGTTGGCGGCGGGGCCGTGTTATTGCTAATCGAAGCTGGCATCGCGACGATAAGAGCTTTTATCTCATTACGCCGGCAGGTGGAGTGGCGGCGGTGGTGGTGGTAGTGGTGCCGCCGCCGCCGCCGCCGCCGCCGCCGCCGCCGCCGCCGCCGCCGCCGCCCGCCGCCGCCGCCGCCGCCGCCGCCGCCGCCGCCGCCGCCGCCGCCGCCGCCGCCGCCGCCGCCGCCGCCGCCGCCGCCGCCGCCGCCGCCGCCGCCGCCGCCGCCGCCGCCGCCGCCGCCGCCGCCGCCGCCGCCGCCGCCGCCGCCGCCGCCGCCGCCGCCGCCGCCGCCGCCGCCGCCGCCGCCGCCGCCGCCGCCGCCGCCGCCGCCGCCGCCGCCGCCGCCGCCGCCGCCGCCGCCGCCGCCGCCGCCGCCGCCGCCGCCGCCGCCGCCGCCGCCGCCGCCGCCGCCGCCGCCGCCGCCGCCGCCGCCGCCGCCGCCGCCGCCGCCGCCGCCGCCGCCGCCGCCGCCGCCGCCGCCGCCGCCGCGCCGCCGCCGCCGCCGCCGCCGCCGCCGCCGCCGCCGCCGCCGCCGCCGCCGCCGCCGCCGCCGCCGCCGCCGCCGCCGCCGCCGCCGCCGCCGCCGCCGCCGCCGCCGCCGCCGCCGCCGCCGCCGCCGCCGCCGCCGCCCGCCGCCGCCCGCCGCCGCCGCCGCCGCCGCCGCCGCCGCCGCCGCCGCCGCCGCCGCCGCCGCCGCCGCCGCCGCCGCCGCCGCCGCCGCCGCCGCCGCCGCCGCCGCCGCCGCCGCCGCCGCCGCCGCCCGCCGCCGCCGCCGCCGCCGCCGCCGCCGCCGCCGCCGCCGCCGCCGCCGCCGCCGCCGCCGCCGCCGCGCCGCCGCCGCCGCCCGCCGCCGCCGCCGCCGCCGCCGCCGCCGCCGCCGCCGCCGCCGCCGCCGCCGCCGCCGCCGCCGCCGCCGCCGCCGCCGCCGCCGCCGCCGCCGCCGCCGCCGCGCCGCCGCCGCCGCCGCCGCCGCCGCCGCCGCCGCCGCCGCCGCCGCCGCCGCCGCCGCCGCCGCCGCCGCCGCCGCCGCCGCCGCCGCCGCGCCGCCGCCGCCGCCGCCGCCGCCGCCGCCGCCGCCGCCGCCGCCGCCGCCGCCGCCGCCGCCGCCGCCGCCGCCGCCGCCGCCGCCGCCGCCGCCGCCGCCGCCGCCGCCGCCGCCGCCGCCGCCGCCGCCGCCGCCGCCGCCGCCGCCGCCGCCGCCGCCGCCGCCGCCGCCGCCGCCGCCGCCGCCGCCGCCGCCGCCGCCGCCGCCGCCGCCGCCGCCGCCGCCGCCGCCGCCGCCGCCGCCGCCGCCGCCGCCCGCCGCCGCCGCCGCCGCCGCCGCCGCCGCCGCCGCCGCCGCCGCCGCCGCCGCCGCCGCCGCCGCCGCCGCCGCCGCCGCCGCCGCCGCCGCCGCCGCCGCCGCCGCCGCCGCCGCCGCCGCCGCCGCCGCCGCCGCCGCCGCCGCCGCCGCCGCCGCCGCCGCCGCCGCCGCCGCCGCCGCCGCCGCCGCCGCCGCCGCCGCCGCCGCCGCCGCCGCCGCCGCCGCCGCGCCGCCGCCGCCGCCGCCGCCGCCGCCGCCGCCGCCGCCGCCGCCGCCGCCCGCCGCCGCCGCCGCCGCCGCCGCCGCCGCCGCCGCCGCCGCCGCCGCCGCCGCCGCCGCCGCCGCCGCCGCCGCCGCCGCCGCCCGCCGCCGCCGCCGCCGCCGCCGCCGCCGCCGCCGCCGCCGCCGCCGCCGCCGCCGCCGCCGCCGCCGCCGCCGCCGCCGCCGCCGCCGCCGCCGCCGCCGCCGCCGCCGCCGCCGCCGCCGCCGCCGCCGCCGCCGCCGCCGCCGCCGCCGCCGCCGCGCCGCCGCCGCCGCCGCCGCCGCCGCCGCCGCCGCCGCCGCCGCCGCCGCCGCCGCCGCCGCCGCCGCCGCCGCCGCCGCCGCCGCCGCCGCCGCCGCCGCCGCCGCCGCCGCCGCCGCCGCCGCCGCCGCCGCCGCCGCCGCCGCCGCCGCCGCCGCCGCCGCCGCCGCCGCCGCCGCCGCCGCCGCCGCCGCCGCCGCCGCCGCCGCCGCCGCCGCCGCCGCCGCCGCCGCCGCCGCCGCCGCCGCCGCCGCCGCCGCCGCCGCCGCCGCCGCCGCCGCCGCCGCCGCCGCCGCCCGCCGCCGCCGCCGCCGCCGCCGCCGCCGCCGCCGCCGCCGCCGCCGCCGCCGCCGCCGCCGCCGCCGCCGCCGCCGCCGCCGCCGCCGCCGCCGCCGCCGCCGCCGCCGCCGCCGCCGCCGCCGCCGCCGCCGCCGCCGCCGCCGCCGCCGCCGCCGCCGCCGCCGCCGCCGCCGCCGCCGCCGCCGCCGCCGCCGCCGCCGCCCGCCGCCGCCGCCGCCGCCGCCGCCGCCGCCGCCGCCGCCGCCGCCGCCGCCGCCGCCGCCGCCGCCGCCGCCGCCGCCGCCGCCGCCGCCCCCCCGCCGCCGCCGCCGCCGCCGCCGCCGCCGCCGCCGCCGCCGCCGCCGCTGCCGCCGCCGCCGCCGCCGCCGCCGCCGCCGCCGCCGCCGCCGCCGCCGCCGCCGCCGCCGCCGCCGCCGCCGCCGCCGCCGCCGCCGCCGCCCGCCGCCGCCGCCGCCGCCGCCGCCGCCGCCGCCGCCGGCCGCCGCCGCCGCCGCCGCCGCCGCCGCCGCCGCCCCGCCGCCGCCGCCCCGCCGCCGCCGCCGCCGCCGCCGCCGCCGCCGCCGCCGCCGCCGCCGCCGCCGCCGCCGCCGCCGCCGCCGCCGCCGCCGCCGCCGCCGCCGCCGCCGCCGCCGCCGCCGCCGCCCACTCTCACCCGCTCTCCGACAATCCCCAGCATTCGCAACCCCAGCCGCCGCCCCGCCTCCGCATCGGCACCGCCGCCGCCACTACATCAGCCGCGCCACCGTCGCTCCCCACCTGCCTCAGCCCCGCCCACCTCTACACGCCGCCGCCGCCGCCGCCGCCTCCTCCGGCGCTCCTGCATTACCGCGCGAATCGGGCCTAACGAGGCGGCACTCTCACCCCGCGCCCCGCCCTCGAGCCCTTCTTCGCCCCCGCGCAGCCGACACCTGCCGCCGCGCCTGAGAGCCTGGTGCGCCCTCGCCCCGCCCCCCCTCTTCTCTTCGTCTTCCTCCACGGGTGGCGAGTTCTTGAACTCTCCTCGAGTTGCGTTCCGTCTTCCCTTTTTGTTTAGCGAGCTGTGTATGTGGACAAGTGTGAACGCCGAATTAAGTGGCTGTTAACTCTTGCTTTATCATTGTGTACTTGTGTTGTGTAAACAGTCGTGACAGAGGGAATGGAGTGCGATTTTGCGCGATTTTAAGGATCGGCGAAGCACCGAGCTCGTGCTTGGCGCCTGGTTGTGAAACCGTGCTTTTTTCTTTGCGACTGAAGTCAAGTTGCTCGATTTCGAATATCGTTTAACGGATTAACCGACATTATAGGAAATAATAAGTTGGAGTGGAAAATTGGAGGTTGACTTTACCTTTCCCTTTCTACATCATAATTCGAAACATTAAACCTAACCTGGTTTGCCTTTGCAGGTACGAACAAAATTGAAAGGCGAAACATTTGCCCAACGGTGATAATTAGAAAATTCCTTTGAAGTAGCTTTCAATGAACTGGAACACTATAAAAATGTAAACCACGTGATATACGTAAAATATAAGTTACTTTTATCATGTCTTAATCAACGTTTGTCCTTATAATATACCAGTATTGTGTCAAGTTTGCAACAGTCAACGCCAGTGAGCCGAACCTAACGACTAAAGCTTGTGTTCGATATAGTATTTCCCCACCTCGTGAAGATAACGAAACACTAGGAGATATGATTAAAGGCATGTGAACGATGCACTGACGCCACGTCGTTCCACACGTCCAAGTTTTTGCTCGAGAAAACGCAGCCAAAGAGTAGCCCGCCCGATAGAGGCGTATGTGTAATGTGTGCATCTCTCAGGAGTTCAATCAAGACGCATTCGTTGAGCACATGACGATCATGTGCTTCAGTGAAAGGAGATTTGAAAGGGGTCAGAGAGGGGGTCGATGTTTGGGGGCATTATTTAAGATATGATGTTTTTGAGGGGTTTAAGTATTCATTGTCTTATAAAACCCACAACATGACATTATTAAACTGCTTCAACTTCGAATGCTTGCCTACCGAATTCGTTACGTTGATATCGTGATGCTGACGCTTTTAGCCACTTGACCTGCGACTTGTCTCGTCCTGCACGGAACATTAAAAAACAATCCGTCCAACGTATTACAAATTTCCAATACTACGCTTCAGTCCTTCCACCACGCCATGCGCTCCAGCGCAAGACAAGAGGTGCGTCTGCTCGCCACAGGCTGATCGTCGTGGAGGAAAAAAAACAACGATATTTGTGCGGCAATCAGTACCGTTAATAGGCCAGAGCTGTGGTTTATAGCTGCAGCTTTATAGTTCACAGCGATCGAATTGCTGTTGAGGTTGCGGGAACTGCACGGAACGCGGCATTTTCTCCTCAGGCCGCTCGCCGCCTGTGATCCGTGACCGGCGCGCCGCGGCCCCGCGCGCTATTAGTTCTGCCACGTATTTTCGAGAGGAGCTCCCCCCGCCTCCATTCCTCAGACGGATGGACAGACGGCGAGCTCGTGCAGTCGGGCGGCCGGCCGCGTGAACTGGGGCAGAGGAGAAGGTTGGGCGGTGCGGCGCGGCGCGGCGCGGGCCGGTCGTTCTCGGTTCATCCTCTCCAAGTTGCGAACTCCGGGATCGCGGAGGGAATTAGTTTAATGAGACAATGGGAACGTTTAAAGCGTTCTCGATTCTTGTCGAAGTGATGGGAGTTTTGAAGCGATGAAAGTGCTTCGCCGCGTCGTCTTGAGAAGCGAATTAGAGCTCTGAGACGGTGCTTATTGGGTGCACGTGCATTTCCATGGGTTCAGATTGCAGGCGTAGTGAGTGAAAGCGAATAGACAGACCCTGATTGTGAGAGTGACGAGTTGAACTGCAAGTTCTCTCGCCAATTTTACTATTGAGACCTCGCGGAGTCCTGGGGCGCATTGTCACTGTTAGATTTGCCTACGCCGCCTTCACTTGGTGTGTTACTACCGATGAGCGCGCTTGCGATGAAAATACTATAATAAAAGTCGCGATAATCTGAAATAATTGGGACTGACTGTACTTCGGATTAGAAAAAACAGGATTACACGAAGAAAAGGCAAATACATAACGGAATTTTCGACTACAATGTAAAGCGAAGTCAAATTTAATGTGCAGATTCTATTAAAGTTACAGATAGGTGCGCACATTAACGTACATGCATTAAGTTTCAATTTACTGAAGGCTTACTGTAGTAACGCACTGAATAATAAACAAAACAAATGACCGCAAACCGGTCAGAGCAATATAGCAGACAGACTGACACTGGCACCGACCGCCGCACACGTGATCTTCAACGCAATGTTGCCAACTCGGCAAGAGCCAGTTCTAGATTATTGTCGCTCGTTTGCTTGTTTGGGACCATTGACGCACATGAGTTTTTCTTTTTTTCTTTCTTGTAATTTTCATGGAAGGTTGCGCGGAATCTCGGATCAGCTAAACTCGGATTACCGCGACTCTACTATATATTCTTACATGAAAATGCAATTTGTGATATCCAGATAGGCCACAAATATTTAGGCCGCTAATCCAGTTTTAAAAACATCGATGGTTTCGGGTTGATGTTTGCTTTGATTTTGAGCGTCGATATTTTTTGCGCGATGTCGCATCCCCATCCTACTCGCGCAGTCGTCGACCCCAGACGCCACCGAGTGCCTCCCATCACTCGCCCAGCGCGTCCCAGTGGCGCCAGGGCCCGGTCGTGTCGTGGCTTTCACCTCCTGCTCCAACCCCTCCCTGCCCCCGCTCCCCGCCCCTCGGGCCACTCCCCGCCCTCGCGCCCACGGAAAGAAAGGCGGGCTCGTTAGCGGGAGGACGATGATGAATCGGGGCCCGCGCCACTGGAGGCGCGCCAGGCGGCGGTGGGGGGGGAGAGGGGAAGGGGGTGGATGAGGGGGCGTGAGCGGTCGCGGACGCAGCCTCTCCGCGCCCCGTCCAGATCTCGCGCCGCTGCCACCGGCCGAGGCGAGGCGGTGGATGAAGATCTCGTGGGCCTTGCTCGAGCCAGGAAATGGGACGTCTATCCGTAGATTATCTCCTGGGGAGGGGGGAGAGAATGTAAGTGTGAGATGTGAGGAAGTTTAATGTAATGTATACTTAATATAATTTCCGATGTTTGATTATCTTGAATTAGAATGAGTAATCTGGAATGTGTTTCTGGCAAGAAGACAGTGCTACTTAGTTCACGGTGGTAGTTCTAGCCAGTATATGCCAGTGGCATCTTGGCAAATGTTAACACACGAAATATCCTCTGAGGAAGAATGATTCAGATCCATTTAGGTTTGTCATTATTACCGGTTGTCACATATTTCACACGAGTTATCCTCCAAATTAAGTTTATATTGTGTAGTATTGCGTACTCCATTCTCCGGTCGCCGCGGCAACAGTTCTGCGCGGAAGTTGGGATCCCATGTAAGGCATCGATGTGTCAGTAGCATTACTCATAATTAACCAGTGTCTTAGGACATCAAACCAGTCCCCTGGTTGACAACGTAATAATTATACTGTTTCATACAAGATTACAGAAACAGGAGACGGGCTGTCACTGCTAGTGTGCAGTTCCCCCCCCCCCTCCCGCACCGAGCGAGACAAGTGACCGATGTCACGGTGTCGATCGTTATGTAGCGCGGCATGCGTAGAACGCACCATGCGACTCGCCGGGGGGGGGGAGAGGGGCACCGCCCACTCGCTGCCATCCATCGCGGAGAGCGACCGCGCCACATCGCCCTCGCCCTCTCTCGCCCTCTCTCGCCCTCACGCCCTCTGGCGCGCGGAGGGCGGGGAGGGAGAGGCGAACGACGGCGGCGTCGGAAACGCGACGCGCCCCGATTAGCATTTGTCACCGGCGGCGGGCGAGTTTCGACACCGGCGGCGGCGGCGGCGGCGGAGGCAGGTGGCGAAGCACGTCGAGCATGCGCTGACTCCGCCTCCGCTCCGCTCCCGCCCGCGCGGCCCCGGTCGCCCGCGGCGCTAATTGCCGCCCCCGCGGCCCCGCCCGCCTAAATTTGGGCCGCCTCCCGCGGTCGCGCCCGCCGCCGCCGCCGCCGCCGCCGCCCCCTGTCCTCCGCGCCACGCACCGGCGCGTCGCCGTCCTCCCCGCCCGCCCGCCCGCGTGCGCGCGCGCGCGCCGCGCCGGCCCGCTTGGGTTATATTTAAAACATTAATGAGGCGTTGGGAAAAGGGCGCATGGCAAAACTTCCACGACGCGCGGGACGCGTTTAGGGTGGAGGGGGAGGACGGGAGGGGGAAGCAACGCGAAGAGCCGCGCTTTGAATTGAATAATTTATCTCTTCCCCGCGTCCGAATCGGGCCCTAGCGAAGAGTAATACTCGCTAATTAGGCGGCGCGACGCCCGTGCCAGCGCTGGTTGCGGCGGCGGCGGTTGATGATGACGGCGGCGGCGGCGGCGGTGATGGTGGTGGTGGTGGTGAGGTTGGTGGCGTCGGCGAGGTGACGAGCGACTTCTTGGCGCGTGAGCTCTCTCTCGTCTCTGGCGATCTTGCCTTCACTTTCGTGTGGTTGGTTAGTCGGCAATTGACGTAGAGACGGAGGGTCGAGGCATGTCTGACGTATGAAGCAAACCCTGAAACCTGCCTATTCATGATTCTGAAAACGTTGGAATATTATTCGCTGAAGTTATTCTTTGAAGTTGAATTCAAGTTTCCCCTAAAAACGTGGTTTAACTTGCACTTCTCTTGAATGGATGTACATACACGAATCAAAACCTAAATATTAGCTTTATCTATGCATATTGATGCCTTAGATGTGATTATTGCACGATTTAGTTGAATTATCGTTCAGCTATATATCATGTTAGAAAATTTCCTGAGAAACATGTAACGTGGGAAATTAGGGACGTTTGAAATGAAAGTAGATGTTTCTAGTACAATTGACATCTTCATTAGTGTGCGCGAGGACTATTTTTCCTTCTACATATTACAAAGGTAGAATTGGATGCGGCGTCATTTTTTACGAATACTTTGGTTTGTTCTAGAGTGTTGTAAATTCATTCTTTAAGCCGGTAAGTTCTTTCGTGTATGTATGGAGATTTTGTGAAGCATGTGTTCACCGAACCGCCTAACACAAAACAAAGCAAAGGAAGCTTTGTACACATTCATTTTGTATTAACCGAAATCCCAATTTATCTATCATATTAACATGACAACCTGCGCGACAGAATGCAAACCGTCATTGTATGATTTCAGAATCTGACATAAGTCTACTTCTGAAGTGATATCGGGCGCGTACAAACACCCTGAGCTCAGCAAACAGGCGGCCGCGTGATATCTGCTCGACTCAGCGTACGGACATTGAAATCCAACCGATATTTGCTCTGGAGGCGCGCAATGGTTTCCTTGGCGGGAGGCCCCGAGCACACAACGAAGGCAATCGGTGCGAGCGGGCGCGCCGCCTCCTGCCTCGTCGTTGAGACTCGGCACGCCGCTGTGCGCGCCACGGTGCGGGTGACGGTGCCATGGAGACGGGGGGTGGCGGTGGAGGCAGGAGGGAACGGTGACAGCGGCAGCGCCCGCCATACGCGCAGCGTTAATCTGGCGCCGATAACGATGTTTGGTCTGATGTCGACAGTTTGTGAAGAATCAAGTGATAACGCGTAATTGGTCTGCTGTAAAACGGTGGAGTTGGGAACAAATATTTATCGGTGGAAGCCCGGAGTACACAGGCAACGAGGTGCTCCGGAAGTGTGAGGGTGGAGGGGGCATTGGTGTCGATCCGAATATCACTCGTGCTCACTCTCTCCCTCGTTTATCCTTCCACCCTTTCTGCCTCTCTTCGTTCTCACTCATTCCCCGTCTCCCATTCTCTCTCACACCTACATCTGTTCTGTCACACGTGTTGGTAGGATCGTCTCTCTCACGCACAGATCTTTAGTCACTCTCCCTCCGTTTCCGAACCCGTATACACACGCACGCCCTGTCGTTCATCCATGTCGTCCGTTTCGTTAATTGGACGCGGGGCGCGCTCGCCTTGTGTATATTTTGGGAGCTCTCGGCCCCTCACCCCCTCTCTCCTCATCCTCTTCCGTCTTGCGTTCCCTCGCGAATCAACTCCACCCGACTCCTTCGCTTTCGTCGAGGTTTGGCTTCCTCTAGGACCCTGGGGAAACTCCATCTGCGCTGTCGGCGAAGTGGGGCGTGTGGATAATTGCGCGCAGACGGATGCGCCGTACATCAACGACGAGAGGTAAACTCCCACTCGAATTTTCCTCCTCTCTCTCGTCCTTTTTTTTTCCAGTCCGTCACGTCACGCGCCGCATCTGTGTCTCCGTTTTCGAGCCGCCTTTCGTTTTATTTTCCCACGCCGTGCGGCCGCCGCCGCCGCCGCCACAGTCCCTAACACTTCGAATGGCAAGCGGCCAAAAACAATACCCCAAATATCAGCGATTCTTTTTGTGGGCAGCGCTGGCAATACTTCATGTCTCGTGTCCTCAGCGGAGGAGCAAACGACAGGGAAGTATTGCCAACATTCCCCATAAAGAATCACCAGAGGTCGGTGCTTAATTTTTGGGCGAGTGCCATCGCGGAGTGGCGGCGCGGCGCGTCACTGAGAGCGCGCAGTTCCGGCCAGGAAAAAAGAGGAGCATCGTGAGGCTGCGGGGAGCTAAGTTTGTCGCCTTTCGGTTCGTTTCACTTGGCGCATTGTTCGGGCGCGGACGCTGTTTTGTGTCGGGAGCACTCGCGAAATGTAATTCGTAACTGAATAACCGTAAGTCCACTTCTTCGGAATGTTGCAGTGCCAGAGGTCGCCGCTTTTGCGTCGTTGTCTCTTGTCACAGTTCATCAATAGAACACCCACTTTACAGAGTCATCCCAAAGGCCGGTGGGTGAATTCTTATCTCGCTTAGTATTTTCATGATTCATTCATATGTTTACTTTGCTGAGAGGGTTTTTTGAGTGTCTCTCAACCATTTTTGAGTGGGCAGATTCCTGGAAAAATAAAATTCCTTGATAAATTGATGATTGTGAACTAATACATTTTCTGAAAGAAGTGTCTGGTATCGAAAATTGATTATTTTTCTGCGTATTCCAATGTATGCTCTTTACTCATATGTGGTAATTTGGGCAATTTGACCAGTTATGAGTAAAACCCTGCGACCAATGATACATGGACCGAAAAGAAACCATTGGACCGTCACGTAAAAACGTACAAATATACTAATTCAAAACACCAAAACGAAGGATATATTTTCAAAATGAAACCATTGAAAATGTATTGGCACAAAAAATCACTGCACAATATAAGAGTTGGTACCATAACGCAACAACTTTTTCAATTTCCAAAGAAAAATGAAAAAGGCATTGAATAGCTCTGCCCTTCCTTTAATTTGGTTATTTTTAATTTGTTTTTCTCACAAGAAAAATATTTCTTGTTGAAAATTCAGTAGTATAAAATTCACATTAGGTCGGTGACATTTAATCAGTCTGAATTAGTTATACCACCATGTCTCTCGTTGTAATCAACGTTGGTACAACATTTTCTTCCGTTCTTTGCCATTGTCGGGTGGGGCGTGAAGTAGCCTTCCACGCAGTTCGCAGCCCGTTGCAGCTCAATTCCCGCAGCGCTATCAGCGACGGCGTGCTGCGCTATCAGCATGCCGCGATAGCGCCTGTTAATTAACCAGGCTCCGCCTGGCGTACACGGCAAACACCTTTTATATATTTCCCCGGCCTACCGGCTGGCCCGTGGTCGCCCCGCCCCGTCCCACCCGCCCGTCACTCCTTATTAGACGTCCGTCTGCGTGTGTGTTAGCAGTATCGCTCCCTTCCGTGGCAAACCATTGACCGGCGAGTACATAGAAACAGTCGACTATCGCCCACCGCAGTATCGCACGGGGCGCTGTCGTGTCCTCAAGTGCTGCGCTGTGTGCGTCACCCGGCATGTTGGCTGAATACGTAACATTTGCACAGGAACTTCGTAGATCTCGCCCAGTCCGCTTTCCAGGTTCCGACCTAATTTTGGGAACGATCGATTGGGATTTCATGGCGGCACACTACTGGCGGATCCGGAGAGGGGGGGGCAAGAAGGTCACATACAGCCCACTCCCCCCCCCCGCAAAAAAAAGATCTAGAGTTTTAGTTTATCTTTCCTTATTTAGGAACATTTATTTAAATATTTACGTTGCAATTATGTAATTATATTTAAACCATAATGCATAGTATCTTATCTACAGTACATGAAAAATAGACAATATGTTAAATATGTTATTGCTACATATACAATACAATATTGTTAAATATGTTCATTATTTAACAAAAATGTACGATCCCCTCACTCCAATGATCGGCTGGATCCGCCTCTGCTGCTCACTACCCATTTTTCCATGTCATATTGTTTCTCAACCCAATTGCGTACTTCCTCGTGTTACTTTTGTAATACGATGTTAATATGTAACCGTTTGTAATATTGCGAGAAGCGTGAGCAGAGGAAAATAATGTAGAGAATTAAGAATGTTTAGTGTTAACAGATGAAAATGTAACGGGAACAAGAATATTCTTGGCACAAAATAGAGCTCAAGAAAAGAAGTGATGAAAGCGACAAGTTGTGTTGAATGAGACTGTAGTAGCTATTTGTCCTAGAAAAATTTACGAGTTTAGAGTGTGTGTTTTTTTTAAGTAACATCAGTACCGTCTCATTCTTCGTAGAATTTTTTTTTATTTCTCCATGTACACGTAATATCATCAGAAAGTTTAAAAGAAGTAACTTTTCTTTGGCATGTTAACGTGCAGTGTTAAACCCGTTGTATGCGCTAGAATGAAGAATTACAGCGATTGCATGTGATGTGCGATGTGCAAACGGCACTCGTATCTTTGTCCTCTTTGTCGTTGGTGGAGGGGGAGGCCCGTTGACAAGTGAGTGACGGTGCGCGTTGTCTCTCGACAGGAAGTGCGCCCAGAACTGTCTGGCCCCCCTCCGGATTTGGTGTTGCGCATGCCCTCCTTTTTTAGCTTTCGATAAGGTTAAACGGGACTTCCCTCACTGCAGATATGCCAAATGCAGGGAATTTTTTTTGTTCGTATGTTTCTTTCGTTCTTATCGCTGGCTATTCTCGTATCAAAAATATATATTTAACGTAAAAGCTAATTATACTTTCTGTTCTTCCCTAATTTCTACAAATGGAGTGACTGTAGAAACGATGTACAACTTTGATCTACAATGTCAATTTTTATGTTAGCTCTTGCGGATCTCTCCATGAATTATTATTAAACACACGTTTTAACCAGTATTTCTCAGTAATGTGTAGAACGTAAACCACGGCATATTAAATTAATGGGATGTTTCCTTACAAAAATAGGCGTATATTAAAGAAAGAAACAATGCCAACGAAAATTTGCAGGATAAACCAGTGTCAGGGTCTCCTACCATGGAGTTGGTATGTAATCGATTTCTGGTGGTTTTGTTCAGTCGTGACCACTTCCCGCGAGGCGTTTAGAAGTTGGACCCTGCTTTGTGCGGCAGCCAGCAGTTTCTCAGCGGTCGCGGTCTGGACACGAGGGGGCTTTCGGTGGTTTTCCTGGACGCTCCGCCGTCTCGTGCGGTTTACTCACATGCTGCCGTTGGAAAGAACGCAGATCTGCTGGCCAGCACAGCGCTGCGGAAGTTTTGAAAACCGTGTGTATTTTTCCTTCTTGTTATTCCGGTCGGGTTTCTTGAGGTTCCGCCGCATCGCTTACGATGATAAAGTTTGAAATTGACAATTTGCCTCACCCGTGGCCTACATGAACGTTGTAGGCGTGCTGGGAACAAGTAGCACGAGATCATCTGTGATGTTTGAAGGCGAATGCTTGAAATAGAGGACGAGCGTTTAGAATCCAATCTTGATTCATGACTTCCGCTGTGTTCAGAGGTCGTCGGTTTGAAGTTATGTGGCAACGCACCGCGTTGCAACGCTGGCAGTGTGGTGAATCAGACCGTAGCCACTGTGACCTAATGATGACGATGCGAAATGTCTTGTTCCGCCTACTGCGACTCCTGGCGAACAGTAGAATGCGATGAGCATTACCACGCAACCTACCAGGCCCATTGTTGCCACCTACCTCTGCTTCCAGATTGACAAGGAAGACTTAACAATTCAAAATGCTCACTATAGAAATGCTTGGGCGCAATGTATTAATTTGCTGTCAAATTTATACTAATTAAAATATAGGTGGAAGACCACTTAAAACGCATGTGTAAAAATTAGACTAAAAATATTGCCGCTTTGGTTATCACACCTAATTTCAAATTAGGAGTAATTATATTCGTCAATTTTTCTTTTTTCTATGTATTGTTTATCGTACAACCATCTGACTGTCGGACAATCAATAGTACGGAGTGTAGAAGCAAAACATGTATTTAATTCGCTTCGCAGGTTGAAACAGTGTTTTATAATACTATAAGTAATCATTTCGATAAATTACAAACAACACTGGTGAGGTCGGAATCTGTACCTTTGCTAATGGTCTTAGTCTTGTGTGCCTTGTCTTCAATCACTCACAGTGTAATCTGTCACTGATCAGTCTGCAAGATGCAACTGTCAGTACTGAGCTCATTCTATGTTGCTTCGTCGGTACCTCGCTGAAAATTGCTGCGCAGTACCTGACAGACGGCAACCGCGCTGTCCCTAACTAGGGGGAGGGCTAAGACGCTAAAACACCTCCCGAAAAAAAAGCAAAACCATAAAAAAACAGCAAACAAAAAAGACCTGTAAAATTCAGAATGTTCTGTGCAGTCATGAGAGTGGCATAATAATATTTACATTTACAATCAAAGAATACAGTGAGTCGTTTATATTTCGTTGAGCTGAAAATGCCTAAGCGGGTTTCACGAATTGTGACGTAAAACGTTAATCCTAAATGTTGTTCTGCCAAGTGTTGCCTCGTCGGCCTTCCCACCCGAGGAAAATCCCGGGCCGCGGCAGCGTCGCATTCGCCCGCGTGCAAGCGGCAGCGCCGCTTCCGGGCGCCCACGCTCGGGACAATGACGCGACGCGGGACCGTTTGCGTGAGCAATTAGACGCGGATATCTTGATATTTGGTGAGCGGGCGTGGGCCGCCGCGACGCCGTCACGCGCGTGACTCTGTACTTTGATAAACGATCGATTGTCGATACACGTTCCGCCGCGCAACCTGCGCGATCACATGCGTGTCGAGAGGTGGCACTTTCGTGAGTTGTAAGCTACCTACGTGCTAATAGCCGGGCGAGCTCAATCACAGCTCCGAGCGACCGGAGCCCCCCCCCTCCCGCCGTATGCGGCACGACGCAGGGGGGGGGGAATAGGGGCTCGTGTTGGCGGCTCACGGATCGGGTGTGTGGTTCGCGGGGCGGCGTGGGCGGTGGGCGGGCGGGCGACGGGCAGCGGAAAGTGGGCGGGCAGGCGGGCGAATGGACGGGCAAGCGAGGGAAATGGGGAGCGGGCGGGGTGGGCGGGTGGGGTGGTAGGCGGTGGGTGGGGTTCGTTACCGTGGCCGAAGCCCGGGGCCCTTGTCCGGTCACGACCACCGCGTCGGCGGCGTGTCCCGCCCGCGCCTTCCGCTGGCGGTGGCGGTGGCGGTGGTAGCGGTGGCGACGGCGACGGCGGCGGTGGCAGCGGCGGCGGTGGCAGCGGCGGCGGTGGCAGCGGCGGCGGTGGCGGCGGCGGCGGCGGCGGCGGCGGCGGCGGTGGCAGCGGCAGCGGAGGCGTAGGCGCGGGTCGTGGCTCCGTTGTCTCCGCCCCACGCTTCTCGGAACCTCTTGTCTCCGCGCCGCGGCCGCTACCCGCCTCACTGCCCGCCGGCTGGCGGTAGGAGGCGACCAGGGCGGGGTCCCATGACTGTTCGTTGTTGCCGTTCTAGTAGTGAGTGTTGAATTAAGTAGGGTGTAGAACGGCGGAAACTAGGCAGGAAACTAATGTAGAAAGATGGAGGCACAATTAATGTTTCGTTTTCTCGCCGAGAAGCCGTGTTGCTTGTACGTCGCTGGTTAATGGATTGTCCGTAGCTGCACATCAGATATACAAGATGTTTCCTGGAGCTTATATTGCTTTCTCAAGAACTTGCTAGAGTATGAGTAAACCGAATGATAAATGATGGCGGACAAACAGCGCTTGCTTTATTGATCGTTATACCGATACCCACGTTATGATTCTCCATTTTTTTTCTTTTGTCTGTAATCCCACTGCCTGTTGTCTGTTTATAATATTATTTTTATTCTGTGATATTAAGCCATTCCCGGAATATCTTTCATCTTCCTCCTTAAACATCACGAAATACGTATATCATGATGTTCTAATAGTGAGATGTCACGGAATAAAATAACACGTTCCCCACATGTGAGGCTTCATGACACTCTAACGGCACCGTAACTACGTCTTTACGCCCATTATCCGATGAATCAGCCGTGAGGCGATAGGAAGGCCGGTGGTTGTCGCGCCCGCAGCGCCGCCCGCGGCGTCGGGCGTCGCGACGCGTCGGGGCGGTCGGTCAGGCGGGCGGTCGGGCGGGCGGGCGATTGCGCGGCGCGTTTCGTCAGCGCGTCACACAAATCTCGTGATGAAATAAGAGCGCGCAAGGTTTTCTGAAGGGCCATCAACTGGCGCGTAATCTCGCGGCCATAAATCTAATGAAGTGTCTGTCGGAGCGATAATGTTCCGCCGGGCGAGAAACGCGGGGCGGCGGCGCGGCAGGCCAGGCCAGGCCAGGCGAGGCGAAGCGGTGACCTGGCCGTCGCGGAGCCATTAACATCCAATCTGTCGGCCGGCCGCGAGGCGACCCGTCGCGTCTAGGAGGGGGGGAGGACAAACCCTGCGTGGACGAGACCATCTCTCTGAGCGGGCGACACGGGGCGGAAACTCGCAGGGTCCAAGACTCGAGACGGTTTGACTTAGAGACTTCGAGCTGTGCAGACAAGAAGCACTGACGTTTCGTGGGCCCTGGGGAAGACGGAATTTCACGTGACACAAAAGACATTCAATTCTGGTTTTATTTAAACTTTTAAGGTCAAATTTTTCGGATGTTGTTTGCAATTGGCTTTCTGTGTGAATTCACCCGTCTCCTTTACGGGCCATCATTAAACTATATCTCTTAACGCAATATTAACTCATGGAAATTGTACAACTGTTTTTGATGTGCGCCAAATTGACTTTTTAAGTGAAAAAAAATATGTTTCAACAGTACTTTACTGTAGTGGTAATAATTTAATGAGGACCTCTTACAAGCCAGCTGAGATGCATTTATAAACACTAACTTTGAATGCGAAATAAACGACTCAGCTCAAATTAAAATTTCTTCTTCAAAACGACCATTTTTTAACGCCACTAATGTTATTGTGCTCCGACGATATTTTGTTCTGTAGGGCCCACTCAAAAATTCGCCCATCGTTCTCGATTTCCGTTTGGGTCGCGGAGGGGCCGCGGCGTTGTCCGTGAGCGGGGGCGATGTCTCTGTGCGTCAGAGCGTCATTGTCAGAGCATTGACGCACTCGACCGGGGCACAGAGGCGGCACACTAGGGAAGAGAGGGAGGCCGAATGCACACAATTCTGACGAAAGGTTAAAGAGGTGAAGAGAGCGAGAGAGAAAAAGAGAAGTTGCAATGTCTGCTTTATTAGAACGACTGACTGATTAATAACTCCACATAGCTCGAGGACTGCTCATAGATTCCTTGCATCAGTTTACTGGCGCGTGTCCAAGGTTGGGATCATAAAAAGAGAAGCTTCCGGATACTGATTAGTGAATACAGGAGAGAAATCACAAATGTCCATAGCACCATGGATTTGAGGGTATTCAAGAATATCGTGCTTTAAAAGAAATTTCAACAGCAATAATTATAGTCGTGTGTTTTAAGTATTTGAAGGATGATAACACGTATATTTTGAATAACATTTTTAAGAAAAGTACAAAAATATTATGGTAATATTAAAACGAGTGTTTAAGTTTAATTTTAAAATGTTTAGTTTTAGTATTTTATTTTTACAAAAGTCCACGTGGTAGTCGCTTATCGTCATTGATAAATTGAATACGAATGCCCAATTACATTTGTATGCACGCGTTCAATATAGATGCTTTTGTTCCGCGGTTATCATGTAAGGAGATGATGTATCCAAAACATCCATTTGTTCACACTATAGCTTATTTTGACATTCAACTCCAAGTTTCGGAGTGGTCGCGGCGAAAGTAGTATTACTTCTGCTGTCCAACAAATTCTCTGTGAAACTCGGATGACATGGTAACATGATTGTTTTCCAAACGAGTTGGCTCGCCTCCAATAGCGCCTGTCTTAGAGTGTTGTGGAGAGGATGTGTTGTCAGATGTGTCTGACAACGGCACAGACGACTGCTGCTCTTCCACTTATAAAAGTGGATATAAGTGGCAACTGGACGAATGTTTTCCCAATGGACGAGCGTTTATCTGACATCCAGAGTTATATAAAGCCTCGAAGAGTGTAATTGAATACTAATTTGAAAACTTAATAAAAAGTTGAAGTGGCAGAAGATTGGGCTGCAATGAAAATGATGCTTCAGTTCAATGCATTTATTTCTTGAATATGAATGTGAAATTATTTCAAACGTTATTCTCTATTATTATTACCACAAACGTATACATCTCTCTTGTAATATATACGTGTCTGTTACCTACTTATTATTCTTTTTCAAATATCATAAATGAATCCTCCATAATTTATTCCGACTGGTTCCCGCGCATTGTTTGTACACGTGTATCTCTGTGTTGCAATAGCAATGCCAACTCATAAGATATTTAGCCGCATCGAACAGTTGTTGGAAGTGTCGGTGAAAAGCAACACCCATCAAACGGACGTAGTGTCTAAAGCGGTGTTGGGAACCGATGTAGTTGACAGCTCCACCAAATGAGCACGGAATTCACGTCCATTACCATTCGCAGTTTAGTTCGGCGCTCGGCGACGCTTGTGGGCCGCGGCGGCAGCGGTCGACGGCGGCGGTTGGCGGCGGAGGGGGGGAGGATGGGGGGGGGGCGGTGGGCGGAGTTCCGCCCTCGCGCGACCGCGTGCCGTGAGCGCGGGCGGGGGCGGCGGCGGCGGCGGGGGCGGGGGCGGAGGTCGAGCGCGGCGCCCAGTCCCGCTCCCAATTACAGGCCCCGCGCGTTGGCAGGCGGCGAGGGCGGCGGGCGCGCGGCTACGCCCACCCGCACGCGAGGCCGGGGCGTGGGGGGCGGGGGCGGCCGGGCAGGGGGAACGCCCGCGCCCAGCGGTGGGCCGCAAGGCGGCGGCGACACGCGCGCAAAGCGCCATATGGCGGAATTGCGGCGAAGAGTTTCGCAGCCGATGCGTTCATTGATCGCTGTCACGACCCTGTTCGGTCAAATGTGATTGATATTTATTATTTTATGAGTTGGGCTTTTTGTATAAATGAGGTATACTTTGGCAGAAGACAGGTGATTTCGAATCATTGAATAGTTTGACAGTGATGATACTATCATCGAATTCTACATCTATGCGTAATATCGTTTACAATGTCATATTTTTGGCACTTCATAGATATACATATACATGTACAGATTTCATATACACACATGTATAGATTTAATAGCATGAATACCAATGACGGCAAATTTCATCCTCAATTTCACTATTGTTGAAAGTGTACTTCTAGAATAGAATTACCTTACATTATTCATTCAATAAAAAATGGATCCAAAAAATGTTCAAATTTTCTTGGCGAAATGATGCACCGTCGTTGTATATCGTAGCATATCATTGTACGTATCTTTTTCTGGAAAGAGCTAGTGACCTATGATGCAAGTATTATTCAAGAAGGTGGCATTTGTTTTCAACGACAAAAATCAGCGATCTGTTCACTGCGGATACACCCAGATTCTCAAGCACGTTTCATTGTTCGCACTTGAGTAGCTTTGGGGGCTTTTGATGCCCGTATCCCACGGCGTGCGCCATCGCCCGGCTTGCTCCCCGCGCGTGCGTGCGTGAATTCTCTTCCTGCGCGTGACGCCCGCCCGCACGCATCACGCCGCGACCCCTTCCCCTGCCTTTCCACTCCGCCCCGCCCGCCCACCCGCCCGCGCGCGGCCGCTTCCGGTGGCGCGGACGCGCAGACACGCGCCGCCCTCCACCCGGAAACGCTCGTCCCCGCGCCCTCGACGCTCGCCGTGATACGGATATACCCACGCCCCCGCCCCTCACCCGGAGCCGGATCCAGCCGATCGTTTGGGGGTGGAGGGGAGAATCATAAGATTTTCGTTAAATAATGGACATATTTGTCATTATATTGTGTATTATTTACGTACGATACTATATTATGTATGATACTATACAATATTACTTTTTAAATAATTACATCGTTGTAACATTATGTATCGCATCGTTGTATGTTACCTAAATATTTAAATCAATTTTGGCAACTAAAGGGAGGGAGCATGGTCCCTGTACCTCCTCCAGGATCCGAGACTGCCCCCGCCGTCCTGTTCTTGGCCCCCTCCGCTGCCATCTCCGACGTTACCATTCCCGCCGCCACCCACGCTTTCTCCCTACGGCCTAGCCCGCGGTTCCCTTCGCCCCTGTCGCCCCCCCCCCGCTTCTGCCACCCATGCCTGCCATCACCCGTTGCTTCCGGATTTCTCGTACGGTCAGCGGCCCGTGTTAAGTGCGTGAGAGCCGACAGCTGGAATCTACTGGAGCTGTAAGAACACGTGGTAGCCAAAGGGTTCTTTAGTTCAGAACGAAATTTGAATCAAATTACATGTCCTCGGTTGAAAGTTATGGACTCTTATAATACTTCCTAGGTATATAAGAGTGGAACGGTGAAGGATACCACCCGCATCCTATGTAATCATCTCAATTATCGTTCTTCATGTCAGTAATATTGTTCAGAAACGCTAAGTATTAATTCTTTAAACGTTGTCCCGTCCCTGGACAAAAATCTATATGCCCGAAGAGATATTGCACTTGAATATGTGAAAAACATTCGTTATACGTTTTCATAAATGTGCGATTGATTAATTTTATACATGTTAATGTTCTACCACTGTTGTAATACTGTTATATCAGACAGTAAGATTTATTTACAATTATATTTGTGAAAATGAACCGAATTTCACGTGACAAATAATCATTGTTGCGATAGTACAGTGAATCTAACACGCGACTAATTCAGTTTATTTTACAATATAAATTGATGGGCGAGGCACTCCCAAATAAAATGGAATGAAGTTTGAAGTGCATCTTTACAGTCAACACAACCGATTTATTTTTATGCATAGTTTTATTAGATTTGTACAGAATTTCCTCCGCATACCGTTGATATTTTTCTTCCTTTGCGACCAGCTCAGCTGGTGCGCCGGTGTGCGTGAATCCTAGTTACGGAGTAATTCATTTATTTCGTTCATGCCGCTCTGCCAATTACAGTCGATAACTGCGCCGGACGAACCCGCGTTCCGGACGGCGCGAATTGGCATAGGGCTGGCAAATAAAATTTCGCGTGCATTTTGTTTCGGAGGGTGTTCCGCTGTGCTTTGTGAACGAGCTGCTATTTTGTTTCGACGAATTGACATTTAATTAGATTTTTGACGTTTGCCGGTAATTTCACATTTAGAAACATAGTAGTTGTTAATTTTGGCGCAGTATATTTGCCCGTGTAAGGGAAAATATATTAAACGAGTGCGTTTGATCTGGTGGATGTAATACCTCATCTCACGCGTGTTGGATGCCATCATCGGGTTTGCGACACGGCCCGTATGTGCGTGTGCGTTTGTGTGTGTGTGAGTGTGTGTGTAGGCGCTGTTGGAGTGTGATCCCATTAGTTATAATTATGCTCATTATCGTGCGTGCCAACTGCGATTTGCGAGTAGCCAAATCCTGGTCACCTTGCAGAGACGGTCCCTCTTCGCGCACAAATCTTCTTTCAGCAAAAAGGCTCACAGGCGTATGCTAATGGCCACGACGATTTACAGTCACTATTCCGCAGCCTTCTCCAATGGCTAATCATTGCAACCTCCCATTAAGAAGGAAATATTCCTTGAACCTTTTTTTTTACCATAAATATTTGAACGACCATTAAAAACTACTTGGGGTCCTACATGTTTTGTAACCCTTCCAGCTCGGTTCACACGATGCCATTTTTTTGTTGTACTTGTCGTGCATCTAGAGCGCGTCGCAGCCACGTGTCTCTCTCTTGTGAGAGGAGGCACGTCGTGCGCATCAGCGCAAAAATTCCCTTTGAGCGGAAATCTCGAGCGGCGGCGGCGGACGGGCGTTCAAAGTTCAACGCAAAGAGGTATCGTGTGAATCCCGCTTCAAAGAGATAGTAGCGCATGAACCATGTGTCCACCAAGTGACCAGTGCAGAGCGGCGCGCAGCTGTTCTTTGATGCCCCGTAGCGCTCTTCCTTTATTCCCTCATCCGGTCCCTCCGACGCCGTTAATTTGCGAGCGGGTCAAAAGTGTGCGTTCGGTTATTTCGCAGTTAATTTTTAATAGCCCCTCCCTGCAGCCCCCGGCGTTTAAACAGGGCACGGCCCCTCTTCACCCTCACCCTCGCCCTGCGTTCGCCCTCTTCCCCCCCCCCTCCCCCAATGTGCCGTTTGCGTTGAAACAGGCCACCTTCCTCTGAACGCTTCTCCGAGCAGGGGTCTGCAAATTTTTGCAACACGCGCCCACACGTCCATAAATAAAGGACGCCATGCAAAGTTCTTTTATTTACTCTACCAGAATATTTAGAATGAACTTGCCCCTGACGTAGGATCACAGTATACGGCATGAAGACGTTGCTCGAAGTTCAACGGAGCGAACCATTCACGAACAATTATGGCTTCTCTTTTCTTTACCATGAAGTACGCTGTTTATTTCTCAGAAACTGGAGAGCAAAAAATAAATGTCGGGTCTCGCTTGATGCATTTAACATAACGCTTCCCATTTTTAGTGCTGCATTTGCTATTGGCAAGTTACCGGTGTCTGGAAACTGAAACAAGTTAGGTTGTCATTTCTCCACAAACGCACGTTTTGTTTTATATAAATTTTGCGAGTCCAATACTATATCCAAGCGCAATCCACAGGGCCTGTGGGCTTTGGAGAGCCCTGCTGCGGAGAGAAGCAGAGCGGATGAGGCCGGGCGGGCAGGGGAGGGAGGGTCGCTTTAAAACGGAACGAGGCGAAATCCCGACTGTACGGGGATGGCGCTCCGCCCTTCCCGGCGGGCCCACCGCCGCCGCGCCGACCGCAGCGCCTCTGCCGGCCGGAGGAGCAATTAGGACAAGGGAGGCGCCCGAGGGCCGGAAGTTGAGCGGGCGTGGGCGGGGGCGGGGAGCGGGGAGGGGGCAAGGGCGGCGGCGGCGGCGGGTTTTTTTCGGCCGCGGACCCTTGTTACGGTGTAATTGACATCGGCGATGTATTCCAACCATTCGGCGTTTTTTATTAAGCGCGTCCTGTTCTGCGGTTTTATTACGGCCCCGGGCGGCGCGCGGCGGCGGCGGCGGCGGAGGGGGAGGGGGCAGGGGCGGAGGCGCGCCCTTTTGTCACGAGCGCGGCGGCGGCGGTGGGCGAGAGAATTTCTAGCCCCGATGCCCCGCCCCCTTTGGGCAATCGCGTGCTCCCTGCCCGCCTCGTGCCGTCTCCCTCTGCGCACAACCGGCGCGCCGGCGGGGCGCAGTTCGAGGCCGATGGGGATAGGCACAGGGGGCACTTGTGTTCAACTCTGTGTGTGAAGAACGGGCGGATGAGGTGTTTACTAGAATTTATTGTGTTCCATTGCCTTGCACAACGATTTTTTTTCATGGACATTTGTATAAATTTAACGATTTGCACTTTAAATTGTATTTCTTTGTATTTTCTTGTGCGCGTTTTTAAAATTTTATTCCCGTTTGTGACCGAATTGTATGAAAATTGCAATACGTTGGATTCAAATTTTAAAATAATTCCATTACTTCAGATTGCAATGTTTTGGAATAGTATATTCTTCAACGAGCATAGAATGATAGCTATTATCCACGAGTTGATGTTTACGACACGAGCGACGTGGGAGCGAGTGTCGGATTTTCAACGAGTGAATAATAGCCATTCTACGCGAGTAGAAGACTATACTTTGTCTAACTCTTTAAAATTGATATTTTAAAGATATCCAATGGGCGCCTTAACCTCAACACCAACTCGCATACTGTTTCGGGCTCACCTAACGACAGTTGCGACCAGTCGCGGCAGAGCACGCAGCGCCTCTGTAGGCGACTGTGAGAACCCTCTGTCGTGGTGTAATGAACTAAGACGAATGTGATTGGTCGACAGCCGTGTGAGAATAATATTCTCGCACGGCTTGTGGAATCGGCATCATTACTGCATCCGATAACGTGCAGAAATGAATACATTCTCGAGCAGTCGTAGAGAAAAGTATTTCTCGTGCCTTTCAATCCAAAATTGCAATCGATGAACTGAATCGATTATCACAGCACATGACTCCCGGATGGGAAGTGCTCACTTCCAATCGGCTTCCCTCATTGGTTTGCGGTCTCTTCCGAGATCATTTGAGTGTAACGAATGAAACAAAATCTCTGACATTTTTACGAGGGCAATTTGTAGCTCTCAGATTCCTCTGGCATGTTTTCTGCTGAGCTGTTTTTGCCCTTGTTGCCTTTCGCAGTTAGTGTACTGTTCTTTGTTTCACATCTCCAACTTGGCGAAGGCGCGACGGTTGCCAAACCACATCCCGCGAAGATTCCTTTCGCAAGACTGCGTGACATGGGGATGAAACATGTTTTGGCGACCGCATTTAGTGGTTTGGAAGATTCGGCGTCCTGATTTTTTGATACAGTTAGTCGTAGAGGATATTCATGTATACAGGACAGAGCGTGTAACATACAAATGGTTCTGGGAAGCGCTTACTCCTTCCAGCGAGTGACCATGCCGTGAACAATAAGTGTAATTAAGTGTAATACTATTCGTTCATGGAAGATCGTAATGTGATTGTGAAGGTGCTTGTAATTGTTGGAAATACTATTAATAAAGGAATCTTTTGCTCCTTAGGGTTAGCATTAGATGTGCTTAGTATTAGCACAAGAAGGTTGCTAAGATACTGTAATCGACAAACTTCAGTACATCAACAGCCATCAATTCAAACTAATTTTTCAACATTTTTACGTAATTTTCCTTCGTAGTATTTCCCTTTAGCAGACGCAAGAAAGCGGTACAAAAACGCATTGGCTTATATGTAACATACATACAACACAGTATCTTAATGATAACGTGGGTTGACAAAACCGTCCTCTCTCTCGTTGCGAGTGTCAACTAGGAGACCGCAACAGCCGCCACGGCTGCACCCACAGACGCCATCACCACCGCCGCCGCCGCTCGTGTAACCCGAGGCGACAGCGCCGCGCAGCAGATAACGAGGCGGCGACGCGCTGCCGACAGCGCCAGCTGCGCGGGCCAGCGCCTCATAGCGCGCGGGATGCCGAGTTTTTTTTGCACAACGCGAAGCATTGTAGGGTATACGGTACGAACCCGCTTTGGAGCTTCTGCGCATGCGTCAATTGTAACGTTACTGGAATTATAACGGGAAACTATACTCTACAGGAATTATCCTGCGTAAACATGCGAGTCGTATCGTATTCGATACAAATCACGTGACCACTATTGATAGATTTTTTTCCCAAAGGTGTTCTGTTAAGTGTATTCCCATAAAGCACCATCATACTGGTGAACAACTCAGCAACTCTTGTCTCTCAGTACGAATCGCGAGAATGTGTGACTTGGTAGTAATTTGGCTTTAGCTATACACTCTGCTCCACCAGTTTGGGATTTACCCTTTCATTCATTTATCGTAGTCTTTTAGAATGAATGTTGCGCAAAGCGCCTTTTGCACTTAAAACAATAAAGTAAACTGGGGTGCATTTAACGTGCATCATAATAGATTTGCGACACGCTATGCAGAAATTCGCCGTGTTCCCGCTTTGACGGACACGGCCGCTTTCTGCTGCGCGTCGGCATCTACTGCGACGCGACTTGTAGCGTTGATTTATCGGGGTTAGAATTCCGAAGAAAGTGATACTAGTAGGTCTGTTGGCTAAGACCCGCGCGCTAACCTTCACCCGCTATGTCGACATTTATTCCGAATGAATAAATATGGCGATTGGAAGGTTATCTGAGTGGTGCGTTATAAACAAGCGTTAATCATCGAATTATGGAATATAGTTTTCACAATAATATTACATAAATAATCTAAACATTAAAAAGTATGCAATACCAACGGTTTTGAATGTGTACGATTTCTATTCGCGAAGTAATATTCCATTATAAATGCAATCATTGGTGATTTAATAATACAAGTTGAAATCGTCTTTTACTATTATACTTCTCTCTTGGATATTGAGCCAATTTCAGTTCTAAACAATCAACCATCTGGGCGTCAGGATTCGACTAGCAATTCGGTTAGACGTTTGACTCCCAGATGTCAGAGTTGATGCTAGATGAGCCATTCATGTCCACTCGTCATATAAATGAAAATGTTGGTAAAGACGAAGTTAACTTGTATTTGTGTTAGTGTCGATATCGGCTTACCGACAGAACAACCAATATCATATTGCTGTTTTTCAAACATAATTATTAGGAAAAAAACTATTGGGATGAGTTGAGTGCCATTTTACTGGTGTGAAGACCCCTGAGGAAGATGACTCCACTTCGGCCTCTTACGCGGGAACCTGCAACCTTCGACTCTGCGTATTCGACGCTGCTCCAAGTTTCAGCGCCACCGACGCCCAAAAGAAATTTCTCACGCATGCCTTTTCTAAGCTGTCGGGTGCGTGTGGATTGGTGAGGGTGAAGTGGCGGTCGCATAAGGGTGTTTTACGTGCGAGGGAGAAGTGCTCAACACCCGAGGTGCGGTCCGATAAACCCGGGATGGACTTGATAAGACACCCTGTCCTCCGAGACCGCCCCCCCCCCCCATAAAAGACGGGCGGTGTCTCTCGGTGCGGACAATATAGAGGAACGTGTACGGGCGGGAGAAGGCCGCTGTTCGCCCTGCTACTTAACATCGGCCGTTGATAGTCAGCCGTGAAGCCAGCGCCGGATCGCCCCACTAACGCGTTTTATAGTGGCGGCCCAACGGCCAATATCCCGCCCGCAGCCCCGCCCCCTCCACGCCCCCGCGCCGCGCGATGCTTTTCACTTTCCTTTACGCGCGCCGTGAAAGCGGATTGCGTGGGTGCTGTGACACAGTGGGCGGCCGAACTGACGGTTTCTGATTATTTCTTCGTTGTCCTCCGAAGAGAGGCTCTTTCGTGGTAGATTTAGTACCAATTTCAGCATGGTTCAGGCACTTAAGTTGGGTGACGTAATATTTATTTCTCGCAGAAATGTTTGTAGTCTTGAATTACATGTCTACTTGTTAATAAGTTCTGTCTCTCGCTGCTTTCGTTCCTGCGCCCCATGATAGGTTGCAAGGGTGCATTTCTACTAGTCTTTAAATAATTTTCTGCTTCGTCGATAGCTGGCGAATTCTCTCTGCAAAAATCTGTTGTGAAGTGACGTTCGAATAGTAGGCACCTGAATGCTGGAAACGCTTTTTCGTCGGGTAGAAGTCGGTTCTCTTGACCTCTCATGACAGTCTCGTATTATTGCGGCTATTGTATGTCTTTTGTATGCCCTATCGCGCGGCGAAGCGTGGCATTTCTCAGGCGATTGTCTCAAAGATCGGTTTGTTTTATGAGCAAACATTGACCGATTCTCTCTCGCGATCGAAGCAACGGCGGCCGGAATGGGTTTTTCACCGGCCGCGGAAACCGCTACGAGCGGACGATTGATGTGGCCTCCAGCGGCTGTTTTACGAAACGGCGGCGTTGCCCTCGCCGCAGCCGCCCCGCCCCCTCCTCGCCGATCCCCCTCGCTCCTCCCCCTCGCTCCTCCACCTCGCTCCTCCCCCTCGCTCCTCCACCTCGCTCCTCCACCTCGCTCCTCCCCCTCGCTCCTCCCCTCGCTCCCCGCCCCACCCCCTCGCTCCCCGCCCCACTCCCTCGCTCCCTTCCCCGCGCTGCCTCCCACCCACTTCCCGACTTCTTAGTCGTCTGCGGTCTGCGGTGGCGCGTTCGCGGTGGTCGTTTTGGCTGCGGTGGGGGGGGGTCGGTCACGGCACTGCGCCCGCTAGGGTGATTCATGGCGCCGACCGACGGCAGGTGACCGTGCCTTCGAGTCCCGGCGAAAGCGCTCTTGACCCACAGACGCTGCGTCGTTTGGCGACGCAGGCTCCTTGCCAGTCAGATATTGAAGTGAGAGCGTAGGAGTCCGCGACCGGATTCAGTAGGTACTTAAATGTTTACTTTCTTTGCTACTTGACTTTCGCCCTGAGAATGGCGGCGGAAACGTTGGCACCTGTACCTAAGACGCGGCGGCTGCGTGGGCAGCGAATGTAGCTGTCGGGAGTTGGTGTTCCTACAGCATTGATTATTGGCCCGAATGTTCATCCTAGTTAAAAAAGTATGAAGGATGGTGAATGTTAGCACACACCCATTCGTCGCCTGCCGGAGAAATTCCCGATTAAACCCGAAGAACCGTCGAAGAACGTAGGATTCGAAATAATCTCTTGGAGATAAGCCACTGAGCTGTAAACCTGTCGTTTTGTAAGCGCGTTTTCTACCAAAATATCCACATGTATTGATAGAAAGGGAATTCAAATTGCTTATTATTTAAAAGCTAAGCAACTAGTATATTACTTCTTATCCGTCTGATTAGATTGGTCTTCTGTTTGTGATTGCAAAAGGTCATCCGGGGGCGTAAAGAAGTCCGGTCTCGAGGTTTTCCGACGAGAAGCAAATAAAGACGGACGTCTGCCAGAACGAGGCCGGCACCGCGACTCGTTTTGACGGCGCCTCCTTATTGGCCGAGCGGAACTGCGCTCTCGGCGCCCGCCAGGAAGCGCTCAGGGAGAGCTACTTCCGTCTCGCCGATATTGGCGACACTAAAGGCCTGCAGCGGCGCGGCGCGGCACGGCACGGCGCGGCACAGCGCAGCGGCGCCTTTTATGGCACCTTGTAGCGGGCGACGGAGGAGCCTTAAAAGAAAATTGATAAAGGGATTTGTAAATCATGAACGACGTTATCCTGCCGCATCTAACCCGATATTGCCTCCGGGATATTTTTATCTTTATATCTGGCCGTATATCGGGCGCCGTAAAGGTTTGAGGTGGGGCCCCCGAGAGCGCTGGAGGCGCAGCCGTCGGTTATTGCTCGGACGACCTTTGCGAGGCGCGAAGTCAAGACCCCGCCCGCGCGAAGCCCGCCAGGGCAGGGCGGGAGGCCGTACGACGACGACGACGACGACCGGAGAACGGCGACCGACGCTCGCCCCCCACCCCCATCCCACGCTTTGGTGACACTGTGACCTAATGGCGCTCTCGTGCTTTATTGTGTTCCTCGCTTGAACAGGGACGAGGCGAAGGAAAACGTTTTTCCTGAATTCATCTTTGAATTTAGTCATATGTCCCGTTTTTTTAAAATTTATTTTAAATAGGATTATTATACAAAGTTCAGTTTTTAAAACTCTCCATTTGCTTGTTGACTTACATCTAGTACTATAAACTAAATCTAATGATCACTACAATTGACGAGGGGACTTACCGAGCACCTCTAAGAAGCATTAATATTTGCAAAATGTTTAGGAATGAGTGGATAGGATATCTATTTTTTATTCTTGTTGGGATTTCATTATATTTACCTATGCTGATGTGTCTATCTTGGTTGATGAGGGTTAGGTTGGAATAGTCATATGTCCTGTAAAGGCACTAGCGGATCCAGGGGGGGGGGGCGTATGGTTCATAGCCCCCCTCTCCCAATAGGCCTAGAGTTTTCATTTACCTTCTTTCATGTGGCAAAATTGATATAAATATTTACTTATGTTCGAATTATCTAATTATTTAAACAATATTGTATATCATATCTACAGTACAAAATAATATACAATATAATCACAAATATGTTTGTTATTTAACAAAAATCTACGATGCCCCTTCACCTTTGTGACCACGTAGTTACCAAATTCGGCAAGCGACGCCTGTTTCGCGGTCGTGCTCTTAACGTACAACCATCCCACCATTCGCCTGTATGCCCGAGGGGAAACCACGAAAACCCTGGTCAGGGTGGCCGGCGCGGGAATGAAACCCTTGCCTCCCGAATTCGAAGTCAGTGCGCTGCGCCCTGAGCCACTTCGCGCGGTAGAATGCATCTCGTCTTACGACAAAATTAGACCGTATTGTAATGCTCACACATCCATGGTCACATGTTGATATCAATCTGCTAGTTGCCACGACTTAACATTGTGACCTTGTGCGTGCCTTCGACTTTTTCCTATACCCTAAAACTGTAACTCTAATCTTCCAGTGCTTTCCTGTCCAATTAAAGCTCTTCCTTTACACTTGTGTTTGATCTGGAACGTATGTCTAATTCCGGTGAAATCGGATGCATTTGATCAGCCTGTGGGCAAACCCTAAGGCCAGGCGTTGAGTATTAATGGACGTTTCCGTTTCCTCATCAGAATGAGTGAGAAAGTAAATTTTCTCAAAGTCTTGAACTCTAAAAGTTTCCTGTCAGTGACGAGCATCGGCCTAATAATTATCCATAATGAATATCATTATAAATGTCTCTTCCATTCGCCATAACACACGTTATACGAGAATCTGGCACGTCATAATAAAATCGAAAAGCAGAACGTTGCGCAAAATTGTTAAAAATAATACGTAATTATGTAAGGACGCTAATCTGTTCAAAAATTGAGCAATATCTCGCCCTGCGGAAATCCAAGTTTTGTATTTCACCGTTTATTTCTGTATTGAGACTAATGCGTCAGATTACTACATTGGCTGCTTTGCATATTTTGAGCTCCGTCCAAATTCCCCGAAAGCGAGCACGCGTCCCCGAAGACCTCTTTCGCCGACGCGACGGTCGCTTTGTGACGGCGGCGGCGGCGACGCGTCGTTGCGAAGCAAGGCGTTTATCTGGGCGAGTCGTTACTGCTCAGAGATAAGTAAAAACAACTCTTGGAAGTTTGCCCCTTCCCTTCCGGCGTTCCCCGCCCCACGCCGCCCCGCCCCGCCCCACGTCAGTCCCCCCGCCCCAACTCCTCACTTTGCCCGCCCCGCCCCGCCCAACCCCGCCTCCGCCTCCCTCATCTTCTGCGTCGCCCCCGTGGCTTCTGGGGTCGGGATGTCGTTTCCTTTTTACAGAAATCCTTCTAAACATTCTGAAGCTGCCACCGCCTCTTACCCGCCCACCCCCCGTCCCCTTCCCGTTACCGCCGCCGCCGCCGCCGCCGCCGCCGTCACCACGGCAACTGCTGTCACTGCTTGGTCTTCTTTTCTTTTTGTACACTTCTCTCTCCACCCCCGACGCGTCGCGAGCGCGGGCAGGCGGGAGGACGGGGCCGGGCTTGCGACCGTGTGTGTGTGTGTGTGTGTGTGTTCATGTTTTGACAAGGGCCTCGCTACTTTCTTGTCTACCGTCTCGCTCCGTCTCTGGTTTTTTAGTCGCTCGGCGGGAGGAGGAGTCGGGGGAGGCGTTTCGCCGCTGTCTCCTCGGGCCGCGCGCTTTATTTTTCGCCGTCCCGCTTCGACACCGTCGCCACCCATATCGCCGTCTTTTTCGCGCCCATTGAGAGCCGCCCGCCGTCCTCGTCCCGCAGTTTCGCCTCGCGTCGCCCCGGCGTCGCGCCGCCGCCGCCGCCGCCGCTGGGTTTTTATATTTTATTTTCGCTTCTTGTTAAAACTTAGCGCGCACACGCGTCGCTCGACGCAACGCTTCTTCGCGCTCTTTAGGGGATGCGGCGCCGCTAAAAAGCGCCATTTTTGCTGGCGACAACGCCGCGCGGCGCGGGCGGCCCCGTCCTACTTTACGAGATACGTAATTGGTTTGTGCAGCCGCAATGGAGATAAATTCTGCGGCGGACCTCGTCGCCCTCTCTCTCTCTCTCTCTCTCTCTCTCTCTCTCTCTCTCTCTCTCTCTCTCTCTCTTTCTGCGTGTCGTCTTCCACTACTCTGCGAAGGACGAGGGAGCGGGCTGAGGCAGCGTGCGCGGATATGTGCGGGAGTGTGCGGCCGCGTGCTTTTGTGTGGTAGAGGGAGAGAGAGAACGCGCTGACGGGGTGGGCGGTAGAGGAGAAAGCGTGAGCGTGTATATAAATGCGTGCGCCGCCCGAGGGTTGCGGCAGAAGCGCGACAGCTGCGGGGCGCGGAGCGGAGGTGGAAGCGAGACGGGGGAGGGGGAGAGGCGAGGCGGCCGCAGAAGCGGAACTCGGAGGCGGCCGGGTCGGATGGGGAGCGAGGAGGGGGGTGGGGGGGGAGAAGGATCGTAGAAAAGATACACAACCTCCTGGGAAGTTTGTGTTGAGGCAAGTTACGACAAAATAGTTTGGGGCCGAGGCGAGAACTTGGCGGCGGGGAGGCCGTGTTTAGAGAGGTCGGATTCTGCCTCGTGAACGCCCGCCCGCCCGCCCGCCATCGCCCTGCCCCCGCCTCCGCCCGCGGCCCCGGCCCCGCCCTCGCGTCGCCTCCGGGCGGGCGGTGGTTGACAATGGCTGCGGTAAACAAATAGCAGCGAGGGCCGGCGGCTTTGTAGCGGAGCGCCTTCGTGTCGGCCCACTCCTCGCCTCCGGCCGCCACCGCCGCCGCCGCCGCCGCCGCCGCCGCCGCCGCCGCCGCCGCCGTCGCGGCCGCCCGCTAGATGGATGGCCGCCATTAACCTGGGCGAGGGTCCACCGGCCACCGCTAGGCGCGTGGGTGGCGGCGGGGCGGGGCGGGGTGGTGCGGGGCGGCGGCCTCTGCGAGGTGTAAATACATTCCTGAGCTTCCTCGGAAATCGTGGTCTCGTCGCGCCCGTTGTTGGTGGTCTGCGGTGCCAGAAGACACTCTCGGAATACGAATGCGTGTGGCCTGAGTTTTCCGCTGGTTGGTTGCGATGTCCGTGTCTGTGTTCTTCCCGTTAAAATGTGACGTACGCTGCGTGTAACAGGTCAAAGAATCAGCCAGCATGTGGTTAGATCCAATGTCGGTTGCGTGCGGGTAAATTGTTCAAAACGGACGCATAAACTTCATTCTAAAACCATTTCGTAAAAAATGTTTCTTGTTAATCGATGTAAGTGTAATATTGAAATACTTAACAGAACCATACGGTAAAGCTGAAAGAGAACCTACTAATTTTTTAAGTATCCTAACATATTTAAGACATTTCAGTTATTTTTCGGACTGAAACTCCTTGAAAATATGAAAACAGGGCTGACGCAGCCTCGGTGATATGTAATTGCCAATCTCTATTCTTGGAAGATACCAGTAACTCGAATAAAATATTACTTTCTTAAAGATGTAATGACAGCTTTTATGTAAACATTAACGACAAAAAAAAATTGTGATGACTAAAGCAAAAGGTTCTCAGGTGAAATAGTGGACAAACACGTTGTAATTGACATGCGGGAATTAGTTTCCCCGGGCTGTGAGCGTGAGCAATGGCGTGGAGAAATTGCTGGCGTAATCCGGTAAAGTGAGAATCCTGGAAAAGGTAACCGGTCGCCGCGGGTTGCCCGGTGGCGATTGTGGAAAACCGCAGGCCATGCAGCCGAGGAGGAGGCCGGACCGCAAACCTGACAACGAGCCGGCAGCGGCAGCGGCGGTGACGGCGACGGCGATGGCGACGGCTGCCGCCGAGCTCTCATGAAGGTGATGAGGTGTTGCGCAGAAACAGGTTTCACTTCTGCTGCGACCCGTGCAGGACATTTACCATGATTGGTTCCCGCACGGCATCAGAAAGTAGGCGCACAGCGTAATAATACCACTGTATTATGTGCGTTTTACTTGCGGAAAGGTTAAAACGTCTGTTAGTGGGTCGTTCAACAACTTGCAGTCGGTGTAGATCAGCAATTGAATGTAGGGTGGAAACGAAACTCACGTTCTCGCAAAAGAAAAGAATGCTTTTAGTTCAAGGAAAACGTGATCGATGTTACGGGAAGCACATTATGATAGGTACTCATTTGTACGTGGAATGATGCAACTCGGATCAGGGTCCTGCTTTCCAATTTGTGCTGAAAAATGGGTACTTTACACCAGTGTTTCTTGGCTGATCGTTATTGAATTCTTTCACGAGGCTGAAGAACTAAAATGGATTGTGTACATTTTCACTGAAGCTTCACTAATCGCTGTAGCTCTATTCTTTCTCAAGCTTAAAGGAGCTCTCTCAAGCGAGGCCCGGGCGTGACGAATGGCTTTTGGGCAGTTATTCCATTCTCCTGGAACATTTGACAGTGTCCCCGTTCGCGGCCTTCAGAAATTGAACCGCTCTCTCTTCCATTGTTGTCTCCAGCCAGTACAGCATTCAAACCTGTGTGTACACGTATCGGTAACTTACCATTATTCAATATCCATGGCTTTCACGACCGATCCTAAGTAGGCAGCATGGAAAAACGTAAAGGAATTCACAGAATTTCTCATGCATTTGTTGCTGCTTCAAGTTTCTTGCATGTCATGCATATATTCTTTACAAGGTTCAACTAATACCATTACCTCAATAAATGGAACGATCATCAGTGGAATTTGTCGATACTAGGTATTTCGTTCGTTGCTCCTTCGCGTCTCTTTCTTTTGTATTTTTTAGCATTCTGTATGGTCTTCGTGACGCAGGAACTAAGCAAGAATCAAGTAGTGAATGTCGTATATATGTAGTTACCATTACAGTTTATACGACAGAATACTCTAGAGCAGCGGGAACCGCTTTTGTGTAGAATGAAATTTAAGGACGCGAATCTCGGCGTTACTTTCGTCAGCTCACCTTTCTATTAATGATCCTATTCGCCATTTAGAATCTTATTAAACATTAAATTCGATAAATTTGTTTCCTTCCCTTTCAGATACAAGCGTATTCACACCATTTACACAATGCGTACAACTTTCCTCTGATACTATAGCACAGAATTAGGTAGAATAATGATTATTGGTTGCGACCATCGCTGACGGAGATTTCCAAATTCCTCCGACACCTTTCCCTGAAGGATGAAGGCTTCAGTTTCATCTCCACCTGTGGGACAGGAGGATGTTCACTATACACGCACGTGCCTTTCTATCGCGCGGGGGAAGTCGCCCCCCCCCCGCCCCGCTGTCAGTGACACGCCCCCTCTCCCCTCCCCCCGGCCTTCCCGTTCCACCCCGCGCGGCTAATGAACCCGCGCGCGGGGCCGGGCCGGGCCGCGCCGCGCCGGGCGCAGGCCGTTATCAGGCGGCCGCGGCTTATCTTAATTAGCCCCCGCGATCGGGCGCAGTCAGCCGCCCCTGGCGCGCACCTCGCGCCCGAGATACCCGCCCGCCCCCGCCCCCGCCCCCGCCCCCGCCCCCGTCCCTACTACCCTCGCGCCTGCACACGCACAGTGGGCCCCGACGCCATCGGCAACGTGCGACAATGCAGTCTTTGTGCCTTACCTGGTGTTAATACTTATTGAGAAACTAGTGGGACATTACGTATTACGGGGTTTGTCTCCGATTTTTACGCAATCGCGTATGCACAGCAAGTCGCTTTCTGACGTAGTGAAGAAGATTTATGTACCTGCCAAACATATGTGCTTATTGAGTTGCCTAACAATCAGGAGCCTAATGGCACATGTATAAATGTATGTAACCCTGTTATATGTGATATTCAAGGGCAACTTCTAATAATTTTCGACCCCTCTGTATGTGCTAGAAGTTTGTAATATTTATTCTGAGTCATCTGTGAAGTGTGTATAATATAACAATGTGCATTGTTACTGTTGAATGCAAGTTACTGTTGAATATGTTAAATTCTTACAGCAGGTACCCATTGTTATTTTTTAAATGTGTTACTAATTTAACAAAGAAAATTTCAAATTCTGTTGGTACATTAATGAAATGGAGGAATTAATGAAAGAAAATGGAAGATTTTTACAACACAATTTTAGTTACAACAATAACTTTCTGTTACAATCGTTGCCTTTTCCTTCTGTGCATATATGTGAATATATGCATATATTCCGTTTTAACCGACAGTTTATTAACTCCGCCTCGCAAATCATTCATTAGGGCTTTTTCGACAACAATCTCGGAAAAATTATAATGGTCTAGAAATTGCAGTCGATTCCTGTACGCTACCCTGCAGAACGTCCCCAAATCTTTTACGTTGTCTTTGAGAAAGAGTATGCGTTGAGCCGAAACTATTTTAAGTTTACCTGTTTCTTGATTGCGTCCGCGTGTGTGTGCACCTTTTGCTCTATTTGGAGCCAGTGTGCGCCGCGCGGTGCGCCGTTCAGTGGCCCAGCGCCGCCGGGTGTTGACACTGCACGGGAGGGCACCGCAGGACGGCTGCAGCCACAGCATCCTCCGTTCTGCAGCAGCAGCAGCGGTCTTCCCTCGGACGCAAACCGGCGCCACGGTGGTTGCCGAGTGCACTGTTTTAGAGCAGGGGTCTCCAACCGGCTTTTTACTGTAGGCCAACTTGTGTGAGGGCTAGGTGAAACTTATCGACTAAAAATCAGTTTCATCAGATCAAAAAGAGAAGTAACACGATTTTTTTTGTCTGTGTAATAAATAAACTTTTAAAATGTCACAGATTTTCCCAATAAAAAAGTCTGTATGTTGTTGTTTTTATATTGGTTAATTTTATGTTTAGCGTCATTTCGTTGCTTCTCGGTGAAATTGTGATGTTGAGAAGCCAACCTTTCTTCGGGGAATTTACTTAATAAACAACACTTTACTTCAATAAAGCCCGACCAGGATCCAATATTCAATGATAAATATCAGTTAGGTGGTTACACGGAAAAACCGGTCTCGTGGCGGACATCATTTAGTTACCTTAGTTATATTGAATATATTTATATAACCATATTCATCAGGAATACCAAATGTATGGAATATCAGGAATTTTGGATTTATTTTCTACGGATCCGGGCCACGGACCGTAGACTGAAGAGCCGTGTTCTTGAGTGTACTGGCTACCAAGTACCTCTCTCGTGGCGGGAGGCTTCGAACGTTTGCCAAGAAAGCCGGCGACAAAGACTAGAAAGAGCAAATGCATCGTTATGTGTGGCACAAGCAAGTTTACAGCAAATTGTTTGAAGTTGTAGGTTGTGTGGAGTCCTTATAACTTAACTGTACAATGGGCTGTTTTATGCTTCGTTTCAGTTTTTATGAGGAATCGTGAAGGCTCTTGTTGTGTTGCTTGAATTTTCTTGCTTTGTAATATCGCACTACAGGATTTAATGAAGGTATTGTTTCGAGAACAATTGTAAATTTTCATTCCGTCACAGTATATTGGAAATCTAGACTTGTTTTATACTCCTAATTAAAATGAGTAACAGTTTCATCGTATGAAATGAGCCTTTTCGATAAATTATCGACTTTCTGTTCCTCCTATAATGAACAAATAAAGCCGGAGCATAATGTTCACTTTTACATCGAAACTATTTTCTAATCTTTTAATTTTTAAATAGTATTTTCGTCTTCTCTGATGTGCCTGTTCAATCCTTGACGTTTATCACTAAAAAAAAGTTCCCCCCTACCTGACGTGCCAAAACATTGGCTGACGAAAAATGTGAAACCTGTGAACGAAGAGGTAGCGGGAAAGCTAAATGATGGTCTCATCCTAAAACGGGAACATGGATTCTCTCTTCATTCTTCTAAGATGGACTACCTGCGTCCCTGTGTTATACTTTCCAGGTAGTAGGTACCCTTCCTGGTAGTTATACCTTCGGAGTGTCTGATGGCGCGGGCACTCGTCAGTGCTTGCAGAGCTTTAGGGCTGTCACTTTGGGGAACTTGAGATGGGCCGAGGGAACCCTGTCGCAACGCGACAAATTATTTGACACCTCCTGACCCTCCTCGTATTCTTTCTTTTGTTACTCTAGGGTACCGAGCTGCGGAGAAGTAGCGGGACTTCTGGAGAGAGAAAAACTAACTTGTCGTGTTCTCTAGTCGTGTTTTCAATGAATTCGAACTTCCCTAAACGAAGCCACGGATGCTTTAGGTATTCGGCTCAGACCTTCTGAGAAATGCCCTGAACTTCCCTTTTCTCTATTCTAAGGGATAGTTTGAACTGGATGTAGCTTACAGACGTCTAGACAAGGGAGTTGTTTGGGATGTTTTCAGATTAATTTCAATTAAAACCAATCAAAGAAGATCCGGATTGACGAGATCGCTGTCAGTAGTGCCGTGGCGATCTCGAGACGAAGGATCGCGAGTTCGAGTCCCGCCTCGGCCAGCGTTGTATCGCCGTTTCACCTCTCATCATCAGATCCCATCATTCAGTATACAGTCACTCCTAACGTTAATCAATAGTGGTCGCTAATGATCTCGTAGTTAATGCGACCTTCAACAATTTTTTAAAGCAATCAATGATATTTTTTCTTTGTAACGTCTCCTACCGAGAGTCATTACTTTACATTCTTTTGCAGTTTTTTGCTAAATAAAATTATTATTTAGTATTGGTACCCAAAATTATTATTCAATTTAGCAAAATCGCATTAGCATAATAGCTTTCAGAACCTGAAATCGTATAGCCTAATGTTTGCTGCAACCATTTTCTTGCGTTTGACGCACTCTATTGTGGGTGTACTCTTGTCCATTCTTGTTTCATGATTGTTCTTCCTGTTCCTCCAATTTTCACTGTTCAACTTGACAAAATTGTGCTCCGTTCGTGGACAGGCGCTTTAATAAATATAGTTGACACTTCACTAGGCAATTGGAGGGGGAAACAGGGGGTGATAAATCAACAGCAGCCTCATGCACAACGAACTGTCCCGGCGGATGAGCGTATGAGCATATGGCTCGTGAGATGGCGCGGGTGAGTCACCACACGACGGCTGATGCGAGAGGGTGCGAAGGTCACAGCAGCGTTGCACTCTCTTGGTGTGTGCACAAACATTTCGATTACGTGTTGAAAGGTACACTGTCCAAACATCTTGTAGTACTGCTGCGCCTTTCGCTGGCAAAGACGCAGTTGTTGATGTGGTTATGCTGTGGATTGCGGCAGAGCCTTTCGCCCATTGCTGTTTTACAATATTTGGACAGCGTTCACACGACCTCTTATTATAATTTCTACAAACTCTGTATTCTCTCCACAGAAATCCTTCCTTAACTATTTTATGAGCAGCTTTCAAAAATAGAAGGAAAATAAGAAAACAAGGTACTTGATTTGTCGGGAAGAAAGGAAAATTTCTTACAATAGAGTAGCTTAATGGTATTAACAAAACTCTTTCAAAACTTGTCCCTCGCCTCGACATCAACTGCCAAATAAAAGAGCATATTGTAATTCCAAGAGCGCAATATAATTGTCATTCCAAGTAAGTTCCGTGTAACTCCAAGAGATATATATGCAATTTAACCTACTTAAATGTATACTTGTGTATTATTTCGTTAAAAAATTTGTTTTATATGTAAATAACGCATTCATTTTTTCTGTCAGTTGACAAGGGAGTGTCCAATTTTGTACAATTTACAATTTTGGTGTTAGAACCAACGTGATAATTGGCCATGCAGTGTTCTGCATCGCACTGTATTCATCCTAGAGCGAGAATAGTAGCAGGGAACTACGCAACCACTAATCTGCCTCTGTGATTGAAACACTTAGAACCGCAATTAGGCTCGGGGTAGTGCCTGAAGTTGTTTGTGAAGACGTGTCGCGGGTCTAGAACAACCAGGTGAGAATGAAACTCGACCCGCGGAGACCCGCACGGAGCGCGCGCAGTGTTTACCGCCGGGGGGGGGGGGATGGGCGGAGCGGGGGGCGAGAGGAGCTGGCGCAGGAGCGCTGTGGGGTGGATCGGAGAATGGGCAGGTGTGGAGCGGGATTACGCAGAAGCCACTGTGCCGTCGTCGTCGCCGCTCTGCCGCAAACGCCATTGTCAACGTCGCCACCACCTCCACTCCCACCACCGCCGCCACCACCTCCATCCCCCCACCACCTCCCACCATCATCGCCGTCTCCGTCTCCACTTACAGCTTTACCTCCATCTCTGCATCCTCCGCCTCCACTTACACCTTTACCTCCATCTCCGTTTCCTCCGCCTCCACGTACAACTTTACTCCCATCTCCACATTCTCCGCCTCCACTTTCACCTCCATCTCCACCTTTACCTCCATCTCCGCTTCCTCCGCCTGCACCTCCACCTCCATCACTGCCTCCGCCACCGCCTTTATCTCCTCACCGCTACCGCTACTCCTCAGCAACATCGTCACCATCCCCACCACAACCCGTCCCTCCCACCAACCCCACCACCCCAGGCAGCTCTGTCTTCTTCCCCAACCCCTATGTCTCCGGCAACGCCCGTTCCTCCTCCGCCAGCGCCGCCCCCGCCGCCTCCGTTCCGGACTCGAGCGCGGGCTGGCGGCGGGCGGCGTTGCGCGGTTGTTGACGGAGCACTTAGGCGGCGCGGGGGCGCCGACGCCTGTTGACTCGGCGCCGGGCTCCGATCAAACACGCGGGGCGCGGGCGCGGGCGCCGGCGCGCGGCCGGGCTCAGGTGTCTCGGCCTGCCCCGCTCCGCCCCGCCCCGCCCCGCCGCGCGCCCCTCCGCTCCACCCACGCGCCCGCCTTGGGAAGCCAAGACGCCGCCTCAAGGAGGCGGGTGGCGAGCGACCGCAAGGTGCCTGGCGGCGCCGGGTCTCCCGAATCAATGGTGACGTCGGCAGCGGGGAATGCGATTGGATGTTGTGTACGTGGCGAAACGCTCACAGTTGATACTTAACGGATTAATACATTAGGGAGTTTTTACCACCTCGAACGTTAAGTACTATCGATCTTCTGCGCAAGCGCAGATGCACTGAAGTGATGTGAAGCTTGAACTGCCCATGAGCCGAAGATCGGTAGTGCTTAACGTTCGAGGTGGCAAAAACTCCCTAGTTTAGTACTTATTGGTGATACTCGTGCACTATTATACCGAGAGGAGGTATTTTTGACCTAGTTTGTGACGGTACTCACCTTCTTGAAACCTTTGGACTTCGTGCTAGAAGCTCTCTACCATAGATAATTGACTTTGGCAATTGCTATTAATGAAGCCCGAATCGCATTATCCAGGCTGTTGGTGAAAACGAATTTGTACGTGTCAGTTCATTTTATTCACGATTGTGCCTGGCGGAGATTATCGTTCCTTCAAAACGCTTTGCACTGCCGCATAAATCTTCCGCTCTGAAAGGAAAAAGACTCGTGATTCCCTTGCGAACCTGCCGTGAACGGCGACTGGAAAGTTCCAAACGCGACGTGCGGATCTATCTTCATCCATGCGTGATAGTCAGAAAGGAACATTTGTTTTGAAATCTGATTGTACACAGAGCACTTTTTCATCTACAAGCGACTAGTCTGTAGTGATAAATCTCGTCAAGCGGAGGACACAACAAAAAGCATACAACTGTCTGCCCCGTGATTCCACGAGGGGCTTCTTTCGTCCATTGAAGCGGACCGTTTCAGCCCCAGCCGCCCGTGCAGCTCGGCACCCTACCACCGCCTACCTGGGTGCCCCGCCAGCCGCCCTCCCCGGGGCCACCCTGCCCTCCCCCGCAAGCCGGCCACTTTTCACACCTCCCTCGGCCGATCCCGCAGGGAGGGTGCGCCCTCCTGCACCCTCCCCCATTCTTCTCCTTTTCTCGAATGGGGCTCTAAATTTAAAGTGTCGGCCTACGGTTCCCCCGTTTTCAACTTTCTGGCGGTAATGGGCCACTGGCCGTATATCTTGCGCGACCGCGCTCCGGCTGCCGGCGCACGGCGCGTGGGAGGGGCGCAGGTGGGTGAGGCACGCGAGACGCCCGGGGAGGTTGGCAGGCGTGCGGGCGTGAGCGAGTGGGTGAACGGGCGAGTGGTGAGTAAACGGATGGGTTGGAGGACGAGGGGGGAGGGGTGGCGGTGAATGGGTTGGCGAGTGGGCCAGCCGGTGGACGGAGTTAATCGAGGTGAGGGCAATCGAGCTAACGTTCCTGGGCTGAACGCCCACCCGCGCTCGGCATCCTCCATTATGGATGCAGTCGACGTTGCCAATCGTTCATGGGCTATTCAATAAAGGCGTGCTCCTCTCGTTAGATTGTTGGGAGTCGCGTCGCGATTGACGATTATATGTATTAGATTCGTATCCAGCTCTCGGGCTAGTGGCGGTGGGCGTGGTGGGATTTGACGAAAAACAAACACGTGGGCGATTGCTCAGCCTGAGTTGTAGTTATGAAATTACGACGTTATGATGGCGTCTAGTACACGACGTACTGGAACAGAGAAATTAGCGCAATAAAATCCCGAAAGCACACGCCGGCGTTATACATTGCAATACGTTCGCCGTAAACACAGTAGTCATTTCGTGGGACCGCACACACGCGTTTTTATGCGCCCCGGGGTGCCAAGAATTTTCCATCTCGCTTCGCAGGCGATGGCGAGCTGATATCGCCGTGAATGATGGGTGCAATCGTAGCCGCCGTACTAAAGTCGGCACACTCGTAAACCCGAGAGACAACTGACTCCAGTTAGTTGGCCTCCTGCAGGGGGAACGCGGAATTTTGGCTACGTGTCAAACTCCCTGCCCGAAGCTCTCTGAATTCTCCGCACTCGCTGCCGTGCCTCCATATTTATTCCGTTGTCCGCAACGCGGGGTTGCACATGGAATAATAAATAATTTTGAATGAAGACAATGTAAAAACTTTTTTTCTTTTATCCTTGGAATGTATATGGTAAACTATGTAAGCTCTATATGAGTTAGTAATTCTCGGAAAGTTGAGCAGACAATTTGCGGAGAAGCAAATTGAAGGAAATGTTTAAAAGTATCATTAACTGCTACACCAAGACTGCATACAATTAAGAATCAATATTTTGTTATATATAAAGACGGAATCTATTATATCAGTGATGTGATATTTCTGATTGTTCACTCTAAATCATCGTTCTTTTAAATTTAAGACGGGAATTAAAACAGGCATCAACCAATCAATGATGTCAATACCGATGCACGTATACATTAACCAAAATAAAATGAACTTTCAATTTAATAGGAATGTTGGGGAAATTACAAGATCATAAAGAATTTTTAAGTGGATTTCCTGCCGAGGCAATGAACAAAACGAAAGTTTGATTACAAAATATTACCGCATAAGTAAAAATTGATATGTCACGTTGATATTTGTCATTTTACATTAGGAAATTGCCCTGCTTCCCTTCCCGAGCGCGGAGAAATATTCCAGAGCTTTTATGCAGTTATATAGGGAGCGTCTCCGCCCGCTTTATCGAAGTGTCCCGTTCTGTCCGCACCTTATCGTGGCCACGCGAAACGTTGCGGCAGGCGGGGAGTGTTGCGTTTATCTGTCGCGGGGCTTCCTGGAGTTGGAGGTCGCGGCGGCGGCGGCGCCGCCGCGTCGGATGTCGCGGTGGGCGTCGGCAGCGTCGAGCCAGCCAGCCACCTGCCGCAGGTGCGTCCCGACGCCGCCGCTGCCTCTGCTGCGGCGGGCCGGCGACCGGGCGTAAATCCTGGCGTGCGCCGTAATAGCCGGCGCGTGCGACAAGCGACTGCGCGGTGGTGGTGGTGGTGGTGGTGGTCCCAGCCCCGGAGGCTCCTCCCCGGACCGCCCCCACCCATCCTCGCCACCTGCCAGTGCTTGGCGCGCTCTCGCTCATCCTTTCTCCGCTTCTGCTCTCATCCCGCCCTTGCCACTATCTTACACTTCGATTTATTTGTAATGGCACTTGACGTTTAATCATCTGTTACGGTGTCATCCAATTGGGAGTTTGAACGCCACCAAAGTGACATCACCAGGGACGTTCAAGCTCCCGATTGGATGACACCACAACAGCTGACACGTCAAGTGCCACTACGAGTAAATCGAAGTATACAAGTCTATATACTCTAGTTGCCTGTCCACGCTGCATGCTCGCACTCCACCGTATTTCCATGCTTCCTTCCTCACATAATACAGCCTCCTCATCGTCAATCTCCCATGAGCCAGTCTTTTCATCAATCAACCCGTGCCTTCCCCCCTTCCACTTACCCACTTTCTCTCTCCACGCCTTCGTATCCGCCTGTGTCATTTGCCATGGCATCGCCTGTTGCAGGCATTGCCTACCTCCTCCCAACAGTGCAGTCAAGTAACACTCTGAGCTGACCGTTTGTCACCGTGAGGCGTATTTTAAAGGTGGGTCGTACACCTCATTCGAATATTTTGAAGGTGGGTCGTACACCTCATTCGAGTATTTTGAAGGTGGGTCGTACACCTCATTCGAGTATTTTGAAGGTGGGTCGTACACCTCATTCGAGTATTTTGAAGGTGGGTCGTACACCTCATTCGAGTATTTTGAAGGTGGGTCGTACACCTCATTCGAGTATTTTGAAGGTGGGTCGTACACTTCATTCGAGTATTTTGAAGGTGGGTCGTACACCTCATTCGAGTATTTTGAAGGTGGGTCGTACACCTCATTCGAGTATTTTGAAGGTGGGTCGTACGCCTCATTGGATTGTTCTTTAATTACAACGTTAATGACAAGTTTCTCGAGACATAGTTGTGAACTGGTGTTGGTATTTCTAAAACCAAAATATCCATCAATAAACTGATCGACTAAGAATTGTTCATCTAAACTGTGACCTGCGTATCATTCGGCTCGTTGGATCACATGAGAGATGACGTTCCTGGACGTGCGCCAACGAGGCGAAAATTCGCCCACCATATTAGAATACCCTCTCTAATCTTCGTATCGGGCATCGGCCCTCCCGCGGCGAAAACGACGACGGCGTGCCCAGAGCGCTGTGCGGCTGCGGCGGTGGCGGCGGCAGACGCCAACACGACAGCGCGTTCATTCGCCCGTTCCTCATTCCCGCCCACTCCGCGCGGGCGCGCGTGGGCAGCGCCGTCCACGGAATAATTTAACGCCGTGTTTTGGGTCGTTGTATATTCAGGGGATTTCGAGAAGGAACAACACGGCCGAGCTGGATTAAGAGAGACACCGGTCTGGGCATATCTACGCAAACACAGAGACTGCGTGGCCCCATAAAATCGTGGTGTATGTGAGATCGAGTGGGCAATTCTTGTATTTGTTAATGGTAGGCTTTCGCATATCTTTTTGCCAAGTGGAAACGAAGTGAGTAACTTTCTGTGTTTATACGCAACGAAATTAATTTAAGCGTCACTCCATCCATTGGAATATCAGATATGTAACCTAAATTATTGTGCTCTTGAGGAAATTTTTTAAGGTGGTGATGAGAACATCAATGCAAATATTTGATATTCTAAAATCGAACATGTTGAATTGTAAGTAGATTCTATAATATTCATTAATTTCCTCTCATCACTGTTTCTAAATCACCTCGTAGATGAATTTCAATTTCGGGTTTGTGTTAAGACGTCGAGTCCATTTTTTGGGTAAAACCTCTTCCCTCGAATTAATTTCTCGCTGAATGAAAGTCGTAAGATGTCGTATCAGGGCTCTTCTTTCCCTGCATTTTCATGACATGACTCGCAATTACCGAGTAATCGTTTCTCCACGCGCCTCTGGCCGAATCTAGATGTCCGATCTGAAGATATCGCTTTAGATCTGTCCCCTGGGCCCGCCTCGAGACGCACTCCCAGCTGGCAGGAAATTAGCGGCGGAAAGCGATTTCGAAAATTTTCAATTTCCGCCGATTAGTTCCGTTTCGAGGCGCGCATCGCCCCCAGCGCCACCGCCCTCCGCCCGCCCGCAGCCCGCCACCCCCACCCCCGCCCCCGCTATCCCAACGCTTCCCAACCTGCGCTCTCTCCCCATCCTACGCCTGCCCGCCCATCTCGCGCCTTCCCGCCACCCTGCACTATTTCCGCCCACCCTCTGCTCCATTCCCTCCCACCCTACGCCTGCCCGCCCGCCACACCAAACGCCCGCTCCGCCCCACCTTACGCCCGCTTCCGCCTACCTCGGCCGCCCATACTATACACACCCGCCCGCCCATCCTATCCTACCCTACACTACCCTACGCCCACTCACCCACTCCGTCCCCCACGCCCTCCGCCGCATGCCCATCGCCATCTCATCCGCCATCGCCGTCCGCCCACCCGCCGCCCCTCATCCTCACCTCGCCAGCTGCGACCTTCAGTGCTTGAACCACCTCTCGGATGGGCGTATCGAACTCGAACCTTCGTAAGTGCCTCTCAATGAGTGGTTGAATTTTACATTAAGAATGACGTAAATCCAATGAGTACTTCGTGCGTAGCCAGCCCCTTACGGAACGAAATACTGCAGCGCTAGTTTATCTTCCTGTTTTAATGAAAGAAGTGGATCATTTTTTAAAGAAGTAGCAGATGCGTCTCGTGCCAGGTAGCCTTAGAACTGAACATGACAAACGTTCACTACTTTAGTATGTATTTTAAAATAGGAGTTCTTACGAGTATAAAGAGTGGTAATTTACGCTAGTAGTTAACAGTGTTCATGCACGTCTGTTTCAATATATGATGAGAAACATGAGAGTAGTAAGAGGAGCAACTGTCATTGGTCTGTGACACTTAACATTCTAAATCCGGATCTGCCCCCACATCTATCTCTGTTGCATTCTCCACCCTGACCCTGCAGTTTCACACTCGCCACTGCCTTCACTTAACGAACACGTTCCTCTTTCTTCTGTGCACCGATGCTTCGCATTGTGCGCAGTTTCTTTTTTTTTTGGCCTTACCTTCACCTCTTTCATCTTTCGCGGCGAGATGAAGCACGGGCGATAGCAGCGAGAGCAGTGTTGCAATGCGGCGTGCCGTCGCGGTGCCTATCTTCCTCTCCCTCTCTGCTCCTACCACTTGCTGTCACCGAACCGCTTCGATGCCACTGTATTTCAAGGTTCGTACCGCCTTTGATTATTCAGGGCATCTATTGATGGCACTGCAGGGCGTCCGACAGGGAGGCCTTAGGATCGAGTCCCGATGGTAGTAGGAAATCGACACTACACAGCTAGATCAAGTTCAGCCACTGTGTGGAGGAGGATACTAGCGACCGGCTGCTCAGATCAGTCGTTTTTCGTGGTTTCTCCGATCAACAGCAGGCGATGCCGGAGCAGTACTCTCACAAATTGGCCACGGATCGCGCGCGATCTTTCCATCTTCCTTGTTCTATCCTCATTCCTTTCTCTCTCACACACACACTTCCATGCACTACACAACCACACAAGCCGGGGGGCCAGTCGAGAGATTAGTTTTCCCCGGCTACGTCGGTGTCCTGCTGGTGGGAGATACCTCATTGGGGAAATCTCCCTCAAACCGACGGGTAGGTCGGCGCCATATCTCGCCATCCAGCGAGGGAAGATCACCGACATCTCCCGCAATAAAAACACGAACTACGCTTGCGGGATTAAAGTCCTTATCCGTTAACGCGCCCGAAATCCCTAATCAACCATTCTCCTTCGCGCATTGTCACCGGACCGCTGCCATGTCGCTGGGTCTCGCAGGTTCCAACCATCAGCGCCACCGCCATGGCCACCGCCAGGGTCGCCGTCGTCGTCGTCGCTGCTCAAGCGATCCTCGCGCACCTGATAGGAAGAGCGGCGCTCGGCGCCGTGCTTCGGGGCGTCGCGTCTGGGACGCGGCGATAATTCTAATGTGCCTCCAAACTCCGTCGTCGTGTTCCTTTTGCTTCTTTTAGTGCAGCCGATTACCATCTTGCGTCCGGCCGTGTCATTACCTCAGGGAGACGCAACACGATACTTCCTTTCGCTTCGTGTGGAGTGCTTTTAGGCTTGTTTCGTGGGGGGAGATATTAAAGGGAATTTGTGTAATTTCGTGAGGGTTTTTTTTATATCGTTTCTTTCGTTCTTGTCTGCTTTTAAAAGAAAGGCCGGCCGTTAATCTTACTAAGCACATTCTTTTGTGTTATAAAACGTGTGTGGCGGAGTATTCTTGGGGATTTTACTGCAGTGGGAAAGGCTTCAGAAGCGTGCCACCTTCCTCGACGTGGCTTTTAGTGCCCGGCCGGGGGTCGTCCGCGGCAGGCAGGATTCGCACGCCGCCGAGCTTAAGCGCCCGTGGGGTGTGACGCAACAGAACCGGTACAAAGACTATAAACACGCTTCTTACGTAAGAATGGGCATGTTTTCGGTGGCCGGCGTCGCACTTGTGTCGGAAGTCGCGAGGTGTAACGAGCCGCTTCCGGTGCGGAAGCACTAAACACATTAGGAGCTTCCTCGGCCGCTCCCAGGCCGCCCGCCCCCCACCGCCCCCGCGCTCCCACAGCCCGGGGCGCCGCCACGGGGGGCGTTGGGGGGGCGATGGGGGAGGAGGCGGATGGCGGCGCCCAGACACCTCCGCCCGGCTGACGAGTTGCAGGGCCTTAAAATGGTTGGCGCCGCGGATGTAGTGAGGTGGCTACAGGATTCCGATCTGCATTCCCCTTGCAGTTATATTTTTACGTCTTGTGTCGTTTTCATGTTTACAACTGCTGCAGTGAGTAGTAAAATATATTCATCATTGCTCATAATTTTAAAAAAAGTTAACATTCCTAATGAATTTTTTTTCGTATAAATGAAAACCTTTATTTTAGGAAGTGATTTATTGGCAGTGTGTGTCTCATTGTGTCTGTCTGCATTGCATTTCTGGATTGGCATGGAGCAGATGTTAAAGGAACACTGTTGATTAACGCATTTCTGGTCAAACTACATCTTCCGTTGATCTCATTTCATCACACTAACACGACTCATTTTGATTTATATTGCTTCTCTGACTAAAGTATAATTCAGTATCTTTGTAAGAGTCAATTTATGTACCAGACAAATTCGAAAGAAAAAAAGGTTAAGAAGCAAAGTAAAATTGATGACTGAAAAATTCGCCTAGTCACGTAATCGAATATGTTCTGGATCAGCTTTATTTTGTGCTCCAAGGCCCGGAACGTGGATCTGCCACTACCTCACGTTTCCACCCAAATTGCCCCGAATCGAACCGAAATACGTGTGGCTTGCCTGACTTCCTCTCACCTGCCCCGGCAGTCGGAGAATGCCCGCCTGGCGGCGGGGCGCGAACGCCCCTCCCCCTCCGCCCTTCCTGCGGGCGACGTCCGCCCACGCGCTTTGTGTGGGGCGGGCTGGGCGCCCAGCCGCCGCCATATGGCGACAGCGCGGGCGGGGAGCCGCGGGGCGCGGGGCGCGAGGGAGTAAATGGAGGCCAATTACCACCGGCACGGGAGCGTGGCCGCGTGCTGCTGGGCCGGCGGGGGGAGGGGAGGGGCGGTGGCGACGCGGGCGTGATTGGTCCCCGCGGGGCAGCGCCATCTAAGTGGCGCGGTTCTTTGGCAGCGCTCGCCCTCTGCTCGGCGCGGGCGGATGGCTGGTCGGCCCGCGCGTCCCGTCTACACGTCTTTAAGGGGGGTAATGGAAAGGGTCACTTCGCCGCGCCAGATGGCTGCGCCGCGAGACACCCGGTCTAATCGAGTCGCCCCGTTTGCGTTGCGGTGGCGGTTGACGCCGTAATGGACTGGGCGCTCGGGCCGACGGACACGTTTCTTGATTTTTTGATTGGATATCGTTTTCCATGTTTCAGTCCTCGTTGGCATGCCAAATTAAGTTCTTCTTTATTTCGGAACTCCAATTATCCTTCCGAATTCCTGGTCTCTCTTTTTCAAATATTTTTTTTCAGGGTTTGAATAAAAAGTGGAAGGATCAATAATTCCTTACCCTTTTGTCTAATCAGGAAACAATTTTTGTACGCTGTGCGCTGTTTAATTTCTGAAACGTATCGTTTCAAAACGTGTTTCTCATTCGTTCTACATCTTCGCCAATTACGGCGGTGGTGATAAAAGTTCACTTGTACCAATTTGTGGGGGTAATAATTCAACAGATCCACATACACGATACCTGCAAGTTGTCTTGATGCCTTTCATCGTGTTAAAAAAAAAAGTGTTGTTCCGCTGGAACAATGATATAAGTAGTCCTCTTCCCCCGTTATTTCGTCAAATTCTCGCCGCGCTGTTCTGTTGCTCGGCCAGAGCCGTGCCACTCCGAAGCCCCCGTGAATCAAATTAGTAATTAGGACTCATGTTGCCTAAAACGGTAGTCGACGTGTGCACGCACACGTGTCCCATGGACCATGTATAATTCATTGCGCTGTACTACCCCCTCGTGTTCTTTTCCCAAACAAGGCGCCATGTGGCACCTCCATTCATCTCGCAAGGAGCGGCGAGGAATGCTGCAGCGGCTTTCTCGCTGCCATAAGGAGGGCGTCAGCTGCCGCCCGCCCCGCCCCTCCCCTCTCCTCCCCTCCCCTCCCCACCCCGCCCCGCCCCGTGCCCTTTGCCGCCGATGTTTTCGTGTCTTCGGGGGATCGGAAATCGTTAGCTGTGCGCGGTGGGAGGCCGCTTTTAATGAAATATAGGAGGAGCGGCCGTGACGCCAGGCGAAGGGTGGGGGGCGGACGCGGGGGCGGGAGGGCGCGCCCGTGAGTGGCAGTTGTAGGCCGCGGGCGTCGCCGGCCCACGCGCGAGCTCCCCCCTTGCCCCGCCCTCCCCGCCCGCAGCCGACATCAACGCCCGCCCCTCCCTGCGGCCTTCCGCTCAATCTACAGCCCAGAATGCGGCATTGCCGTCGGGCTTTGGCGGATCCAGTGAGGGGCATTTATTTAATGATTTAATTGTGTCAGAGTTATGTAATTATTAAAAAAAATAATACTTATAGTATCGTATATACACTACAGTAATAGTATACAATATAGTAACAAATGTTTATTATTTAACAAAACTCTATTATGGCCCCCTCCAAAATGATCGGCTGGATCCGCCCCTGCCGTTGGGTTTCGTCGGGCAGGCTGCAGACACCCAACCAGAGTTTTGTGTTTGGGTGTAGACGAATGTGAAGTATTGCTGTCGTTTTATTGCAATATTGCGATGGGAAAAGATTGTCGTTGGAATTTTGAAGAAATATCACTCAGGAGTCTAAAATAAAATACTTTGAGTTGTGTAATGCCTTAGAAAATTCATTGATCGACTAAACTTTGAATTTTTTTATTACACCCTGCTGGATACATCGCACTTAAAAAATGAATGTTACTTGATATGCACGTGAAAAATTGAGTTAATGTCACGCTTATGCCATCGTCTCTCTGTATAAGTTCTCCTTTATTTCTTGTCTTTCAACTTTCCAGTTCGACTCACCCCGATCTTCCTCACACCTGTTTGTGCGTTTTCCTTTCTTGGTAACATTATGAGTAGCTTCAACTCCTGTCCCTTCAGGTGTTTGCCACCATTCGCATGCCAGATCAGAGTTGTCGAAGTGATATGACGAGCGTACCTCGGAACTCGCTTTAGAAACCCTCTTTTAAGTTATTAATGATGCGAATGACTATCGTCAGTTGACGTCTTGTCGCCTGCTTGGCGGAAGCGGCTGCGAGATGTTCACGCCGTTGCCTCCCCCACCTCCTCCTCCTCCTCCTTCTGTCGCCTCCTGCAGCGGAGCGCTTCCGCTAGTGCTTGTATCCTCCCGTCACTTGCCGCTGCTCCCGGCCGCCGCCGCCTCCGCCGCCGCCCCCTCCGCCTCGCCGCCGCGTCCGTCCCGCCCCCGCGTCGCAATTACGCTGCCTCCTGTGCCGTAACGAGGCGGAAAAGTCGCTAAAATGTCGCTTCCGACGCAGAACGAAAATAAAGGAGCGAGCGGAGCGGAGCGCGGCGGGGCGGGGCGGCCTCTCTCGCTCCGCCGCCCCCGCGCTGCGCTGCTCCCCGCCCCCGCCCCCGCCCCCGCCTCCGCGCCCCGCCGCGGCCTTCTTATCTGCGCGGCTCCCATGGCGGTGCGAAACAGGACATGCCTCTCGCGCCGCCGCCGCCGTCCGCGCGGACTTTTGCGGCATCTTGGAAGTCATAAACGGTTCCGGTCCGACGAAGCAATTGTACAAATGCTTGCTGTTGATTTTAAATTCAGTTATTATCTACATGAATTTGAATCGGTGGGTTTTGTTGGGTAAAAGTCGGGGTGGTAGAATTAATAGAAACTAAGGGGGGTGTTCTCACAGTGCTCAATGATAACACTGCGACAAATTCGGCGAATTATTTGAGACAGGCTCTTGTCAGTGCTAAGAGAATCAATTTTGCACCAGTTATGAGGATTACGATTAAGGAATGTGAGTTGATAATTTGAACGGCAGTTGTTTGGAGATTATACAAAATGGAATATAAGAGAGACACAGGTGTGTGGATGGTGTTCGAAAGGCACTTGTGGAATTTGCTTGGTATTTAACATGATACGTTTTCGTTTGCATGCCTAGGGTAAATTTCACATTGCGTTTGTTTGATAAGAACTTTATTATGAAAATTGAGGAATAAATTGTATTTAAAATAACAAAGAAAAACATATAAATGTCCCTTATATTGAGCTTAAGTATCACTGTATACGATGGGTCTTCATTGAAATTGGCAACGATTGCAGTAGGACCTCCCTATTTTGTAAGATATGCGACCTACCAATGGTTGCTAGTTAAATCAACAAGAGCTCTAGTTGGTGAAGGTGTCCGGAAGATAAGAAGGACGATTAGTGGGAACTCTTAATTACTTCACGGTATGGGAACGTCTCTTGTGGAGTCATGACTTCCTGTAAACATCAAAAGCTTTCGTGGCTGGTTTCAAATGAGTGCCGGTGGCTTTTCTAAATGCAGCATTCATTTGAAATTCTTGTTGAGAGATGCGATATCATAATTTCGTATTTTAATTCAACACACGTCACAAACGTTGATACAGATGCCTACAATGTTGAATATCAGCAAAATAATAATAATAATAATAATAATAATAATAATAATAATAATAATAATAATAATAATAGTAATAATAAATATATACTTTCTACGTAATGCAACAAAAACTTCACATCTAGAATATGAAAAAAAAATTGCTTTATTGAAACTGGAATCTCGATGCCGGAATTCTCTAAAATAGGATGATTTTCTTTTCCTCTTAAAATTCGAATTATCGAGATTTCCCTTCATGGAGGTTCATGCTATCAAGATATATAATAGGAGGGCCTGGGAGATTGAAAAGAGACAAATTGAGAGAAAATGTTGTGAAATAATTGGAATTTGTGACACTGAGGCGATATGTTTTTTTCCAGGAAGAAATTAATTATCAGGACGATGTATTTCCTACGTTCACTGTAACCGAATCTTGTTATGCTTATGTGTAATGTAAGTGAAACGGGACGAGAGATTTAAGTTCCTTATAACCGGAGCCGACTGCACCTGTTTGATTAACTCGCATTTTCCCACGAATGTGTGTGTGTGTGTGTGTGTGTGTGTGTGTGTGTGTGTGTGTGTGTGTGTGGGTGGGTGGTGTGTGTTAGTGTGTCTTTGCTGCAACCTTCCCCGCGCCGAGCGTCGCGGAGCGCCTCGAGGCGGCGTCGTCGCCTTGTCGTCGCCCGCGCGCAGTCAGTGGCTGCGCAGCGCTGCGCGCCTGCCTCCGCGCTCCGCTCGTCGCGGCGCGGCTAATGAGGCCATTTGTCGGCGGCGGGCGCGCCTCGCAGGCGGCGCGCAGCGCGGGGCCGGCGCGTAACCGCTCGCGCGCGCGCCGCCGCCGCCGCCACCGCCGATGACGACGACGCTGACGCAGGGGTGCCAGGGGTCGCACCTCGGCGGCGCCGGCGCTGGCGCGGTCCGTGTGTCGATAAGGGGCTCGTGGAGAGTCAAAAGCAGACTCGGAATGTATTCGGAGAGAACTATAAGAAGGGACCGCTGTGACAGCTACTGTTTGGATACTGCTGGCAATACAACTGCTAGTTAGGTCCATGCAGTCATTTTGTCGGTGCGTTCGTTTACATTTACCTCATTTGTAAATTGATTCGTAACTCTCTCTTGCAATGTCATCGCCCTGCATGACTTGTCTGTTTCGCGACCTGTCAAAGTCGCCCTTTCATACGTTAGAGTAACTCCTCCATATTTCTGGAGAAGACAATTTCAGCTCTGAGCCCCACCCACCCATAATTTTAAATATTAATTTTCTGGTTAGTTTGAAATAAAAAAAACGTAGGTACATGAAAGTCAAGATTCATAATACTCTTCTGAATGTGATGTGATAAATATGTACGAATATACAGAGAGAAATTACAAAAGAAAATTGGTTTTCCGAGGGAGGGGCGCATTGCCTCCCTCATGCCCCACCCCTCTTGGATCCCCTGCTGAGGTGAGTGCCATTCTGAGCACCGTGCGTGGACAGTCAGCAGACGTCGTAGAATCCCGAGGTACCCCGAAGTATAGTGTGCGATTGATTGCGATGTACTGTACTTGTACTCGTGAAGTGAAGCGTATTAACTTCGAACTCCCGACTGGCAGCGATAGTAATGCAGGACAACATGTCAGGCGTTGTAGTGAAATGTTCAAGCAGAGCCCCATCCTACCACATGCCCTCTGTTAATTAGAATAAGAGATCTCATATCAGGATTAATATAAGGTGCTTTATCTTGCTAGCATTTGAATTATTGTGATATATTATGTTACATCGTTGGACATGGTAACATGATACCACACATCGAATAAAAACAATATTTGATAGTTTATTAGCACGCTAACCAGCAAATCAGTGTAGGAAATACATGTGAACTGTTGTTTTTTTAATTGATAATTTTCAATCTTAAATTTGATAATTGAGTACTAACCGCAAAACACTCGTTTGCCAACTATATCTGAAGGTATCTAAAAACATGGCTTTTGTTTGAATGGAAAGAGAGAAATGGAGAAGTGGACTGTGTCACGTCCATAAATTATTGTAGATTTACTAACTTAAAACGGAATGTAAGAACAGCAGTTTCTTGAGAAACTGTGCGTGTATTATACTAGAGAGAGTATTGCAACTTCGTAAAAGACAAAGACTAATTACGCCGCGTACTTCTGAGAGAGTTCGTATCCATCTTTACGATCTGTCGATACATCACCGCGATACCCACGCCCCATGTGGCAGTTTTCGATTCTCGCGCACGCCGTGGAGATTAAGCATAAACGAGTATGCTAACGAGGATCTCTGTGTTCCCACTCGGTGGGGGCATTTCACCGACGTCTCTATCTCCAGGCCCGAAATCTCGTTATCTGGCCGCGCGCTGTCGGAGATGGCTGCCTCGCCGGAGCGCAGTGGGACGAAACGACAGTAAAAACGCCAGCAGCGCAGTAGCAATGGTTCTCAGGCTCGCTTTCGAACCAACAAAACGTAATATAAAATGTGTAATAAATAAAATAAGTAATAAATATAAAATTTGGAAGTCATATTCTTTCGCCAACTTTCTTGAAGGTTTATATTCACGTTCAAATTTTATTTTCATTGTGATGGTTTTCGATAGACGCTATATGTACTTCTCTAACAAAGAATGAGGTCGATGAGGAATGTTGTTATACATTCATGTTTAACAACTTATTTGTGTGTGTTGAACTACAGTTGTATTTTAGTTACATTACATATGTACACATGCTTTTACGTCGCTTTTCCACACTGATGCATCTAGGAAGGGATTCCCCAGAAAGGCCTAGTAGACTTTTCGCCATCTCCCTTTATTTGTCAAAATTGATATAAATATTTATATACGTTCCATTTATGTAATTATTTAAACATAATATTGTATAGTATATTATCTACAGTATATAAATAATATACAATATAATTACAAAGTATGTTTATTATTTTACAAAACTACGATGATCGGCTGATTGCACCCTTCCCCCTCCACCAAATTATCGGCTGCTTTTCCACCCACAAGCAGCAAGTTATTACAGTTCAAATTTTTCCTTTATAACCATCTCTAAATGACGCTTCATCACGAATACGTTCATCTCTGCCATCATTTTACTCTATACCTCCTTCGATAACCTATTTTTATGCAGAACTTTTGTATATACTTTTCTGAGAAAGCTGCTTCACATAAACTGCCAATTATCCATTGAAATGTAGCGCGAGTTTTTGTTTAAACCGGTTTCCAAAGACCCCACCCACAATCACGTACGTAAATACGTACAAATACGCAGAAACAAATATTACCTTTCCGCATAGGTGTACATATGTACTCGTAATTACACTCATATTACATACGGTTCTCTCATGTTGATCACTTTGGCAGCAAGGGCCGCCTAATACTTTTTACCTTTTAACATACGTACTAAATTTTACTTTTTACTTATTCTTATATTTTTCTGTAGACATCTTTTGACCCCTTTCGTCTAGTGCGCACCGCGCCTCGGTCGAGCTGCCAGCGCGAGCGGGAGGGTGGGCGAGGTGAGGGGGGGAGGCGTGCGCAGCGGGGCGAGCGACAATCTCGCTGCGCTTCGCGAGCGCCCCTCGCGCGTGGCCGCGTGCTCACGCCCCCTCCCCCTCCCCCTCCCCCTCCCCCTCCCCCTCCCCCTCGGCCACTAGTCCAGGTGCTCGTCTGCGCCCTCGTAGCACGTGCTTTCTCTCCGCCGCCACCGCCGCCGCCAACCTCGCCGCCGCGCCGCGCCGTTCTGCTTTGCCCCGCTCCGCTGCGCTGCGGCGCGGCGCAGTGCGGCCGCGGAACGCCGGCGAAGGGTTGCGCCGGCGGAGAGAGGGGGCGGGGCCGGCGTCGAGATTTTGCATGATGTACGTCTGGTAACGCTAAACGCCCGCGTCATGCGAGTGCGCGCGCGCGCGCCCCGGCAGACACATGCGCGCCGACCGCGACCACGCCCGCGGTGAAGCCGCCACGTGTGTGTGCGGGCAGGTGTGCACAAGTAGGCAGAAGGAAATTTTCTTCTTGTTTCGGCATGTGGTTGAAATGTCTCTTCGATGTGAATGATTATTGGAAGAGCAATTTAGTCTCGGTGAACATTTATTCACTGTTAGTCAGTATTTCACATTTCGTCTTCACTGTTCGTCAGTATTTCACATTTCGTCATCACTGTTCGTCAGTATTTCACATTTCGTCATCACTGTTCGTCAGTATTGTATTTTTCGAAGATAAAAATTATAGTAAAACGATCACTATATTCGAGTGATGTAATCGCATAAACGTCTCTGTATCATATCATCTTCCATCGTTTGCTAATTCAATTTTATTACTTCTGAAATATTACGGTCCCAATTTTGTGGACTTCTCGGGACGGTGTACAAACCCCTTCATAGTCTCAGAAATAACCGAGGTAAACACAAATCAATCAGCACATTTCTTTCGATTTAGTCTATTAAAACTGCAAATGCATTGGGAATGAATGACGAAGAAAGTCGCTTTCACCCACTCCGTTCGCTAAGTGCTGCGTTGCACTTTCTGTGCAGCCCTGCGAGCAACGACGCGGCCCGGCGGCGGCGGCAGCGTTCTCGCTTTCTTACCGGCGACTGCCGCGCCGACGTCGGCGTCGGCATCGTCAGCGGCCAAGGCAGTCCTACGAGAATGTAACACTATTAGCGGATCCCCTCGGCCGCGAGGAAACAAGGCCTCCGCGCTCGTATCCTCTCCCGCCGCCGCCGCCGCCGCCGCCGCCGCCGCCGCCGCCGCCGCCGCCGCCGCCGCCGCCGCCGCCGGACCTAAAAGGAAGGCGAGAACCCGCGCGACGGACGGCGGCGGCCGCTGCCAGGAATGTCGAATTAACATGTAAAATCAATTAGCATTTTATTGGCTGGCCGGGGCCGACTAGCCGGTAAACGGTGATGGCGGAGGCGGTGGAGGAAAGTGGAGGGGGGAAGCTGGTAGCGCCACCGCTGCGCGGAGATTTCTCCTGTTTTCTCATCTTCCACTCCTCCATCTCGTCCTTCTCTTTCTCCTGCCCCTTCACGGCCGCCACTTCTTTCTCCTGCATGTCGGAGTCCTCCTCCCCTCGGCGCATCCTGGAGGATGCTTGATGGTGTGTACGTTCACCCGATGTGTGGTGACGGCGCCGCCCAGCGTGGAGAAGGGGCGAAACCAGACCGATGGGTAACGCTGACGTAGCAGGCGCCGGGTAGGTGAGGAGCAGCAGGGGACAAGGGGAGGGCATATGCACGTGCGTGATGGGAAGTGAGATGGCGAGGGAGTGTGAGAAGCGAGAGTGGGAGAAAACAGTGAAGGATAATGGAAGGCGTTGTTACTGCGGTTATTTTACTGAAGTTTACCAAAAGCGTAAGTGATGAGGAATGCGGGAGAATAAAAGGGCAGGAAAGGATAACAAGGAGAAAAGTGAAAGGACTGGAGAGAGTAATGAATTTGGGAGTGGATGCGATTGAAAGAATTGTGTCCGTTTCACTCAAAATGAATAATTTATAGCAAAATGAAAGAAGTGAAGAGCGAAAGTGGTAAGGTGGAAGGCGATGAGTGGAAAAGAGGTCAACGCGTCCGCAACGAGGAGAGCAACAGCGAGAAGCTGCGAGAGAGAGACGGCGAGCGAATAACACGGGGGAACTTCGCCTCCGCGGCGCGGCTGGGCGAGGGGGGGGGGCGAGCAAGCAACCGCGGCGTGCTCGCGCGGCGCGGTGGCGGCGCAGGCGCCTTCAAGTAGCCCCGAAAGAGGCGCGCAAACAACGGCTGAGGAAAGTGTAGGATCTTGTCACAGGGGCCGCCGCCGCCGCCAACGCCGCCTCGTGCTCCCGCCCCGTTCTCCTTTCGGATCCCCGCGCCTCATCCCCTCTCCCTCCAGCATCCCGTCTCCGCTGCTCGACTCTCGCTCGCTCTCCGGGAAGCCGCTGGGGAGGGAGGGGCAGCTACACGCCCGGCGTGCTTCTCTTTTTTTTTTTCTCTTCTCCCCTCCCCGGGGAAGCCCCACAGGCGTACCACCACACACCGCGCCTCGCGCCGCCCCCGCCCCCGCCGCCGTGTCTCCGCTCGCGCCTCCATTGACGCTGCGGAGGATTTTAATGAGCTTGTGATGAGCCCGTGTCGTCCCGCGGCATCGCCCGCGCCGCCTGCACCACCTCCACCTTCGCCGCCGCCGCCTACGGCACCGCCGCCGCGCGCTGTGTGTTTGCCTTGGTGTACAAGAAGTAAATAAGGGCTTCCTCTCGTCGACTTGTTTTTCTTGCGCGTCGCCGCCGCCGCCGTCGTCGTGCAGGCAGCGGTTGCGTCGTGGTTGTAATCGCTACGCGATGAGGACTTTCTGATCTCTCGCGCGCTCTCCGAGCAGACGCCGCCGCCTGAGCAGCACTCGTCTTTCGCGGCCACCTGGCCACGCGGAATTTCTGGATCGCCGCGCGGCTCCGATCCTCGAGACACTCTTGCTGGCGTTTTCTTTCTTCTTTTTTTTTTTTAACCGCGATGTGGCATCTGCGGCACCGGTCGCGCCAACAGGGAGGGTGACGCGGTGATCCAGGGCGCGGTAGCGACGGCGGTGGTGACGAAGACGTCAGCGGCATTGAGCAACACTATTGCTAATGACTGCGGCCGTATATAGAAGCGGTCACTGGCGTGGGGACTGAAGGAAGGAATCTACTGAAAATCGCTTAAACCCAGATGAAATAACAGTATTCGATGAATTGGATTGAAAATAAATCCAATACTATTTGTGATATGGGAATATTTGCTATAATTTAATATTATTTCTATTGAAATCGTCCATAATAACACAGGTGAATATGTCATGATAATCAAAATGAATTTACATTTATAAGAAATTGTGGATGTAAAAGTGAGTTAAGATAATTATTTTGCATCCTTGAATTTATTGTGACATGTTTCTTGAGAAATCGAGTCTTCGATTTTGTTGAAGTATTTATTATCATTTACTTCTGCTTCAAATCCCGTAATAGGGGTTTTAATACGGGTGTCTACATTTCCTTCCATTAGTTTTGCGGCATCGGTGGGTGAAAACGAAGCGATGAAGTCGGCGCCTGGCCAACTCGCCGGTCCGCCGCCTCGTCCGACCACCCGACCGCCCGACCACCCGACCACCCGACCACCTGCTGGCGAGCGACGCTCTCCGTCCGCGAACGCTCACGTCGCTTCTACGCGAGACTGTCCTCAACACGCGCCTAAGAACGCCCAATAATTTATATCGCTCTCTTCCTTTGAGCACCGAGTGGATCATATTCCCGTTCGAGGAAAGAGCATCGTCGTTAATTAGCTCCAGCGGCAGCGGTTGACGGCCGACCGGCTCCTACTGGGAATCGACGTGAAGGACTCGATGCTCGCCGCGACGCGCTCGTTCGTTTTTATGACCGGTCGGTCTCAGGCGGCAACCGAATTTAGATCCCTCGCGCTTTGAAGAGACATGAAACGATGTAGTGGCTTCGCAGAGGCCCCAGTGGTACTTGAATTGCACGGGACGGGATTTCGAAACATACGTTCTTGCGGTCGTTGCACTAGCACGTAGCGTATCTACAAAGGAGAGGTAACTAACCTACTAGTAAGAAGCGTAGAAGTTGGTAAGTTACTGCGAGAGAAAATAGAAGTAGAAAGCTCCTCGAGTAGATGGAAAGTTACTGTACGTGTGGTCAGCGACTGCAGCAAGAAATTCATGGACTATGCTAAGAGGGGAGAAGGTCATAGATATGCGCATAGTCTGCGGGGAATGACGTGAGGGAAGGAACTTGCAAAGCATGCGAGTTCCGCGCGAGCATGCCGGGCCAGCGACAAAGTAAAACGTATACCGCGGGAGTGAGACAGCACACCGAGAAGAGAGAGAGACGGATACATAGCACAGGAGCGGGCGCCGTGGAAGAGAGACGGAGACTGGCCCGTGCGAGCGGGTTGAAACAGCGCAAGCGAGACGGAGAGCGCGGCACGATCGCGACAGCCGCCTCCGTCTCGGCCTCCGCCTCCGCCGCGACCGCCTCCGCCGCCCGCCAGCGTCTGTTTCTTGTCGGCATGCTTCAGTAAACATGAAGCCGCCTGCATCCGCCACCGCCACCGCCATGTATTTATTGTTCGAGCCTTTCTGAACGCTGCCAACGCTCCTCACGCAGCGGAGGCGGAGGCGGTGGGCGCGTTCTTCTGGCTGTCGCCTCCGTTCCGCTGCCTCGTCCTCCGCCACCGCGCCGCCGCCGCCGCCGTTGCGGTCCAAGTTTTTGTCGTCCGCGACGCCGCCTCCGCCGGCTCCTCGTCTCCCCGACGCTTTCGCGCCCGGCGAGCGACGGCGGCGGCGGCGGCGACTCTCTCTCTAATCCTAACGGGGCTAATTTCGGCGGTGAGTTATGGGCGCGCAGGCGCAATGACAACTTAACACGGAGTAATTTAAAGGAACAGCTGGAGGCTAACAGCTCGCTCGCGCTCGTGGCGGGCGAAGCGGAGCGGAGAGTGCGGGCGGCAGGCGATCCGTGTGTGCTGCTCCGCGGACGGGGATTGTCCGGGGCCCGTTCTTTTCCCCGCTTTACCCCTCCACCGCCCCGCCCCCTCCCGCGTCCGGTCTTCCCTGCCCCCTCGGCGGCGGCGGCGAGCGGCTCGGTGCCCTATCATTTACATATACATTGCCGCGCCGTGTCTGGCGCCAAGTACGTGCGCCCGGCCGCGCCGTCGCCGCCCGCCACGACCGGAATCGCATTAGACGGATGGGGGCGGGAGGGCGGGCGGGCGGCTACTGCCCGCTGTGGAAATGTTTTTTTTTTTTTTCCTCCTCGCGCGTGTGGGGCCCCCCCCGGTTCGCCACTGCGGCTCTCTGCGCGTGGTCGCAATGCGAAACGCAGAACGAAATTTAGACGCGGGTTTGTACCAGACACGCAGGTTTTTATCCAAATCCTGAATTGCTCAGACCAATTTTCCGTTAACTTCAACGGAGTTCTCACGTGTCGTCTGCGATGAACTGAATCGTGCTGTTGTTTCGTAGCTCTAATGTCCGGGCTCTCGGAAACAGACCAATTGCCCCAACGCTTGGCAGTGATTTCGTTACTGAGAATTTCCAATTTTACACGACTGTGAACTTCCGCGAATTACTAATAAATGTTCACTCCCCTATTCGCCGCCAAGGACTACCACCAAAACGGTCTGAAATCATGTTTATCTACTTCTCGCCCTGTCCTTAGCAATCGTGCTCATGTCTAGTAAGCGAAAGTTCCATTTCTTCGCTTGATTTTATTTCATGAATACCAATTAAAGAGGATTTAATATATCTTTATTTGCACTTGAAAAGAGCATCACTTGTAATTGCTTTTCGGTGTCGTGCGCCTGCCTTTGTGGCGCTCGCGGCCGTCGATGGTTCGTGAGGCGGGCGCTGCGGTTGCGTGCGTCCGAGGCGGCGGCGGCGGCGGCGGCGGTGGCGGCGTGCGCTGATGGCTTACTTATGCGCGGCGCTCTGTTCAAACAGGTGCGTTCGATCCCAGCGCCTCCGAGTAACGGTGAGGCCCCGCTCGCCTGGCCGCCGCCGCCGCCGCCTCCTCAATGAAACGAAGACGCGGCCGCTGCTGGCTTCACGGCTGCACGCGCGCTAGCTCGCGGTCCGTTCGCAACAGAGCGCCCCCTGTGTGTGAAGGCTCTCCCGCGGTTGAGGCGGCTCGCCTCGCGTCGCGCCCTCCTTCCGGCTGCCCGCCTCCGCCTCCGCTGCATCCCGTGGCTGGCACCACTTTACTTCCGTCTCCTTCCCGAGTCAGCCTCCACCGCAACGTCCAGCGGTTAGGCTCCGCCGCGTTCTCCAGTTGTCACAATCTCCATTACTGGCCCGTGTCGGCCGACGTGTTACCTTCAGTAGCACCCCTCCACGCCTTGCTACAGCTGTCACTGTCTTGCATATCTACCACTATCACGTGCCGCTTCTTTACCCGTCTCCCGCCGTACTTCATCTGCCGTCCTCTTTGGTTCCTCCAGCTGTCATTACCACCATCACGACTTAATCTTAGTTTCCATTCGCCATCCTTCATCAGCCGTCGTTTTCCGTTGCAAACCACCATTTCCTCTCTGTCTCAATCACCATCCCGCCGTTGCCTCCATCACCGCGTCTCGCCGTCCGTCTCCGATCGGCGTCGCCCTCAGCGGCATCGTCTTGCCGTCACCACATCGTCTCCGCGTCCATCACCACGCCGCCGATTCCACCGCCTCCAATTTTCAATTTCCTTCGCTTCCTCGCCGCTGCCTCGTCCGTCTCCGTCCCCCGCGCCGTTCCCGCCTCCGCCGCTGGTGGAGACCCGCGGGTCGGCCCAGTCATTAATTTTAAAAGCTCCGACGAACAACGCCCGTGTTTGCACGGCTGTTTGACGAGCCGTGTTTGAGGAATTCAAGGCCTCCTCTCACCCGGCCGTCCGCCGCCCGCCGCCCGCCCAGCGCCAAGTGCGCATGGTGGGGGGAGGGGGTCGGAGGGGGGAGGTGGCGTCGACAAAGGCCCCCTGTTTTACCCGTGAAGCGTGAGCCGCGGCCGGCCGGGCGGATGCTGTGCAAACTTGGTTTTGAGGTCCCTCCCCACACCTCACGATATCTCTACATATCGCCGAGTGTGTGTGCATAACGTGTTTGGAAGGACCACACGGAGCGAAGAGGCATGTTTTCTTTGATTTCCTGTCGAATCGCCCCCCCCTCTCTCTCTCTTCTGTGAATTCGCCAAGTTCGTTTTCTCGCCGCGCGGACGTGTCTCAAAAATTAAATAAAATTCGTGTGTGAATAGCGTGTGTATTGGGCGGCGTGCGTTAAGGATTATAGACTGAGCTCTCGACCCCGCTCCCTCGTTCCCAGACGCAATTAGGAGCTTTGTACGACGCCAAGGGCGTTAGAAGACCACTAAGGACTCGTCGCTCCCCGCCTCCGCGGTTAATGCGAAACTCGTGGCGCCCCTCCCACGCGCGATCGAGGTCGTCAATTCCGTCGCTCTCCTCCCCCTTGCGAAACACCTCGCTCGCGCGCGCGCAAAAAAAAAGGCCGCGGCGTTTACGACTTACACGTCGTTGGGCGCGCATTTTCGTGCGAGAAATCTGTTTATTGGAGGCAGCAGCGGCGGCGGCGGCGGCGACCAACCAGTCAGTAACCTTTCGAGGCGTTTCCTGCTTCCAAACCGGCTTCGCCTCGTGCTCTTTCGTCTGCTTGCTCGCTCGCCGGCGCTGGCCCGCTCCTTCTGGCGGAGAGAAGGAGGAGGAGGAGATGGTGGCGGAGTGGCCAGGCTGCGTGAACGAACGCCGCTAGTGTTCTGTTCTCGCGCGCGCGCCGCAACAATCGCTTGTTTTTTGCGGACGCTCCGCCGCCGCCGCCACCACCGCGCGCGCGCTCGTAGCGGCTACCGCTGTAATTACGCGGGTCGAGCTGCGAAGTCGTGTCGGGAATACAGGACGCCCAGACGGCGGTGGTGGCGGCGGTGGCGGGTTTCTGGTCGTTACTGGGAAGACGCACCGGCTCTCGTTTCTTTCAGGATGGACGACTCGCACATGACTTGGGCAGCCACGACGCGAAGACGGTATCGCTCGCCAATGCTAAGAAGGTCCTGAAAGAGGCCAGAGTATGAACTGTTCGAAGTAAATTATTAAAATTGTAATATATTTACACCGGAGCAATTGTGTTATTAGTCATTCAGTTTTTACTGGGTCAATATTAATAGGTAAAATTTGAACTTGTAATAAATAAACACCTCTGTAATGATTTTTTTTTTAAATTTCGGATTCATTTTTTGAGTAGTCATTTAATTTGACCTCAAATTAATGCACATCCATACGATCCAAGGAAACTCGAGTCCGGACATTTTACTGTAGCTTAAATTTTACTCCTACGTTTTCTACATTGCTATTAAGTAAATAGTTGTCCACAACATTATGTTCCAAACGAATATGCAATATAAGAAGGCAGAATGATTACATCTAAATCTAGCTTCATGGAGGAACAAACCCCTCTTATCGCCGTCTACGAAACGAGATTTAATGCAACGACTGTTTTTTTTTCTCCATATTCTCATTATCGCTTTCTTTTGTCTCAACTTTAAAGAGAGGGCTAGAACTAGTGATGGGGTGTGTTGTCTTACACGACCGGCTGCCGTTCAGGAAGTTTGGTGTTGGGCGCGGTTGTGGGAACTCTCGTGCGCGACCCGAAGGTGGCAATATGAAAAGTGCGCGAACGTGTTTGCGATACGAATCTGAATTATGTGAGAAGAGCTGTTGCAAGGAGGAGTAACGAGGATGTCGTTTTTTTCCGTTGGAAAACCTCGGTGCGTGGGTTCAGTTATGTCTTTCTCGTGTTCGCGGGACTCCGCCCCTTAAAGTAAACCACATCCTGTTTCTGTTGAGCAGCATTCATGGCGGTCCTATTGGGACGAGATATTTGCAGTTCCTCGTAGAAACGTGCAGAAAAGCAAATCTAAGCAGATTGGTTGGTAATGGCGGAACAGAAGGGGCAAGCAAACGTCCCTTCTGCCCGAGATAGGGGAGCCACGGTAAATATTGGAGGTAACTCCGTTGGCGCCAGATGGCGCTCGGAGGTTAATGGCCGTTTGTGGGCGAGTCCGGGAGTGCACTGTCCATGTTCTTGAGGTCCTCGCTTGGGTTTGACTCATCAAGAGTACTCATTGCACCCAAGAGCTCATAGTTCGCAGTTTACTTTGCCAGTGAGAATGATTTTCATGCCTCGTAAAGTATTTCTCAGGACATTTGCTTGAAGACTCGGAATATTAATCTGTTGGCAAAGAGCGATATTGAAGTGTTCTTAATAAAACAGCTCGAAAAGGATCAAAACAAACTGCAAAAAGCTGAAGTACCTACACTGTAGTAAGAGAAACAAACGAGCCAAATGCAACCTTACTAACCATCTCTTACCTCTATATTTTAATAAGCGCCTACACTGTCTTGACATTAATGGCATTTTAGAACGAGTAGTGTCACATAAGTAGCATCATTTTCACTTACTGAAACATTCCCTTTGAAATCGATCTTCGGAAATTGCATTGTTTTGCTCCACCAGCAAAATAAGTGTGCAGTGTCTTGGAACATCATTTCGTGCGAATGGACCAGTGAAACACGTTTCGTGCGTTTCGACGACCGAGGCTCTTGGAAAACGGCCGGTGATGACGCGTGCATTCTGGTGGGGCGTGCCGTACGCGCCCGCGGTCTTTCTCCCGGGCGTCATCTCTTGCGTTGCCTCGTGGCGAACTCTCTGTGGATGCCCACTTGAGCAGGCGGATGAAGTGGATTCGCCTGCGTGGGGTGTGTGTTTCGCTTGCGTTCGTGAGTGGATAAGAAAGAGGAGAGCGCTGTGAGGACTGCCGGGAAGAGTCGTTTGTTTTTGTGACCTTCGTGGAAGATCGCGTCGTATCAAATGAGGAAGACCACTTTTGGGAGATCCTAGTCAGCGTTAATGATTATTAGATGTGTTTTGACCGAAGGTCAGAAATGCTTTGACGCAGCATTTTTCGGATATCTATAAAAAAATTGTTGAAAATAGGCAGATGTAGTTTGAGAAGAAATAAATGAGGATAATACGCATCTCGAACTGTTGAATGTATGCTCAACGCGAAATCGGAATTATTTTATCATAATCCAGAAGGCTTGTATAGTTTTAATGATTATTGGTTAATGATTATTCTTTTTGTAAAAAAAAATATTGGTGTTTAATTTATATCTAATGCAAGTTCAAAACTTATGATTAAGATTAATAGATACTACCATTTCATAACATCAGAAGTGGCTGCTCTGATAGTTACTCAGAAGCTATGCTTGACTTTCAGGAAGCCTTTGCTCGAAAGGGATTGTACGAGCTTAATATTAGTATTAATCCAGAAACAATTTAAGCGCGCAGAGATCTCTGCAAATTAGAGAGAGCCTTAATACTACATTGATGCTCACGGACACACGGACGCTCTCGGGTATCGATGCTAAGCACTCGGACCATTTTATGGTGTCTGTCACGTAGCTCTTGTGTGAGACAAGTGGGAAGAATGCCATGCCGGTGATCTGGGAGGGAACGAAGAAAGCAGGCTTAGGAGAACCCGTGGACCGAGGGTTCATCAGAGCCGCGAAGGCCTCGTCGAGAAGAAACAAAAAAAAAAAAAAAAAAAAAGAGGACGAGGGGGCCCAACGCGGCCCCAAGGGAACGACCCGAGAAGGGAGAGGACGCCCTCACGTGGGGGGAGCCCTTCCTCCTCCCTCCGAGGGCGCCCGATCCCCGAGGACGCTGACAGATTCTTACGCCCCTGACGCGGGAGGCGAGGGCGCGAGGCCGCCGGCCGGGGCTTTGAGTGCACGGGAGCCACCGGCGGCCCCGGGGCGAAAAAGACCGCCTCTCCCCAGAGCGGCCGGCGCCCCGCCCCCTAAAGGAAAATGCGCTATAAACTTCGTTTGCGCTATTTGGCAGCCCGATCGTGGGTTCCAAACATACCCTTTGTTCTTTTACCGCTTTATCTCAGCAACAAAGAGCAGACCTTTCCGAATAAGATTAGGGATAAAATTAAATTAATTACAACCACGCCTCTGTTTTTTTTTATCGGTTAATGAATAGGGTCTTCGACCTTACTCACGTCTCCTGGTCAAGTCAGATGAAAAAACTCGATTAATAACCTTTGAATGGTGGAAAACATACATGTATGATCAGATTCAAAGGAGACCCGCAGCTGGGGATAAACGTAGAATATCCAGAGAAGTGTTGTTCCTGCACTGAGCAATAAGATCTATAACTTGCAACATCGGTAGGTGAATTGAACGTGTTTTTGAATGAAAAAAGGGAAATATTAGATTGAACTATGCTTGATTAAGTGAATTATGTGGATGGTTATATAATAAATGTTACCGTTAGTACAGGAAACCGGAATAGCTGATTGGGTCGCTTAGCACAAACTGCCCGTATGCCGCATACAGGAATCTGTTGTCTGCGAACACGTATTTTTTTTTTTTTGTCTCTCAGAGTGGAATGTGCGCATAGCGCGGAGAGAGCAGCGAGGCCCAGTGACAGGAAGCTGGGCTCAGCGCGTCCCGCGATCCCGCCCGGCGTTGGGCCGGCGGCGGCCGCAGGAAGCGGGCGGTGCGAAAGGCGTGAAGGCGCGAGCGCGCGTCTTGCAAGGAGACGCGACTGCGGCGGTGCAAGTCGCTTCCGCCGCTCCGGGAACGCTCGCGCAGCAACTGCGCCGCCGCGCAGCGGCCCGCGGACTCGCTCGCCGCTTCTCGCCGCCTCCGCGCTCCGGGCACGTGGATTGATGTGGACGACGGGAGCTCACTCATGGATTTTTTTCGGAGGATCTCCGGTTTGTCTTGCCCGTCTTTTCAGTGATGCCCGTCTTTTCAGTTCATGGAGAACATATGAACTTTGCCATATGTTCTCCATGTGATTGTGTTCATGATATCTATCAGCTCATTGTCTTTACCACTTCAAGTGTTCGCGGAGGCGCAGATTTGCAGTATTCAGGATACACACGGCCTTAAAAAATGCAGATTGTGTATTCTGTAACGTAGGGCTTCGGGAGTAGACCAAGGGCAACTGCTAGTTGGACACCACCCAGGAGAAAGGTTACGAATGAAAACGGAAAATAGTTTTTTAAGCTTGTAATTTCTTATTATTAATTCGACTAGAGAGTTTGCTTAACATTGACATAGTTCCGGTTATCATTATTAGTGTTGTATAGAGCTCGGTTTGTGCAATATGTGTCGAGTTTTAATATCGCAGGACCATTATTTGAAGAAATACATGTGTAGCCACATTCAGTATGACAAAGTAGATGGTAAGCTCGGCCACTTCCGATTTGCAGCTTACATGCCTTCAGTGTCTTGTACCGGATCTGCGTTCGAAGTTTCTTCCGCGATGACATTGACGTAATGTGGCGAAGGCGGCGCGGTGGTGAACTGGCAGCCGCAGATGCACCAGCGGCGGAGGAAGCGGTGGGGCAACGGGTGCGGTGGCGCTGGCGCTGGCGGTGGCGGTGGCGGTGGCTCCCAGCGGATGCGCCGGTTCCGGCCGCGGCGCCGCGTGACCGAGTAACCTGAGCCACCGCTGGCGGCGCGGACCACACACCTGACGTGCGCTCAACGCTGCGTCGCGCCCCTCCCCTTTCATCCCCAACGCCGCCCCGCCCCTCTCATCACCATTGCCGCCCCGCCCCTCTCATCCCCATCGCCGCCCCGCCCCGCCTCGCCGTATGTCAAAATACTGCTTACGAACACAGGACCCAAACAACGAAAATAAGGAGAATTCCATTTTTTTTTTATCCATGACCAGTCAGCCGACTTTGTTCACAGAGGAGTTTTCTTGTCACGTGAGCGACGATTAGGACGGGGCGAATTTTTTAATGTTAATTTGTGTATTAATGCTCTACTTCTCTAATCTGTCCTCTATTGTCTGTTGTGGCATAAAGATGAGTTCTTTGAGCTTGGCTCGTATTTACACATCTATCTCACTTTACATCTCTCTACATTAGCCTTTAAATCTAATACATTTGTTGTATATCACTTGTCTTTCTTCACGGAGGAGATGTCTTGTGACGTGAGCGGCGATTAGGCCGGGGCAGCCGTTGTTCCGTTGGTTCCCCTCCGCAGCCGCCCCGACTGCTCACTCCGCGCGGAGAGCGCATTCATTCAAATTGAATGAACGCCGCGGCGCGGCGCGGGCGCTTTGACGCGGACATCAAGTGACCGCGCGCGGACGGGCGGGCGGGCGGGCGGCGAGGTGCGCCCGCGGTCGCGCACACGTGGCCTCCCACACGTGGCCCTTCACACGTGGCTCCCTTCTTCCTTCCGCGGCGCCGCCCCGCCGCCCCCACCCATTAGCGTCGTTATGGCCGCCGCCTCGGTGTTAATTAGGGTGGCCGGGACGTTTGTCTGAGGCGCGGTAATTAAAAATACACACTTGACGTTTAATTAGCGGAGGGCCTCTGAAGGGGTGGCGGGGGCGGCGGGGGCTGGTCCGAGGGGCCGCGGGGTTCGTGGGCCCCGAGCGGCCCTCGGTCGAGCTCCGTCGCTGCCCCCACAGTGGGCGCCCAGGGCAAGCCGCGTGCACGCACTCCGGAAACGGCATCAACCAGTTAACCTAACCGGTGAGGTTAAGCGGACCGGAAATTGAAATAAGCTGTGAAATAAAATTGATGTTTAATACGCTGATTTAATGAAAAAAAATATTCTTCTGCACATTGCCGTACCATTTTTCAAACGTAAATGAAAAAACGGGCCGCGGACTGCGCGCTGTTTCCCAAAACGTGCCAATCTATTTTGTCCGAATTATATTTCGACTATGCAGCTGGGATGGGGATCAGTGGCGGATCCTGGGGGACCATGGCCCCCCAAAAGTCCTAGAGTTTTTGTTTGTTACCTTCTTTTATATGACAAAATTGATTTAAATATTAATTATATTAGAATTAAGTAATTATATAAAAAATGAAATTGTATAGCAACTTATATACATTACAAAAATAATATACTATATAATAACAAATGTTTATTATTTAACAAAAACATTATGATGGCACCCTCCAAAACCGTCGGCTGGATGCGCCCCTTGCGGATAGAGCGATGTTGTCACTGACTCGGGTGGCAGACACGTGGTCATGTGGTCAGATCATATCAGTAACAAGTAATAAATCGTAATAAGAGCACACAACAGTGGACGACACACGGCCACACGCACGTTGTATAACCAAAGAAGTAATGACGGTCTTAAATTTACAGTTGCTTTGCGCTATAAGATTTCATTTTCTTAAATATGTTTCGGCAACTCTGCAGTGACATCAATAGAATTCGAAGCCTCTGATTGCATAACGGAACCCCCTCTCCCCAGTCAGCCAGTAGCTGCCAACAAGACAGAAACATTATTCGAACAATATTGACCACTGCGCTGTCGTCTGCTTTGCAGTCGTTGGTGGCATAGTCCATCTCTCGGCGTCTCCATGTTTGATTTGAAGACGAATTTCGTCTCACGCAACTCAAATGTCAGGTCACCAAAAAAAGTGCTTTGTTCGACAATGCGCGTAATATTAATTTATTCTTTATATGTCTAAAAGTTGGAAAATCAATATTAGTTTTCCATTCCATAAAAATGTATTTGCACTTTTGACAAACATATTCACAAGTCATCTCTTTATTTTATGTGCCAGTACTTAACATTCTATTAAAAATTAAAAGTGCCTGAATTTTTAAAAAAAATGTTTTCAAAGCTGATTCATACTCGCTTAATAAATATTAATAAATACCATTCTCAACCACACACAACTTTCAGAATAATAAATCATAAAACAACGGGGTCGTGCAGATATAATTGACATGGGATGGTTTTAGAAGCATCCGAATGAGTAAATCTGGTGATACAATGACAATTGGTTAATCTGTCTGTTCCAAACCTTAGTTTTCGGTCTTGTGCGGGGGCGGATCCAGCTGATCTTTTTTGGGGGTGGGGTCGTAGATTTTTATTAAACAATAAATATACTTTTTAAGTATATTGTGTATTATTTTTGTAGTTATGTATAATACTAGACAATATTATTGTTTAAATAATTACAAAATTACAAAGTAAATATTTAAATCAATTTTGCGAAATAACGGGAGGTAACAAGCGAAAACCCTTGGCCTTGGGGGGATTCGCCACTGGGCTTGTGCTTGTCCAACACATGCGCGCGCCCATCCTCGGCGGCCCGTCCGGCCACTGTGCGGCGCGGCGCGGCGCGGGGCGTGGCGGGGCGTGGCGGGGCGGCGGGCGGTCGCGCTCGAGAGGGGTCTGGGAACGCGCGGAGGAGTCGAGGGCCGCGGCCCCCTCCGTCGCCGGTAATTGCGCTCCCACGGCCGCCTGTAATCACAGCCGCCTGCGACGGACGCCCCGCCCCGCCCCTCCCCGCCCGCGGCCCCCCCCCCCCGCTGCTCTCTCATCTGCGGCGAGAGGGCTCGGGGCCCGGTACGCGCAGCCGCCGCAAATGAAGAAAATTCACTGGCCGGAAGTGAACAAAAGTCGGAACGTGCTGCGGAGGTTTCAGACACTGCGATGAAATTTTTACGTTTACGTCCGAGTGTGCATTCATTTTAATGTGCGTTCATAAAACCTGTTTTGCGTGCTGACGTTCATGAAATTATTAGTAGTGAGATACTGAATAGGTGGCTCCAGCTTGTCCATTTTTTTAAGCAATTAAACAGTCTTTAGCAGGTGTTCACAATTCTATCTTGATTTTGGTTTTGAATTTACTGTGCATTCTCAATCATCGGTTTGTTTCTCGTACAGTTGGTTTACTAAAATGACCATTTTGTAACACTTAACAAGTTGAATGAGTACGGAAAACGATTTCACCTTCTTATTCACCTCAGAAAATGGACTGGCACTTAACTGCTTATTACCACTGTAGAAAGTAGTTGTTTTGTTTAAAAAAAAAAAAAAAACTAATGACAGCTGTATTTCGAAATGTATCTTTTGCGCACTACGTGCGAGACGGTGGAGTCTTGTGCGGTTACGTCTCGTATCTTGAAATAATATCGAGCACCGAACTTACACTAGAAAGCCATTCTTTTCTCAAACAAATGTGGAAAAAAGTAAGGGCTGAAATAGTCAGCATGCGTGCCAATCCTTTTTTAAAAACGAGAACAACGAATACCATTCCCTACCGACGTACGAAATCTCTGGAAGGCAAAAATCCTTTGTGAAAATGAGTGCAGCGAGCTGAATTCTTGAAAATGTAGCCCGTGTGAGCGCTCGTCCGTGTGTGTCCGTCGGCGGCGGCGGCGGGTAGTGCGCGGCACAGCGGCGCGATCTCGGCCGCGTCATGTGAGAATGGCGAGCAGCGGACCGGGCAGGCGCCGACGTCGCCGTCGCTGAGCAAGGCGCCGACGCCGACGCCGCTGGAGTTCACACGGGCTCGGGTGCGCGCCGGCGCTCTCAGCTCCCTCGACACGCATCGCGAAGCTCGAACGTGACGTATTCGCTCTTGTACAACCGGCCGCCGCCGCCGCCGCCGCCGCCGCCGCCGCCGCCGCCGCCGCCGCCGCCGCCGCCGCCGCCGCCGCCGCCGCCGCCGCCGCCGCCGCTGCTCTCGACCGCTGATATTCAACGCCCGCAGTTGTCTCGGGTTAATGCGGTCAGCTTCTTGATCGTATCTCGCGAGGTATGCATGAATAAGTCTTTTTTTCTTCGCGAATGTTTCTACGGGCGGCCACCAGGCAGAAATGCGATAGACGATAAGGCACTGAAATGCTGAACGCGCTTGTCGCGGTGGAAACATTTCGGTGCCGTTATTTCGTGCTGCGACCTGCCAGGAATTTCAGCGATTACTCACCAGAAAGTGCTAAACGATGCCGGAAATTGCTGGACAAGTTTCGGCATGGAAATTGAAAGGCATTCTCTAAAAATTAAACATTTCAGACTGTGACCTCTCAACATATTTTTTTCTCTTCACAGCTTTAATTACAGGATTTTAAGATGTCGAAGTAAATGAAATATACGATCATTTCGACTATCACGTCACAAGTGTTAGTATCCAGGCAATTTGCGCGCTGAAGGTTGGATCCGGGATGAATGCGATTTCCCAATTATCGCAGATGCGAGCTGTCCGGCAAAAAGCTTTACATCCTCTACCGCCGTGCCTCGTTTGCCATCTGGCGAAGATCCTGTGCTGCCCTGGCACCGGCGCACGCTCCGTTGATCTCGGCTACTGTGCTCGTCCCGCCGTGCATATTCATGGCTGTGGGAGCGCGCCCTTGTAAAGAATTGCCGCCCACACGCCATCCCATCCTCTTCTCACCCCCCCCCTTGCTCCCCTTCATTCACGTGGACGCGCTGCAGGTCCGTTCATTCACCCAACCACCGCGAACTCAGCCGCGTCACTACCTGTCCTGGACACTGGCTCGATAGTCCTTGTGTTGGCACAGTGATTCGCCCGCTCGCACTCTCCGTACTTTTCCGCCGACCCGCCCGTACTCCGCCTTCCTTCACGCCGTCTCGTACCGTACACTGCCTCGTCGTCCCAACCCACTTCTTCTTTCTCGTCGTCCCGCCCGCTCCACATGGGCACGCCCTCCCGCCCGCTCTCCGGTCTTCCTGGCGTCCCGCCCGCTCACTGCCCTTCATGTCGTCCCCCACAAATATAATCGCGGGCAAATTGGGAGCCTTCGTCGGCCGCTTGAAATATTGTTCCTGCGCGGCCCGAGCTGCGTGGGTAAGAAGCGGCTAATTGGGCGATTAGTGCGTTTCGCAACGAGGCCATGGAACTCCTCCTCCCCCTGGGTGGCCTCTTCCGGGTGTCCGTCGCCTTTGTACACGACATTTTGCCTGATTGTCGTCAAGGTATTCGTCTGTGCCGTACACTGTACTTCGAAATGTATTTTAAAAATTCAGCGGTTCACCTAAAACGTGTTAAGGTTAAACTGCTTATTTCTAGCTTACTTGAGTGCCAATATAAGCCTATTATCTACAATGATAAAGATACCTATACAAACCTTCACTATAATAAATTCATGAGGATCACGTTCTTATTCTTCTTGCATACGATTGGGAAATGTGAAACATTCTTTTTTGACAAGTATTTTCTGGACAATCTGGAACCATATGCTTTTAAAGCTAAAACGATGCTACTCACGAAACAACCTCTTGACGCTCTCGCAAATGTCGACACGGCTTCTGCATACTTCGCAAATCGACGTGAGAGGGGGGAGGGAAAGTGTGTCGGCACACAACGTAAAATTTCCTCATCTGACTCATCGCGAAAGACAGACCGTGACAACATCGCACGCGAAAACAGTAGTATCATGCTCGCTGCCCCGTCACTTGCGCGCACCGCGTGCCCTCTTGGCCGGTGTCTTACAAGAGGATCCGTGTATCCTCAGACAAGAAACATCAGTCCTCGACGCCCGGCCGAGCCGCCGCTTCCTTCTCACGCTATTCATAAGCGCGCGCGCGCACTCGGCCGCCGCCGCTGCCTCCGCCGCCGCCGCCTCGCCAAGGAGCTGCTAACCGCCGGAGGTCAACGGGCGAGCGGGTGTGAAGCAGCGGGGCTGGGCCTGGAGTGGAGCGGGCGCAGAGCTGCGGGGCAGGGCGGGGTGCGGAGCAGCTTGGCGGAAAGCGATGGATAGGAGCGAGGGCGGGGCACAGAGTTGCGGGGCGGGGTGCGGGGCACCTTGGCGGAAAGCGATGGATAGGAGCGGGGGCGGGGCAGGCTGAAGGGCGGCGGGGCACAGAGTGGCGGGGCGGGGTGCGGGGCACCTTCGCGTAAAGCGATGGATAGGAGCGCGGGCGGGGCAGGTTGCAGGGTGGCGGGGCACAGAGTTGCGGGGCGGGGCGGGGTGCCGCTAGCGTAAAGCGATGGATAGGAGCGGGGGCGGGGCAGGTTGCAGGGCGGTGGGGCACAGAGCGGCGGGGCGGGGCGGGAAGAGGTGGGACGGGTTGCGGAGCACCTTGGCGCAGAGCGATGGATGGGAAGCGGGGGCGGGGCAGGTAGCGGAGCGGGGCGGGGCGAGTCCAGAGAGAGGGGCCGCAGACCGATTCGCAGGGAGGGTGGCCGGAAAAGCTAGCCAACACTTCTTATGCACCTTTTTTTCTGTAATTATCATCACACGTAATAAGAGTGCTTTGGAAGGAGGGGATTTATCTGAGAATTTCCAAAGCACTCGTGGTGTTTAAAATTATTAATAAACCACGAATAAAATGTACGACAAACAGAGTTCCAAAATACATCAAATATTGAAAATAAATTAAATCTATATTAAAATCAAAGAGGTTATATTCTAGTACATACGTGGTTTATTGCACATTTACAAAGCGATCGATACATAATGCTTCATAAGGTAGATGAGTCACAGTTTATGATGGGCTAGTAGAGAGAAACGGTAAGAAAAATCCGATAGAAAAAGCTATTACCTTTTTGAGATTCACCGTCTGGATTGCGGAATTTTGTATGTGTAGTTAAACACTATTTGTTTTAAGTTCAGAGTGTAATAGTCTAGTTAATCAATTTTGGAAAAAATGAAACATTCTTGTCACATTAATTACATTTTGAATAATATAGGACAAAAGAACTGGATGGAAACAATAAAAATGCTGTTTTCAAGCAATTCTGATGAACTTACAATCTACAACAACCGTAGCATTCAATTGTTCGAGGAAATAGTTTCTTAAAATTCTCCAATTCCAAAACCTCTAGAGTTGGGGTCCGTCATGGGGTGGGGTGCAAAGTGGTGCGCCGCGATGGCGGGGGTTGGGGGTGTGGGGTGAAGTGGTGTTGTAGGAGGGGGGTCGCGGCGCTCGTGTTGCCGTTAGGAGTCGTGGCAGTCGCCGGTGGCGCGGCAGCGGCAGCAGCAGCGAGTTGGCGACTGGGCGCTAAACGACGCCTCCCGTAAGGAGGCAATTGGGCGGGGAACATTAACCAGGTTATCGCTCCCCGGGCGACGCCGCGCGCGGGCTCGCGAGGCGCGGGCGTCGGGGGGCGGAGGTCTCCCGAAGGGCGGGGGAGGGGGAGGGCGGAGTCCGGAGCACAGAAGGGCGTAAAGGGCTGCGGTAGCTGAGTAAAATTGGAATACTGAAACGGGAGACGGAATGTGAAAAGTGTGAGGTTGATTCGCAACGACGAAAATTCTCAGATTGTCTTGGTTTCGTTTGGCATTTCTTTCTTGTGTTGTTACTTGCGACCTGTATAGTTTCGTTCGATTCCGGTGAAGATACCAAATTCGAAAGCATTTTCGAAGAAAGTACCTGCGACAGCTGTGTTTCGGAATAACTTATTTACGCATACACGTAAATAATTAATTGTAAATACTGAGTAGCTTTTGTAAGTGCACGTACAGAAACTACGTGGGTGAAGGGTGTCAAGGAAGACGCAAGTAAAGAGAACAGTAGAAAGCAAAACTACCAGCGAAAGAAGGCATTGTCATAGAAGAAGCAGGAGAATGCGAAACTTGGTGTTCACATCCTGTCCGCTGATTTCTAATACTACTACACCTTAAAGCAGTATGTAACCCTAATAACTTAGATGCTAAAAGACAACGATATAAGTAAGTTAAACATAGGATACAATCATTGTTCAACATAACTGTCGTAAGAAAACAATATTAGTTTAAGGAGTAAATAAAAAAATAAGTATAAAAGTCCTCATTAATAAGCAGCAAACAAATATCCGTTTAAATTAGTTTATAACCTCTTTCTTTATGCGCTTAGTCACACATATACCTTGCATGTTTCATTATTCTTTCCTATAATTTAGCATGCTTGATAGGATGTATACGTCGCACCAAGTCTGATGCTGAGAAAATGATAAAAAAAAACAGTAGATAATAGTAGTGGAAAGTATTAAGGGATTTGTTGGCGGAGCAGAAACGTGGAAAATTACTATGACAAACGACTCTGCCTGCAGAAGATACGATCGAAACAGATGTATGAGGCTCGTTAAAGATGGCAAGGAGGTCGTAGCAAAGGAGACAGGAGGTCAGCGAATGGGAGAGAGGGAGGCGGTGAAGGGAACAAAACATTCTCCCAGACCGACGCCTCGATACTTACGCGATGCCCTCTTTGATAATATTCTCAAGAAGTTGAATTTGCTTATGCCACATTGTCATCGCGAAATGCATTTCATTGTATTAGTTCGATCTTTCCGGTTCACAAACCAAACTTTCTCTTTCAATGTTTAATAGAGTTGAAGGACTATGCACAATAGCAACTGAATAGTAATCAATGGATTTTGTTGCATTGTGGTTCTCTGAAGAAGAATATGAAAGCATCAAGAGAAGAATAGAACTTTTAGGAATTTTCATTCCGAACATCGCATGCGACTGTCGATCATGCAATGTAATGTCCATTTGTGCCCCCTCAGAAATTACTCGCAATCATTCCGCCCTATTGAATGCATTTGTGTATGGAATCTTTCTGATAGTTCACGTGCTGGTATGGCCCGACTGTGCAGCAGAGTCGAAGGCTGACCTCAGAACCTGGGCGCCTGGACCTCGGCCTGCCGCAGCGAGTCAGCTAGCCACAACGGGGGAGGGCGGGGGGGAGCTCTGGGGCGACGTGTCACACACATCGCCGACTAGGGCCGCCGGGTGGAGCGCAGACGAGGACGGCGACGGGGACGGGGGTGGCGGGGAGGACGGGGTGGGGGTGGACAACGGGCGGCGATGTCCCGAGGGACCGGCGACGGCAGTGGCGAACGCCCACCCGCCGCGTCAGCGTTTTCGGCCGCACACGGAGGAGCGAGCGGGGGCGGCGGTGGCAGCGACGGCGACATCGGGGGCGGGGCAGGCCAATCCCGAGCGGCGGCGGCGGCGGCGGCGGCGGCGGCGGCGGCGGCGGCGGCGGCGGTCGCTTCACGCGCGGTCGCGCCGTGTCCGCGGGCTTTGCATTATTCATGGCCCCCTCTGCGATCAGCCGGCGCGGCGGCGCCCTGCGGCGGGGGCGAGGGCGGCGGGCGGGGGCGGCGCCCCGCCAGGAGGCCGTGGCGCGGAAAGCCGGGCGGGCGAGCGCGTGGGGGCGGCGAGGAGGGCGGAGGCGTGGGCGGGGCGACCGCTGCTGCCGCGTTCACACCCAGGGTTGTACAACCTGCCGACACGAGGGGGAGGGAGGAGACAGGACGAGATGGAGAGCAGCAGCGGGAGATTCGCTGGATCTCGTGTTTTGGCGCGGAGGGTCATTAAGTTCACATTTCGTGAGGTTCGTTTACGAAAGACGTTCTCCGGAATGTTTCGTGAGATTTCATTGTTGTCGAATACATTTGAATAGCGATGTCCGTACACATCATTGTAGAAAGTGTTCATTAAATAATTCTAGCCGAATATCCAGTTTATTTTTATAAAGTAGATTGATACCGAGTTTATTTTCAATATTTTTTAGTATTTCCAATCATCCTGATGAAATAAAAATATACCGTGCAGTATAGTGTCAAAAAAGAAAACACTTGTTTTTTTAAATTTTTAATGTTTTGTTTCTTTTTTGTTGTATCAAAATAAAACGCTGACAGTTGTTTTTTGGAACGCAGTTCAAGTCCTGTTGTAATTAAACTTCGTAAAATTAACTTAGACATGAAATATACCAACGAGAGAGAAAGGAATTACTGATTTCATACTTTGAACACCATCCCACCAGCCCAATACTGTGGTCGGTAGAATCGATCGTTTATTCATAGAGTCGTACGCAAATGAATTCCCGTCACGATGTAGCGTTATTGTCCAAAGTTGGGGCGCACGTACAGTCGCTACCCGGAAGCGCAGCGCGCAACGAGGGTCGCCCGACCGCGACTCCCTCCTCTCCTGTCCCCTTCCCCAGAGCAGCTCCACGCCGCGTGCCCATTTTGTAGCGCGTATTACGCGGGGGTAATACAAAAAAAAGCATGCAATTTTAATTTTTTCATCTCCCCGGCCCTCTGGTGTCCCCTCTGGTCAAAAGAGGCTCGCGCGCGACGCTATCCGCAGCGGCGGCGGCGGCGGCGGCGGCGGCGGCGGCGGCGGTGGCGGCGGCGGCGGCGGCGGCGGCGGCGGTGGGGTCTGATTAGAATATCATTGAGTCCGGCTGCGGAGTTTCATTAAATTTTCCCTCTCGGCGTGCGCCGCGTATAATAAATCCTTATTAATTCACACGTTCATTATACGGATTTCGCCCGCCGCCGCAGTGGCCGTCCTCGCCGCCGAGCAAAAACACGGCGCTAATTCTCCGCCGCGGTCTCGCCTGCGAGCTGCTTTGACGGCGGCGGAGAGGGCGCTTGTGGAGACGGACTGTTCCGGCAAGCGAACACGAGAGAGGGCGGCCGAGTTGGCAGTGGATGTGCGTTCTGAGCAAGAAAGTAAAGGAGGAGTCGACCGAAGGTGGAGGGAAGAAAATCACAGAGAAAATATTTTCCCGTTTGATTTCAAAATACAGCTTAAATAAATTTAGGATTTTATTTTCAGAAATAATTTGCTCCGTCAGAACAGACTTCACCAAATACGTCTTTTGGAATACACTGTTGACAAATAGTACTTGGCAAAGGGTGGCAGTGATTTTCTGCCATTAAAATGTATTAAAAAAATGTTTAGGAGTCTAAGGAACATGACGTTAATTTGAAAAGGCTCTTGAAACCGAAAGTTTCTCACGTAAGTAACAAAGGAGTGAGCGCAAAGAGGCTAGAGGAAATGTCGTCCTAATCGTGTCAGGTCACCTGACAAGGTCATCGAAGAGAATTGCGCATTCGGAACAAGGAAGTGTTTGAATTTGAGTACGTAATAAATAAATCAAATTGATGTGTCTTAAATGTTTTTATTTTTTTTATATCTGAGTTACATACCAACGTGGACAACACTACAACAAAAGATCAATATTACAATAGAATGGAATATTTGCAAGTGTGTAGCGCAACAACATATTGTAGAGAGCCGCCTGTTCTTAGCTGCAAACTAAAGTCTTAGCTGGAAGCTTAAAACTACACTTACGGGACTAATGACTTAGTGGTTGACTCGCCCGGAATCATCAATCAATTAGAGTGATATGTTTGCAAACGTGTAGTTGTGGGGAGACACCCGAAATCACTAATCAATCAGAACCGACAAGAGATCATTATTTCACGGTAGTGGAACGTTTGCAAGTGTGTAGTTGTGGGTAGCGCAACAACATATTGTAGAGAGCCTCCTATTCTTAGCTGCAAACTAAATACTAGGAAGAAGGAAGCTAAAAAAACTACCTTTACGGGACTAATGACCTTGGTGGTTGACGCGCCCGGAATTCAATTAAACCAGAGTGAAATGCTTGCAAGCGTGTAGTTGTCGGGACGCGCCCGGAATCATTGATCAATCAAAACCGGCAAGAGATCATTATTTCACTGTAGTGGAACGTTTGCGAAGTGTGTAGGTGTAGATAGCGCAACAACATATGGTAGAGAACCGTCTGTTCTTAGCTGGAAGCTGCAGGCGCGCGTGGCGGATGTCCCGGCGCGTCCGGTGGGCAGCGGCGCGGTCGCCTGGCGGTGCGCCGCCGCCTCGAAGCGGCCGCCCATCGATTCCCGATCGCCTCGAGGCGGAGCAGCGAGAGCGAGAGGCCCGCCCGCCGCCCTGTTTGCCGTGCGGGGGCGGGGCGGAGGCGGCGGCGGCGGCTGCGTCGTGTTTGCGTTCGCGGTGGAGGGGAGGGGGGGTTCTGGACCTTCGAAGCACGCGCGGCTGCCGGAGGGCCGGGGAGGGCAATGCACTGCCCTTCGAAGGTGAGGGAGGGGAGGGGAAAGAAGGCTCCTCCATTCACGGGAATCGCTGATCGCGTGACGAATGCGCCTGGAGTGGTTTGGTGGAGATGAGTCAGCGGCTCGGGGTTTATTCAAAGGCGATTGCCCTTCTTTCCTCCAAACACTTGCGCTTTCGTGGCACATCATTTACTTCATTTGCGTTCCTGCGTGCCGGAACGTTTCAGACCCACATTTCTTGATTAGTTTTAAACACGTTTTATTATTTTGGAGTGCTTAAAGCACTTTCTTAAAGTCTATTACCAGAAGATTCTTTGGCAAATCATTACTTTATTTAATGTAAAGCTTATTCTCACAATCAAACAACAATTTATCAAGGTTAATGAATTTTCAAACTTATATTGTGAGACTCCAGTTTCACTTATATGACGTTTAGAGAATAGGATCTTCATTTTTTGTGGAATAAAAGCAAATAATGCTCATGCGGGTCGGGTACTATAATGTGGCCTGCTAATTATGCGGTTTTGACTTTGTAACAGAAATATGACTTAAAGGAAAGATTTATCATATATGAACGCTTATTCATTCACTACGTTTAAATCACAATAAGTCTGCAACTTTCATTTACGAAAGAAAGGTACGTATAATGACATAGTAAAGTAGTAAAGTACAGAAACGAAACTTGTGTAGTGATTCTGCATTTACTGATGTCGTCGCCCGCATTTAACTATTACAAGAGATCTGCTGCCGTACGTTTCGTTTTGTGCTGAGTCTCTGTCATTCGCTAAACTCAATTTTGTCCAGTTTGTTGATTGGCTTTTTCGATAAATTATTTAATCTTGTGATTGACTGTTAGTGATTCCGGAAACGTTAACTAACGAGGCTATTAGTTCCATAAGTGTAGTGCATGCTTTTTTATCGTGAGGCGGCACTTATCTTCCTCCGCTGGATGACGAGATCCGGCGCCGACCTACCGTCGACTAGCAGGTTTTTCTCCAACCAGCGGGGCACCGCCCCAGCCCGAACAAGCTCTAAAGCCCCCGGCATGTATGGTAGTGCGGTGCATGTTAATGTGTGTGTGTGTGTGTGTGTGTGTGTGTGTGTGTGTGTAAGGTGTGGGGATAAGACAAGGAAGATGAAAGAAAGATCGCGCGAGGTCCGTGGCCCGTTTGTTAAGGTACTGCTCCGGCATTTGCATGGTTTGATCAGAAAAGACACGAAAACAAGCGATCAGTGTACCCGCTCGCCAAAATTCTCCTCCGGATAGCGACTGAATTTGACCTAGCTATCTAGGTAGTGTCGAAAATTCAGCCGCCGTCGGAGCTCGGAATGTAGGACCTCCCGCTCAGAGACACTGCAGTGACATTAGTTGATGCACTCCCAGTTTAATATTGTGTGTGTGACGGTAAAGATAGCTTCCCTGAGTTGTTGGCTTGCTCGTCTGCCCGTCTGTGATTTCGCTTCTGCTCTCCGTTCGCGCGTCCTGCGTGGCCGCTCGATCGCTGGTGGGCGTGGCCAGCGCCGCGGCCGGCGGGCGGGCGGGCGGGCTGGATGGTGCACGTGCGCGCACGCGGCCGTGATGATGATGACGCTGGCGACGGCTTGGACGATGATCATAGTCATCGCGGACGGCGCCGTCCATTATGCATCGGCTCATTATCGGGGCGGGCGGCGCGCAATCGAAGCGCGATAAGCGCCCACGCCCCGCGCGCGCGCGCGCACGCGCACGCGTGCGTGCACGCCCTGTGGGTGAGCGCCCGCCGCGCGCCCGCGACTGGTCGCCCGCTCGCTGTGCGCGAACCGCTCCTCTTCGCCTGCCGCCTTTTGGCGTGCCTGGCCTAATTGATCAGCTTATTTCCTAAAAAAAAAAAAAAGAATCTTTATGACACGATTTTTCTGGAAGGGAAAGTATTTACAATTAGCCTTATAGTTAAAGACAGGATCCAATAGTTACCGTATACGAGACACGCCCTCTTTAACACAATATTTGGCAGCTTGGTGCAGGAACGTTTTACGTATACATTGTTATGTGAAAGTAGGAATCAATGGGAATAACCTCACGTTACTTGGAAAAGAAGCTCATGGTTTTGGTTGTAGAAGTAGCTTAAACAGTAGTTCATATTAGAAGATGATCTGCTTTCATATCTCTATGGAAAATGTTAAAGTGTAATTTTTATGAATCGTTTCGGTAGAAATAATATAGACATAATGGATAGCAGTTTTTGTTTCAAATGGACGTTGGAACATCATTAAACTCGTATCTTGTTATATTTAATTGCAGGTGCTGGAAAAACTAATTTTCTTTCGAGCGTGTTTGGATCTGTACAAGTGTGAAATTACAATTTATAAACTCATTAATGTGACATAAATCTCCCGTTATTAATTCTGTCGCAGTAATGGTTCGTAATGGAATCATATAATTCTGATGGACTCGCATCGTTCGATCTTAAACGTTTGATCCAAGGTCCATTTGGAGAGGCATAGTCGTATAAATGTGCTTATGAGTCGCTACGGAATTCTTTGATTTTATAATGGGCCCATCGTGTTTTTATAGCCCTGATACTCTTATTATTGATAGTTATCCCATATTGTTACGTAGAGAGTAAGAACATGAAAAGATAGATAATATTGTTTTGATTGGACTCGCACTTAATGTACTAATTTTGAGGATTTAAATTAGACACGTCGTGTACAATTAAAAAAATTAATGCCGAATTTTTACCTTTTCACATTGTCTTTTCAGGAGACACTCATCCACTTTTCACCACGTCTGTTTTCTTTTCTTAAGCCCCGCATGGTGTGACGCCTCTCCCCTGATACTTCCGTTATGCTCTTCCCTTCCTCCCTCCCCCCTCCACGCTTCCTCTTTCAGCCGCGGCACGCCCCTCCCGGCGCCTCTCAGAGGATGTTCTCTGCTTGCACAGATGTCTCCTCCTCCCTGCTGTTCTCCATACTCATTTCAGCCGCATCTCTCTCCGCCCCCTTCTCCCTCTTCCCCCGCGACACGTGTCCCCCCCTTTCGTCCCCGCATCCTCCCGATTCGACCCGTCGCCGCCCTTCCGAGTCTCGTCCCGGTCTCGTGGGCCCCTCGGGGCCCGCCCGCCAGCTCGCCCGCCGCTGTTCTTTTATTCATCGCCGAAACAGAGAAGTTGTGCGCGGTGCTGATTGATGAGACGTGAGAAATGGTTGCGACGTTGTTGGCTGCGCGAGTAACCTTCTCTTGCAGGTCAGACCGTCTGCCGTCGGCGCTGGAAAGTCTGCTGCTGCTACTGCTGCTGCGGCAGGTTCGCCGCAGTGCGACGGAGTGGCCCGCCCGTAGGGTTGCCAGAGGTTGATAGAGCCCCCGACACAGTCTGCTAGAAGACGTACAATTTAAATATACGACATACATATGTAGATGTCCTCAGGAGCTCACGTGCTCACTCAATTGTAGTTTTGTAAATGACTAGGCAATACACGAGAAATTGATTGTAAGGACTACCAGCTCTTGAATTGAAATACCAAATGTGAGAAGCAAATAATTGTAAGGTAATGGCAGTGTTCAGTACTTTTGGTGTTTTACATTTTTTCATTTGGTTTATTCATTCATTTCAGTTACATCCAGTAGATGTTCGCTTTGGATCATCCTGAATGTTTAATATTTTGTGCATATTCTTTTCATTTTTGTTTAATGGATAAAATGATATTTTCAGTTTCTTTATTCACCAGCTATTCCATTAATTCTCTCACTTTTTGTTGTAAATATGTTCATCCCTTTAATAAATCGTCTGGCAACCCTACCCCTACGCCGCCCCACGTCGCCGCTGCCGCCCCAGCCTCTAGCTTGTAAGCGTGGTAGCCTATAAGCATCCTCGACGGGGTCGTTTTGTCTGACCGAGCTCGAGACAGGGAGAGCGGGAGACAGAGAGAGAAAACAGACTTGAGTCAGCCACCCAACGACCGAAACCATTTTGCTTTAGCTGTTTGCATTTGCATTGTCTTGCCTGTAAAGTAATGTTGCCAGTGGAAAAGAGGGAGAGAGAGTGAGAGGGAGAGATGTTGGCATTTGATGTTTAACTGCCGCTGTGCCGGTTCTAAAGTTGGCCGCCCTGATTTCCAGGTGGCCCAGTCGCTGGGTCGGCTGCCTCACGCCCTCCGCGACAGTCCCAAAGAGGTAAAGGACAGACGGCCCTCGGGTCGCGCGCTCTCTACACCTACTACATACGTATACACTCTGTATAGTAGTTTGGCTGTTTCGTGACTTGTGTACGAGCCTCGCGCCATAAGGCGGGGTCGCCGCCGTCGCCCCCACCGCCGCCGCCGCCGCCGCCACCACTGCATCTGATGCGGCTTCCCACTTGCCCCCGACGGCGGTGGCGGTGGCGTCGGCGTCGGCGTCGGGCGACCTTGTTTTATGGAGCGGCGAGGCTCCGTCTTGCATATCCATGGACTGTACTGCTCTGTCAAGCTGTCTTCTCGTAGTTGAAACTTTTTTGTATGCTCTGTGATGTTAATTTTTCTCCGGTTCTCTTATAATTTTTGTTTCTCTCTAGTGCATGCGTTGTGTGTGTGGTGCCGTGGCCGGGAGGTGAGGGTAGAGAGAGCGCGATCCACTCGGAGCGTACTCCTCGCAACCGCCTCGCGTCCGGCATTGTGCTTGCCGCGCGTTTCGTATTGTATCTGCACGATTTGGGAGCATTCGTTCGTAATGACTTCTTTTTATTTATTTTTTATTGTTTTTTGCCTTTTGACTATATTACTGTAGCAAGATTAATCTGCTGTTTTCCAAGTAGGACTTAGAGCAGAGTAGCATGTTGTGCGGGGAGTCGTAGTAGTCGTGTGATGGGGGAAGTAGAAGCTAAAACGGCGCAAAGAATTGGTGGCGGGTTACGTCAATTCCGAGCAAGCGGAAAGAGCGGACGAGCAGGGGTAAGGACAGCAGCCAGCGTATCTCGTAACTCATACGAGAGGTGCACTAAAACATTTATACGACGTGTCTGGAAATTACTCGGCGTTTCGCAAGAGCGTCGTCGTTGTTGAGATAGGGCATGTCTGTGTGGTGCCGACTATGTGCATGTTAATGTTTCAGGTTATGTTCCAGGCGCCTGCGACTCGGAGTACGTCTCTACGGGAACGTCATAAATAATTGTCGGGTTAGATCCTACTAAATCGCTTTTCTAAATTTAGATTTTTTTTTTAAATCGTGTTTTATCTTGAATGAAAAAATAATAACTTGAAACCCAAAACCCTTTTTAATTCAAGCAGCTTCGTGATGTAATATCGATAACAGGTTAAAATTATCGTATAGAAATAGACTTCTTCGTTAACTTTCTACGAGTATAATAATTTACAATCAACGTTTAAACGAATGAAAATTAAATTTTGAAACGAACTACCATGAAAAATTGGGAGCTTTAAATCTACATGTTTGGTCCCGTTTTATCTGCGTAGTTCTACCTTCGCAGGGATAAAATCTGCATTCACTATTAGATCAACGTACACTATACGGACAGTCGTGGAAGTGCGTCAATTTCCTTCATGTAAACGTAAGATTGAAACGGCACAAGTTGGAATATACATCGCCGTAAACTTCGGCGGGAGACGATTCTAAGCAGCTGTTCATACCGAGCAGTTGTCGCCGCTGGCAATACTAATTTTAATTGCTACTGACAAGACAGGAAATACCTTAGGGAAAATAAATTTTGTTTAGGAAAGGTATATTCTTCCCCTCGGGATTTGCAGATTCAATCCTCTCGACCATAAAACAGCAACATTTACAGAACACATTTTACAGAAATCTATCTCCTACTACGTTCAATTCCTTCATTATTTCTGGTGATCATTTGTCTTATATGATGAATCCTTACCAAGGTATGGCTAAAAGTGTTCAAGAAGTGTGTTTAGTGTTTAGTGTTGGGTGTGGGATTGTAATTATTAGACAAAAACATCGTTATCTAGTAGTCGTAATAATAATAATAATAATAATAATAATAATAATAATAATAATAATAATCTGTTATCCAAAAATAATAAAAATAATAACAGTAAATATACATAATTTTGCGTGAATTAATAGTACTCTTGGAATTAACTCGGGGAGATGGTAAAGTCATAGTTACAAGACCAACACTGCGAAACCCGTGGCTCATCTAATGCTAATACATCACCCACGACACCTCCGCTGTGTGCCCACACGCCGCAGCCCCGACGCCACCTTCCCGGCGCGGTTGCGCCATCTGCTCCTCCGCCTGCCAAAGCGCCAGCCGCATGGAATCGCCGCGCGAGCGCTTGGCGCACAAGCCGCCGTGCCCTGTTTGGCTTCCGCGCGCTCCGACGGGCCAAATATTTAGTCGAACCAATTAGAACCTCCCCCCCCCCCCGGACTTCGTCGCGCGGCCGCGTGGGGCATCGCCCGCGGAGCGCGGGCGGCGGGGGCGCGGGCGGGGGCGGGCGGGGCGTGCCCGCCGTTGCCGTTACTCTTCCTCCGTTCGCCCCAACAAAATTACATATTTACTTACCCCACATAAATTCATAACACCTATCTGTGCGACAGTACATCACGCGGCCGCGCTAACTGGGACGCGGCGGGCGGCGGCCTGCGGGCGAACCGCCCCGGCAGCGCGCCGCCGCCGCCGCCCATCCACCCCGCCCGCGCCGCGCCGCCCTTGCTCGGCCGCTCGCCGCTCGCTCACCCGTCGATAAATTCCCATTACGATACAGGCAGGGCGCATATTGGGTTATTACCGGCCGCCCCCGACGGGCCCCGCCCCCCTCGCCGCCGTCACTGCACACCCCGTTCCCGCCACCTTGCGCCGCGCGTCGCGCCACTTATTACGAGGGCGGCGGCGGCGCCGGGGTGGGGCGGGGACGGGGCGGTAAAAACCCCCGCCGAGTTATAGACACGGAGCGTAGTCGTCATCCGGAATGACGAAATATGTCGCCATTTCCCCGCTGTAACGAGCAGCATTTGCGGCCGGCATTAACTCTCTCCCTCCGCTCGCCCCGGCCCTCCGCCGCAGTCGAGTTCCCTGCTCCGCCGCCCCCGCCCGCGCCGCCAGCGCCCGGCGGTTCCCCCTTCGTGCCGGAGTCCGCCGCGGCGGTGGTGGAGAAGTTCCCGCAATTATATCGATTATATGACCTCCAGCGACCCCGCCCGCCTCGCCGCGCCCCCGCAGGTCGTGAATCTCTCTATTATAGCCGCCGCTGCCGCCTCCGCGCCGCCCCTCTCCTCCCCGCCCCACCCCACAGCGCTGCCGCGCTTCTAGCAGCGCGCGCGTTTGCATGCAGAGTCCCGCTCTCACCGCCGCCGCCGCCGCCGCCGCCTCTGTACGGGTGAATATGCGGCTGCGGATGTGAACAAGAAAGGGCATGGGAAATGCTCGGCGCAACGCGTGCCGCATAGGAAACGGCATGCGTGATTTAGGGTTCCGATGGCGCGCTCCCGTATGCCCCGCGGCGGGCGGGTCCGAGGGGGCGGAGCCGGCCGGGGAGGTGCCTACCGGACACTAACAAGGCCTCGCGGTGCGCGACCGCCGCGACAGTGGCCGCGCGCTTGGAAGGGGGCGTGGTCGATAGCCGCTTAGCCACGACGATAGAATCTTACGAGATCGTGTAAATATTGCCATTAAAGTGTTATCTCGTGTCATTATAAAACTGTTTTATCATTAATATCCCTTCAGATATTTCGAAACTATTTTTAATAGACTACGCTGAAAATTTCCGTTATCGATTCCATTAAAATATGAATTAATTTTTTATATTTATAAGGATATGTTAATTAAAAATAATCTTATTTCTAAATTCAATATATCTTTATTTTCTTACTACACAATTTTGTTTCCACTATTTCCTTACATGTCTCCAATTTTAGCAAAAGCATGTTTATTGTACTAACTAAAACGTATTACATCCAAGGCCACCAAAATACACTGAAATGTGTAGTAATCGTGGCACCGATTATCAGAGGCTTTGAAATGTACTCAGATCGCAGGGAGGGTGTCGGGCGTGTCTCTTCGTGAAGAGGGGTGGGCGGAGTCGAAGAGAAGGGCATCAAAAGCCTCATCCGGAGGCGAGTTGGAAACGAACCCCCACCGAGCGCTGCCGCAGAGGGGAAGAGGGAGTTTGACGAGGGAGCGATGCCCCTACTTATTAGAGCAGACATTAAAATCAGTGCCTAGCGAAAATCGATATTACACGAGACGTGTAACATGTGCTTACGGGTCATCCATAAATTACGTAACGCTAAAGAGGGGGAAGGGTTTTGAAGCAGCGTTACGCTGCGTTAAATAGGGGTAGGGGGTATTAGTGCATTGTTACGTAACGTAGTTTCCTTTTGAATTTTTCAACATCTGCTGAAATAATTTTTTTGAGACTTGTAAAATATTAAGTAATTAATTTACAAAATAAAATGAATTCAAGTTAAAAGACCAAAATTGTCACAAATGGAGATTTTTTTCATTTTTTATTAAATGTATAAAACTGCGAAGAAAACAAACAAATCTGAGTTTATTCTGGAGTTAAACTGGAGTTTATTCTAAAATCCATTTACATTCGCGCAGTCACTGCGCGTTCATGGCCTGCGATCAATTCTTTTCTCGCCTATGCGTCTTTCCTTCACTGACAACTTGCCCCCACCTCTTGCATTCTCAAGGGAGGATGTTGTCGCAAGCGTTACATAATGATTTAGAGTGATCGAAACGCGAGTTACGGGTGCGTTATAGGGGGAGAGGAGGGTATTCAAAATACTCCAAATTTGCGTTACGTAATTTATGAGCGGCCCCTTAGTGATTTGCGTCATTTTTGACAATGTGTATATTAATGTTTCGGAGGACGGTTTTGAAAGGATGTGTCTGATGATTACGTTTTATATACCAACGTCTAAAAGGAGTCTTTTTTTTCTATTTTGTAATTTTGACACTCTCAGAACATTTACAATAACACTTTTCATGAGAGAAAAATGTTCTGCACTAAAGTCTATAAACTCATTCAGTGCGTTATAGGCATATTTCAATTCTTATTATAAATAATTTCATTGTTAATTTTCCGTGCAATTTTTAATCCCTACAAACTCTTGTAAAAATAATAATATATAGTACTCAATCTCCCCGATGTGCTGTGAAATACATAGTATCTTCATTCATTTATCCACCCAGAAGTGACGAGCTGCGATTTTCACTCTTTGGCACGGCCCAGTAGTGTGCCTGTAACATGCGACTTGAGTGACAACTTGTCACTCCCCCTCGTCGTCCCTGCCCATAACTGTCACTCTTCAAATTCAACCCCCTACGAAACCAGCAGCCTGGCGATCGATACTGGGGTTAAAATTGTATTTAAGTAATTAAACAAAATATATGCAACTCTATGTAAATTAATTCACGGTAGAATGAATTCTGCGGTAATATAAATAAATAAAAAATAATGAAGTTTAAATATGATTTTAAATTTGGTACCGCATCCATCCAATCGCTTATTAAATAAATAACGAGAAATTAAATAATGTAAATAAGAAAGGCGTTTCGCTGGCGCGGCAGGCGCGGGGCAGCGGGGAGAGGAGGGGAGGGGTGGGGAGGCCGAAGGGGGTGAGGGGTTCGCGGTAGGGGATGGACGAAGGGGGTGAGCGCTGCTGGGAACAAATACAGCAACGCCAGTCTGCGTTCTGTGTTTATTTGTATAACACAACAGAAAACACAACGAATATTTTGGAAGCAAATGTTAATTTTTTTCCAATTTCAATATCAATACACACATGAATAAATCAATGTACCGCGTCCGAATTAATTAATTGCGCGCGTAGGCGTTCATGTGCTTGCGTACCCTTCACTGAGAGATCTTCCGTGAATGCATTGTCGCTTTCGGAGGCAACCTGTCAAAATCTATTTCGTTTATTCAAAGTCCGTCGTTGAAAGTATTATTTCCGTATGTGTGTGCAAGATTGGTGAAGGATTGGTTGTTATTAGCAAAGTTATCATGAACAAATGTTATCATAGTATTGTAGGGACCTGATTTAAAATTATGAACACGCCCGCTGAAAACCATAGTGTTCGTCCATTTCAGTATCAATAAAAAAATACTATATATATATATATATATATATATATATATATATATAGAGAGAGAGAGAGAGAGAGAGAGAGAGAGAGAGAGCGCAAATTTTTATCTTACGATGAATAGTTTTATATACTAACCAGCTTCAAAAAATGCACAAACTTTGTATAATCTTTTTGGTGCTTAAAAGAAGCACAGGTCGGCTTCGGCGCAGACACACCGAACGGATTCCATCGCCCTTAAAAACTTTCTGTATTCGCCCCCAAGTTTAACGTAGTACTTATATCATTGCTATACTGTGAATGTTGAATGTCGTTTAGTCACCTGCCGCTGGCCTTGGCGATGGGCGGCCCCACGCGGAGCTAATTTCCACTTGTTCGCCCGCTCACCCACCCACCTACCTACCCACACCCACCCACCCACACACCTGCCCACCCACCTATCCACCCACCTGCTTGCCCGCCCGCCCGCTCGCCCGCCCGCTCGCCCGCCCCCTCGCCCGCCCGCCCGCTCGCCCGCCCGCTCGCCCGCCCGCTCGCCCGCCCGCCGCGCCGGCGGCTACGCGCGCCCAGATGACGTGGATCGTCCCATAGATCAAATCACTGCTAACTGGCGCGCGGGCGATTTATTTATGGAACCGCCGCGGCGCCGTGCCCCGCCCCCCTCGAGCGTGCAAGAGATCTCGCGAGCAGAGCTGGGAACTAGTTGCAGAGCCATGCGCCATGCGACGGCGCGCCACCGATGAGCGAAACTCGGAGTCGTCTTTTAGCGTTGCTTTGAATTTGAGACCCATTTTCCGACCCTGCGATACTTCCCTTTTTCTACACTTTACTTGAGGGGAAAATGTTTCCCCATCTCTTTGAAGCTTCTTTGTCCTCTTTGACTTCGGCCGTTTCTTCTTCCTCCACTTATCTTTCCCCTTCTTTTTTCTCCTTCTGATTTGTGTCCTCTTCCTTCTGACACTTTCTCGTCGGCCTCCTTGCTCCCCTTTTCTCCTCTTCCTTCTCCACATCTTTATTTCCTGGACATCTTCACATCTGGTTCGCCTTCGTGTTAGCGAGACATAAGCAGCGCGTAGAACTGGTTAGAGTTGCCCGCGGTTTTCCGCCTAGCCCGCCCGCCCGCCCGCCCGCCCGCCCGCCCGCCCGCCCGCCCGCCCGCCCGCCCGCCCGCCGCGTTGCCGTGCCGAGCTCTGCTGCGGCGAGCGGGGAAATATTTCAAAGTTGACGTTTTGCTCTTGTTTGCATATCGCCGCGCGTGCACATGCTTGGGAAGTGTGATCGCGCGTGTTTGATGAGCCACATCGCAGCTGCGCGGTCGTCCGATGCGTGCGAACCGAGTTCTGCTCACCGAACGCGGCGCGGCGCGGGGCGGACGGGTCTCGCGCACGTGTTGTGTGCGTGTGACGTCGTTCCTTCTAAACAGAGAGCTAAATATTAATTCAACCTGCTTTTGAAATACGGGTTCACTTGAGGCCGGCTTTCAAGAAATTGCAATATTACGCATCTTGTGATGTATGACTGGCGCGTTCCCGTCATCACGGCAGATGATCTATTAGATACCGGGAACTGGGGTACTAAATAATGTAGATATGCCAGTCTCTTGAAAATGGTGTTTCAGTTTTGTCACGATTTAGATACATTATTTAGATAAAGGAATGTTCTCATAGCTCAGCGATATGTGGCAGGAAAAAAAAGTGTTTAGTACTTTGTTTTTTTGATTGAGTATACGCGTAGTTAACCAAAACAGTCGAAGACATTTATTGCGTGTTTTCGCCGTCGCGTTTTCCCGTTTCCTATGTGCACTGCGTCTCTGTCATCGTGCCATATATGTCACATTTGACGCGGCGTCCCACCTCCATTAGCCGGTAAATTTCACTAAGCTGTCAGAGCCCCCTGTAACGTTGCAATTCAAGTACCCGAGTGACGGCGCGCAACGTGGGATTTCTAAATGCACAGCCGAGAGAGCACGCGGCGCCTACGCGGGACCGTGCGGGGAGTCACGTGGGGAGGGGGGAGGGGAGGGGGAGGGGAGGGGGGAGAAGCGAGGTGACGCCACCCATTGGGGGCACGCGCCCCAGCTCTGCTACCTCCACGGTTTCCGTCGCTGGCACCGAATGTAGCATTGTAACCCCGTCGTTGTCATCATCGTGTCAGCGACCACAAGCACCACGAGCGGCGCCATTGCCCTCCAACTCTTCTCTCCATTGCTGCCAACTTTATCAAGTCTCGTCGTTGCTTTCGCCGTCCCCGTTCTTCTAGTTAGATTATCTCCTCCCCTTTCCCAATTCGTAACGACCTCCACCACCCCAGTCAACGACAGGGTGTGATACTCCATTATCAGCAACGCCGATTCCTTTGCTTCAATCATCAACCCAGCAAATTCACCTTCCACTGACTCTATCCACCTGTATCCCGCCATCTAGTCTCTCATCATCCCACCTAGACTCTATTCCACCTCCGTCCTCACCTAGCCCCGCCTTGCTTGTCGTCCTCGACACCGCCTGCCACCATTATCAGCTTCGCATTCCCCTCGGTTTCTGGCGTGCCCCTATGGGTCATTCCGTCCCCCGCCTCCCCACTGGCCACCGCCTCCATCTCCTGCTCCACCGCCGCGTCGCCGCTGCCGGAGTGCGAAGTGGGCGGAGGCGACACGGGCGCATTGTCGCCTCGTCCTACGGGGCCAGGCGGCGGCGGCGGCGGCGGCGGCGGCGACGGGGGCGGCGCGCGCGCGCGGTGGCTCGAAGCGACGGATCTATTGTATGCTAATAGCCCGGAGGCACCTGGCGCGTCTCCCGCCGGCCGCCGCCGCCGCCGCCGCCGCCGCCGCCGCCGCCGCCGCCATCGCCGCGTCCAGGCGTGCCCAAAGTGCTGATTTTCCATCGTGAACTCGTGACCTCCCAAGCATTGCTTTATATCACGGCTTCCTGAAGAATGACTTTCTCAATGAAACAAAATATTTCAATGTAATATTTTTTTATCGGAAACTCGTCGTGTTAACTTCGTGAAAGAATCGCGTAGATGAGAAAGAAACAGATTTTGTAGGTTAGAATGTTGCAATCATAAACATCAATACATTCCAATCAACACAAAATGTACTTGAATGTTAGAAATGTTTTGACGTATCTTCTGGCGAAACGAGTATCGTTTTGGACCCATTGTTAATTAAATGATATTTGAATTAAAAATTGTATGAGTGGTTAGTATCAATCACTGCAATAACACTTGAATTTTTGACAGTTTCCACTTGTGCAATGAAAAAAAAACCATTCAAATTAAATTTACTTGTGAGGAACGCGAATACATATTTAAACTGTAATAGTATATAACTGCGAGATGCTTTCATTTGAATAACCAAAATTGATTCGAAGTTTGGTTTTGGGTAATCACATATTTCACGTAGGTTTGTCTGCCATGTCTATCTACAAATATTCTGTTTGCAAATCTTGCGACGTTATTTTTTAATACTATTTGTGAAGTAATATTTTTCATTAAACCTTACACTGACGTCCAATATGCTTGGTACTATGATTAAAGATGCATTTAACGCCAGAGTATGAGAAGTATAGTGACACTGAAACACAATGGATGTGGTAGGCGTCGTGCTTGAAATTACGACTTTTTGGGTGTTTGCTTAGGGGTCCTCCTCCTTTATTAGCGAAGGCGTCTTTGTAAACGTCGGCACTCCTTTCATCAGGTAAAGTTCATTCAGTACACCCCTTTCACAGTTCTCACACGCTGTCGTAAAGCAAGTAACAATAAGGAATTCACAAAACCTATCTAAAAATGAAGTTAATATAAAGAATACATGATGTCAGATTGCCTTTATACCGAGCTAAGTGGAAGTCACAACCGCATGAAATCCCGTTTCCTTAAAAACAATCGCACAAAACGTCAGACGTTCAAAAATGACCAATGAAAATAAGACAAGGATGTAGACCAACGGTATATGAATTTTTAAAATTTTTTAAATATAATATTTTTCAATTTATTATTAATTCAGAACCAAAATTATAAATAATGCAGAATTCAATTTATTAAGAATTCAACGTATTTTGTCTGATTCATTTGCAACATCTTGCATGAATCTGAAGTTTGTAAGAAAACACTTTCATCGATACTTGAAAAAAGTTTCTGAAATGAAAAATTATGAGTAAAGCACGAGAACATTTGAGCACGCTCATTGCTCTACCGGTGGTAATTATTCTACATCACACCTTCCCCCGTCATTGGCCGCTTCAGCTCCCCAGCCCGAGCGTCCGGGCCAGGCGGCGGACGCGCATAAAACCTCCGGAGGTAGCGCTGCGTTATCAGCCCGCGCATTCATTTCCCCGCGCGCTGGGGGAAGACGTCGCTCGAGATAGCACCCCTGCGCACTTGCGCACCCCTGCGGCGCCACCGCCACCGCCACCGCTGCCGCGTGGCGCGTCGGAGATACGCGGAATCACTTGTCGCGGCGACAATGGGGCGCGGCGCGCTGACGGCGCCGATACCGCTCGCCTGCGCCCCGCCCTGCCCCTCCCCCGCCCCGCCCGGCCCCTCCCCGCCCCGCCCGGCCTCTCCCCACCCCGCCCGGCCTCTCCCCGCCCCGCCCGGCCTCTCCCCGCCCCGCCCGGCCTCTCACCGCACTGCCGGGCCCCTCCTCGCCCCGCTCGGCCTCTCCCCGCCCCGCCCGGCCTCTCCTCGCCCTGCCCGGCCTCTCCCCGCCCCGCCTCACTCCGCCGTGCCCCGTCCCGCCCCGCCTCACTCCGCCCTGCCCCGTCCCGCCCCGCCCCTCTCCCACCCACACTGCTCGCCACCGCTCGCCCGCCCCGCCCCGCCCCGCTCCGCATGCCCGACGACTTGTTTCACAAGCGTGCCAAGTTATGCTTCTCCGCCCTTACTGTTGGCGTCCTCTGCCGTTTCCCTGTTCGTTACCATTGTCGGTGTACGTGGATGCCCTCCGCGATGCAGCTTCAAACCCCTCCCTGAACCGCTCAACCTGTCCTGCAACTACAACTGCATGCCATTCTTGCTTGCATTTTCTGCCTTTTTATATCTCTGCCTTCCTTTCAGTACTGAGGCGTCTACGCCGCCCGTTATCACATTTTCCCTTTCTAATTCTTTCACTTGCGTCTTCACTACCTCTTCATCAACATCTTCTGTCTCCACCAAATCCACTTTCACTGCCAATACTACTCTTCCACGTGTCAGCTGTCCTCACCTCCGTCCTCCTTTCCCAGCAGTCCCCTAGATCCGGGCCGCGTCGCAGCGGCGGACGTGCCTCGACCCTCCTCCTGTGCAGCGGCATGCGCCTATTGAGGCCGCCCTCGACACGTCCTCCTCCGCCGAGCCACGCTGCCACGCGCACGCAATTGTGTCGCCCTTCACGCCCTCCTCGCCCTTCACGGGGCATTGCTGGAGTACCTGGCAAGGGCCGGATGCTTGCGATAGACTGTCGGCAGTGATGTGAATGTTGCCACTTTGAGCACTGTTGTCGAGGGCGTTCTTGATAGAAAGCTTGATGTCTCGCTCATGCTGCCGATGAGTTCTAATAAAAGTGGAAAATTGGTAAAATCATTCCGCTCGGAAAGAGAATCTGTCACGGACGAGTATTTCTCGTGAAGCGTAAATGTTGCTAGCCAAATAAATTTGTAAATCTTGATTAAGATGTTGGATTTTAAAATGGCGTTCATCAGATCTTTCCATTAATTATAGAACATTAAAACAGGCCATCTCGGATAATTTCTTATCTGTAGTTCTCTTACTTTCCCTGACATTGTTTTGACGTTACATTTAATATGCAAATGTTACATGAATTTAAATGTAATCTACTATGTTAGATTTTTATTAGAGGCTGTGCTTGTAGACATATTTGATTTACGGGCGGCTGGTTTTAATTGAACCGCTGGCTGCATAACGAGGCGGAAGTGATCGTTACGAGGCACGAAAGAATCGACCTTCGACGCGAACGATTGTGCCTCGACAGGCCTTGAGACAATCCGAGACGCATTGCTGGGCGTGGAACCGATTCACTTAACTTGCTTCTCCGGTCTGATCACCGCGACATGCGCGAGGAAAGAGCTGATAGCTTAATTCAGCATCGCTCGGGGACAGCGGTTGATGTAGGAACGCATGGTGAAGCCAACACAGGGAACGAAACGTGCTTTATTACATTTTAATAACGACGAGACTAATTTTATTACGCAGTGACATTTTAATTCGTTATTCGTTCGTGGACGTGATGTCACAAACCTAGGGTCGTCTTCTGTGCAGAGCTTGTATTTGTAAGAGTACATTTTCTGTTGATGTAAAACGGAAACTACTTCTCCAATTATTAATGAGAATAATGAAAGGACATTACATTTACTCTCTGGTGTTTGTCCAGTATATATACTCCTTGTGAATAAATGTGCCTGCAATAACATTCCTTGTGAGTAAATACTGAAAGTTATTCACGGAACAAACATGGTTTGCTGTGAAATTTATACAGAAAGTAGAAGAACGTGTTTACAATTTTGGATGAATAGCCACTCTAAATGGCATTTTACCGTCAACATATGATATTCTTCTCAAAGCAGCTGTGCGTATTCCTCGTACAGCCCAGAGTTTTGTGGCAATAGCGGGAATCATTGTTCCTGCCGGGTGGGCACAGACCGTACTGTTTGTTAATCGCAGGTGGACGTAGAGCCACTTAACGGTTAAGAGCTATTCCGCTTGCGCAAAGATTACAGAGGCTTTACGTTTTCTTGAGCGCGCGTCGAAAGGAGGCCTGTGTTTGCATACGCTTATCGCCCGTCGAATCGCACGCCGACGCGTGGAACTGGCGTCGCTTTCTCTGCCCCGCGCCCCGCTAAGCACGCCCCCGCCCCTCCTTCCCGCCCTCTCTTTCCACCCTTCCGATCATACTATGCATCTCCACGCCTCCAATGAGAGGAAACTCTCAAGTCTCAAGCAGTTTGTCTACCACCACCAGTCTATTTGCTTCGATTTCCAACCCTGCGGAACACCACTCTTCATAAAGTCCTAATTACTGTTAACGGAATTTCTGTAGCGAATGTCCTGATCGATTGCAATAATTGCAAATATACAGGGACGCAAGACGGATCAACGTCATGACTAATCATGTTAAAACCCAAAACACCAATGTACATTATAGAGTAGATCGTTTACAAATTGTTCCTAATAAACTTTTCTTGAAATTATCTCATAAGTCATAAATTGACCGAATCTTTTGACTAAAGTAAGTAAATGTAGGTAATCCTTTCCTACCTTTCAAATAAATGGCACATTTCCACGTGTAACTCTCTCTAATGGCAAAAACAGCAAATGTGAATTCATTCTTCCTACTTACGACTAGCATACGTGTTCTATCTTCAAAGTGAGCAACTCGATTGTTTCTTTGTAGCGGTTTTGAAGTCAGGCAAATATTTACATTAAGATTTCTCTGAAGTGAAGAATCTGGGTTATTAGATTGATTTATAAGCGTAGTTGCAACATATCTATCAGGGTTTCATTTTTAGAAATTAATCTTTATTAAGTATATTTTTAATTTCAATTTCATCGCTGATTCTTTTTATGCAATGACAAGCCAGAAAAAATTGGAATGCCATTGTCTTGTATTGACGAAGATGACCACGCTCTCGATGTCCTTTGGTTGATTTCACCGAGTAATTAGCTTCATTGCCTCCAGCCTCGGAATTTTGACTTCATATTACGCATTGCTCGATTTCCATATATATAGTGATTCACACCATCACGCGCAAACTATGGCTCATGAGGACGAATGTTGCCTTGTGTGTGTTTTTTTCTCACTATGCATTTCAAAGGAACCATCTGTAGATTTCTCATTATCTTACCTCGTGAAAATATAAACAACGTAATTGCCAGAAACTTGTATTTTTTTTTATATCTGTGGCGATTTGCTTCAAAACCTGTAACAATTGGCAAAAAGTGCAATAATTACTTCATACATGAAGCACTCATATCATATTACAACACACACAATTATTTAATTTTAGTGAGTTATTGGCTTTGATATACTAATGGAAGTTGATTACCTAGAAGAGTAGTAGAATTCTAACTTCCAGAATGGGACAAATGACCAAGCCATCTACAGCCAATGACAGATGACTAAATACGAAGCCAATCATCAGACGAAAATAAAAGAGTTGGTAAACACGATGTCAACTTGGACTTTTTTTTTTTACTTTTACAAGTCAGTAACGAGCACTGTACCCTGACACTTAGTTCGTCAATCGCCACCATTCCGGAGGAATTCCTCCACCCCACACCCTTCTCTTGCTCGCGAGCCACGCAACAAGCTCTTGTGCGCCCACCCACACAAAATCTCCCACTTATTCTCATCCAGTCCGTACTTAAATCCCATCCTGCATCGTCAACATACACAGCTGGAGAACACTGCGCCTATGATTGATGTAGTCACCACACGCACGGGCAGCGGGTAACGCCTTGCACATCGCAGAGTCCGTCATCGCAATGAGAGAAAGTGCTAGTGTCTGAGAGGGGTAGGGGAAGCGGCGCTGCACGCCGCGGCGGGCGTCCGGTGAGGAATTAGACGAAGCACTTGATGTCTTCTTGGTGGCGGCCTGCTCCCTTGCGGGAGCTCTTCCGCCGGAGTTTGGAAATTTTTGGGGGGATTATTATGAGTTTTGTGGCCGCCCTATGGTATACCCATGTCTGGGCGGCCACGGTGTCGTTCACTGTCACTTAAAGTTTTTAGTCACGATGTCGTTCACGGCCATGGTATCGTTCATTTTCAATTAAAGTTTTATCACGTGCCTTTTGTTTAGCAGCTCCAAGTTTTTTCAGCAGCTCCAAAGAAGAAATGAGGCGCTCGCCTCGCTTCAGTTTGCCCAACGGTCGGTTCTTAGGGCCTTTTTTAATTTTTTATTTTGAAAAATATATACATTTATTTACATATATTTACATATTTTGTGGGTAATTACACATGAAATGACAATGATGATGATGTAGAGAAATTTTTGCGAATTGAGAAAACGGTGAGGAATTAGGGCCAACGCGGCGCTTTACAACTCCTCCGCGCGCGCGGGCGCCGCTCTTCTGTTATTCATGGCGCGCTTCCTGCTCTCGGACGTTCGGAAAACAAATGAAGGCGATGATGCGAGCCGGGGCGCCGCGCCGGTCCGCCGCCCGGCTAACGCCACACGCGTCGGAAAGCGTGTCAAGGGGTCAGGTCGCTGGCGCGACGCGCGCGCGGGGATCGACTGGAATCTCTTTCAAAACCGCGCGCGCCTGTGAGTGGCGGGGAGGACGCCTGTTGAAGTCGAGATGCGTTTGGAAGTCCTGTTTTTTCTGTTTCTTTATACTGTCTGTCTATGTGGTCGTGGCGTCGGTGATGAGAACTGTAGTTCAGAGTGCTCTGTGACGACAAAGTGCAGAGTAAAGATGGACAGGTCGATGCTGCGGAGGATGATGGATGCGATTGGAGCGTCTCTCGTCCCTTGGAAACAAAAGAGAACGCAATCGGAGTTGCAGAGTTACTTCTGGAAGGCTTCAACAGTGGTTGATGTGGAACGTAACGGAAAGTTTCAGATCTTAGCTACGTTTCAATATCTTTATTTTATTGTTGGAAGAGTACTTGCGTATTGTAAATGACTCTGATTCTTGACATTTCGTTCATTTCGAAGTAGTCTGAAAATAGGATTCATTGATTGCGAAAAGAGGTTACGACTTGGCGTGTTGCTTAAACTCTACCGAAGCGGCAGAAACAGAGATTCAAATGAGTCGGAGCTGGGGAAGCATTGGAAATTTCGATTGCGAGCTCTGGCAATTTGATTCACAAAGCAGGTCGTCTGTCGGTTGTAGCAAAACGCTTGAATCATTCAGTGTTGTGTAAAAATACGACCCCTCCTTTCCGAAAGGCCTAATTCCTGGGGGAGGAGGAGATGAGGGCTAGTGCCGATCAGGTCCTATCCATCACGAGAACGGATGCTCCCGATTTGGTTCCGTGCCAGCTCAAGGCGCGCTGCGGAGATTTGGTGACAATTCCAACGGGTTTCCATGTTGGTAATGCAACACGGAAAGGAGAGGCATTCTCGTTTTCGCGAATGGTAATTTGTAAGCTTAATGCTTTTCTGACTTATCTGCTACTTTACAGGATAATTCGTGAAATGTACGCACTTGCCGATATCTGCGAGCAATTTGAGTATATTTCTTATTCATAAATTTATAACTTTCACACTAGACTTTTTTCTTCAACTAATTAATGCATAATGGCCATTAGGATCACTCATTCGTGTTTCGTTGATACATCGATGCTTATAAATTGGTACAAACTATACGCTTTCAGGAAAAAACGGTTCTTCGGTAGATTAGCTCGTTATCACAGACTCGGCAGCAAATACAATTTTCCGACTATTCCCATTACGAAGGAATCCTTTCCCAAATGATTTCTTCGTTCAGCTCGTCGAAGAAAGAAAATTAATCCGAAAGTTTCCTTGGCAGTTTGAACTTTGTTCATTCTTCGCCTTCCGGTGGCGTGCCATTAGACGATTTAAGCCTGGATGATTGGAGAGGGGGCGGAATGACCCGTAAAGAGAGCCTCCTCGCGAGGAGCCAAGCGCTGCACGCCACGACGGGAAATGACAGAAAGTTCGGAATTTCACATCATCCCCAGTCACAATCAAATAATCGTATCTTTAGCCGTGAACGTTCGACTGAAGAATTTTCGCTTTCACGAACGCGTAATAAAATGTGGGCGTTTCTCTGCAAAAGTGAATTGTCAGCATTCCTCCGTGAAGGCTAGGAACGTCATTATCGATTGAGGATTCATTTTTTTTCTTCATGCCAGGCTACGAGCAACACCACATGAGAGCAGTGAGCGAATTGCGTGAAGTTTATGACTGCCCAGATCGGTAGAAGCTCTGTTCAGTTTTGCACGCTGTACTCGTCGTGCCCAGGCTTCTAAAGAACTCGTCAGGAAAGTGAAAACGGCTATCGGTGTAGCGTCGATGGATCGAGGCTTTTATGAGCGTTATCCTGTTCAAAACTTATCATATATCCAGAATGCCAGTTCCCCGTGTACAGTTCTGGCGTAATTCTAATCCGCAACCAAACGTGCTTAAGCAGTAACTTGGATTATTCCGGCCTCTTCGAACAGCGGTTGGCGACAATTACGGCGGTGTCGCGCCGTGTCGGCGCCGCCCTGGCGGGTCGCGTCAGCCACCGCGCGCGCCTTCTGCCGCTCCAGATAGCGGCGCGCGCGTAAATCTGGCTCATTTCGCCTCTCGGCAGCTAATGGACCAACTTTACGCGCCGTTCGCTGCGAGCGAGCTCCGGAACTGGGGCTCCGACCGTAATCTCGACGACACCGCCGCTGTTTCGCCGCTCGCCCGCCCGCCCGCCCGCCCGCCCGAACGCCCGCCCGAACGCCCGCCCGATCGCCCGCCCGAACGCCCGCCCGAACGCCCGCCCGAACGCCCGCCCAAAACCCACCCACCCACCCGCCCACCGCTGCTTCCCCGCTACTGATTCAGCTAACCTCCCTGCTATGTTGTCTACCCCCCTACCCCCTCTCGCCACAACTCCCTCATTCGCGTCGCTCCCCTAACCCCACCCTTCTACCAGCATGTACACCTTCCTCTTCGTCTCTGATGCGCCAGCCCACAATTGTCCGTGTCGTGTCTCCGCTTCCGCACCAATATATCGGCTGCATGCGTCCCTCTTTCTCTCCAAACAGGCCACTCCTCTCCCTCTTGCTGCCTTCCCGCTCTCTCTGTCTCTCTTGCCGTCCCCATCAACATCCCCCTCGCTCGTATGTCGGTTTCAGCAACCACCCGCACCATCCTCAACTCCCCGCCGCTCTCCACCGCACTCGCGCGCCCGCCGCTCCGCTTCTCGAATCGTGTCTCCCTCATACTCTCCGCGACCCGCGGCTCGCATTGTGCGGGCGAATCGGGCCGTTTCGTTATACGGCTTCATCGGCAGGGCCGGGGGAGCGACGCGCCGTGGGGGCCCGCGCGGAGCGAGCCGAACCGAAGCGAAGCGGAGCGGGGCGGGGCGGGCGGTTCTCCAGGTCTGGCGTTTGACGAGATTACCGCCCGGGAATGGCGCTCGCCCGCCCGCGGCGCGCCCGACGAGACGGCTCGCTAGACAACAATGGGCGAGGTTACGCCGCTCGAACGTCAGCTCTCGCTCGCCCTCGCCTCGCCTCCGCCTCCGTCCCCGCCCCCCGTCCCGCCCTTCCTGACTCGTCCCGCCTCCTGCACCACGATGCTCTCTGGACGCGCAGTATTGTGTGCTGCGTCGCAGCTCTCTCTCTCTCTCTCTCTCTCTCTCTCTCTCTCTCTCTCACACCTTCTCTCTCTCTCCTTCCCCGCCTCCGTCCCCGCCTGAGGCCCACCCCGCTCCCCGCGTCACGCGTTCACTTGCCGCCTCCCTTCGCGCGCTCGCCGCAACTGCCGCCGACGCCGCCACTACCACCACCACCTCGGCACAATACACAATGTGCAATTAATTATACTGAAACTACCGCGCTTTCTTTTAGTGCGTTGTGCATCACCAGTTCCGTGACCGCTACGTCCTTTGCGTCAGCACCTCTCCCCCTCCCACCTCGTCCATACTCCGTGACCGCCGTTGCCTTCTCGTACCGCCCTGCCTTCTCTTTTACGCTCGCCCGCAAACGGCAACATGTACGACAGCGAGAGGCAGCGGTAATGAGATATATTCCCTAGCAATAAGCAGTCTTGATCCGTGTGGTTGTAATTCCTTCAGTGTCACCCTTGTAATTATACGTCTGCACGTGCAGCTGAAATGAACATAAAAAGTATGCTTTAACTGCTGAAAACAAAAACATTACATCTGAAGTGCCTGTCAACTTCATCAACGAGTATTTGTTTGTACGTCGGGAAAATTAAATGCGTTTTTACACTCGTGTTCGTAGAAAAGTAGAGATACTATCAAGGGGAAATTTGAGGCGGCGATTATCTCCGGAGTTTCGGAACGCCCCCATAATTTTGCTGATCACGCAAAGTGGATAGGGAAGTTCACAGCACTCCGAAATGTTTCCCATTGCCTTTACCGCCTTTTCATTTTCCCATATGTTCGACTGTCGTCGTCCTGCTCCTCCTCATCCCGATATTTGTATCGAATGCTTCTTCGGGTTCTCTGCCTGCATAATTATCGATTGACGTGCGAGTAATTGAATTTTTATCGACGCGGCCGCTCGCCCGTCGGTGGCGCCGACGCGGCGCGGCCTCGCGATGCGTATCGCGGGTTAATTAAATTAACGAGAGTGCGCACGCGCACGCCCTGGCGCTCGCGCGGCGGGAGGGGATCGGATCGTCTTGGGGCAGAGCGCGCGGGCAACCAGTTGGCTCGCACGAGACTGTATTTTCCGCGCACGTGTTCTTGAGTTCCAGAAACCCTAACTCGCCTGTTTTTATAGAAGAATTACTCTAAGATGGGACCACTTTGACAGGTCGGGAAACACATAACCATCATGCATGGCAATGACATGGCCGGAGACAGTGATGCATCCATTTACAAATGAGCTAACTGTGAACAACCTCACTGACAAAATGAGTGCGTGGATATAACCTGCAATTACGTCGCCAGCAGTGGCCAAGTAGTAGCTGTCAACGTGGTCTCTTCTTATAGTAATCTCTCTATACCATACACAGTTGAATTATGGATAAAAGAAAGCGACAATTGTTGTCGGCAGCATTTGATAACAAGAAATGCTCACTCCCCGTATAATGGAAGCTATTTGCTTCGCCATTTTTATGCTTCGCCACAGTATCTGTAGTACTGTCGAAATAACTCAATTCCCATCAGTCTCTATTCATGTAACAAAAGAGAGCTCAAGAAAACGCGGATTATACCCACGAATGGATCTAGACTTTCATTTGGGGAGGGGTTTCGGACTGCTCGTCAATCAGTGTAAAAGAGTTCAATAGCAATTGTTTGATAACCATTCCAAAAGCTTTTGAAGAAGGCGTTTTGAATTCACGTACTAAAAAAAAAAAATATTTTAAACTAATTTTTCAGCTGAAAAATGTCATTATAGATGCCTGAAATACCAAACTGATGTTTTTTGGTGTTTTTAGAGACATTAAAAAAATAATGTGGACAAAACATTAGATTTTTCGCCTGTTATTCACGTTGGTGTACATTCATCAGATACGTGTTTAACACGTTGAATCGTGTATAAGAAAAGCTCTTTCTTATCTTGTATCACTACACAGACATGTTAAAGAATGAGAGTTTGCGGCAGGGCGGGGAGTACACCTGATCGGCCGCAGAGCGTGACGCTTTGAAATGAATTTACTCAGCCGACGGTGGCTACACGGATAAGATACGACGTGCCAACGTTTCTACTCGCCCAAGTTGTTAAATGGATCTCTCAAAAAGTTTTCTCCTCCAGGCATGCCGTTTGAGCTGCCAGCACGAACGTATCTGTAGTAATGAACGTGTACGGCCGTTCCTTTCTCCCTTCGTTGGTGCTTTTATGAGCTCGAGGCACGATATTGTGTGGCTCAATGCTCCGCCGCGCTGTTCTGGAACGTTCCGAGTAAGTCCTCCCCTGCCGCTCGCTAGTGAACTTGTCTCCGCTATTGTTTTCTACGTCTGACTTTATGAACTTGTTAACAAGGTGTAGGTCTGCCCGCAGGATCCGCGACGACGCCCTAGTCGCCCGTAAGAATGATGCGATCGCCGAGTACATTCTCCGTCGGCTGCTGCGTGAAATACGCAGGCGAGCGAACAACGGAGAAGTTGGAAGGGCCGCAACTATACCCTTATCCCTCTTCGCGATCGCAGGATAGAGCGTTCTAAAGAAGGCAACGGCGCGGCGTCTCGATGCGACCCGCGTGTGACGTCACAATGCCACGCCTCCTGCGGCAGCAACCAGCCCCCATACGGGCGGCGTCGCCGCGGCCGCTCGTCAGTTACATCGCCACCTGCGGAGTCCCCTTGTAACAAAGAGGCAGTGACACCCCGGTGTTGGCGTGTACACAATTGTTTTCGTCGCGACAAACAGCTGGCAACCGGAGAACGAATACGATTCGAAAACAACAGTCGGTAGATCGAGCCTACATATGGCAGGGACTTGAGGTAAACGCTACATTAGGTTGGTTGTTTCTTGTACAATAAACGTGATTATATTGTTGGCTTGAAAATTACACAAATATATTTTGTAAAGATATGGTAATGATGATTCCAATTATCTGATCTTTCACACATATGTGTGTATAGGTCACCCCCTCCCTTACTAGTTGAATGTTAACTCCAAGTACAGGTACCTGGTTATTTTCCTAATCTCCCCAACCATCCCGTCGATTACAGTTCGAACATCTCTCTGGTCGTACCATACCCACTTTCCCCGAAACTCGAAGATCGTGAGCTCATCGATTCTTGGACCGGATTTGTGGTAGGAAGTCCCGGTTGTAGATAACGCTCACAGTCAATGGACTCATTGTGTCGCAAAGAACAGGTATTATAATTCACCCATGTTCTAATTACCGGGGCAAGGAAAGAAAATAGAGGAAAGCGTAGGATTCTGGTTTGAAGCACGGAGTACTAACAATGGACAACTTCCATGCCTTGCGCGGGGTTCGAGCCTTGGTATAGCGCTTACCTAGTGTCCATTCTTCTGTGCCACTAGGCCGGCACATGTGTGGTCGTGTTTGAATGTTAAAGATCAAAGTGGCCATGTTCGGAAATTGAATTCTATGATCGAAAATTGAAATTCTTTTTTTAAAATGTTTTTTTGTGTGGTGGATACGTTACGTTAAGTAACTACAAAATTTAACGTATCCTGAATATGACCTGAAAACTCTCCAATCCGCCCTTTATGTTAGCAAATCTCTAATTCCCCAGTTCGTGCTTCCTTTCCATTGTAAATCACTCTCAGGCACCTCCACAGGGTTCTGGAGGAAGGCGCCACAATCCCCGCAAACTGTTAACCGCGCAGCCTTCACATTTGCAGCAAGATCTGCGCAATCTGATCCCCTTTCACTGAATTTCAGATCCGGCCCCACCCTCTTCTCCCCGAGCGAGTATCGCTCCCGATATCTGGACGACCGGACACCGGCGAGAGAGCTCGTGTTCGGCCTTGTAGCCGACCCGAAAACGCGCGGCGCGGCGCGAAAACGGCGTTTGCATGTCTTCGACGGCTCTCTCCCCCTCTCTTCCCCATCCACAACCTCCGCGTTCTCGTGCCCCCGCGCGCGCGTGTGTGCTCGTCTTTTTTGGAGTGTCGTCTCTCCTGGGAACCGGTTCCACTGGGAGAGGTGGCTCAGGGCATCAACTGATATCACTGCAGTGCCTCTACCTGGGAGATCCTAGATTCCAGTCCCGACGGTGGTGGCAGGATTTTCAACACTAGTTAGATCGCTAGGTGGAATTCAGCCTCTGTCTGGAGGAAAATTCCAGCGGCCGGTTGCTCTGATCGGTAGTTTTCTGCGGTTTCTCTGATCAACACTAGATGAATGCCGGAGCAGTACGCTGATAAACGGGCCACAGACCACGGCGCGGTGTTTCCTTCCTCTTCCTTGCCCTATCCTAACCCCGTTCTTACACGCCCTACACTGTCACACATGTCGGGAGCTTAGAGCTTGACCCGGCTGGCGCGGTGCTCCGCTGGTGGGAGATACTTGGTTGGGGAAAACCGTGCTAGCTGGAGATAGGTCGGCGCCGGATCTCACCACCCGGCGGGGCAAGATCACCGCCACCTCCCGAGCAAAAAGCGTGCACTCCAGTGACAGGACTAATGGCCTGAGCAGTTGTCGTGCTGGCCGGAATCACTAGTAATCAGAGAAGCAAACCGGTTCCCGGCCGCCGCTCCCAATCGGGACCGATTCCCGCGCGATCGCCGTCGCCGCCGCCATGTGTTGTTTTGTGGCGGTTCCCGCGCGCCCGCCGCGCCGGCGAGCGCCCGCCAGGCCATTACACAGCACCACGCCCCGCGGCGCGCGCGAGACTCCCGCCCCGCCGCCAAACAAAAGCGCAGCGATCGCCCGCGCGCGACGCGGGCGCCCCCGCGGAGATCTGTCCCGCCGCCGCGCCGCGGGCGCCTGCCCCGTCACCCCGAGCGATCGCCCTCAGGAGATGGGCAACTGAGGCGGAAGCCCGGAAACGCCCGGGGGCTTGTTGCTTCATTCGCGCTTGGGCGGAGCGGCGGCTGATGGTTGCGGCGTTGGTTCAAGTCCCGGTGCGTTTGGCTGTGGAGGGAACTACAGTGTAGGTTTAACCTGGCGTTGTTTTTGGACGTGTACTGTCCGAATATTAAGCACCGAAAGAATGTGAACTTCCTTGGAACGTAGACGCAACTTGGACGTTAGTTTGTTATTTCATTAATTAAAGCCATGAATTCTCTGTGAATAAACTAGCTGTTTGAATTTTACTAGTGTAGATGAAGTTGCGACGAGTACTGTCACAATTTTTATAACTTCAGTTTTTATGTAACCTTGAGGTTTCGGTTGATACAAGCCCTGAAGAAGGGTGCAAATTGTTTAAAACGATTGCAAAATTCCTCTCACGGGGCAGCTTAGAGAATTCTTATTTTATCAATGTTCAGTGAAGTCCTTTTCTTTATCTTCTTTTTCATTCTGCCTTCTATGTTGAATTAATGACTTAAATGCAAACTTCTTATTTTGAAGGTGGTCAATTTTATTTCCAATCTAGCTAAAACGGACATCACTTACTTCATTTTACGGGTCGATTTTTTCCAATGTTTTAATTCTTTCACGACACATTTCTCATTTTTCTCAGAGGTCTTGAGAAGTACAAGGTGTTTCGCAACACACTTTCATCACAAGTACTACTCAATAAATCAATGGTCCTTCATAGTACTGGTACTACATTAATGCTGACATAATGAAAGGCTGCAACCACGCTCTTTCTGTCGACTATGTTTGTCGACTCCTCTCGCGGACGTACCGCGCGCAGGTACAAGAACCAGGAAATTTCAGAATAGGATTTTTGCATAATAAGTTTATAATTAATTTCCCCCCCGCTAAGTAATGACATCATGAAATATTAAACCTTGTCATTAAAGTCAATTAAGGCACATGCTCTCTCACGTGAACACGCGCTGGCAGCGGCGGCGGTCGCCTCCCCGCAGCGGGTAGCGCCCGACGCGCTCTAATGCAATTATTTTGTTGCGGCGAAAAACACGGCGAGGGAAAAATAACAAGGAAAGTTTGTAATGTCAATAATTTGGCAGCGGCGCCGCTGGGCGGGTCGCGACACGGCTCGGGGGTAATTAGTGAGGTCGCGTGACGGACGGCGCGGGTTCGCTTCCCGCCGCCGCCTCCGCAGCTTCCCCTCCCCCTTGCACCCGTCGGTGTCGTGCTTAATTAGGCCCGCCTGATGCTCGTGCTCCATCCTTCTTTTTTTTTCGGCGGCGCGTACAAACGCGACCTTTGTGATGTGCTTCTTTGCCTTTTCGGCGTGCTGTCCGGGGAAAGGTGGGTGGCTAGGGAGTGTTGGAAGGCGTCAAGGGGGATGTCTCTTGTTGCACGCTCGCCTGACAACGCGTAGATTTGCGTGTAGAGTGTGAGTCGTGCTGAACCTAGAGAACTGTGCACTCTCCAACTTTATAAATTATGGTGTGAATATTGTTGCCTCTGAGGACTAATGAGAAAATAAGCCCCGTAACACGTAATAAAAGGCTTATGAAATGTTGTATAAAATACTCCGTAAAGAGTATTGTATAACAGTTTCTCTGACAAACACTTGTAATGTATCCTCACAGAAGAAGAGGTTATTGCAATATTTGGTGTATCCGATATCAAGTTTATGCTCTGAGTTCCGGCCAATCAAGCTCACATAGAAATTCGAGGCCGACGAAGCAAATCGGTTTTGTAACGTCTCTCTCCACTTTACCCATTTATACACTAACCTAAATAGATTTCTGTGTAGGTTTTGAACGCATGAGTTTTTTTATCATTAAGATTGACGACTGACATAAGATACGCAGAGCTTTTTCCTTGTGAAGTGTCAGAACATTGCGCATTTTAAAAACAAGGAAAATGGGGCGGGCATACGACTGCGCCTAAACGGCAGCTGATACAGCGCCAGCCGATGTTCGAACTGAAAAATACGCAAACCTAGTAAGTGGCCCTAGTTGCCGAAAAGGCACACTGACCTCTCAAGATGAATATACAAGGAAAACGTGTAGAAATGTTTGCCTCGTGATTAGAATCCGGTGGCGGAGAGAGTCAGAACCGTAACGCAGATATTTGTAGCATGAGCTTTCGTGCTTGAGGAAAGCCCCGAAAGAAGCCAAAAATGCGGAAAGGTAGCTGTGACCGGAGAGCTCACCTAGTTTACGTCGCCAAATGGCACCCTGTGCTCCCTGGCGCGCGGCGTGGAATGAGCGGAAACTGTTTATTCGCGGAAACTTCACGGGCATTTCACGGACGCGGACCCCAGGGCGGCAGCGCGTTACCTCCCTGATGTGTCGTTGCTAAGCGCTCGCGTGGTGCAGATTGGAATGTGCGCACATTAATGCGAAGTACCCCTATCGCTTAAGCAATCTCGTGCATTATGTATGCGTCTGGAACTAGGGCTTATTTAGGGTTGCAAAATGATTACCATCCAAGCCACTAAGCTAAAACTTTTATCTCACAATCAGTAGCGTTGATATCCAATAATATGTTTGTAACAAAGTTGTCAATGCATATCATTCTGAAAAACCTGTATTTTTAAAACCATTTTTACTTTCCCGTATACGTAAATACATACGGAGTAATATTTTATATGTTGCATAGTACAATGGAACCAGGCATCTTAAAGAAAAAAAGAAAATTTTAATTTCCAGTAAAAGAATATTGTGTTACATCGGCTTTCGAGATATCTTACATCATGTGTATTCTGCAATAAGATAATCCACGGGGGTAATTGAAAATCTGAGGATTTGAAAGTTTTGAAGCTCGAGTTATCGAGGTTAAACTGTATAAAATTCGAGATTTTATAAAATATATCCATGTCCTATTGTAATTATGTTCTTCAATTTCAAACCTTGCATTCA